>OX451737.1:698507940-699707940 GCA_948472305.1 Vicia faba
GCCAAGGAAAAACATATTGAGCTAGATATCCATTTTTTACGTGAGAGCGTCATATCCAAGAAGATGAAGATCTAACATGTTCCTAGAAGTATGAAAGTTGCAGACACTCTCACTAATCCTCTTAACACGATCGCTATCTCTGGCCTTCACACCAAGCTCAAATTCCCGACTTACATCCCTCCTTGGACTTGTGAAAGAGTATTATAAGAGTAGCATAATATAAGCCACCTTATGTTTAGCATGAAGACCATTGTATCATGTTTGTGTGTATATAGTTGAGCTATAATGCAAGTACATAACACTATGCATATGCATGTAGTAGAGATGAATGGTGATATAAGGCCACCTTTTTATGTAGTGCATCACCATGCATATGTATGTAGTGACACTACTATAAAAAACATATTTAACCTCGGATGCAAAGGGATTTTAACCTCGACTACAAAGGTGAAGTAATGAATGAAGTCATGAACACTTTCCACGTTACCCCTCGGTTATTCAGAAATCAAGGGGATAGTTGAAAAGGTCTTAGGTTCGATTCCAACAACAACATTTTTATATTTGCAAAACTTGTGTCACATAACTCTCGGTTTTTGTCCAAAAATTATGGGAAAAAGATATATATATATATTTTTAAAATTACATTGTTTACACATAATATTAAATTACATTGTTTACAAATAAATAAAATATAAAATTTCAATCTACAAGTAAATTTTTTTGACAAATCTTATTCATCGTCATCACTTTGAATAAATCCAAATTTTGTTGCATACACATTTCTTTTCAAGTTGAATGGTTTTGCATGGATCCAATTTCTAAAATAACATAAAACAATTTAGATACATAACATAAAATTTAATTCCAGTTATAACATAATATATTACGTAAGAACACCAACCTAGATCTAATTTTTTCTACACTTGTAATCCATCCCAGAGACAAAGGTTTCCCACCCATTGTATCTTTAATGACAAGTTATAATGGCACTATAACAAATAACACTTTTCATGACGAAGCTTTCACAATGTACAAAACAAAGGCACATGTACATGTGAATGAAGCACATTGTTTTATTTAAAAAAATACTGATAAATCCGTTACCTCAGATATTTAAAAAACCGACATAAACATATGCTCAAGGTTTGAGGTTCGATTCCAAGCTCCTGCTATTTAATGTTTTATATGGAACCAAAAAGACATCTTTATTTTTTAAATATTTTACATCGGGTATGTTATCCCGATTTTCAGTAAATCCGAGATAAAAAGTGCCTATTTTTTCTTTTGCAAACAAAAAGGCGCCTTTATTTTGTATAGATTTTACGTCGGATATGTTACCTCAATTTTTAGTAAATCCGGGAGAAATACTCCTTATAACTTTTATCCCCTCAATGTTCTTTCATTTTCTTTTCGAGACCTAGAGAAAGAACACTTCTTCACCAACCAACAAAAGAACACTTCTTATCCAAGGATCCATAACCAACGTAAAAACTCTCTCACCATTGTTCTCCGATATGTTATTACTGTTATTCTCCATTACTATTGTTCTTGTTGTTGTGAATCATTATCGTGGATTGTTCCGTTTTGGTTTTATTCATATAACCAAATTGTGTACATCATACTAAGAGTTAAGCTGAATAAAAATTAAGCTAAATAAAACTTTCATCGAAGGATCCTTACAAAAGGCTTCATCATACAATAATCATATCTAAATCCTCTGGCTGAGAGATAGTTTGACCAAGTATAAACTGCTTCATCCTCATCGTTTAAATCTATGATGACTCGACTTTTCACCTTTCTTCTTCTTCTTAAACTCCTCTTCTTGGGATCTTTCATGAGTCTCAATAGTTCGGTTGCACAAGAGCGACTTCTTTCCA
The DNA here is from genome assembly GCA_948472305.1 of Vicia faba. Classification (NCBI taxonomy): domain Eukaryota; kingdom Viridiplantae; phylum Streptophyta; class Magnoliopsida; order Fabales; family Fabaceae; genus Vicia; species Vicia faba. Next base: position 698,509,818 of record OX451737.1, read on the forward strand.
CTTCAAGATTTTGAGTAGGGTTTTGCACAATAGCATTGTTAAAAGCTTCAACAGAAGTACTCATTTTTATTCTTCTTATTTTCTAATTTATCTAAGTTCTTTTGGTATTTTGGTTCAAAGAGGAATTCTTAATTTATAATGTTTCTTATGATCTTTCATCTTCTCCGATCCTTGAAAGTCTAAAAGCCAAAAGATGTCAAGTTTGCTCATTATTGATTCTATAATTCTATATGTTTTCTTCTCTTGGAAGTTGGAAAGATCTATATGTTTTCCAATTTCTTTTTCACTTCTTACGCATAGTTTGATGTAATAATGTGTACTATTTTTATTTTATTTTCATATGATTTATATGATTGTTAATCGTAGTTGGATGAAAGCCAATAGATTAAGTAGTGAGTATGGGAATAAATTGTTACAATTTCTTGATTTTGCAGAAAAAACCTTCCTGACAATAATGGGATTTTTTGGTGTCCTTGTATGAAATGCTATAATACGAATAAACATCCAAGGGATTTTATATTCAACCATTGTGGTTGTGATGAAATTATTCAAAATTACACGAAACCGGTATGATATGGTGAATGGACAAAATAGAGACCTTTCTCATAAACAGTTGAAGATGATGAATGTATGATTGATAATCTAGAGACACTATTTGTGATATTGGAGTAGATGCTTTCAAGAAAGATGGTAGATACTTTGCGAAGATACATGGAAGATGCGTTGTACCATGGATGTAAAGGTTTTACAAGATTGTCATATGTGCTAAGACTATTTAATCTTAATGCAATAGGTGGGTGGACGGATAAAAGTTTCAATGAATTGCTTGAATTTTTGAAAGAAATGCTTCCTGAAGGTATCACGTTGCCAAACTGTACTTATGATGCCAAGAAGAAATTATGTCCAATGGGTTTGGACTATGTAAAAATACATGCTTATCGTAATGATTGCATCTTATATAGGAAATATTTTGAAAACTTGAACGAGTGCCTGAGGTATAGGGTGTCGTGCTACAAACAGAAGGAAAATGGTGTTGATGACAATGATGGTGCAACTAGCAAGGGCGTTCTATCAAGGTGATGTGGTACCTAAAGATAATTCTAAGGTTCCAGAGATTGTTTTCTAATTTTAGTGGCACAAAGAATACTAGATCACATGCAGATCAAATAATGTGTGATGGAAAAATTCGTCACGTAGCTGATTCATTGCAATGGAAGAAAATTGATTCCGTGTTTCCAGATTTTTCCTGTGAACTGAGGAACCTTAGGCCTGGACTTGCCACCGATGGAATGAACCCTTTTGGTAATTTGAGTACTAACCATACATCATGGTATGTTCTTCTCTTAGTTTGCAACCTATCTCTATGGTTGTGCATGAAGCGCAAGTATATGATGCTATCGATGATGATTTCGGATCCAAAACAACTAGGGAACGACATAGATGTTTATTTATCACCATTGATTGAAGATTTAAGAATTTTTTGGGATGCGGGTGTTGATGTTGATAATGTGTATACAAGTTATAACTTTAAGTTGCATGCCATGTTGTTTTGCACAATCAATGACTTTCTTGCATATGGTAATTTGTCTACGTACAACGTCAAGGGTCATAAAGCAAGTCCTAAATGTGAAGTTGATACATGTCACCACAAATTACAAAAAGGAAAAAAGATAGTTTATCTTGGTTATCAAAGATTTCTGAGACCTAATCATTTGTATCGTAGATTGCGCAAGGCTTTTAATGGAGAGCATAAGTTTGGTATCTCTCCAAAAACCTTAAGTAGGAAGGAAGTTTATAGAAGAAAACAACATATTAAAGTTGTCTTTGGAAATAAACAAAAGAATACCATGGAGAAAAATTATTGGAAAAAGAGGTCGGTGTACTTTGATCTTCCATACTGATCGAGTCTTGATTTAAGACATTGTCTTGATGTGATGCACGTGGAGACAAATGTATGCGATAGTTTGATTGGAACACTTCTCAACATTAAAGGAAAGACAAAAGATACTAAGAAATCCCGCGAAGATATGGTTGTGATGGGTATACAACAACAATTATCCCCAAAAGAAGTAGGAAATAGAACCTATTTTCCCCCAGCATGTCATACTCTGTCTAAAAAAGAAAAAAGTTATTAAGATTGTTTGTAGGGTATCAAAGTTCCACAAGGGTACTCATCAAATATGAAGAAACTTGTGTTAGAGAATGATCACAAATTAATTGGCTTAAAATCTCATGATAGTCATGTCTCGATGCAACAACTTCTACCACTGGCTATCTGTGGCATCTTAACAAGAAATGTAAGGGTGACTATAACCAGATTGTGCTTACTCTTCAATCCTATATGTAGTAAAGTTATAGATTCTGGAAATTTAGATGAATTGGAACACGAAGCTGCAACTATCTTGTGTCAATTAGAGATGTTTTTCCCTCCATCATTCTTTGACATTATTGTTCACTTAGTTGATCATCTAGTACGGGAGATTAGAATTTTTGGTCCAGTTTATTTGCGGTGGATGTATCTGGTAGAGCGTTACATGAAGATTTTCAAAGGATATACAAAGAATCATCACCGTCCAGAAGCTTCAATCATAGAACGGTACATCGCAGAAGAAGCTATTAAGTTTTGTACAAACTATTTGTCATATGTGAATGGTATAGGAGTTCCCGAGTCTCGTCACGATGGAATTTATGATGGTAGAGGTATTCAAGGTTTAAATGTTAAGACACTTAATCGAAAAGTAGTTCTTCAAGCACATTTGTATATATTGAATAACCTTAGTTAAGTTGATCCTTACTTGACCGTGCACAAAGCTCTTATAACAGAAAAATACCCTCGGATGAAAGAAAAATGGTTGTTGATGGAGCATAACAAAACTTTCATAGATTGGTTTAATGAAAGTATTTCTAAAGAGAGTGGTGTATCAGATAACTGCAAATGGTTGTCACGTTTGCCTAAGTTTAATGTAATTACTTGGAGTGCATACAACATTAGTAAATATTCATTCTACACAAAATCAAAGGATGGTCGTAGCACCATGAAAAATAGTGGTGTTATGGTTAAGGGTGAATCCATATACTTTTCTAGTTCCAAAGATAAAAATCTAGTACTAGCATCTAGAGCGTACTTTGGGATCATTGAGGAGATTTTGGAGATTGACTATGTTTATTTAAAAGTGCCTTTATTTAAGTGTCGGTGGATTAACAGTAAAACTGGAGTAGAAACCGATGAATTAGGATTCACAAGGGTTAATCATCGAAAGGAAACTTACAAGAATGAATCATTCATCATGGAAAACCAAGCAAAACAAGTTTTTATGTCACTAATCCATCTAGCACTAGATTGTTAATTGTTCTTCAAGGAAAACATCTTCCCGATAGTACTAATAAAAATCATGATTTTCACTATGAGACTCCTTGTTAATCAACACGTGTACGTCAATCATCTGAAGAAAAATGATTTAGATGATGTGCATGCTATTTGTCAAGACCATGAAGAGGGCATATGGGAAAACTAGTAAGTAAATAGTTTATTGCTTTTGTTTCTTAATCATTTGTTTTAGTTTTGATGTAAAATTATAAAGTGTGTGTCATTTTGGGTTTTTATTTTCGTGTAATCAATGAATATTCTTTTTCAGATTAAGGTTTTGGAAAAATGTACAATGTCTCTGTTTCAGGAATCTACAAAATATGGTTATGTATTCTGTAATATTGTTATGTAATTCTAGTGCAAGAGATAGTAGAAAAAAAAATTAAATCTTAACCCCTCGATTTCCAGAATAAACCGAGGTATGATTATTGATATATTACCTCGATTCTACAAAACACTGAGTGCTAATATGGGGTTCTCTATTCAGTTCTGAAAATAATAAATATGCTGATGATGGAAATCGAACCCATGTGCAATTAGCTTTTCCCCTCGGTGTTTTAATATCCGAGGTGATAAGAATTAACCTTGTATGACGACCTTATTTACCTCATTTATGTTACCGACTGTTTCACCCAAAAAAATTCCCTCTTATCATTTCAAGTTTTCATAGGCTTATGCTTCCTCATCATACATACATATGCATATTATTGGTTCTTGTATGTGGGATCAAGGGTTTTGGAGTTGTGTGATCATCGGAAATAGAAGATGAGATTTGTGATTAAAAGGCTTATATGATTGGGATCTCATCCTCATGAGTGTGCCTATGGTATACAAGTTCTTATCATGCAAAAGTTTCTCCAAGAACTATGGAAGAATTAGGTTTTTGAGCTTGAGACATCATCTCCTCACATTTTAAGTCAAAATTAGAGTGTATGATAAAATTAGTTTATTTATGATTATTTGAGCAAAACTTGATTCCATGATCTTCTATATGTCCCTAAGTGTCTATGGGTGGAAGTTTGATCATCAATTTTAATCAGAAAAGGTTCAATTGCTCAAATGATTATTAAATTAGTTGAATAAGGGAAAAGTCAACTTCTGACTTTTTGAGGTCAACATTGTGTGCAACATATCAAAATTGACCAATGAGTGGAATTTGATAAAGAAATGTCAAAGGAATCATCAAAAATTAAGAATTGAGGAAACTTACCTAATTTGGCAAAATTAAAGTTTTCTAAAGTTTCCAAAAATGGCAAGTTTGCATGCAATTTCAGCTATTTTCATGGCCAATTTCTACTAGGATTCAAGTTTCAAATCAAAACAACCTCAACATGAAAAAATTTCATCTTTCTCTGATTTTTCCAACCATACTAATTTCATCTCAATTGAATCATTACTAACCAAATTATGGTAGAGAGAAGTTGGGTGTTTCAACATGCCAAAGTTCATAACTTAGAGAGTTTTTGCCAAGGCACTTTTGGTACCTCTATAGCTCAGAATTTTTTGTGGCCATTTTTAGGATCTTAATGGATTCAAATCAAAATTATTTCAGCATGAAAGTTATAGTTAATCAAATTCCTTTTCCGAAAAGTCATAGTTCATGAATTAATTCAAAGAATCGAGAGAGTTATGAATTTTAGGAGTTTGAGAATTGTTTATGTCACTTTCATGCACCAAAATGTCCATTTCTCAATTCCTTGCAACTTCAGGCCAATTCTTTTGGCCCAACTTGACTTTATTCATGTACTAAGCCCTATGTACAAGCCCAAACTAGCCATGCACTCCCATGTACTTGATTCCCTCACTTTTTTTTACAAAATTGCCAATTTTGGCCATTTCTCCACATCTCTCTCTTCACCCCACTAACTTGTGAAATCTTTTGTGGATTTAATTCTGACCCTATAAGGAAGATAAAATGCAGCCAAGACCCATACAAAGAAAACAAAAATGTAAGATGTAACACCCTCCTTTCCCAAATAGAATAATTATAATAAAATATATAAAATATATCAGAATACACAAGTAGGATGTCACATCTTTCAAAACATATAAAGTTTTGTGTCATTTTATTACTTCATTTCATCTAAAAATAAATTCAACAGTGGAATAATTAAATTGATTCACTTCCATGGCATTAAGGCCTCAAAAATAATAAAAACTCCACAAAATTTTGTGGTCCAACATGAGCATAAGGGTAAGATAAGTAACGAATAAAACAATGCAAAAAAATATAAAGTTTTCAAATCTCGTGTTATGCAACAGAGCGACTCCTAAGACTCGATCAGGTAACACTCACTCCAAGCACTACTCGGGTACCTGATTATCTGTACTCCCCGAGGAGCACAAACACAACAATAGAAAAGGGGTGAGAATTACACTCAATAAATATACGGTGAATATCACATGCTAAGGAGTAATAGTTCACACAATTCACATAATTCACAAAATTCACATTTCATGCAATAATTTGCAAAATATTTATCATTCACATGACACAACATCAACTAAACAATAATGCAATGCAATGAGACCTACATCAACTCAATGCATGTGGTACCAATAGGGCATAAGCCATCATCATTATGCCGAATAGGGAAGCAACAAGACATAAGCCCTCAACATAACACTATTATAGGCCAACAACAGAGCATAAGCTCTCACCAATGCTTTGATCCAACACCAGCATGCACAACATAATCATGCAACCATAAGGAATAAGCCCACCATATTCTCCAATAAGACCACCAACATCATTATCATATCGCGATATAATCAAACAATTCATAAAAAGTTCCATGGTTTAACCAAATTCCATTTATTACTAGCCTTCCTATATTTTCCTAAGTCATACTAGTCATTACAGACCAAAAGAAACTACACTGCATGCAAAAACATGAAAGAAATCGCAAAAAATGGAAAGTTTTCCACACATGCCTGCCCTTACGCGTAATGCCCTTCTCCATACGCGTATTTCCTTGTTCTCCTTCCCAATCCCCAATCCCTGCTAGGCACCATATGCTTAACGTTGTCTACCTTACGTGTAACACTCACTGCCTTACGCGTAAATCCCCCTGTCTTACTCGTATTTCCAGAGGAGGATTTCCCTCAAAATTCTTCCCAAAACACCATACGCGTAACACCCTCTCTCTTAAGCATAACACCCTCTTCCTTACGCGTAACACTCTCTGCCTTTTGCGTATTGGCAGTCTGTGATAACAAAAGTCCTATTTTTGCATCAGTTCAATTTTATCTCGTTAGGAGCACTTTCAACCTCCAAATTTGGGTCCAAAATAGTGTTTTTACACATAATTACCTATAGTCTTAAAACAATTTCGTTAATGTATCATTCTACATCAATTTTATACATCAAATCACTTTTCACCATTTTCATAAAACCATATTTTCAGATTTGGGATTTCAGGGAAAAACCCGTAACAACAATATTAATCCTTATCAAAATTCACAGTAATAACATCACATCTTTCACAATTCCATGGTAATCATATAGATATAAAATAATCAAACAATGGAAATGATACACATCAATTACACACAAAACCTAAATAGGGAAAGAAATCCTCACTACCCTCTCATGCTATAATCACCATTTAGTGAACCCATTCCCCTCTTATCTTAGTTTTGAGCTTTGATTCCTCTAACAATGGTGACATTCTCTTGCCATATCTTTTCCCTTCTCTTCTCTTCTCTTCTCTGTTTCTATGTGACAACAGTTCTTCCCAATTGCTTCGACCACTCTCCCAGTATAATGTTTTATTCTTAGTAGCAATAATAATAATAATAATAATAATAATAATAACTATAATATTAATAATAATATTATTAGTGGTAACTTTACCACATATCTAATAATATTTTTATTAATAATAATGTGAGAGTAACTTCACTATTAGATGTTTTGCATGATGTCAAAATTCGAAAAGCTATTTTTTCAGTATGGTGGATGATATCCTTATGTCTTGGGGCACTCCATTGCATTAGTGATCTTAGGAATCATTAAAACAAGTTTGAAACTGGTGCTATTCATGAAAAATAATTTTCTGCATCAATTTTTATGGTATGTGTCGACACATAAGTATTTCAAGTCGACACATACTGAAGCTTTTAAGAAATTGCAGAAATGCTGATTTTATGTGTCGACACATACGAATTTCAGGTCGACACATGTACTGAATTTTTAAAGCAAGTAGCCTCTGACTTTATTAGGTCGACACATCGGTTTTCCAAGTCAACACATGCAGTTAGAATTTAACTTATGTGTGGACACGTATAATTTTCAGGTCCACACATACTGTTTGATTAGGTCAATATTTCAATTCTTTTTAATTTTAAAAAATCACCTTTTTGCCCCAAAAAGTTCCATAACTATAAATACTCTTCATGCATCATTCATAACTAGGTGAAACCATAAAATAAACCTATTTCTCTCTTCATCTTCAACCTACAATCTATGCATACACAATTTTTGCACCCCAAAATTTTCCCTCTTCATCTTACTTTTGTGGCTTATGTTTCGTCACACACATTCATGAATTTTAAGATGGGATCAAGGTTTATGGTCTTCATGGTTTTCTCCAAGCTATGGAATTTAGTTGTATTGTCAGGAAGTCCCAGATGGATTTCATCTCCTCATTATTTTGATCATCCAGGCTACCGGGCTCAAGCCTCATGACATCTCAAGTTGATTATCTATTTCATCATAGATTTGGAAATGGATAGGGTTTTGATTATTGGAATGAATGATTTTCCCTTGATTTTTTTGCATGATTTCAGGTTTTATTTGTGGGACGAACCATTCCTATACAAAAAGGGAATAGACAGATTGGTTCGAAGGTGTGTCCCAGAGAAAGAACAGAGAGATGTACTAAGAGCTTGTTATGACTTAGAATATGGAGGACATTTTAGTGGAGATAGAACAACTGTAAAAGTCCTCCAGTCTGGGTTGTACTTGCTAACTCTGTTTAAAGATGCTCAGAGCATTGTGAAGGAATATGACCGATGTCAGAGGACGGGTAACATTTCAAAAAGGAACAAGATACCTTAGAATACCAAAATTCTTAAAACAGTGGCATCATAAGTCTTATCCTAGTACACCAGACATTTTAATTTGAAAGATCAACAAAGTTAGGGTTTTGATCCTCAAGATCTCTTCTCATCGAGCTTAGGGATTTTCTTCTCCAAATTACCATGGTTGAAGTATAGTTTATTTCTCTATATTTCTCAAGGGTTTTTTTTGAAGGCATTGAGGATCCCATTTCAATCAAGGGAAGTACCTGGTTCCTTCTTGGATTAGGATTGGTGGAAGTATCATCGTGTTTGTTCATCATGCAAGGTTGGTGTGGATTAGATTTGAATGGAGTTGGAATTCTTGTAAAAAATGCAAGTTGCTTGGAATTTATTCATTAAGGTTTCAAGTTTAACAATAAAGCATGGTGTTCACACAAATTGAATTTGAAGTTTCTAAGGCAACGTTGCAAATTTTATTCATGGTTTCAACTACCTTTCAAGGTTCCTTGAATTTGGAATTAAAAGAGTTTTGACATAAAGCTTATTCAACCATACCATTCAAGCTATATTCATCATCCATTCATTGAAGTTCTATGACCAAGCTTCAAGATACAAGGATTTGTAAATTTCTCAAAGTTTAAAAAGACATTCAAAATTTATCAAATTGATAAGATTATTACATCAATTTTTAGGTTACAAGCTTGATTTGTTATGAAGATTCCATTCTAAAATCTTGTAAGTTAATACATGAGGAAAATTACACAAAGGTCCTAAGCTACTCGTGAAACCATGAACTAAAGTCTTTTCTTTAAGCTCTTGGTCTTCATTTCCTTCATATCAAGCTCCATGCCATCTTCTTCATCTTCCCTCATAACCATTCTAAAGCTCACATGAAAATAAATAAGAAAGAGACAGGTTAGCAAAAAAAATTGAACATGAACACAAGAAAAAGAGTTTTCAAGGAGTTTTCTATCAGAGTTTCATCATTAGGGCTTTGAGTTTGGAATCAGAGAATTAAGGGAGTTTTTCAATCATGATTCAAGCATACATTAAAGCCTCATAAAATCAGAATTTCAATTCTAATCATGGGAAAAAATTCCATTGCAAATCTCAAAACCAATTTGGTTCACAAAACAATTCCAACATCAGAAAATTAAAACAACAAAATTAGTTTCCAAGCAGGAAGTCACATGCCTGTTTCATATGCTACAAATCAAAAACTCAATTTGGTTCATAGCAAGTCAAAATAAAGTCTCATCCCAACAAATTTGCAAACTCAGTTGAAGCCCAATTTCAAAATTAACAAGTCTGTTATCACAAAAATCATAGGATCCAACATCAAAGTTCACAACTCAGCGAAATTAGTAAAAGAATTAGTTATAGTAACAAACATCCCAATAAGCAGAAGTTCAATTATCACAAAAAGAAACAAGAATAGATATCAGATGGATCAAAGCCCACATCAAAAATCATTCAATGCCTGATTAACAAACGAAATCAGGAAGCCCGTCAAGGAAAATCACAGATGAAACCCTAAATGGTATCACTATAAAACCATTTAATTGCACAAGTGTAAAGGGGGATTCAATGTACACATAGAAAGAGGAGCTGCGCAAACAACAACTCAAACCCAAAAATAAAAATTGTGTTCATTATTTTCCACAGAGATCACAAAACCCTTCAGAAAAAAATAAAAAGCCACCATCATCGTTCTCACAGCTATCAAGCTAATAAACCCTAACCTACTCATCATTTTCACTATCACAAAATACTTTAGAATATGAGAGTGTTCAGAAGAAGAAAAGAGTGAAAATTTGAGAGGTATCACCGATTTGGACTCAGAAGCAACATCTCTGCCATCGGTCATCATCGTCATCATCACCGGAAATCACATCAAAGCAACCGCGAGCACCGAAATTGCAAAACATGAGGCTAGGGTTTTGAAAACCCGCTTTCAAGATCTACGCCAAATCGGGCTTCACCTGCAAAATCGGACACCGGATTTGTAATCAGAAGAGAGAGGCGAACATGAATATGTAAGAAAATTAAGGATCATAGCAAGTTCTCCGCTCGCGGGCGCTGCCGCCGCCGCGAGGTGATTTCCGGCATGGAGGAAGCGTCTTCTCAGGCGAGCTCTAGAGGAAGAGAAAGATGAGAGAGTGACAAAGTGAAAAAATAATGAATCGTCGTTTATCCTTTTGTTTTGTTTAATTATGATTTAAAAAATGTTTTATTAATATAATCTTGATTAATACACTAATTAGATGGTGACAGTTGTCACCTCCTTGTGGATTTTTTCTAATTTTGTGCAAGTTCCTTGTCGGTCATACCATACTCCCTTGCGTCGTCACCGTCAGATCTCATCAGATCTGGATCCAACATCCAGAAGCGAGTCCTCATTGTTTTTTTATCTGGGAGAGCCTCACCAGACCCCTTTTTTCCACCATCCTACGCTTAAAGATCAAGCATATGGTGCACCTCTCACCATTACCATCACATCTCAGCTGATTTAAATTCAACGACTCAAAATTGCTTCCCTATGATGCACCAGCACAAAGGGCACACATTGGATCATACAGTCCTCACCAGCGCCTGGGCTTTACCTTCATGGGTCCAATGAATTGCTTTTCAGCACCCCCTGTATTACTGTTTTCAGGCCCAATCATTTCTTTTCTTTATATTAGTTTTTGCATCATTTCATTTTAGTTAGATTTTTTTTATCAAATAATAAAAAATAATAAAATAAAAAATATATTTTCTTATCATAAATAATTAAATTAAAAAATATTATTAATTATGTTGCTAATTAATTTTATTAGATAGATTGTTTTAATTTAATTAGTTATTTAAACTATATTTCAATTGGGTTGTATTGTTTTGTTATTTAGGATTTCTATCAAATAAAAATACAAAGAATATCATTTGATTTAGATAATCAATTAAATTAATAAATTTTATTTAATATTATTAGTAATTTATTAATTAATAATATTAAATAGGATTATTTAATTTAATTAGTTATTTAAATTATTTTTAATTGACTTGTATTGTTTGATTATCTAGACTATTAATCGTATTATCAATTCGACTCATCCCCATTCGTAAACTTGTACCCCCATTCCGTATGGTTTGTAATAGTTTAGAATTTTATTTTCTTTTCTATTTTCTTTATATGTTTAAATTGCTATCATGTATATTTTGTTTAAATTAGAACACATGGCCTCCTCTTGGACCCATCATCAATGAAAAGTTATCCACCTAAAAATGCACACTTGCACACATTTCATAGTTTGGTCATGGGCTTTTCTACAACGACAACTATTCGATCAATTGTTCCAATTGATTGTTTAGAATACTAGCGCCATGCTAGTCCCACTTTCTAGGAGCATGCATAGAGCCACCTTGAATGGGCTTTTGATTTTTTATCGTATGCATTGAAGCAACTCTCTTCTCTCCCCTTGGTCCACATCCCAAGCATCTTCATAAAGGGTCTCACAGTTGATTTTGGGCATGGCCATTCTCACGAGGTTAATCAAGTTTTGCCCTTGGTTAACCATAACCCAAATCAACCACTTTGGTCTATATACTAAGTGTTTCCATGCACAGAGGGTCTCATAGTTGAGTTTGTGTATGGCCATTCTCACGAGGTTAATCAAGTTTTGTCCTTGGTTAACCATAACCCGAATCAACCACTTTGGTCAATATAACAAGTGTTTCCATGCATAAAGGGTCTCATGGTTTAGTGTAGGAGCACCTACTCTTACGATATTAATCAAGTACACCCCTTGGTTAATCATAACCCGATTCAAATCCCATACCCCAAACACTCTCCTTATCTTGTGGACATTTGTATTGTGACCTTGCGATTGATCGTTGACGTAACCTGGGAATGCCTAATTAATGGTTGATTGAGGAGGTTCAAAGAGTCTTTCTATAGAGTTGTCTTATCTCTTGCACTTTGAAGAGGCAACGGACCTACTCCATTATATATCATTGTGACCTCATTCTTATCTCTGGATTTTAATGCTTTCTAGAGATCATGTCAAACAAGAATAGAGATGCATGAAAGGGACTTCCGTTCCTGATATCTGTCAGGAATCCCTCTGGTTTATTTAAATACCTGTTTAAGGAAATTCCACATATGTGCCTTACTCTCTACTCATATTTGTTTACTTTTTTCAAAGCACTTGTTTGCTCGCTTGTTTGATATTCACCATGCTCCCTTAGGACCACTCGATTAGAGTAGCTTTCGAGCTAGACATTAGGATAGATATCCGTGCATGCTAACATAGGGTAGAAACTTCCCTCTTTCATCCTCAACCTTAGGGTCAATCATTGTATGATAAGATTAGAAGTAGTGCCAGGCTAGTCTCCCTTAGTTATTTTTCCTTTCTGTGCATATTGCATCTTAAAACTAAACCTTCTTCTCAGAAAATCATAAAATATCTCTAATAAACTCAAATCCTTCTTCAAGGTAAAAAATACAAACCAATCTTAGTTGTGTGTGAGCCTTTTGGATTTGTTTTAAACCTTGTCATAATTGATGTTTCACCATCTTTGCCATGTTATCTTGCAATCTTTTAGCCGATGTTTCGCCATCGCATATTCTTTTTTCCGATGTTTCGCCATCGCATATTCTTTTTGTCGATGTTTCGCCATCACATATTCTTTTATCGATGTTTCTCCATCGCACATTCTTTTAGCCGATGTTTCTCCTTCACACATGTTTGTTATCCTACTTTGATTCTCAATATCATTGTTAGGTTTGATGTTTTATCATCTGGTTTATTGATGTTTCACCATCTTTTCCATGTTATCTAACCATTCTTTTAGCCTATGTTTCGCCATTACATATTCTTTTCGCCGACGTTTCGCCATCGCATATTCTTTTGCCGATGTTTTGCCATCGCACATTCTTTTAGCCGATGTTTCGCCATTGCACAAGTTTGTTATCCTACTTTGATTCTCAATATCATTGTTAGGTGTGATGTTTTGTCCTCTAGTTTATTGATGTTTCACCATATATGCCATGTTATCTTCCTATCTTTTAGCTGATGTTTCCCCATAGCACATGTTTGTAGCTATGTTTCGCTATCACACATGTTTGCTATCCTACTTTGATTTTCATTATCATTGTTAGGTATAATATTTTATCGTCTTGTCTGATATTTTGCTATCATGCTGGCGTTTTACCACCTTATATGAGTTTGTGTTGCCATGCGATGTCTTGTCATTTCTTTTTTCTATTTTATCATCATTGTTGACATTTTTGTTGTTCTATCTGATGTTTTTCCATCTTGATTGTTGCTTTTATCTTCTTAACTAAAAAACACAAACCAGCCAAAATACATGAGCCGAACTACGGCTGCTCTGATTTCTTAAAAGGGATACATAGGCATTGGGGAAGGGCCCAAGAGAGCACAAATTTTATTTTCCATACATTATTTTCTCCTTTCTTTTGCATGCATTCCCGGTACAACATAGATATAGATTTCTACACACCCATTAGATTAGACAATAAGAGTGGATATCATAGACTACTACGGGCATATGGGGTGCTAACACCTTCCCCTTGCGTAATAGACTCCCTTACCTGATCTCTCAGTCGCAAGACTGTGATTTCACCCTCTTTAGGTTTTCTCGATGTTTACCTTTCCCTTCCGGCGGGATAAAAGACGTTCGGTGGAGACTTCATTGATATTTATTATCGGATGACGGTTCGTCCGGTTGTTTCAGCTAGTGACTTCATTGGGGAAATATGATTGACCTATTGCTAGTCCAACCCGGAGTCGATCCTAGCTTTTGTTTGTTATTTTCTTTGGGTGTTTATTTATTTCCAGTTTTGTATATACTGTTTGCATATGTTTGTGCATGCATTTTACCGCTTTCCATATATTTGGTTATCAGCTGTGCTGGCTCTGCTTTCATGTTGGGTGGGTGATACAAAAGGTAAAAGGCCCAATACCCAGGCCAAGTGACAACCATAGGAACCTTAGGAATAGAGTGTAACATGAATGGCTAGTCGACTTTGGTTTTCTAGTGCGGTCATGTCGTCCACGCTCAGATGAGATTACAAATGGGGTGTTATCGGTTCACGTAGTTGTTTCGATGATAGTGGCTTCAGGTGTACCCATGATTCTGAGTTACCCTTGCCTTACCCTGACCTAGTTTCGCCCATGAGTGGGGAAATATTATTGATTCTTACTGGTACAGATGGTGACTCTAGTTATGACGGTGACTTTGGTTATGTTGCTGACTTGAGTTCTGTTGGTGACCATGTTCTGATAGTTACTGCGTGTTTTTGATGGTGACTTGATACTGTCAGTGACTGTGTGTTCTTTCGGTTTTTCTCCGAACTTCTCACCTTGTGATGACCGTTTATTTCGGCAGTTCAGCAGTTATCTTGTAAGATAGGGAGATATTGGTCTCATGTTGTTGCCGATCCACTTGGTACTTGATTCTTTTGTGTTCCGAGGTGGCATCGGACCTTTGATCCAGTGATATTCATTATTTAGTGTAGATATAGTGCAACCATTTTCCATGTTTATGGAACCTTGATCCCGTGTTCTTTCACACATAATATGTTAACATCATTTTGACACACATGTTCTTTCCATTTCCAAGGAACCATGCTTGTGAGCTTTGTGTTGCACTTCTCCACCTTTTACTGGTTTAAAATCAAAATTAAAAGCACGAGGGTTCCTTGGAAATGATCGAACATGGAATTTCATCCACTCATGCACATCATGCATATTCATGCATTCATAATAGCTACTCAAATTGGGAATTCTTATTCGGATTTGGTGCTCTCTTCAGAGTTATAAACTTGAATTCTTACTATCACATGTTCAGATATCAGTTATGGAATGAATTCGTGGGGTATTGGTCGGGATGAAGATTCATATGTGGTTGTTTGTGTTATACATGCAAGCCTTGGCCCTTAATTGGGAATTTTTCCAAAAGGAAGATAATCGGTTGAAGACTCAATGGGGTCAGGTCATAGAAGTCTTAATGATAGTATCAACAATCATACACCGACCGTTGCAACAAGAGTTATCCTCTTCTCCCAATCTTTTGGGATCTCTTTAAAACCATGGAGTGCTTTGTTGATTTCATCCACTGTCTTGAGTTCTTGAAACGTCTTATCAGTAGATGGTTCTCATTTTCCAGTTGAATTCAAGAGGCTGGCTTTATCAGCAAGAACAAAAGGAGCCTGGGGAATGATTTTGATCTCATCTCATCACTTTATTCACATTTGTTTCCACACTTGTTTGAGCTTCAGTGGATTAGGCTCCGTACTTCAGTATTGTCTACAAATTCCCCTTCCAAATCCTATTATCAATGTCGTATATGGTTTCCACGTCGAGGTACCCGATTATTCAAACAGGGACACTCTCCATAACTTTGGGCCACCTGATCTTCTCTTCAGCAGTCAATGTTTGTTCCCCAAGTGAGTGCATGGGTCAAAGCTTATAAGCAGAGATAGAAGAAGCCTGAGAAGTATGTTGATGTTATCTTAATTCTTTACATCCTAGAACTTCCTTGTCTATTGGGAATTAATTTGATTAAGCTTCATGCTTTGAAGACTTTTCAGTTGATTAATCTCTCTCCTGATGCAAATGCTAAGTGTGTCTCCCATTCTGGGGCATTTGGTCATGATGTTGAAAATTGCAAAAGGTTTAACCAAAGTCCAGCTCATGCCTGGTGTCTCTCTCAAAGTCCAATTTCTAAGGTGACGGACAATTTTGAACTTTTCCCTTGGAACAATATCCGCCCTCTCTTTTGAGAGAATCTTTTGTGAACATTATTCTGGGGCACTCGGCTATTCAGTTGAAGACAGTTTGTCATCCGAAGATAAAGTCCAAGCTTGGATCAATTCAGAGACTGGGGTGTCTAGATTAGTGGGGAATCTCTTATCCAAGTGAGCCTCGAGGTTTTCGAAGATCTTTAAAGCAATCAATCTATACAGAGTGAAGTCTCCTCAACCTGGAAATTTCAAATTTGATTTGCATTTTCATTTGCAATCTTAATTGTTTTGTTTAGTACTTTATTGTATGAAAACTTGCTCATCTTTTTGAATGTTAATCATAATGCATTGAATATATTTGTCTTGAATTAATCCATTCATTATAATTTTCATTTGTTTTACTATGTTTTTGATATTCAACTCTTGTTAATAAAGCAATGACTATAGAGGGAGGATGACAAAAATTTACCTGGAATTCCAAATGGTATGCTTTCAAGTAAAAACCTTGCTGATGATGTACATGCCTTGTTTCAATCCCCAAACACTGGAGATATAAGGGAGATAGACCCTCGTTAACCCCTCTGAGACTTCGAAGTAGGAGTTTCTTTTCTGATCGAAATAAAACCTTATTCTTAAACCCAGGACAGGGTAGATGTTCAGTTAATTTGATCGAGCATTCAAATTTCAGAAGGAGTATCCTATCTTAGGATCACCACATTTTATCACTCGCATTATGAGTTCGAAAAAAGATCAAAACCACAATTGTTATATCCTCACAAAAATCTCGAGGTCGAGATCAAATTGATACAACAATGGTTATCCCTCACCGACCAAGGAATGGGGCAGTCACTTTCCTCAAAAAGGTTCAAAGACTTAGGGTCACACGACTTATTCAAAAGGTAAAGTATGAATAAAAAGAACCAAAAAGCCCTGCTAAGTCAAAACTTGAAAATAAGTCGCTTAGGCAAAAGTTAACGCATCCCGCTAGACTTCCAAATTGAAATTCAAAAGAATTGGTCCAGGAAAAAATTAGGGAAAGTGAAAAGGAATTTGAAAAGCACGAAAGGAAAAAAAGGATTATCCAATAAAAATCCTCGTCAAGAGAAAAGTCGTGTGATCGAACACCCAAAAACCAAAGGTTAAGTGACTATCGTGTCCAAGAAATCACTGTGGTTCCTCAACCATCATGAACTCCTTTGAGAGATGAGTGTTCGTATCAAATTAACTGAATGTAGGACTAGAGAACATCATGGAGAATGGGTGGGCACCAAAATTTTTGAGCCTTAAATATTTTTTTCTAAAAACCGTGAACCAGGCCACATTACAACCCTAGAAAGTCCTAATTGAAGCATAGGTTAATTCGAAAGCAAAACTGTTATGAGAATACGGTAACCTGACTCCTAGGAGGCTTGCTAAAAAAAACTTTTGAGTTGGTATCACTCCCTCTTTTATTTTCTTTGTACATAATTTTTTTTCCGATGTTTCAGACTCTTTTCAATAAAAAGTTTTCTAACTTCAAGACAAGTATATGATTTGCATTAGATTTATCATTATTAGGATAAAACATTCTTTGCATATGAAAAAGTGCTTAAACATCAAGTGAACTTGCATAATGAGCATCAGATGAAGAATTTGATTACCCCGAGAGACGATTTGCTTCAGGGATATGTTGAAAAGAATGATCTTAATCTGGGGCATGCTTTTTAGTTACTCCTTTGAATTGAAGAAGACCAATATGAGAGGTTAACTGAGAACTATTTGTTTGATGATTGTGTGGATGTTTTGTCTGCCCACAAGTCTCTGTTGAGAAATGATGTATCATTTCCAGTTGGTCCCGAAGGAAGATTTTCTTCAAGCATCTGCTTGTGCGCGAAGTAGCCTAAGTTGAGAAGTATGGTTGTGTATTGGCTTGTTTTCAAGACGTAAGTCAATCATCCCGAGGATGTGTTATCTTCCAAACTCCATGAACTTCTCATTACTTTGTGAGCATGAGGTGAAGAAATGTTTTTCCAAGATTCTGCTAATCTGGGGCAATCAAGTCAAGATCCATTTACTCTCAAAGTTTCGTCAATCTAAGGCAGTTATGTCGAGATTCGACAAATGTCTCAAAGTGCCGAGTGATCAGGGTTTGTTACCCAAGATTTATTGAAGCCACTTATAATTTTGAATAGTCAAAAGCCATGTTTCAAAGCTTGTAATACTGGGGTAGCTTATCTGAATGGTATAGACCTCGGGAAGTCCTTTCAAGGCAATTTCTTTAACAACCCTACAGACTGGGGCGGGGTATTATGCAAGAGCATTTCTCCCCACTTCATAGTTGATCAGTTTAAGTTTGATCACAGGATAAACAACTTATGAATGTGAAGAGCTTGACAAGAGGTCAGGATGGTTATCCTTAGCTCATCAGAATTTTAAGTCTTGGTATTGTTGTTTCTTCGTCAGTAGTTAAGATCTTTATCTCCAACTAAATTCAGGAGTGCTATTCTCAACACAGATCTCAGGAAGTCCTCTTGAGGCGAGTCTTTTCAAAGGATAGTCAACCTAAAGCAGTTACATTGAAATTTGACGAATATCTCCATGGACCTGTTGTGTCAGAGAATTACTCAGAGCTCAAATAATCTGGGGCAGATTATCTCGAGTCAAAAGGGCCCTCTCTAGCAAGGTTGTCTCACTATGCCTAAGGCACGTCTAACGGTTTGTTTCGCATGAAGTTATCATTTGCTTTGCTTCTCTGTGTAATTCGCCATTACCAGAGTAATATCTTCCAAGATGATTAAAGCATCCCTAACCTGGATCGTTCCCTCCGAAGCAACACTGAAGTTTCTACTTCTCCCAAGTAAGTATTCCCAAATGCGAAATTTTAAGATTGACCAAGTGGAATTTTGGATAAAAAGAGTCTCAAGCTTTGTCTTCCGATATCACCTAGCAGAAAGTCTTTTGACTGAAAGTTGTGATCTTTTGATATGTATTTTCCCTTTCTCGGTAAGTTTAACATGTTTGTGTTCGTAAGAGAATATCTATTCCACGGAGTAGAGCATATTTACCATGGCTGAAGATTTGGTTGAATATCTTCTTATGCCCCGGTGAAGTCACTTCACAAAGAACAAATCCATTTGAGTTCAGTTGTGGGTTTCTCAAGAGATCTGAAGTTTCTATTGCTCCGCATTGAATCTCCCAAAGCGGAGAAAATTTTAAGGATTGACTAATTGGAATTTTGGATTAAGAAGAGTCTTATCCTCCAAGTGCTGGAAGTTTTGTCTCTCCAGTATCACCTAGCAAAGAGAATGTATATTCCCTAAAGTGGAGTGTTCTCATCTCCAGCCGAAGTTGAGATGTCTTTCGGAAATTTCTCCTGCTCCATAGGGAATTCACTTCATAAAGATTTCTTGCTCAAGAATTCTCTAATCTCCATAGCAGAAGCATGATTTGAAGTTCGTTACGCCGAGAGTCTTTTGTTATCCCTAATAAATACTATTCAAGTCTGTTCTGTTTCTTAGAGAAGTCATGGGAGCATCATCTCACTTTCTCAGAGGAGGTTGTTTATAAGGATCTCTTGTCCAAGATTTCTCATTCCCCAATGGAATTTCCTTATTGGAGATCTCTCTCTCAGGAATTTTCATTCTCCTAACTAATTTGTGTTGAGTTTTATTTGATCTCTCCGGTAAAGACCATTGGCTGAGATCTCTAGCGAAGCTGCCTTCAGAAATCTCTTATTCAAAAATCCTCATCTCCCTTTGATGTTGCCTTATCCAGAAATCTCCTAGTCAGGGAACCACATCTCTCCAATGGAATCGTTTCATCGGAAATGCTTGCTCACAAATTCTCAATTTTCCCAGTAGATCTCAATCCTGGATGTTGATAAGTGTTACTTCCCCAAAAGAGTACGTTATTATGGTTGCTAGCCCCAGGATAAAGCATCATAATAAGATTTCATTCTGATTGAAGCACATTCTTATTCCCCAGTGGAGCCGAAGATTCTCGCATTTCCAACAGTAACATATTTTGTTGAGTTTCTCATACGAAGAATATCTAATTCCCAACAAGAGTTATTTTTGTAAGGTTGCTTACCCCAGCATGGATCTTCGTATCCTTGGTAGTATAAGGGCTCTTTATCCCTAGTAATAGAGTATCGCTAAAATATTTCCTCGGTGGAGTTCTGAACCTCAATCTCATAGTTCAAAGATACCATTATTTTCCCCAAGTGAGGATTGTTACTCCCCAGCGGTAGTATCCCAAGGTTGTTCTGGTTAGAACGTTTTTGTTTAAGAATTTTCATGTTTCCCCAGTCGAAATCTCTTTCACTGAGGACTTACTTCAGAAGGTCCCAGCTCCTAGCAAAGTTCTCTTTATCCGTGGAAGAAGATTTTGGATCTTTTCCCATAAGGTTAAGAGGTGGAACATAGGTCAAGATTTCTTCTGCATTGCAATTTATTTTTACAGTATTCTCCCCAGGAAGTTATCCACAGTGGGAAACTGACAAGTTATCAAACAAAAGTCAGTTTTGATCTGATCATCTCTAGCGGAATTTGCAATTTATTTTTGTGAGTTTTATCAGGGTTTGACCTGTGGTTATTGGTCTTTTCGTTTCACCAATCTGGGGCAGTCAAGTTGAAGATTGATATCTCAAAGTTCCTTTACTCTAGGGCAGCATGTCAATGATGGTACGAACCCCATGAAGTCCTCTTGAGGAATTGTCATTTGCTATGTAAGTTGCAGCTTGTCAGCACCAATGTGAGAGTCTTACATCTAACTGTTAAGCGTTGGAATATGGAATTCCTCACAAAGTTGTTTCTCCACAACATTGTCATATGAGGGATTCTCGAGGCAGATAAGGTTTTCTGGATACCTTCATTCCCCAACCAAGTATGGATGAGCATTATCTCATTCCTTAACGGAGACTATTCCCAACGGAGTTTACCTTCCGATTTGAATTATCATTGAAGTTTGCATTCAGAAGTTCTCATTTTCCCATCTGATTTATGACTTGGGACATTTCTTCATCAAAAGAATCTGTTATCATCCTTAGTAGGGTTGATGTTGGCTGATATTTCCATATCCCCTGTAAAGTCAATACTGTTTAACAATCTTCATGGTTTATTTTACGGTTGCATACCGAAGGTTCTGGAGTCCCCAGTAAAATACTCCCCGACAGAGTTTTGTATCCTCAACAGAGTTTTATTGCCCATAAATCTTTTTTAAGAGAGAGGATTTGTTCTGAGACTTCAAGTTTGAAGACATCTCGTGTTCCCAGTGGAGTTACTTAGATGAGAATTCAAAGTCTGAAGAAGTTTTAACTCCCTAGCGGAGTTGCCAATTAGATATACCTCGTCCTGATCTCTCATTTCCCAGCTAATTGGTTGCTTGGGGCATCCATATTCAAGGATCTTTCCTTATCCTCAGTGTAGTCGTGTTGGTCGATTAATTGAGATTTTGTTAATCTTCGGCAAACAGTAGAGGACTTTTCGACAGAAGTTTCCCCAGCGAGGGTTTCGCTTCTCACATATGGTTTGTTATATTGGTATCATCCTCAACACGGCTGCACGACGTCTTTTCCAAAAATTACAGTTTTTCCCTAATCTTCTCCAACACCAGCCAGTTTCTATTTGGCATTCTCCTTCAGAAGCTACAATGTCGCCCTGATCTTCCCCCATAACATTCAATTTTCATTTGGCATTCCTTCTTGAAGTTGACCAGTTTCGACCCGGTCTTTTCCAGGAGAGTTCACAATTTATTTTTGAAGCTCCTCTCAGTAACTGTAGCCTGTTTCTACCGGTTGCTCAGTTTTTACTCCCGGTAGAGTTTCATCTCTTCAAGGGTTCCTCTCCAACGGTTCCTCATATTTTCTATTCGCCAACAGATTTTGCAATTTATTTTTGCAAGTCTTGTCAGATTCTGACTTCTGGGTTATTGGCCCCTCGATTTGCCATTCCCCAACGAAACATTTAAACATGCATCATTGCATTGCATCTACCAAAACACGTAGCATTTCCATTATATGGAGTATTACGCTATAAATTTTTTTTCAAACATGCATCAGAACATAAGCCATTACTGTTTCTATTTCCCCCAGTGAATTTGCTAATTCTTCAGATTATATCCCCAGCGAGGTCTTCATCCTGATGATCTCTGTTTCAACCCATATAAATATCCTTTTGATGTTAATCATTTGATTGGTTGAGTGTCCACTCTTGATTGTAGGTAATCTTTACCCTGGCACAGTCTTCTCGGGTCTTTACTACCCTCGTCAATTCATTTCAATGTTTATTTATGTACCTTTTGAATACCAGTTTCACCCTGGTATTCACTTTCAGCGGGTTTTTAATTTTACGCCCTAATCACCTTGCTTTGGGTCGCCCTCTGAGTTTTGTCTCCTCACACGCGCATAAAATCTAGTTTCGTCCTGGTACTCATCTAGATTAGTTTTGCCTAACTAGTTATTAAGTCGAGTTTCGTCTCGTTTTTTTTCATACCTTGGACCCTTTGACAATTTTCATTTATCGAGTCTCTTTGCAGTGTTCGTGTTGCGTCCCTGGTTGAAATTGGTCTCTTTTGTTCCTTGGATTCTTCTATCATTTTTCGTCACTGTTTATCCATTGATCTAAGACCAGCAGGTGCTCTGAGAAACATGTGCTCTCATCATTTTGCTTTGGGTCGAGTTTCGATTTCGTCGCCTTTGCATGAAATCTAGTTTCGTCCTGGTACTTGTAATACGGTGGGAGAACTGACTTGGGATGTTTTGCATTTTATCACAATGTTGCGGTTAGCAGGAGTCACCACCGACTTTTCTTTTATCCAAAAGGAAAGGTGGAAAAGAACAGGAAAGACCTTTGAGATTATTTCTTGAGATCGGGGGGTAGATTATGAAAATGGAAGGTGTTAGCACCCTTTTCATCCATAGTTATCTATGGGCTCTTAGTTGCTTGCTAGATCACTTGCTTTTGTTTGAAAATGTGATTTGTGGTGGTTTTTGAAAGTATTTTGAAAAAGGCGCCTTCACTTAGGAAAACTTTGTAATGGTTCTCGTTCTTAAGAACGTATACAAAGTGTTGGTATTTTGAAAATATTTCATGTTTTGAAAGTTTGTTTTTGAAAGTGTTGGGTGTTTTTTTTGAAAATAAGCAAGGATGTTTGTTTTGAAAGTGAGCAAGCAACTAGGAACAATCTACCTACTCAAAAGTCTGTTGTTCATTTCTTCCTTTCCTTTGATATTGCTATCTCACCATTGATTGGTAAGAAGTCTTATCTTTGGATGTAAAGGGACGACGCGGGTCATCATATAGTCATGATAGCAATGTTGTGAGATATCTTAACATTTCTTTTTGAGGGACTAAGATCATTTTAAAAGGCAACATTTGTAGCGTCATCGAGGGACTATGATCTTTTATTTTTGATTATTTTTGCTAAGATATCCCACATGCATAACATGACATTTTTTAGGCAACAAGTGGAGTTAACCTTAGGGGTGCATGTGTGAATAGTGTGTTTGATTTGCTTGCATTTAATCTTTGATTAGGGTTATCTACTTGTTGATTTTATCTTTCCATACAAACCGTAATTACAAGCATTTATATGAAAGCGATAAATTGCGGAAAATAAATTTACTACGCTATTACATCATTGGGGGGATGGGGTATACAAATTTACAAATGGGAATTTTCAAGAAATTAAACCAAATTATCTATTACAACCATATTGAATAATATACAAGAATTGAAAAGAATATAATGTGCAAGAATGTAAATGGAAAGGAAATGATTTTTGTTTGGTTTTTTGAGGAACATGGTTTTAACCTAATTATCTAAAACAAAATGATTAATTAAATTAAGAAAATTAAACCTAAACTAATTAATAAAAGAAAATAAATTAGAAAACAATTTTTTAGGGTTTTTAAGAAAAGGTTTTAAGTTAAATAAAAATAATGTAAAAATTAATTAATTAAAAGAAAACCTAAATTGTAAGTTGATTTTAATTAGAAAAGAAAATAACTAAACCTAGATCTAATTATTATTAAGTAAAAGAAATTAAGTTTGTTTAAGTAACTGTTTTTGTCTTTTTTAGTTTATAAAGAAAATAAACTATAAGTATATAAATAATAAATCAAAATATTTTTGGATTTTTATTAATAAAAATAATAATAATAATAATAAAAATAATAATAGAAAATAAAATTAAAAAAAAATTTAAAAAAAAGAGTCAGGGAGGTTTGTAATTAAATTTGGGAGTTTATTAGAAAAGTAGTTTTTGAATATGGCCCAAATGAGGTTTTTGTAATCAGAAAAAATAACAAAATAAAAAAAGGGAGTCGGCATTTGTTGTAGATGGAAACATGGGGTTAACACAAGTAAAAAGGTGAAGGCCCAGTGAGCCAAGGCCCAGACATGCTGACTTGTAACTAGGAGAAAGAAAATGTTGAAAAAACAAAAAGTGGCAGCGCTGGGGCTTGAACTCACGCTATGTACATGAAACGTGCGTTGCCTTACCATTGTGGTGGTTATACATTCGTTAATTTAAATGAAACAATAAATACATAACATAAATCAAGTCCTTAAAATGTCTTCATCTTCAACTTCCAGCCATGATTCCTGTAACTTGCTCATTTCTCATCCAAAATGAAAATTGTAAACATGAAAGTTGCTCCATTTTCCCATACGAATCCAACCATATAAATATCATAAGCTATAAATCAAAGATGAATGAGAATTTCTAAAATTACCAAATTATGACCTAACTTTTTTTAGATATTCAAACCTAAAATTCTCTAAGCTCAATCAATATAAATGAAAACTAAGGACATGTGCAATTTCAGGGTAATGATATCTACATTTTATCTTCACAAATGCAAGCTTAACAATGGCTAAATGAAAAGATAGAAGTTCAAAAAAGATACCTCAAAACTGGAAATCATGAAATGAGTTTGAGCTGCTTTCAAGGAATTTTCATGATCAGGTTAACTTTCTCAAGTTCCCAGGAAGCTAATGCAATGCTTAGCTTGAACAATGGATGGTTGGAATGACCTGGAGAAGTCAACTTGCAGACTCTGTTTTTTGGTTATGGAGGTTGATGAAAATGGTGTTACAGTTCTAGAACAAGGACAGGGATGGACTATTGTGATATGGTGGCCAGAACCGGGACTGTTTTCCCCATCCATAAATGTCGCGGTAAGCAAGAGTCGCCACCGACTTTTATTTTATCCAACAAGGAAAGGAAAAAAGCACAAAAAAATTCATTTTTCGAGATATTTCTGAGTACGGGGGGTAGATTATAGAAAGGGAAGGTATTAGCACCCTTTCTATCTGTAGTTATCTACGGGCTCTTAGGTACTTGCTCATTATTTTCAAAATTGCTTCTTTGTGTGCTTGTGTGTTTTGAAAAGTTTTTGTTTTGACTTCAATTTAACTCTTGCTTCTGTCTTCAAGAGTGTAATGAAGTGTTTTTGAAAACTTTGTTTGAAAAGAGGTGTAAGTGTGAAAAAGTTTGTTTTTTTTGAGCAAGTACTTAAGAGTTAATCTACCTACTCGAAAAAAGAATCGTTCTGTATTCGTTTCCTTTAGACAGTGCTATCCCACTATTAGTGAGTAGGTAGCACCGTCGTTGGAGTTTTGAGGGTCAATTCAAAAGGGACGTACGGTCACTAAAGAAATGTTAGGACGTCTTAATAATAACCCTAATGTCTTAGATCAATTATCCGAGGCAATAATATCCAAGGCAACCTTTCCGAGGAAACTTTGATCTTTGGACAAAAGGACGACCACTAAAGCATCCTATACTCAATGACCGTTTACCGAAGGCAACCAAGTGGGAGTGTACCCTAGGAGTGCGCATGTGCGAGTAATTCAATTTCAGATTATTATCTTTGCACATTTTAGGGTTATCTAACTATTTTTAAGTTTACCATACATTCTTGTTATGCATCCCTAATATTCATACATCTAACAGTTTAATATTTGCGGAATTAAAAGTGCGGAAATTAAACTACGCTATTACAAGGCTTCAGGTATTTACATAGCCAAAAACAAACCCTTTGAAAATAAAGCGATAAAAGTAAAGACCTAATTAACTATTATAACTTGTAGGCAGTTACAATAATAGGGTAAAAATAAATAATAAAATGCGCGCAAGAAAAATTAGATCGAGAGAGAATTAGGGTTTTGACCCTTCTATCCTAATTAAAAGAGAAAATGTTTTTTGTTGTTTTTAATTATTTTTAAGAAAAGAATTAGGTTTTGAAATTAAATGTACAAATTAATTAGTTAATTAAATTAATTAATGAAAAATTAATAAATGGCGTATTTTTGGTTTTTGGTTATTTTAGAAAAGAAAATATAATTAAGTTAGAACTAAAAACCTATTTGTTCTAATTAATTTTAATTATATAAAATGAATTAAAGTTATCTAAAATTAAAATGTAATTAAGTTAATTAATTTTTTGATAAAAAATAAAATCTAATCCTAATTTGTGAAAAGTATTATTTTTGTGATTTTTTTGATAAAAAGAAAATAATTATTTGTTAGTGAATAAAATAAATAAATTAGTTAAATGAAACAAAATAAAAAAGAATAGAGAAAGAGATTTGGGCCTGAGTAATATGGGGGGTGCAAGAATCAAATTCTGGGCCCAAGAATAGTGAGGTCCACGTTGACCTTCAAGATCACATGCTTCTGCGTTGACTAGGCTCCATGGTGTTCCTATATTGATGGCCTATGGATCTGGTCTCCTGACACTTGGCTGGCTGGATTGTGAGGACGTATGATGGACCCTTAGTTTGTGTACGCGCTACATCCTGAAAAGGCAAAATATATGAAGAAATTGGGGGGCCCTGGGATTCGAACCCAGGTCCTGAAGCATTATCCAACACTACACTTACCAACTGCGCCGCTTGTTATTTTTGTATATATAATAAACAACAATTATTATATAAAGAACAAGCGAAATAATAAAATATTAGCGCGGAATTTCAAACAGTCCAATGGAAAGGCGCCACGCAGTCATCTTCTTCCCCTCTCCATGGGTAAAAGATACATGGACTTTTACCTACAGACGTATGTCCGTAGCTACAACCCTGTTTCATCTCAAAATCCTCCATGGGCACGATAAATGACTTCTAATGCCATGGTTGGATTCGTCTTGCCATTCTGAACATGATGGTACCCTTCATGAAGGCTAATTTTACCTGCACACAAAAACCCTAAAACGGAACCCCAAAAACCTAACGATGGCAGTTCTCGATTCATTCTATGAGAACACAATTGAGTATTATAGAACGCTTGCAAATGTAATGGTGAACAAGAATATATGATTAGAATTTGAGGAATATGCAAGAATTATGAAAACAAAATTCAAAAAAAGGTGGGTGTCGTGAATGCCTTACAGTGCGTTATAGGGCCTCGAAATGCTTGGTTTTGATTGATTTTGCTTGCCTACAATCCCAGGAAGCAAATGGAATGGTCAAAGAGTCTTGAATTAGCCTGGAACAATGAAATCGTGTTGGCACTTTTTTGGTGTTTTTTTAAGTTTTATTCTTGATCATACGCCTCTCTCCAACCTAGTTTTTGGTCTGCATTCCTTCTATATGTATAGGAATAGATTAGGATTGAAAGAATGATCATAATCTTCGTCCATTATTGAATTTGATTGTGATTTGATACACTTGAAAACCATTCCAAAAATACTCCAAATCCAATCTTTTTGTGCACCTCATTCCTTTACATGAATTTGAATACTTGCCAACATGATTTGAGACCTGAAATAAGTACAAAATCTTGAGTTTTTAATGCTTTAGATTTTTCCATGATTTATTTTGATTAAAATTGATTTAATTCAAATAAAAATCAAAATAAATAATAAAAACAAGATAATGACAAGTGGAAAAGGCTAGGGCTCGTGGACCATGTTGCCAACTCAAAACAAGTGAAAAAGATTGGGCCCATTTGGCAAAAATTGAAGTTTTAGGCATAGTTGACTTTTGGCAATTTTGCAAAAAGGGTCAACTTCACCAATGCATAACTTCCTCAATTTTGACTCTTTGAAGGTGTTCTTGGACTTTTTAGAAAGCTTGAGATGTCCTCTAAGAAACCCTTTTGGTTACATATTAATTTCATACTCCATTATCATGTATTAAGCTTTGACAAAAAATGTGTTTTTGTTGACTTTTCAAAATGACCTATAATGTCCAAATTCATAACTTCTTGTGAGTGCATATTTTGAACTTGGAAGCTGAATATGGATTGTAGAGAATGGAATCCTCTTCAAAATGAGCTTTGGATGGTTCATTTCTCATAAAGTATGAGAAAGTTATGCTTGGTCAAAGTTGAGTTGATTTTTCCTGCAAAACCCTAATTTAACAACTTTTGAGTCTTGATGAATTATGAGCAATCCTTAATGAATCATGATAAACCCTTGATAAAATGATGAAATATACTTAAAAATGAGAATGTTGACTAAAAAACTTGAAGTTTGACTGTATGTAGGCCACAATTGACTTTTGCCCTAGCACAGTCGATTTTTAGGCCTTTGAGCAATTGACTGAGCAAACTTCCTCTGCAAGGCTTGAAACTTGACATGGATGATCTTGAGAACATATTAGGACATTTGTGAGCATTTGGAATCCCTTGGACTCAAGTATCTTGATGCAACATGAAACACTAATTTGAGGTAGACTGTCTTAGGAGAGAGCTTGTCTGGTCAACCCTTGGACTACCTAGAGCAACTTAAGGATCTCACTTGAAATGTTTTGAGAAATATGGGAGGGAAAAATTTGGGGTACAACAGCTGCCCCTGTTCAATCTTCTTAGACCTTAGGATGTAGATTGGCTTTCGTGCCTTTCGTGATCCGAAGGTGGAAGATGATTGAACAACAGAGTGCCCATAAATTTGCACTCGCATGAAGTGGTGTCCGTCTTGCGATATCGGGTATGGGCTTATAGATGCCATTTGGAAATTGCTGATGGTGGATGGGTTTAAAGATGCCATCTGAAGGAGTGTCGATCGCATAAGAGATTCCTTAGCGAGAGCATGTATACCTATTGTTGAGGAAGATTCCGCTGAGGAATGTTGATCTCTGTCTTGAGAGAAATAGAATTTTAGCAGCTCCAGTCTTCCGTTATTCTACTGGGGTATCATCTCTATTGAATTTTAGGAACTTCGGTCGTCCGTTATTCTTATTGAGGAATCATCTCTGTTTAATTTTAGGAACTTCGGTCGTCCGTTATTCTTGTTGAGGAATCATCTCTGTTGAATTTTAGGAACTTCCGTCGTCCATTATTCTAATGAGGAACCATCTCTGTTGAATTTTAGGAACTCCGGTCGTCCGTTATTCTACTGAGGAATCATCTATGTTGAATTTTAGGAACTTCGATCGTCCGTTATTCTACTGAGGAATCATCTCTGTTGAATTTTAAGAACTTCGGTCGTTGGTTATTCTACTGAGGAACCATCTCTGTTGAATTTTAGGAACTTCGGTCGTCCATTATTCTACTGAGGAATCATCTCTTAGTTGAAGAGGTGAGAATGAATACTATCTGGTTGTAATCCAGGTTTCATAGTGATAAGACCGACTGCTATCTGGTCGTAATCCAGGCTTTACAGTGACTTACTAGGGAGATGAGATTATACTTGCTATCCGGTCGTAATCCAGGCTTCTCAATTTCTCGATTCTTATCTGGTTGTAATCCAGGCTTTAGAAGGAAATGAGTTGTTATCCGGTCGTATCCGGGCTTCAACTTAAACTTAGAGCCCACTAATCTTCGGTCGACTCTGGGCTTCTTAGTAACTGTCCAGGTAAACTGCTATTTGGTCGAAATCCAAGCTTCGTAGTGTCTTGTACTGTTATCTGGTCAAAATCCAGGCTTCACAGTGTCTTGTACCATTATCTGGTCGAAATCCAGGCTTCATGGTCTTGTATTGCTATATGGTCGAAATCCAGGCTTCATAATACCTTACTTCTTATCTGGTCAAAATCCAGGCTTCAAAAGAAATCAAGTGGTTATCCGGTTGCATCCGGGCTTCCTTTTGACTTTGGGCCTACTAATATCTGGTCGAATCCAGGCTTCATAGTAATTGGCCGGGTAAACTGCTATTTGGTCGAAATCCAAGCTTCACAGTGTCCCTCACTGTTATCTGGTCGAAATCCAAGCTTCATAGTGTCTTGTACCATTATCTGGTCGAAATCCAGGCTTCATGGTCTTGTATTGCTATCTGGTCGAAATTCAGGCTTCACAATACCTTACTTCTTATCTGGTCAAAATCCAGGCTTCAGAAGAAAAATCAAGTGGTTATCCGATCGTCGCCGGGCTTCCCTTTGACTTTGGGCCAACTAATATCCGGTTGAATCTGGGCTTCAAAGTAATTGGCCAAGTAAACTGCTATTTGGTCGAAATCCAAGCTTCAAAGTGTCCCTCATTGTTATCTAGTCGAAATCCAGGCTTCACAATGTCTTGTACCATTATCTGGTCGAAATCCAGGCTTCATGGTCTTGTATTGCTATCTGGTCGAAATCCAGGCTTCACAATACCTTACTTCTTATCTGGTCGAAATCCAGACTTCAGAAGAAATCAAGTGGTTATCCGGTCGCATCCGGGTTTCCCTTTGATTTTGGGCCTACTAATATCTGGTCGTATCCGGGCTTCATAGTAATTAGCCGGGTAAACGGCTATTTGGTCGAAATCCAAGCTTTACAGTGTCCCTCACTGTTATCTAGTCGAAATCCAGGCTTTACAGAGCAATATACCATTATCTGGTCGAATCCAGGCTTCATGGCGTTCGGAGTAATCAAGATACTATCCGTTCGAACCCGGGCTTCATAACTTGTATTAAAGATATACCACTATCTGGTCGAATCCAGGCTTCATGGTGACTTGCTGAGCTGTTATCCGGTCATAATCCAGGCTTCACAGCTTGAATTTCGTGAGAATTTGATTGTATTTTTCCTGAAAGGTAAAGGTTAGCTGTATGTAATGCATGATATGTATCAGGCCATGATGCTCTCAAAATAAATGAGATTGTGCTGTATGATGCGTATGCGCATGTCATGATGTATGGATGTGTAATGTTTTTATGATATTCTCTAGCTGGGGGAAAATAAATCCCGGATTGCTGCTGGAGAGTGAAAAAAGTTGAATTCCTTGTTTCCACTGGGGATGGTGAATGAAGATGATTGTGAGAATAATTCTGCTGGAGAAGGTACTGACGAGGAAATGACTCTGTGGGGCAGAGAAGCTCTGCTAGAAGATCTTGTTGATTTGGAGAAATAAACTCAACTGGGGATGAATTACCATTGCCGGTGATAATAAACCATGTTGGGGATTGAGTTTCGGTTTGTGAAAGGAATGAACTCCGCTGAGGATGATTTTCCAGTGGCGAATTCACTGGGGATAATCTTTTAGACTCTACTGGGGACAATCTTCCAGACTCTACTGGGGGTAGTCCTCCAGACTCCACTGGGGATAATCTTTTAGTGCGGGAAATAGATAAACTCTACTTGGGGAGAATCTTGCCGACTCATTCGCGGTTGTGAATCTCAACTGGGGAGAATTAACACCACTGTCCTTTTCTTACTCTGGGAGTGAATGTTACTAGGATGCATGCTAAGGATATGACGATGACTTTGCATCGAGACTTTTCTTCCCCTGTATCTGCGGGAGAAGGTGCATGCGGAGGCCTTGTGGATCGAGTGTTATCCCAACTTATGAGGTGCTTGGTAACTTTCGATCGAAATGATCAGTCTTCTTCTGGTAGGCAAGTGGCAAGATGACGGGACATAGTCATACGCTTTGATCCTTAATTTTTGCCTGGACCGCCCTTTCGGGTTTTTAGTCCACCATGATACCCTTTTTTGCCCAAGCCGCCCTTTCAGGTTTTCGGCTTGCCGGGTGTACATATTTTTTGTTTTTATCCCTAATTTTTGCCCGAACCCTTTTGGTTCGCCAGGATACCCTTATTTTTGCCTAGGCCAGTCAACCTAGTGGGTCTTTGTTCATCCGCAACATTTTTTTTTGACTATGTTCACGCTCTCAGGGTGTAGGGAGTTGTCACTATCGGTAGTGTTGTGTCGCCATACTACCAGAAGATGTTCGTTTGATCTTACAGGATTCAGATGGAGATTTTCCCCTGGCTATTTGGTATCTTTGAGAGATTCCTTGAATCTTGACTTGACTGCCCCAGATGATGGACAATGATCGTGTCGTGCCCCTTGGTTGGAAGTGTTTTTTCCACTTGAGGTGATCCCTTTTTTATTGAGAAGGTTTTTGTTCACTAGATATTTGTCGTGCGAATTTCTCTGCTGTTGAACAAATAGTCATATGAACACAATGTTATTTTAAGAATGCAAAGCTTATGTCTGTCTTGAAATTTTTGAAAATGCATTTTTCAGTAAAACAGGCAAATTTTGTAAAATGTGATGTCAACTCAGGATTTACAGCAAGTCATACAGGAGTCAGGATACCTTTTGTAACAATGTGCTTTCGAACTAACCCATACTTCAGCTAGGACTTTTAAGGGTTATAACGTAGCCTGGTTCACGGTTCAAGAAACAAAGGATAAAAGCTCAAATTTTATTTGTACCCACCCGTTCTTCATAATGTTCTTCGATTCAAAACTCAGCTAATTGTGCATTTAGATCCCGTTTGAGTCTTTGCTCTGATATTCCAGTGATGGTTTGGATACTGACAGTTTATTTTGAACAGGAAGTCATTTTTATTGAGAGTTTGTAGGACCTCTTTCTTTTTTTGATTTTATTATCCCTGTCTTTTTCCTGAACTGTTTCTTTTTGTGATTACAGTCAGCGGGATGCCCCAGTGTTTTTTCTTAAGTCTCCTTCATAGGTTTTGAATTAATGGGCTTTTATTTTTTGAGAGATAATGACTGTCTGTCTTGACGATTATAGGGAACCATCACCGTCTTTCGTTTTGGAAGGACTTCTTTGATTCCATTCATTGTGCACCTGAATTAACTGAGAAAACTACCCTGCCCCCAGGTTATGATTAAGGGTTTTAATTTGTGTGAAAAGAAAAACTCCTACTTCTTTGGCTCAAAGGGGTTGACGAGATATTATCTTCCTTATAACTCCACTGTTTAGGATTTGAAACAATGTCTGTATATCATCAGCGGGGACTGTTGAAAAGCATACTGTAAAGATTTTGATATCATTTTCGTCATCCTCCCTCTAAAGGCTTTGAGTTTTTTAATCGAGAGTTTGAACATCACAAAAAGGAAAGAAATTTAAATATAGTGAATACGAATGGATTGATTCAAAACAGACATATGCAATGCATTGATAAAGTAACGAAGTTTGACATGAATAAATATTCGAACAATCAAAAGAAAATTACAAATTGAAAATTCTAATGAACAAAAGTCTCTCTTGTCAGAACTTGTCACTTCAAATGGTGCCCTGGAGTATTGACAAAAACATTCCAGTTGACCATCTTGTGTGAATTCCAATGCTCCTTCATCGATCAGGTTTTGAATTTTGTATTTCAACTTCTAACAGTCGTCAGTATCATGCCCCGGGCTGTTGGAATGGTATGCGCACCTTGCATCAGGATTATAGTCAGGTGAAGAAGTCTTGGGATTCAGATGATGTCCTATCAACGTTACCAGATTCATCCTCAACAGGTGTTGTAAAGCTTGAGACAGCGGCATGTTGAGCTTGGTAAACTGCCTCTTGGGTGTATCTGGCTTACTCTGATTAACCCGTTGTTTTTGGCGAGGTTGTTGTTGGACCCATGAGGTATTAGAAACATGGAGAGGTCAATTCTTCATCAAACCAAACTCTTGTCTTTTTGGAGGCTGATCAATGACTTGGTCCCCGACCTTGACTGTTTGCTTCATACTTTTGTATCTGTCTTGATGAAGCTGGTTGATAATGGTTCTCAACTCTTCTTGTTCCCGGGCTAAGCCTTGGATAAGAGCCATCTGCCCCAGCATTTGGGTTCTTATTGCTACTACCTCAGCTTGCAATTGTTCCATCCGTTTGTCTTTATTGTCTTCAAGACTGTTCTTGACCAAGTTTCCAACGAGGAATGTGTTCAACTCTTCCTTCCCCTTGGATAGGTTTAGGAATATTTCCCTGTACTGAGCTTCTTGAGTTTGAAGATCTCTATTGTCTTGTTGGAGAGCCATTGCTGAAATAAACAGCGAGAACATGAGAGACCTACTTTGAAACCTGCTTATGCAATGACATGTATGCAATGTTTTAAAGGAATCTCGCGGGGTAAACAAGAAACTATTAGAATTTGATTGCAGCTTGATTGAAGAAACTTTGTGTCGTTGAGAGTCCTTCTTCCAGAGTCAAGCTCATAATATCGAGTGGGTCATAGCCACTGACTCAAGTTATCATGTTTTGATCTCTAGACGACCTTTGGCTAGAGGAAAATAAATCCCCTTTGCCCCTTGCTAGACGTTTGATTTACCATAACCTGCATCACAAACCCTTGAGATCCTTGAAATGGTTAAGGGAATGTTAAGGCATGATGTTATGATGTGTATGCTATGCGTTTAAGCAAAAGTGCGAGGTAATGTAAGCAAGTAAATCCATAAAGAAATCCAAGTTATTGGATAAGGACTGTAAACAAAACCTGCAAGGAACTCATATTGTCAGATAATGAAAATGTGCAAGTAGTTCAAGTTGAAATCACACAAGTCACCCAAACAGCCTTAGGCTTAGGCTTTCATGGGGTCTAGGTATTACCCTCTTGAAGTTCAGTTGGTTCAACCTGTCCTAATAATAGTAACTAGGTTCTAGAGGTTCTCAATATCACTGACCATCCTCCATCGGTCATAATTCTAGTCGCGCAATCTTTTCTTGCGGCCGGAACCATCTCGAGAGTATGGTCTCAATGAGTGTAACATCTGGCTACTTTCTATGGCAAAGTTGGTCAATTATAGGTTCTAAGGTCAGTTGATGCTTAATGACCCATATAGCAGCCCCATACTCTCCTTGTTGCTCCACAAGGGATATCGGTACCAACTAATGTGCCACATCAACGTAGCTACTGCTTCAACCGTATCGGTCTACGCTGTACAGTTCCCTCACAGTCTATTACTACTTACCTAAAAGGTATCCCCCAGATCCAGGTTAGGATCTATAGTAACTCCAATACAAAGCCGACAAAGATAAAACAATCAAATCAGACAATAGAAAACAATATGATGAACTAATCCTAAGGTACACCCCACTTATTCTATCCCCAGCAGAGTCGCCAGTTCTGTGACACGGTGGCCAGAACCGGGACTGTTTTCCCCATCCATAAATGTCGCAGTAAGCAAGAGTCGCCACCGACTTTTATTTTATCCAACAAGGAAAGGAAAAAAGCACAGAAAAATTCCTTTTTCAAGATATTTCTGAGTACGGGGGGTAGATTATAGAAAGGGAAGGTATTAGCACCCTTTCAATCCGTAGTTATCTACGGGCTCTTAGGTACTTTCTCATCATTTTCAAAATTGCTTCTTTGTGTGCTTGTGTGTTTTGAAAAGTTTTTGTTTTGACTTCAATTTAACTCTTGCTTCTGTCTTCAAGAGTGTAATGAAGTGTTTTTGAAAACTTTGTTCGAAAAGAGGTGTAAGTGTGAAAAAGTTTGTTTTTTTTGAGCAAGTACTTAAGAGTTAATCTACCTACTCGAAAAAAGAATCGTTCTGTATTCGTTTCCTTTAGACAGTGCTATCCCACTATTAGTGAGTAGGTATCACCGTCGTCTGAGTTTTAAGGGTCAATTCGAAAGGGACGTACGGTCACTAAAGCAATGTTAGGACGTCTTGGTAATAACCCTAATGTCTTAGATCAATTATCTGAGGCACCAATATCCAAGGCAACTTTTCCGAGGAAACTTTGATCTTTGGACAAAAAGACGACCACTAAAGCCTCCTATACTCAATGACCGTTTACCGAAGGCAACCAAGTGAGAGTGTACCCTAGGAGTGCGCATGTGCGAGTGATTCAATTTCAGATTATTATCTTTGCACATTTTAGGATTATCTAATTGTTTTAAAGTTTAACATACATTCTTGTTATGCATCCCTAATATTCATACATCTAACAGTTTAATATTTGCGGAATTAAAAGTGCAGAAATTAAACTACGCTATTACAAGGCTTCGGGTATTTACATAGCCAAAAACAAACCCTTTGAAAATAAAGCGATAAAAGTAAAGACCTAATTAACTATTACAACTTGTAGGCAGTTACAATAATAGGGTAAAAATAAATAATAAAATGCGCGCAAGAAAAATTATATCGAGAGAGAATTAGTGTTTTGACCCTTCTATCCTAATTAAATGTACAAATTAATTAGTTAATTAAATTAATTAATGAAAAATAAATAAATGGCTTATTTTTGGTTTTTGGTTATTTTAGAAAAGAAAATATAATTAAGTTAGAACTAAAAACCTATTTGTTCTAATTAATTTTAATTATATAAAATGAATTAAAGTTATCTAAAATTAAATTCTAATTAAATTAATTAATTTTTTGATAAAAAAATAAAATCTAAACCTAATTTGTGAAAAGTATTATTTTTGTGATTTTTTTGATAAAAAGAAACTAATTATTTGTTAGTGAATAAAATAAATAAATAAATTAAATGAAACAACATAAAAAAGAATAGAGAAAGAGATTTGGGTCTGAGTAATATGGGGGGTAAAAGAATCAGATTCTGGGCCCAAGAACAGTGAGGTCCATGTTGACCTTCAAGATCACATGCTTCTGCGTCGACTAGGCTCCATGGTGTTCCTCCATTGATGGCCTATGGATCTAGTCTCCTGACACTTGGCTGGCTGGATTGTGAGGACGTATGATGGACCCTTGGTTTGTGTACGCGCTACATCCTGAAAAGGCAAAATATAGGAAGAAATTGGGGGGACCTGGGATTCAAACCCAGGTCCTGAAGCATTATCCAACACTACACTTACCAACTGCGCCGCTTGTTCTTTTTGTATATACAATAAACAACAATTATTATATAAAGAACAAGCAAAATAATAAAATGTTAGCGCGAAATTTCAAACAGTCTAATGGAAAGGCGCCACGCAATCATCTTCTTCCCCTCTCTGTGGGTAAAAGATACAAGGACTTTTACCTACGAACGTATGTCCGTAGCTACAACCCTGTTTCATCTTAAAATCCTGCATGGGCACGATAAATGACTTCTAATGCCATGATTGGATTCGTCTTGTCATTCTGAACATGATGGTACCCTTCATGAAGGCTAATTTTACCTGCACACAAAAACCCTAAAACGGAACCCCAAAAACCTAACAATGGCAGTTCTTGATTCAGTCTATGAAAACACAATTGAGTATTATAGAAAGC
This sequence comes from Vicia faba, assembly GCA_948472305.1. Classification (NCBI taxonomy): domain Eukaryota; kingdom Viridiplantae; phylum Streptophyta; class Magnoliopsida; order Fabales; family Fabaceae; genus Vicia; species Vicia faba. Next base: position 698,547,258 of record OX451737.1, read on the forward strand.
TTGAAAATGTAACGGTGAACAAGAATATCTGATTAGAATTTAAGGAATATGCAAACAGAATTCAAAAAAAGGTGGGTGTCGTGAATGCCTTACAGTGCGTTATAGGGCCTGGAAATTCTTGATTTTGATTGATTTTGCTTGCCTACAATCCCAAGAAGCAAATGGAATGGTCAAAGAGTCTTGAATTAGCCTGGAATAATGAAATCGTGTTGGCACTTTTTTGGTGTTTTTTTAAGTTTTGTTCTTGATCATACGCCTCTCTCCAACCTAGTTTTTGGTCTGCATTCCTTCTATATGTATTGAGGAATAGATTAGGATTGAAAGAATGATCATAATCTTCCTCCATTATTGAATTTGATTGTGATTTGGTACACTTGAAAACCATTCCAAAAATAGTCCAAATCCAATCTTTTTGTGCACCTCATGCCTTTACACGAGTTTGAATACTTGCCAACTGGATTTGAGACCTGAAACAAGTACAAAATCTTGAGTTTTCAATGCTTTAGATTTTTCCATGATTTATTTTGATTAAAATTGATTTAATTCAAATAAAAATCAAAATAAATAATAAAAACAAGATAATGACAAGTGGTAAAGGCTAGGGCTCGTGGACCATGTTGCCAACTCAAAACAAGTGAAAAAGATTGGGCCCATTTGGCAAAAATTGAGTTTTAGGCATAATTGACTTTTGGCAATTTTGCAAAAAGGGTCAACTTCCCCAATGCATAACTTCCTCAATTTGTACTCTTTGAAGGTGTTCTTGGACTTTTTAGAAAGCTTGAGATGTCCTCTAAGCAACAATATTGGTACCATATCAATTTCATATTCCATTCTCATGTATGAAGCTTTGACAAAAAAGGTGTTTTTGTTGACTTTTCAAAATGACCTATAATGTCCAAATTCATAACTTCTTGTGAGTGCATATTTTGAACTTGGGAGCTGAAGATGGATTGTAGAGAATGGAATCCTATTCAAAATTAGCTTTGGATGGGTCATTTATCATAAAGTATGAGAAAGTTATGCTTGGTTAAAGTTGAGTTGATTTTTCCTACAAAACCCTAATTTAGCAACTTTTGAGTCTTGATGAATTATGAGCAATCATTGATGAATCATGATAAACCCTTTATCAAATGATGAAATATAATTCAAAATGAGAATGTTGACTAAAAATCTTGAAGTTTGATTGTATGTAGGCCACAATTGACTTTTGCCCTAGCACAGTCGATTTTTAGGCCTTTGAGCAATTGACTGAGCAAACTTCCTCTGCAAGGCTTGAAACTTGACATGGATGATCTTGAGAACATATTATTACATTTTTGAGAATTTGGAATCCCTTTGACTCAAGTATCTTGATGCAACATGAAACCCTAATTTGAGGTGGACTGCCTTAGTAGAGAGCTTGTCTGGTCAACCCTTGGACTACCTTGAGCAACTTGAGGATCTCACTTGAAATGTTTTGAGAAATATGGGAGGGAAAACATTGGGGTACAACAACTATATTTTAGGTATAGAAGCTTTGTTATTTATTAGGAATGAAAACGCATGAGGGAAATGTCAGTTACAAGTTCAAAGTCAAAGTTGTGTATCAATGGAGTTTTTTGTGCAATTTCTGGCTTTTGAGTGCTTGAGAAAGTTTCAGGGTGGTTTTGCTCGTCTATAAGATTTCAAATAGTATCTCTATTTATAAGAAAATGGTTTTGATACTTGTATTTGATCAGAGTTCAAATTCACATGTTTAAGCTCAACATGTGATTTTTCTTGACAAAACAAGTTTCCATGCCTTTGTACTTGCTATTGTAGAGTGATTACACTTTAAACAAGCTTGCTTCTGAATTTGTAGATGGAGTGTGATTAGAGGGAACAAGTGAGAGGCTCAAGAATTGACATTGTGCATAAAGCTTGCTTTTCAAGAATGGCAATGTTAACTTTCTTCCCAAAATGGCAAATTGACTTGGACAATGCTTAAACCACTTGGATCATAGCTCAAACGTTTGTGTAATCCATTAATTATGGATAGATACACAAGTTAGAAGGCCTGAAAAGCAAGATTATGCAGCATAACATTGAGATTGGATTATGTGTTCATCATGAAAATGGCTTATAATTCAAGTTTGAAACCCTAACTTCTTGCCTTAGATTCTCCTAGCTCAAGTATGATCTCAATGAGTTCTTGGACATTTTGGAAAGCATGTAGCATCCCCTACAACCTTCATGTTGGAAAATTTTGAGAATTTAATTTGGAACTAGGTGAAAAGTTGCCATGAAGTTAGGTCAAAATCCTGCCTAACTAGGGCAAAATTTCACTAAGTCTTTTAAGTTTCATGAACATGTTTTCACAAAATCATAACTTGAAATCTAAGAATTTATAGGAAAAGTTCTGTCATATGATGTTTTAGATCTCACTGAGATCTACAACATTCATGTTGGAAGTTTCCCTTGAATCATCTTGCATCATGGTTGAAATTTGGCTCAAAGTTATGAAAAAAAGTGAACTTTTCAACACTTAGAAAAAATTCTACGTTTTAGAATTTTGACTTTTCAAAGATGAATCTTTACTTTTTTATTTATTGATGAATAAGTTTCATATTTTGACATGTCTTAATTAATTGTAATCTTTGAAACTTGATTTTGATCAAAAAGTCAAAGTTTGACTTTTTAGTGTACAGTTGACTTTTCATCAGTTGACTGAAATTCAACTATCAATCAATTGATCTTGAGAAATGTTTTGAGCCATGAAAATAGGTCAAAATGATGTATTTGAAATCCTGAGATCATGTCTTAAACCAATAAGTCATTTGTTAGGGCAAAAGTCAAAAATTGTACTTCCTCAGTCAAAACCCTAATTTTGACCATTTTGCCCTTTTGATGATCTGATCAAATTTCTTGAGGAATTGTGATACAAACTTGATCAATTGACATATATGAGTTCATAATATTGATATGGACCAAAAACTATGAAGTTTGACTATAAATTGACCATAATTGACTTTTTTCCCCAATACAGCTGATTTTAGGTCAACTGATCAATTAACTGAGCAAAAATGTGATCCAAGAATTGAAACTTGACATGAGCAATTTTGAGGGTTCAAAATGATCTATGAAAGTCATATGGAGCCTTGAAAGTCCAATTATCCTTGTACAAACTCAAACACTAATTTTCAGTTGTTAGTGCTTGAGGAGGTGTCTTGAGTTTATCAAACCTTGTGCAGTCTTGAATCAATGAAGATCTTATGAGAGATTTCTTGAGAAATTAGAGGGAAACTTTTGGGGTTCAATAGTACTCATCTAGATTAGTTTCTCCTAACTAGTTATTGAGTCAAGTTTTGTCTCATTTTTGTTTTCATACCTTGGACCCTTTAACGGTATTTGTTTACCGAGTCTCTTTGCAGTGTTTGTGCTGTGTCCCTAGTTGAAATCAGTCTCTTTTATTCCTTGGATTCTTCTATCAGTTTTCGTCACTATCATCCATTGATCTGAGACCAGCAGGTGCTCTGAGAAACATGCACTCTCATCATTTTTACTATGGGTCGTGGTTCGCCTTGTTACCCGTGCGTGAAATCCAGTTTCGTCCTGGTACTCATCTAGTTTAGTTTCAGTTAAATAGTTATTGGGTCGAGTTTCGTATCGTTTTGTTCCTCACTCCTGGGATTCTTTCAGTTCCTTCATACTGTCTATCTTAGGTTGAGATTAGCAGGTGCTCCTAGAATCACGCACTCTAGCCACATTGCCTCGCATACTTTTTCCAGAGTTTAGTTTTGCCTATTCTCTGTTTGGTTTGAGTTTTATCTCGTTTTTTTATTTCATTCTCCAATTTTGTCCAGGCGCATGCTTCTAAAGCCTAGTATCATCTAGTCGTCCCGGGTTGAGTTTCGTCTCATTGTGATTTGTATCCCAGTTTTGTCCTGGCACTTTCCTTTTGAAATCTAGTCTTATCTAGTCTTCCTAAGTTTTAGTTTTTATCTCATAGTTAAGAGTTAATATATGTGTTCCAATCTTGCCCTGGCCCGTTCTCCCAGAATTTATCTTCAATATTTTCTCATGTTTGGTGTCATCCTTGCAATATACGGTTACTTGTATTTTTTGAGCATCTATTTGATTCAGAGCGCAAGTTTTCGGGCTCTTTTAGAATTTAATCCTCTTCCACCTTGAACATTCGAAAGCTGTCACGTTTCCTCACTTATCAGGTTTAAGATGATTGAATAGGGGCAGTTGTTGCACCCCAAAATTTTCCCTCTTCATCTTACTTTTGTGGCTTATGTTTCGTCATACACATTCATGCATTTTAAGATGGGATCAAGGTTTATGGTCTTCATGGTTTTATCCAAGCTATGGAATTTGGTTGTATTGTCAGGTAGTCCCAGATGAATTTCATCTCCTCATTATTTTGATCATTCAGGCTACTGAGCTCAGGCCTCATGACATCTCAAGTTGATTATATGTTTCATCATAAATTTGGATATGGCCAGGGTTTTGATTATTGGAATGAATAATTTCCCCTTGACAAAATTCTTAAAATAGTGTCATCATAAGTCTTATCCTAGTACCCAAGACATTTTGATTCTAAAGATCAACAAAGTTAGGGTTTTGATCCTGGAAATCTCTTCTCATCGAGCTTAGGGATTTTCTTCTCCAATTTACCAAGGTTGAAGTAAAGTTTATTTCTCTATACTTCTCAAGGTTTTTTTTAAGGCATTGAGGATCCCATTTAAATCAAGGGAAGTACCTGGTTCCTACTTGGATCAGGATTGCTGGAAGTATCATCGTGTTTGTTCATCATGAAAGGTTGGTGTGGATTAAATTTGAATGGAGTTGGAATTCTTATAAAAAAATGCAAGTTGCTTGGAATTTATTCATTAAGGTTTCAAGTTTAACAATAAAGCATGGTGTTCACACAAATTGAATTTGAAGTTTCTAAGGCAATGTTGCAAATTTTATTCATGGTTTCAACTACCTTTTCAAGGTTCCTTGAATTTGGAATTAAAAGAGTTTTGACATAAAGCTTATTCAACCATTCCATTCAAGTTATATTCATCACCCATTCATTCAAGTTCTCAAAGTTTAAAAAGACATTAAAATTTTATTAAATTGATAAGATTATTACATCAAATTTTAGGTTACAACCTTGATTTGTAATGAAGATTCCATTCTAAAATCTTGCAAGTCATTACATGAGTAAAATTACACAAAGGTCTTAAGCTACTCGTGAAACCATGAACTAAAGTCTTTTATTTAAGCTCTTGGTATTCATTTCCTTCATGTCAAGCTCCATTCCATCTTCTTCATCTTCCCTCATCACCATTCTCAAGCTCACATGAAAAGAAATAAGAAAGAGACACGGTTAGCAAAGAAAATCGAACATGAACACAAGAAAAGAGTTTTCAAGGAGTTTTCTAACCACGTTTCATCATTAGGGATTTGAGTTTAGAATCAGCGAATTAAGGGTGTTTTTCAATCATGATTCAAGCATACATTAAAGCCTCATAAAATCAGAATTTCAATGCTAATCATGGGAAAAAATTCTATTGCAAATCTCAAAACCAATTTGGTTCACAAAAGAATTCTAACATCTGAAAATTAAAACAACAAAATCAGTTTCCAAGCAGGCAGTCACGGGCCTTTTTCATATGCTACAAATCACAAACTCAATTTGGTTCATAGCAAGTCAAAATCAAGTCTCAACCCAACAAATTTGCAAACTCAATTGAAGCCTAATTTCGAAATTAGCAAGTCTGTTATCACAAAAATCAGAGGGTCCAGCATCAAAGTTCACAGCTCAGCGAAATCAGTAAAAGAATTGATTGCAGTAACAAACAACCCAACAAGAAAATGTTCAATTATCACAAAAAAGAAACAATAACAGATATTAGATGGATCAAAGCCCACATCAAAACTCATTCAAAGCCTGATTAACAAATGAAATCAGGAAGCCTGTCAAGGAAAATTATAGATGAAACCCTAAATGGTATCACTATAAAACCATTCAATTGCACAAGTGTAAAGGGGGATTCATTGTACAAAAAAAAAAGAGGAGCTGCACAAACAACAACTCAAACCCTACAAAAAAATTGTGTTCATCATTTTCCACAGAGATCACAAAACCCTTCAGAAAAAAATAAAAATCCATCATCATCGTTCTTACATCTATCAAACTAGTAAACCCTTACCTACTCATCATTTTAGCTATCACAAAACCCTTTAGAATATGAGAGAGTTTAGAAGAATAAAAGAGTGAAAATTAAAGAGGTCTCACCGATTTGGACTCAAAAGCAACATTACTGTCGTTGGTTATCATCATCATCATCATCATCATCATCATCATCATCATCATCATCATCACTGGAAATTGCATTGAAGCAACCGCGAGCACCAAAATTGCAAAACCTGAGGCTAGGGTTTCGAAAACCCTCTTTCAAGATCTACGCCAAACCAGGCTTCACCTGCAAAATTGGACACCGAATTTGTAATTAGAAAAGAGAGGCGAACATGAATATGTAAGAAAATCAAGGATCAGAGCAAGTTTTCCGCTCGCCGCCACTGCCGCCACCGCGAGGCGATTTCTGGTACGACGGAAACGTCTTCTCAAGCGAGCACTGGAGGAAGAGAAAGATGAGAGAGTGATAGAGTGAAAACAGAATGAATCATCATTTATCCTTTTGTTTTGTTTAATTATGATTTAAACAAATGTTTTATTAATGTAATCTTGATTAATAAGCTAATTAGACGGTGACAATTGTCACCTCCTTATGGATTTTTTCTAATTTTGTGCAGGTTCCTTGCCGGTTATACCATACTCCCTGCCGTCGTCACTATCATATCTCATCATATCTGGATCCAACATCCAGAAGCGAGTCCTCATCGTGTTCTTATCTGGGAGCGCCTCGCCAGACCCCTTTTGTCCACCATCACGCGCTTAAAGACCAAGCTTATGGTGCACCTCTCACCATTACCATCAGATCTTAGCTGATTTAAATTCAATAACTCAAAATTACTGCCCTATGATGCACCAGCACAAAGCTCACACATTGGATCATACAGTCCTCACCAATTCCTGGGCTTGCTCTTCATGGGTCCAATGAATTGCTTTTCAGCACCCCCTGTATTACTGTTTTCAGGCCCAATTATTTCTTTTCTTTATATTAGTTTTTGCACACTTTCATTTTAGTTAGATTTTTTTTAATAAAATAATAAAAAATAATAAAATACAAAATATATATCCTTATCATAAATAATTAAATTAAAAAATATTATTAATTATATTGCTAATTAATTTTATTAGATAGATTGTTTTAATTTAATTAGTTATTTAAACTATATTCGATTCGGTTGTATTGTTTTGTTATTTAGGATTTCTATCAAATAAAATTACAAAGAATATCATTTGATTTAGATAATCAATTAAATTAAGAAATGTTATTTAATATTATTAATTAATTTATTAATTAATTATATTAAATAGGATTATTTAATTTAATTAGTTATTTAAATTATTTTTAATTGGCTTGTATTGTTTGATTATCTAGACTATTAATCGTATTAGCAATTCGACTCATCCCCATTCGTAAACTTGTACCCACATTCCCATATTGTTTGTAATAGTTTAGAATTTTATTTTCTTTGCTGTTTTTATATGTTTAAATTGCTATCATGCATATTTCGTTTAAATTAGAACACATGGCCTCCTCTTGGACTCATCATCAATGAAAAGGTATCCACCTACAAATGCACACTTGCACACATTTCATAGATTGGTCCTGGGCTTTTCTACAGCAAAAATTATTCGATAAATTATTCAAATTGATCGTTTAGAATACTAGCGCCACGCTAGTCCTACTTTCTAGGAGCATGCATAGAGCCACCTTGAACTGGCTTTTGATTTTTTATCGTATGCGTTGAAGAAACTCTCTTCTCTCCTCTTGGTCCACATACCAAGCATCTTCATAAAGGGTCTCATAGTTTAGTTTGGGCATGGCCATTCCCACGAGGTTAATCAAGTTTTACCCTTGGTTAATCATAACCCGAATAGTGCACTTTGGTCCATATACCAAGTGTTTCAATGCATAGAGGTCTCATAGTTGAGTTTGGGCATGACCATTCTCACGAGGTTAATCAAGTTTTTCCCTTGGTTAACCATAACCCGAATCAACCACTTTGGTCCATATACCAAGTGTTTCCATGCATAAAGGGTCTCATGGTTGAGTGTAAGAGCATATATTCTCACGAGATTAATCAAGTACACCCCTTAGTTAATCATAACCAGATTCAACTCCCATACCCCAATCACCCTCCTTATCTTGTGGACATTTGTGTTGTGACCTTGTGATCGATCGTTGACGCAACTTGGGAATGCCTAATTAATGGTTGATTGAGGAGGTTCAAAGAGTTGTTTAGTAGATTTGTCTTATCTCTTGCACTTCGAAGAGGCAATAAACCTACTTCGTTAGGTATTATTGTGGCCTCATTCTTATCTCTGCATTTTAATGCTTTCTAGAGATCATGTCAAATAGGAATAGAGATGCATGAAAGGGACTTCCGTTGCTAATATCTGTCAGGAATCCCTCTAGTTTATTTAAAGACCTGTTTAAGGAAATTCCGCATATGTGCCTTACTCTCTACTCATATTTGTTTGCTTTTGCCAAAGTACTTATTTGCTCGCTTGTTTGATATTCACCATGCTCCCTTAGGACCACTCGATTAGAGTATCTTTCGAGCTTGACATTAGGATAGATATCCATGCATGATAACATAGAGTAGAAACTTCCCTCTTTCATCCTCAACCTTAGGGTCAATCATTGTATGATAACATTAGGAGTAGTACTAGGCTAGTCCCCCTTAGTTATTTTGCATTTTTGTGCATATTGCATCTTAAAACTAAAACTTCTTCTTGGAAAATCATAAAATATCTCTAATAAACTTAAATACTTCTTCAAGCTAAAAAATACAAACCAATCTTAGTTATGTGTGAGCCTTTTAGCTTTGTTTTAAACCTTTTCAAAATTGATGTTTCTCCATCTTTGCCATGTTATCTTGCCATCTTTTAGTCGATGTTTCGCCATCCCATATTCTTTTTGCCGATGTTTTTCCATCACATATTCTTTTTTACGATGTTTCACCATCACATATTCTTTTTCCGATGTTTCGCCATCGCACATTCTTTTAGCCGATGTTTCACCATCGCACATGTTTGTTATCCTAATTTGATCCTAAATATCAATGTTAGATGTGATGTTTTATCATCTGGTTTATTGATGTTTCACATATTGTTGTACCCCAAAATTTGCCCTCTCATTTATCAAGATTTTTCCTCACAAGACTCTTTGGACTCCAGACAGGATTAGGGTTTGCTCAGCTCAAGACCTCACCTTGCACTGATGACCTGAAATTAGGGTTTGAGTTTGCACAAGTATTTTTGGACCATAAATACTTCATGTGACTCTCGTACACCATCTTAGACCCCTAAGATTACTCATACCAAGTTTCAAGCCTTGAATCACATTTTTGCCCAGTCAATTGGACAGTTGACCTAAAAATAAGATGTATTGGGGAAAAAGTTAACCATGGCCAATTTACAGTCAAACTTCAGAATTTTTTATCCACATCAACATTATAGGCTCCTATGTACCATTTGATCAAGTTTGGACCACAACTCCTCAAGAAATTTGATCAGATCATCAAAAGGGAAAAATGGCAAAATTAGGGTTTTGACTAAGAAAGGGCAATTTCTGATTTTTGACCTAGCCAATGCCCAATTGGTTTCAAGCATGATTTCAAGGAATCAATGGCATCATATTTACCTAATCACATGGTTCAAAAGATCTCAAATGCATAGGATTGACAGATGAATTTTGCAGTCAACTGATCAAAAGTCAACTATACACTGAAAAGTCAAACTTTGACTTATTGATCAAAATCAAGTGCCAAGGGTCATAATTCATCAAGATATGTCAAAAAGTAAATCTTGTTGACCAAGAAACCTAAAATTGCAAATTAGGGTTTTAATTTGAAATTTTTGATAACTTAGAATTTTTCTAAGTTATGGAAATTTCTAATTTTTTCCCAAATTTGTTCAACTTTTTCACCATGATGCAATTGGATTCAAAGAAAACTTCCAACATTAAAGTTGTATTCCTCCATGAAATATAAAACTTTGATTCACAAAGTTTTCACAAAAGATGCTTGGATCTCAAGTTATGATTTTGTGAATAGGGGTCCATAAACTTTTTAACTTAGTGAAATTTTGCTCTAGTTTAGGCAGATTTTTGACCTAACTTCATGGCAACTTTTCACCTAGTTCCAAGAGGTATTTCAAGTTGCATTTCAAATATGGATTGTACATCATGTTACAAGCTTTCCAAAATGTACAAGAACTCTCCAAGATCATTTATGGTTATGGAGAATCGAAGAAATGAAAATGGCAATTTATCACTTTTGTGCAAGGCATTTTCACAATGTTACAAGTTGCAAATAAATTTCAAACATGCTTGTACTTGGTATTACAGGTCCTAATCCTTTCTACACTCCATAATTAAATGCTAACACATTTGATATTGGCTTTATTCTAACCTATGGAGCTTTGCACAAAGAATTAATCCATTTATGGCATAAAGTTCATAATACCATTTTGATAAGGCTTGCTTTTTGCAACTTTGCAAATCTTGAGCCATGGACTTAATAATTTTGTTGCAAGCAAGATCCACAAACATCAGAAAAAGTTTACCAACTCTATGCAGTCCATAAGCTACCCAGTACAAGATTTTGCATTGTCACTTCAAACTTTTCTTCAAAAGCAAGAAACTTGCAAAAGTCAAGGGAACTGGTCTATTTGATAAAAGCAAGCCTTGGTATCATTCCAAACAACTTCAGAACATTGTAACAAGCCTAAGCACGAATTGCTAACATCTCAAACACCCTCAAACACAAAAACACCATTTTCTGCCCAAACAGGGCAGTCTCTGCAAATCACTTGCCAACTTGAAACTTGCTCGTGCGTTTTGCCTTTCAACCCTTGAAACATCTTACATACATCCCATCCAAGATATCCAGGCCCCTGTCTTGCAACTGTGAGCTAAATTTCACACTTCACCATTTTCATTTTGCAAGGTTGCAGGTTGACTCGTGCAAGGAGTTTTAGCCATCTACAAGACCAGCTAAGCATTGGAAAAGGTTGAGGGAACTTCAAGGAATCTCACAAGATCTTCAGGCCTCACTCAAAGTTCCCATATTGCCATATCCAAACTCAACTGAACCAGGTATTTTTCAAGTTTCTATCTCTCTATTTAGGCATACTTAATCTTAGGTTTGTGAAGCAAAAATGTAGTCCTTAACTTGCTTAAGTTGTACATATGCATAGTTTCCATTTATATTAATTGAGCTAAGAGTATTTGGTTGTTGAAGATCATGAAAAAACTAGGTCAGAAATTAGGGTCATTAAAATTCTCTATGTCCTTTGAGAGTTAGGTCACAAAATGGATATGGTTGGAATCGTGATTAAAAATGCTATAAGTTTCATGTTGTAAGTTTTTGATTTCATGTAAGCATGAGCAAGAACAGGATTTGAAGAAGAACGCGCGTGTTTGGAGAGACAGAGGTCAGGGACGAAGTTTTCTGGGCCCGGCGCGCTTGGGCCTTGCATTTATGACTTTTTGCTACCCCCATTTTACTTCTGTACCCCCCTGACTTATTATTTTATATTTTTGTATTTTCTTGCATATTTTTATTTTTTGTGCTTGCATTCATTTTTTCCAAATGATAAAAAAAAACCCAAAAATATTTTCTTTATTTTTTGCATTTTATTATATTTTTAGTTTTATTTTATTTTTGCATAATAAATGGTTTATTAAGATTTTATACTTTATTTTCTTAAATAAAACTTGTAAATAATTTGATAAATATACATTTTATTTTATTATTTTTTCAAATAAAAATATTTACTTTTTATACATATTTAATTTTTTCATATTTGTACATAATATTTTTATTACTTTTCGTGAACAAAAAATGAATAAATATTAGAAAACAATATTTTCTATTAAATCAAAATTAGGGTTTCCCCTTTCAAAAATAATCATATTATTTTTTCTTATTTTTAGAACTTAAATAATTTATTTTTTTACATACATAAAACAATTACAAAACATTTTTGCATATTTACATTTTTATTGCATATTTAAATATTTGCTTATTTATTGATTGTACAATAAATTCAATTGGGTTGTAATAGTAAATTAGGGTTTTATTTTGTGCAAATATCCCCATTCAAAACTTGTATCCCCCTTCCCATAATATTGTTGTAATAGCTTAGATTTACTTTACGCAATTTATCGCATTATATACATGTTTAGTAAATTAGGGTTTGTATGATAAGACAAAAATCAAACAAATAGAATGACCTAATTCAAGACAAACAAAATGCATGAAAAATGACAACATCTTGCACACAAACACCTCTAGGGTTTCACCCACTTGGTTGCCTTACAAAATGGCCATGGTATGCATACTAGGTATCTTGGCAAAACAATACAAACAAAAGATCATAGTCCCTCGATGACGCTATATTGGTTTCCTAAACAAAGATGATCTTGGTTCCTCAAAACTTGCTAAGATACCTGGAAATATTTTTATCATGGTCATACGATGATCCACGCCCATCCCATTTAACATCCAAAGATAGGGTTGTCTACTAAAACAATGGTAGGTCAACAATATCAAAGGAATAAAAATGTACAAGAAAGACTTTTGAGTAGGGTAGATAACTCCTAGTTACTTGATCTCTTTCAAACAATCCTTTCTATTTTCAAACAAACACACACACATTTACAAACATTTCCAAACAACTTTCAAAATATTGAAACATTTTTCAAAAGACAAACATCTTTGTATACATTCTTACGAACGAGAATCATTACAAAGATTACCTAAACGATGGCCTCTTTTCAAAATACTTTTAAAACCACACAAAGCACCATTTCAAATAATTGAAAAAGCAAAGCAAGTGATCTAAAACAAGTAACTAAGAGCCCATGGAAAACCATGGATGAAAAGGGTGCTAGCACCTTCCCTTTTCATAATCTACCCCCTGAACCCAAAAACAATCTCAAAGGTCTTTCCTGTGCTTTTTTACCTTTCCTTTTGGATAAAAAATGTCGATGGCGACTCTTGCTAAACCGCAACATTTGCAAACACAAACGCAAAACCTCGAGTCAGTTCTCCCACCGCATCACAGAACTGGAGACTCTGCTGGGGAAAATTCTAAAAGTGGGGTTACCTTAGGGTTTAGATCACCTTTATTTGCTTACAATTATTTGACTTGTTTGCTTTACACTTTGGTTCTATTGTTTGGATTTGAATCCTCTACCCGGATTTGGGAAACATTATAGGTAAATAGAAATACATTGTAGAAACTGTGCGGGGTATACCGACACGGTCTAAGCAATAGCTATGTTAGTGTGACATATTTGTGGGTACCGGTAGCCTTTGAGTCAATCAAAGATAATACAGGGCCGCTGAGTGATGTCATGAAACACTAACGAACTTCTAGAACCTTTACTTGACCAACTTGGCCTTTTAGGATGTAGTGAGATGATCGACTTTGGTGAAGTCCGAAGTTGGTAGATACTCAATACTACACTCATTGAGGGTTGGTTCCTTGGAATATTTCGGCCGCCATTCAAGAGGCTTGAATTGAAACAATGAACAAGGAAACAATCCAGTGATATTAAGCTCCTTAGAACCCGGTTACTATTTCTAGGACAGGTTGAGCCAACTAAAGTTCAAGAGGGTACTTACCTATGAAACCCCATGCAAGCTTAAACTAGGAACTTGTGTGATTTTGTTTGTACATATATACTTGTGCATAACATCATGGACATCATGAAGCATCATATGCATCCACTAACCATTTCAAGGATTTTGGATTTTCATCTTTGTTCCTGTTTTGTAGGTTATGGATTCACTTCGTAGGAAAACTATCCAAGTCAACCTTGTAAGAATTCCTCCACAACTCAAGGAGCTAGCTTCAAGGATTCCTGAGAATTCTCCATTCACTGAGAGACATGGTCGTCTACTCAACTTGGTCACCACCAACATTGAGGAGGATATGCTGAAAGTTCTCTTCCAGTTCTTTGACCCTTTGCATCATTGCTTTACATTTCCTGACTACCAACTTGTGCCTACTTTGGAGGAATTTTCTCAACTCTTGAGGATTCCTATTCTCAATAAACTACCCTTCAACGGTACGGAAAGAGATCCAAATCTAGAAGAGATTGCTCAAGCCTTACACTTGCACGCATCTGATGTCACAACACATTGGGAAACTAGAAGTGGTGTCAAAGGTTTCTTGGCAAAGTTCTTGTTTGAGAAGGCCCAAAGCTGCTGGGATTCTTTGGACTTACAAGCTTTTGAGGATATTGTAGCACTTCTCATCTATGGGATGGTATTGTTCCCTAACCCTGATCAACTCATAGATGTGAGTACTGTTAAAATCTTCATGGCTCGCAACCCAGTGCCTACGTTTCTTGGGGATATCCTCTACTCTTTTCACACTCGTACAATAAGGAAAAGAGGTGTTCTCATGTGTTGCACTCCTCTACTAGAAAGATGGTTTATTTCTCATCTTCCCCAATCAGTATTGAAGAATGAGAAAGTCTTGAGGTGGTCACAACGGTTGATGACCCTTACACATTTTGATATTCATTGGTGTTCTCGATCAAAAGAGAATGTCATCATCATTGACCGTTGTAGAGAATTCCCTAATGCCCCTCTACTTGGAATTAGGGGAGGCATCACCTACAACCCTTGCTTTGCTCTGAGACAGTTTGGGTATGCCCGAATGGATGACCCACATGATATGCTGATTTAAAGCTTGGTTTTTGACTTCGACAACAACAACCAAGGACTCCGACAAAGGTTCATCCGAGCTTGGAGGATGCCCAACAAGGTAGACAGTAAGACCTTGGGACACAAGAATTCCATCCCTCTTAAGCCTTACCTCAAGTGGGTACGAACCCGCGCCCAAAGTCTTATGATGCCTTACCCCTCCATTCTCCCTGTGATTATAGAGCCTGTTATGGAAGGATAGGTTCCATACACCCTCCTACATCCTGACATTCCAACATCGCTCGAAGATCTACAAAGGAGTTGGATACAGCTCAAAGGAGAGCGCGATACTTTCGAAGCCCAATTCTACGCAAGCGAGAAGAAGATTTTGGAACTCACTCCTCAACTTCACGAAGAGCAGACTCTCAACACCTACATTGCACCAAAGAGGATGCCCAACGTCTTTTTACCTTAGAATTTTGTATTATTTTGCCCAAGGGGCATTGATGTACTAACAAATTCTATCTTATTAATATGACGTGTGTTTCTTTTTTGTTTAAAACAAATTTGAATTTCTGAATCCTTAAATGCATTACATGAATACATATCATTCATCATATGCATAAACAGCTCTTCACACCAAGTTTCCTCATCTCTCTGCTGTTTATTTCAGCAAGATGGATATTGAACAAACGGTTAAAGATTTGCAAGCCCAGAATTCACAATTCCAATAGTTACTTCTGACCTTGGCCAAGGGGTAGGAGGAGCTCAAGACTCTACTAGAGAAGGAAAAAGAGAAAAAGAAGAAGAAGAGAGATGGTGTGGCTATCTTAGGCAGGAGGTTTGAAGGACAAGCCAGACGGACTTTGGATTTCCCATCAACATCTGAAGAGGGGGAAGGGAAAGGTAAATGGACTGTAGTGCAATCTGAATCTGAAGCTGAAGAAGAAGAGGACGAGGACTATTCTGAACAGCAGTACCCTCCGGTTGATGACAAATACAAGAACTTGTAAGAGCGTCTAACTGCCATGGAGATACAAAGAGTGCATGGGCTAGACTTTGAGGAGTTAGGGTTGGTTTCTGGAACTGTAATCCCTCCTAAATTCAAAGTGCCACTGTTTGCTAAGTACGATGGGGTGTCTTGCCCAAAGATGCACCTACGATATTATGTCAGGAAAATTCAACCACATTCTTCTGACAAGGACCTATGGGTCCACTTTTTCCAGGACAGTCTTTTCGGAACACAACTTGATTGGTTCTACCAGTTGGAGAAAGCAGATGTCCATAATTGGGAGGATTTGGCAGCCGCATTCTATAAACAGTATCAATACAACACCGACTTGGCGCCAACCCGTACTCAGCTACAGAGTATGGCCATGGCTACCAATGAGGGTTTCAAAGACTACGCCCAAAAATGGAGGGATTTAGCCGGAAGGGTGCAACCACCATTGTCTGAATGAGAACTAGTGGATATGTTCTTTTGGACCCTGTCAGGTCCTTTCTTCAATCACCTGATTGGAAACTCCTCCGCAGGTTTCACTGAGTTAATTCCAACTGGCGAGAGGGTTGAAGCCGGTATTAGAAGCGGGAAAATTCAGAAAGATGCATCTACCTCTGCTGCTGCAAAAAAGCCCTTCACGATAAAGAATAAGGTGTCTGCTGTCTATGCCCAGAGGAATCAGGAAAGAATTGAAAGACGACCAACTGTGGGGGCCGTTATGATTCAGAAGTCTGCCTCAGACCAGCCGAGAAACAATTAGCCGAGAATTGATCAGCCGAGGAATAACCAACAAAGGGTGGAAAGGCCTATGAGGAAATCCACCAAGATAAACATGACTCCTGCTCAAGTCTTACCACATATCTTGAAGTTGAACCTGGCCATGCTGAAGGAGGCCCCTAAAAATCCTAACACTACCTCTCCACATTACCATCCCAACGCCAGATGTGCGTACCACTCAGAAAGTCCAGGGCACGACACCAACAACTGTTGGGCCTTGAAGAATAAGATTCAAGATCTGATTGACGCAAATGAAGTTGAATTTGAAGCTCCTGAAAAGCCGAATGTTATCTCCGCACCAATGCCTAGGCATGGACACAATGCCAATGCTGTGGAAGAAGATCTATTTGTTTCTGCTGTGGATGAACTGTCAACTCCTCTCCTAACCATCAAGTTGAATTTGTTAAAGGGTGGGGTGTTCCCAGGTTGTGACCAAGATTTCCATGCTTGCCTGTCCTCCCCATTTGACTGTCCTCTATTGAAGAAAGGAATCCAACAATTGATTGATAACAAAGAAATTTTGTTTGAGAAAGCTCCTGTCTCACCCATTCCAGTTTCAGAAGTTTCAATAATAACCATATACGCCAATCCTTCCAGGGTTCCTAAAAAACCTGTTAGGATTACATCCACTCCTATGACTACTCCTTTAAAGATAACAATGCCCAAACCAACCACATACAAATCCGACAAAATGGTACCATGGAACTATGGTGGAGAAATCTACTACCATGGTGTCAAATAGATTGAACAAACCATTGAAGAAGAAAGCTCTAAGAAAGATAATCCCGTCATCAGTAACATTTTCGGAACAAGCAAAATTACTCGTAGTGGAAAAATCTTTTCTCCAGAGATTGCTCCTTTAACAGTAGTCTTTGGACCCGCGGCCATTCCGAAGATTACGCCTATACCGGTAACTGTACCTGCAAGTGTAACCGCCAACAATGACAATACAATTCCCATCCCTGTTTCCGATGCTGAGAAAAAGGAAAGAATGTTCAAGAGGAGCCTGTCTTGACGAAGGCTCAGTCATTACTCATTCCTGAAACATCCCAGAAAGAGGTGGAAGAGATTCTGAGGATTATTAAGAAAAGTGATTATAATGTTGTTGAACAACTGGGGCAGACCCCCTCCAAAATATCTATGTTAGCCCTGTTGCTGTGCTCTGAGGCACATGCTAAAGCTTTGGTCACGTTTTTGAAGACGGCCCACGTGCCACATGAAACCTCCGCTGATCAGTTCCAGGAATGTGTGGCTAGTTTAACAGCTGACAATGGCCTGGGATTTTCCGATGCAGACTTGACCTCCAAAGGGAGAAAACATAATAACGCGCTACATGTCTCGGTGGAGTGTAGGGGAACCACCCTAGCTCATGTTTTGGTTGATAATGAGTCGTCTCTAAATGTCTTGCCGAAGAAAGCCTTGGATAGACTGGATTGTGAAGGCCTAACCCTGAAACCCAGCAATATAATTGTCAGAGCCTTTGATGGTTCTAAGAGGATGGTCCATGGAGAGGTGGACATCCCGATCAAGGTGGGTACCCAGAGTTCAACTCAACATTCTACGTGATGGACATCCGTCCTTCCTACTCTTGCCTGTTGGGAAGACCTTGGATCCAACATTGCTGGAGTTGTCACTTCTACTATGCATCAAAAGCTCAAGTACCGTGTCTAGGGGAAAATCATAATTGTTCATGGCGAAGAGGAATACATGATCAGTCATCTGAATTCCTTCCGTTATATGGAGTTAGATGAAGAATTCATAGAGACCCCTTTACAACACATTGAGGAAGTTTCTGAAGAAATAACGGTGACCAAGGCAGAGTTTTCAACTCTTGTGATCACAAGACCTGTGCCTCGGATGTCATCTTTCAAGGATGCTAGGGCAGTAGTGGAAGAAGGCAGATACACTATCTGAGGGCAGCTTCCCGACTTTCCTTTCAAATCAGACAAGTTCGGCCTAAGGTTTACTTTGGCTGGTCAGAAGGTTGTGCGTCGCTCCCGTGCCTGAGGGCCACCTGTGAAGATCAGCCACCAAGGGATTAATGCACTAGAGGACAGTGAAGAAGAGGGCAGCTTGGAAGACTGGATTTTTCCTACTGTTGGAGGAGGGTTGTGCAACTGGGAAGCAAAAGACTTTGTTCCGATTACTTTCATAAATCAGTAATTTATCTTTTCCATTTATGTTGGACTATAATAATTCACAAACAATTCTTACTTTTTTAACCTTGTGTCTTACCCGAGGCACCTAGGTCCATTTGTAAGGGTCTTTATCTTCATTTCATAAGTCATTTTAATGAATCATGGACGCTTTTCATATCTAAACCTTTTGTGCTCATTGTATTTCTTTTACATTTTGTTGTTTTAAGATGGCTATGCCCTTACACACACCCACACTCACAAATGCAGGTACCCTTCCATTCCGGATCCCATGGATAACGATACTGCTATAGCCTTTAGTGACTCTGAAGATCTGATCAACCAAGCCGAATACGAAGGTGAGAAAGATTGTGAGGTGCCAGGAGAATTGGACAGTCTTCTACAGCAAGAGGAAAGAGCAATTCAGCCTCATGAGGAACAGTTGGATACAATCAACTTGGGTACTAAGGATGACAAAAAGGAAATCAAGATAGGTGCCAATCTAGAGCCGAGTGTTAAAGAGCGCCTAATTCAGTTATTGCATGATTATGTTGAGATCTTTGCCTGGTCATATGAAGACATGTCGTGACATGATACAGACATTGTGGTACACCATCTCCCTACAAGAGAAGAGTGTTCACCAGTGAAACAAAAGGTCCGCCGCATGAGACCTGACATGTCCGAAAAGATCAAAGCAGAAGTTATGAAGCAGTTCAATGCTGGATTTCTGGTTGTTACTTCCTATCCACAATGGGTTTCTAACAGTGTGCCTGTGCCTAAGAAAGACGACAAAGTGAGAATGTGCGTGGATTATAGAGATTTAAACAGGGCCATCCCTAAAGATGACTTTCCACTTCCGCACATCGACATCCTGGTCGAAAACACAGCTCAGCACAAAGTATTTTCTTTCATGGACGGATTCTCGGGCTATAACCAGATCAAAATGGCACTTGAGGACATGGAGAAAACTACATTTGTTACACAGTGGGGTGCGTTCTGCTACAAAGTGATGCCATTCGGACTGAAGAATGCCGGGGCAACCTATCAACGCGCCATGGTAGCTTTGTTTCATGATATGATACATCATGAGATAAAAGTTTATGTAGATGACATGATAGCCCGATCACAAACTGAAGAAGAACACCTTGATCACTTGCAAAAGCTGTTTGTCAGGTTGAAGGAGTACAAGCTCAAATTGAATCCAAACAAGTGTACATTCGGAGTCCGATCTGGTAAGCTCATAGGTTTCATTGTTAGCAACAAAGGCATCGAGGTTGATCCTTCCAAAGTCAAAGCTATACAAGAAATGCCTGCTCCTCGCACTGAGAAGGAGGTCAGAGGTTTCTTGGGGCGCCTAAACTACATTTCTAGGTTCATTTCTCACCTAACATCTACCTGTGAACCAATCTTCAAGCTGTTGAAGAAAGATCAAGTAGTTAAATGGAATGATGACTGTCAAGTTGCTTTCAATAAAATCAAGGAGTATTTTCTAGAACCTCCTATCTTGATGCCACCCGTCGAAGGAAGACCGCTAATCATGTATCTAACCATCCTAGAGAATTCAATAGGGTGCATACTGGGCCAACATGACGAGTCTGGCCGAAAAGAGCATGCCATTTATTACCTTAGCAAAAATTTTACCGACTGTGAGATCCGATACTCACTGATCGAGAAAACTTGTTGCGCTTTGGTATGGGTTGCTCCCCGGCTAAGGCAGTATATGTTGACTCATACCACTTTGTTGATATCTAAGATGGATCTGATCAAGTACATCTTTGAGAAGCCTGCTCTATCCAAAAGAATAGCTAGATGACAGATGATCCTAACGGAATATGATATACAGTACACGACCCAAAAAGCTATAAAGGGGAGTGTGCTAGCTGACCATCTGGCTCATCAAGCTGTCGAAGATTACCAATCCATGAGGTTTGACTTCCCTGATGAGGATATCATGACATTGAACAACATTGAAGATAACAGACCATATGACGAACCTGAACAAGGATCCCGATGGACCCTGTACTTTGACGGGGCCTCCAATGCACTTGACAACAGTATCGGCACGGTACTCATTTCCCCAGAAGGTTTCCATACACCTTTCACCGCCAGACTTTTCTTCAACTGTACAAACAACATGGCAGAGTATGAAGCTTGCATCTTTAGACTCAAGGCTTCCATTGACTTGGGAATCAAATCTTTGATTGTGTTTAGGGACTCAGCTTTGGTCATCAGTCAGATCAAAGGAGAGTGGGACACTAAGCACCCAAACCTCATCCCTTACAAAGAACATGTCCTGACATTATTACCACATTTCGAGCAGATTACCTTCGAGCACTTCCCGCGAGAAGAAAATCAGCTAGCAGATGCTCTAGCTACAATGTCATCCATGTTTAAACTTAACTGGGATAATGAGGCTCCCCAAATCACCATTGAATGGATGGACGAACCTGCACATTGTCACGAGATTAACACCAAAGAAGTAGTGGACCGGCCGTGGTTTCATGAAGTCAAAAGGTATCTCGAGGCTCAAGAATACCCTGAAGGAGCTTCAGTCAATGAAAAAAACTTCTTAAGGAGATTCTCAGCAAAGTTCTTCCTAAGCAATGGCATCCTGTACAAGCGCAATCATGATTCTATTCTGCTCCGTTGTGTGGACAAAGCTGAAACTGAAAAGATCATGGCTGAATTGTATGAAGGTACCTTCGGCACTCACTCTAGTGGGCATATGATGGCTAAGAAGATCTTACGGGCAGGCTATTACTGGTCTACCATGGAAGCTGACTGCTATAAACACTCCCGCACCTGCCATAAATGTCAAATCTATGCAGACAAGGTGCACGTGCCTCCTGTTCCTCTAAATGTCTTAACAACTCCTTGGCCATTCTCTATGTGGGGAATCAACATGATTGGAGTGATCAAGCCTACAACATCCAATGGGCACCGCTTCATCCTGGTGGCCATTGACTACTTCACCAAGTGGGTCGAAGCAACTTCCTTCGCATCCGTTACTAAGAATGTTGTTGCCCGCTTCATCAAGCAGAACCTTATTTGTCGGTACGGTATCTCCAAAAGGATTATCAATGACAACGGTACAAACCTTAACAATACTATGATCACCGCTTTGTGCGAGCAGTTCAAGATTCAACATCACAATTCATCTCCTTACCGGCCAAAGATGAATGGTGCAGTCGAAGTTGCGAACAAAAATATCAAGAAGATCATACAAAAGATGACGGTCACCTACAAGGACTGGCATGAAATGTTACCGTTTGCTCTTCACGGGTATCGTACCACGGCACGCACATCAACTGGGGCAACACCATATTCCTTGGTATATGGCATGGAAGCTGTTTTACCTATCGAAGTTCAGATTCCTTCCTTGAGAATCATGAAGGATGCAAGTTTAAGTGAAGACGATTGGATTCAGACCCGACTTGATCAGTTGAACTTAATTGACGATAAGAGACTTACTGTTGTTTGCCATGGTCAGACGTATCAAAAACGGATGATCAAGGCTTTCAACAAGAAAGTCAGACGGTAGATATATCAAGTCGGGGATCTGGTAATCAAGCGGATCATCTTGCCGCAATGTGATCCCAGGGGAAAATGGACTCCTACCTACGAAGGACCATTTGTAATCAAGAACACCTTTTCTGGTGGGGCAATGATTTTAACCACCATGGATGATGACGACTTGCCGCACCCTGCAAACGCAGACATAGTCAAAAGATACTACGCATAAATGACCCGCTAGGTTGACACACCTAGGCAAAAAAAGGGCATCCTGGTGAATCGAAAACCCGAAAGGGAGATTCAGGCAAAAATTAGGGACAAACAAAAAACTCTGTACACCCGGCAAGTTGAAAACCCGAAAGGGCGACTTGGGCAAAAAAGGGTTTCCCGGTGGACTGAAAACCCGAAAGGGCGGTCCAGGAAAAAGTTAGGGAATTAAAGCGTATGACTATGTCTCTTCGGATCACTTTAAGGACAATATCTTCACAAGACAAACTCAGAGCTTCGGATCAATTCAATCATCTTCCGACGAAGCAACGAATGGACAAGATATTCAGAGTTACGAAGGCTATAGCGGAATGGGAACCCCATGGGATTTTTTACACATATAGTTATCTTTCCTTGTATAAATTTTTCTTACATTCATGACACCATCCTCTTACTAGGATGCCTGTCTCCTTTGTACAAAACACTTATTCAAAGTAAATACAAAGATGTCTCTTTCAAAGTACAGAAAACTATTTGCCTTCTTTTCTTTTACACTTGTGTTTTTATTTGCAAAAACGTCCAATGATTCATTGATGAACATATGCATTTGAACATAATTACTATTTACAAATAAACAGGATGGAAAAGAACAATCATTGACAGATTGAAAGGATAGGAAAACGTCTTTAGGCTATTCCATGAGCGATCCCTACAATACATCATATAGATCCCCAGCGGAGCAAAAACCTTGAAATACATATCCCCAGCAGAGTTATAATTTCAAACCCTTAATTCCCATCAGAGTTAAGTTTTCAAACTCCCAATCCACAGCGGAGTAAAAACTTTGAGTTACAGATCCCCAGCAAAGATGAAACCTTCTTCCCTAGTCAAGTCGAGACTTATAACTATCAATCCCCAGCGGAAACAATCCAATTTCCCCAGCAAGTTATCTTGAAGCCTGGAAGTCAACCAGATAACAATTAACTTTTGTCTCTCCCTAACCTAGGATAACTTCCCAGTAGAGTGGCAGACTACCCGAACTCCTGAACTTACTCTCCAGCAGAAAACTCTTCCCTACAGAGTCTTCATTACTCCCCAGCTTGAAGTCGCCAAAGTCTTCATGGCTCCCCAGCTGATTGAAGATTCTCATTCTCGTTTTCCCTGGTGAAGTCGCCGAAATTTTCATTGCTCCTCAACAGAATGAAGATCTCATTCTTAGTTCCCCACAAAAGTCATCAGAGTTTTCCCTATTCCCCATCCGGGTAAAGATTCCCATTGTGTAATCCCCAATAGAAGTCATCAAAGTTCTCTGGATTCCCTAAGCAGGTTACTCAAGCAGTTTGGCATTACTCTCACAACAGAATTTTTGTCAATACTTCAACTTCAAGACATGAAGGATTCTCACATCCCCACAGAAGTTGTCAAGGGTTTTTCTATCCCCAACAGTCACCAAGGATTTCTCATCCTCAGCAATCAAAGATTTTGAATCTCCAGCAGCGGTCAAGGATTTATTTTCCCCAGCAGCAGTCAGGGATTTTATTATCCCCAGCCGTCAAGGATTTATTTTCCTCAGCAATACAGCAAATCAGCTTGCATGCGCATACATTACATCCATATATCATAAACATTGATAAAACACATTTATTGCATCATAAATTTCATACAACATAACTCCGTGTTTCAGATAACATTTTACCCTTTTCAGGATAAGATTAACAGCTATCATTAACAATATTCAAAGATTTCAAATACAGTAAAGATACACTCGAGACACGGATGTCATTCTATTACTCATTCAAAATTCAAGGTCAAGATACAGTTCAGATACGCTCCAGACACGGAAGCCATTTTGTCACTTATTCAGATCTCTTATTCAGAATTCAAAGTCAAGATACAGTTTAGATACACTCCAGGCACGGAAGTCATTCTGTTGCTCATTCAGACTCAGATCTCAGATCTCAGATAAAGTACGGATACACTCCAAACACGGAAGTCATTCTGTTATTCATTCAGATTCTAGTTCAGATACGCTCCAGACACGGTTGCCATTTTGTCACTTATTCTGATTCTCCCCATCTTAGAGACGCTCCAGACACGGATGCTATTCTATTGCTCATACAGCTCATAGACGCTCCAGACACGGATGTTATTCTATTGCTCATACAGCTCAGAGACGCTCCAGACACGGATGCTATTCTACTGCTTATTCAGATTCAACATTCAGATACAGCTTGGATACGCTCCAGACACGGATGCTATTCCATTGCTCATTCAGATTCAGTCTCCAGATACACCTCAGATATGTTCCAGATGCGGATACCATTCTGATACTTATTCTTTTGACTTACAACTTACAACTCAACAAACATTCTTGGATGGCATCTTTAATCTCATCTCCAACAAGATTCTATCACATCTCCAAATGGAATCTTTAAGCCCATTTCCTCAACTACACTTTGACGAGTGCAAATTTACGGGCACTCTAGTGTCCAATCATCTTTTACCTTCGAGTCACGAACGACAAAACTCGCCAATCTAACTCTTTAGGTCCAAGAAGATTGAACAGGGGCAGCTGTTGTACACCAAAATTTTCCCTCTCATTTATCAAGATTTTTCCTCACAAGACTCTTTGGACTCCAGACAGGATTAGGGTTTGCTCAGCTCAAGACCTCACCTTGCACTGATGACCTGAAATTAGGGTTTGAGTTTGCACAAATATTTTTGGACCATCAATGCTTCATGTGACTCTCATACACCATCTTGGACCCATAAGATTTCTCATACCAAGTTTCAAGCCTTGAATCACATTTTTGCCCAGTCAATTGGACAGTTGACCTAAAAATCAACTGTATTGAGGGTAAAAGTCAACCATGGCCAATTTACAGTCAAACTTCATAATTTTTTATCCACATAAACATTATAGGCTCCTATGTACCATTTGATCAAGTTTGGACCACAACTCCTCAAGAAATTTGATCAGATCATCAAAAGGGCAAAATGGTCAAAATTAGGGTTTTGACTGAGAAAGGGCAATTTCTGATTTTTAACCTAGCCAATGGCCAATTGGGTTCAAGCATGATTTCAAGGACTCAATGGCATCATATTGACCTAATCACATGGTTCAAAAGATATCAAATGCATAGGATTGACAGATGAATTTTGCAAATTAGGGTTTTAATTTGAAATTTTTCATAAGTTAGAATTTTTCTAAGTTATGGAAATTTCTTATTTTTCCCCAACTTTGTCCAACTTTTTCACCATGATGCAATTGGATTCAAAGAAAACCTCCAACATGAAAGTTGTATTCCTCCATGAAATCTACAACCTTGATTCACAAATTTTTCCCAAAATATTCTTGGATCTCAAGTTATGATTTTGTGAATAGGGGTCCATAAACTTTTTAACTTAGTGAAATTTTGCCCTAGTTTAGGCAGATTTTTGACCTAACTTTATGGCAACTTTTCACCTAGTTCCAAGAGGTATTTCAAGTTGCATTTCAAATATGGATTGTAAATCATGTTACAAGCTTTCCAAAATGTCCAAGAACTCTCCAAGATCATTTATGGTTAGGGAGAATCGAAGAAATGAAAATGGCAATTTATCACTTTTGTGCAAGGCATTTTCACAATGTTACAAGTTGCAAATCAGTTTCAAACATGCTTGTACTTGGTATTACAGGTCCTAATCCTTTCTATACTCCATAATTAAATGCTAACACATTGGATATTGACTTTATTCTGACCTATGGAGCTTTGCACAAAGAATTAATCCATTTATGGCATAAAGTTCATAATACCATTTTGATAAAGCTTGCTTTTTGCAACTTTGCAAATCTTGAGCCATGGACTTAATATTTTTTGCAAGCAAGATCCACAAACATCAGAAAAAGTTTACCAACTCTATGCAGTCCATAAGCTACCCAGTACAAGATTTTGCATTGTCACTTCAAACTTTTTTCAAAAGCAAGAAACTTGCAAAAGTCAAGGGAACTGGTCTATTTGATAAAAGCAAGCCTTGGTATCATTCCAAACAACTTCAGAACATTGTAACAAGCCTAAGCACGAATTGCTAACATCTCAAACACCCTCAAACACAAAAAACACCATTTTCTGCCCTAACAGGGCAGTCTCTGCAAATCACTTTCCAACTTGAAACTTGCTCGTGCGTTTTGCCTTTCAACCCTTGAAACATCTTACATACATCCCATCCAAGCTATCCAGGCCCCTGTCTTGCAACTGTGAGCTCAGTTTCACACTTCACCATTTTCATTTTACAAGGTTGCAGGTTGACTCGTCCAAGGAGTTTTATCATCTACAAGACCAGCTAAGCATTGGAAAAGGTTGAGGGAACTTCAAGGAAGCTCACAAGATCTTCAGGCCTCACTCAAAGTTCCCACATTTCCATATCCAAACTCAACTGAACCAGGTATTTTTCTAGTTTCTATCTCTCTATTTAGGCATCCTTAAGCTTAGGTTTGTGAAGCAAAAATGTAGTCCTTAACTTGCTTAAGCTGTACATATGCATAGTTTCCATTTATATTAACTGAGCTAAGAGTATTTGGTTGTTGAAGTTCATGAAAAAACTAGGTCAGAAATTAGGGCCATTAAAATTCTCTCTGTCCTTTGAGAGTTAGGTCACAAAATGGATATGGTTGGAATCGTGATTAAAAATGTTATAAGTTTCATGTTGTAAGTTTTTGATTTCATGCCAGCATGAGCAAGAACGGGATTTGAAGAAGAACGTGCGCGTTTGGAGAGACAGAGGTCAGGGACGAAGTTGTCTGGGCCTGGTGCGCTTGGGCCTTGCATTTCTGACTTTTTGCAGCCTCCATTTTACTTCTACACCCCCCTGACTTATTATTTTATATTTTTGTATTTTCTTGCATATTTTTATTTTTTGTGCTTGCATTCATTTTTTCCAAATGATAAAAAATACCCAATTTTTTTTTTTTGCATTTTATTATATATATATATATATATATATATATATATATATATATATATATATATATATATATATATATATATATATATATATATATATATATATATATATATATATATATATATATATCTATATATATATATTGGCATAATAAATGGTTTATTAAGATTTTATACTTTATTTTCTTAAATAAAACTTGTAAATAATTTGAAAAATATACATTTTATTTTATTATTTTTTCACATAAAAATATTTATTTTTTATACATATTTAATTTTTTCATATTTGTACATAATATTATTATTATTTTTCTTGAACAAAAAATGAATAAATATTAGAAAACAATATTTTCTATTAAATCAAAATTAGGGTTTCCCCTTTCAAAAATAATCATATTATTTTTTCTTATTTTTAGAACTTAAATAATTTATTTTTTACATACATAAAACAATTACAAAACATTTTTGCATATTTACATTTTTATTGCATATTTAAATATTTGTTTATTTATTTATTGTACAATAAATTCAATTGGGTTGTAATAGAAAATTAGGGTTTTATTTTGTGCAAATATCCCCATTCAAAACTTGTATCCCCCTTCCCATGATATTGTTGTAATAGCTTAGATTTACTTTACGCAATTTATCGCATTATATACATGTTTAGTAAATTAGGGTGTGTATGATAAGACAAAACTCAAACAAATAGAATGACCTAATTCAAGACAAACAAAATGCATGAAAAATGACAACAACTTGCACACAAACACCTCTAGGGTTTCAACCACTTGGTTGCCTTACAAAATGGCCATGGTATACATGCTAGGTATCTTGGCAAAACAATACAAACAAAAGATCATAGTCTCTCGATGACGCTATCTTGGTTTCCTAAACAAAGATGATCTTGGTCCCTCAAAACTTGCTAAGATACTTGGCAATATTGTTATCATGGTCATACGATGATCCACGCCCGTCCCGTTTAATATCCGAAGATAGGGTTGTCTACTAAAATAATGGTAGGTCAACAATATCAAAGGAATAAAAATGTACAAGAAAGACTTTTGAGTAGGGTAGATAACTCCTAGTTACTTGATCTCTTTCAAACAATCCTTGCTATTTTCAAACAAACACACACACATTTCAAAACATTTCCAAACAACTTTCAAAACATTGAAACATTTTTCAAAAGACAAACATCTTTGTATACATTCTTACGAACGAGAATCATTACAAAGATTTCCTAAACGATGGCCTCTTTTTAAAATACTTTCAAAACCACACAAAGCACCATTTCAAACAATTGAAAAAGCAAAGCAAGTGATCTAAAACAAGTAACTAAGAGCCCATGGAAAACCATGGATGAAAAGGGTGCTAGCACCTTCCCTTTTCATAATCTACCCCCCGAACCCAAAAAGAATCTCAAAGGTCTTTCCTGTGCTTTTTTACCTTTCCTTTTGGATAAAAGAAAAGTCGGTGGCGACTCTTGCTAAACCGCAACATTTTTGAACACAAACGCAAAACCTCAAGTCAGTTCTCCCACCGCATCACACATATTCTTTTCGCCAATGTTTCTCCATCGCATATTCTTTTACCGATGTTTGGCCATCACACAATCTTTTAGCCGATATTTCGCCATCACACATGTTTGTTATCCTACTTTTATTCTCAATATCATTATTAGGTGTGATGTTTTATCCTATGGTTTATTGATGTTTCGCCATCTTTTCCATGTTATCTTCCTATCTCTTAGCCGATATTTCGCCATCGCATATGTTTGTAGCCTATGTTTCTCCATCGCACATGTTTGTTATCCTACATTAATTTTCAGTATCATTGTTAGGGGTAATGTTTCATCGTCTTGTCTGATATTTTGCTATCATACTGGCGTTTACCACCTTATCTGAGTTTGTGTTTCCATGCGATATCTTGTCATCTCTTTTTTCTATTTTATTATAATTTTTGACATTTTTGTTGTTCTATCTGATGTTTTTCCATCTTGATTGTTGCTTTTATCTTCATAACTAGAAAACACAAACCAACCAACATATATGAGCCGAACTACGACTGCTCTGATTCCTTAAAAGGGATACGTAGGCATTGGGGTAGGGCCCAAGCGAGCACAACTTTTATTTTCCCTACATTCTTTTCTCATTTTTTTTGTATGCATTCCCGGTACAACTTAGATATAAATTTTTACACACCCATTAGATTAGACAACAAGAATGGATACCGTAGATTACTACGGGTATGTGGGGTTCTAACACCTTCCCCTTGCGTAACATACTCCCTTACCCGATCTCTCGGTTGCAAGACCGTGATTTTACCCTCTTCAGGTTTTCTCGATGTTTACCTTTTCCTTTCGGTAGGATAAAAGGCGTTCAGTGGAGACTTCATTGATATTTATTATCGGATGACGATTCGGCCGGTTGTTTTAAGAGTGACATTACATTGTAACGATGTTCGATTGGGGTTCCATCTAGACAAGGATTCCTAGTGTCTAATTGTGTATTGGGTGGAGTTTTGTAGGGATTTTCATCCAGGAAAATATCGGGTTTGTCCTCCAAGATCATTGATTGATTTAGGGCTTTTCGAACAAGATCATTCAAGAGTGACTCACGGTCAAGTGAACAACCTTAGAGTGCTTAAAATCTTTGCAAGGAACCTTGGAGTGTTTGAAATATTTGCAAGGAAGTTGGTTATAGTTCCGAATAAAATTGAAGATCTTGTGTTGATAGATTGTAGTGGATTTTCTAGAGTGAACAACCTTGGAGTGTTTGAAATCTTTTCAAGGAACCTTGGAGTGTTTGAAATCTTTGCAAGAAAGTAGCTTAAACATAAAATATGTTGAATCTATTGTGTTCTTGACTTTTTTGAAGATCAAAAGAATAGAAGGGGTTGAATCAACATCAAACGGTTATGGTTTGTAGGATTGCTCTTGAACATTTCTCTTGTAACCATACTTTTGCAAAGTAAGAAATTATCCTAATTCAAAATTTGGAATTATGGGGAGATGTAGCCATAGAAAGGAAGATTGGTGAAGTTCCTATACAAATCCTTGTGTATATTATCTTTTATTGCTTTACTTTCTTTAATCTTCATACATCGATTTATAAAATAGCATTGAGTAATTTATCAATGCGTAGGAATTTTTTGAAATTGTTTTTGTTTTGAATTGTGTGTTGAGTTTCTTATAATCACTTTTGATTATAAGTGCTTTTTCATATCAAATAACACGAAGGAAAATTATGAAACTTTGATTGCATGCCAAGTGTTTGAGAAATTGTTTAGCTTGTTTAATTCAAAGGAAAATTGAAATGTTCTATCTCTTACTTTCATTTACATTCTATATATAATTTGTTGAATGTGTTGTTTAATCAGTTGACTCATATAGAATTTCTCTTTGGTTATTAAATTTTTAATTTCTTTGTCGATTAGTTTATAATCACTTTGATTGTAAGTGCTTTTGCATATCAACAAATCTCAAAGAAAATTCTGAAAAATTGATTGTGCGCCGCATGTTTGATTAATTGTCAAGTTATGTTTTAAATTTTATTTCGTTGGAAATAGGAAACCGTTGTGTTTGATACTAAACTATAAATGAATATATTATTATTTTGATTGATCATTATGTTAATTCCATATGGCTTGTCCATATCCGAGTTTCCAATAACTAGGCCAAAAACCTTCTACTCAATATTGTTTTTCAAATAAGTTTAAATACCTATGTTTGAAAGGTTATTTTTTATTTGGGTATCTATTTACCCCCCTCTAGATACGTTGTTGTAGTGTAACAAATAATAGTATATCCAATCATTCACCAATATTATTATTATAACATAGACTAAGTTTAATTCTAATTATTTAACTAAAACTGAGTTCTCTCATACCCTTAGTCATTCCTACATACTCTTAATTATGCCAAAATAATTCAAAGTCAACAAATAACTGTTAGAACATAGTTTGATTCTACAACCCTTGTAAGAGTTTTGATGATAACAAACATTCAAAGAACAATTATGCTCCCTAAATAAGTATTTGTTTTTCAGAGAAGTTCTGCTGGAAAAGCACAAAAGATGAGTTAGATCATTGTTTAAACTCTGATTCAACACATCTTATATAGAAAGCAATATGCATAACAAACTTATATAAAGAGGTTTTCAGGCTACAACTTCTAAGTGCACTAAATGCTACGAACAAGAACTCTGTTATTTTGATTCATATACTTCTGGAAAGAAGTAAAGGAGTCCCAACGATAACATCCATCTTCTAAGCGTTTTGAAGAAAACATGTTCTGAAGCGTTACATTTCATTTATGGCTATTCAAAAGTAACGGTTGAAAGAGGACAAGAATCTCTATGTTTGGAAAGTTCTTTAATTACTATTTGTCAACATTCGAAAAAATTCTCACATGCGTTGGCTATATATATATATAAGACTTGAAGGAGAAATCGTTAACGATTTTTCTATGCACAACAAACGAAATATTTTCATCACCTTCATTTTACAAAAATTCATTTGTGTGAAACATCACTTGTGTGATACTGTTTTATTAGAAAACACATATTATACACTCTTTCAAATATTGTATTGTGTAATACCTTAAGAAAAACAAGGCTGTGGTTTAAACTCAAGAAGAAGTTGACGATTGTCATTGTATCTGTGTGATCAAGTTTGATTAGTGGATTACGACCTCGTTGAGAGAGGAGAAATCACCTTAGCGGGTGGAGTGGATTAGTTTGAGTTCAAACGAACCAGGATAACTAACATGTCTTTTACTTTAAGTTTTAAAAACCCCAATTCAAACCCCACCTTGTGTTTTTCCAATCTTCAATTGGCATCAGAGCCCCTGGTTCTGAGTACAAACACTTAACTGGGTCATAAAAAGATCCAAGCAAGAAAAACACTATGGTGGGACCAAGTCAGAACATCAGCAATGATTATCATGATGAGAAAGACAAAATCATCAACAAACCTTCTATCTTTGATGGTGAAAACTTCGACTACTGGAAAGACTGAATCTAAAGTTTCTTTCTAGCCCATGACGCTGATCTTTGGGATTTGGTGATTGATGGGTACATTCATCCAGTTGACGAAAGCGGTTAGAATATTGACATCAAAAGAATGACAGATCATCAAAAGAGGGAATTCAGAAATCATCACAAGGCCAAACAAATTCTCCTGAGTGCTATCTCATACATAAAGTATGTGAAAATTACAAATAGAGAATCAACAAAACACATGTTTGACTCCTTGAGAATGACAGATGAAGGCAACACGCAAGTCAAAGAAACCAAAGTTATTGCTCTCATTCATAAGTATGAAGCCTTCAAAATGGAAGAAGATGAAACCATTGAAACAATGTTCTCAAGATTTCAAATTCTGGTTGCTAGGCTAAAAGTTTTGGATAAAGGGTACTCAACTGCAGATCATGTAAATTAAATCATCAGAAGTTTACCCAAGAAATGGAGACCTATGGTCACAACTCTTAAACTGGCCAAAGATCTGAACAAAATCTCTCTCGAAGAACTTTTCATCTCCTTATGAAGTCATGAGATAGAGTTAGAAGAAGATGAGCCCCAGAAGCAAGGTAAATCTTTAGCTCTTAAACCTAACAAAAAATATGAAGCAAACGTTTTGCAGGAAAAAGAAGAAAACTCGGGTGGATCCTCATGAGAAGAAGATGAATTGTATCTTCTCTCCAGGAGAGTCAATCAGTTGTGGAAGCACATGCAGAGGAAGTTTATAAATTCCAAAAGAACGGGAAATCATTCTGAACCATCTTCTAGATACAGAAAATCAAGTAACAAAGATATTGTATGCTACGTTTGCAATGAACAAGGGCACTACAATAGCGAATGTCCAAATATTCAAAAAGAGAAACCTAAAAACAAGTTCTTTAACGAAAATAAGAAAAGACTCATGGAAACATGGGATGACTAAAATTCTTCTGAAGCTGAAACATAATCAGAAGATGAAAGAGCCAACATAGCCCTAATGGCCAACGTATCAGATGACACTGGGCCATCTGGATCAGAATCAGACTCAGAGGCAGAAGAGGTATTCTCTAACTTTTCTAGATCCCAATTAGAAGAAAGTCTGTTAGAAATTCTTGAAAGATATCAGCAACTTCGAGTCATAAACAAGAACCTAAAAAAGGATCTAGTTTCTGGCTCTGAAGAAACTAAGAAACTGAGATCAGAAAACTCTGAGCTTAAAGAAACAATTTCTAAAATAGAAAATAAATTACAAAAGGCTCAGAAAGAAACTGTCTCAGAAGTTCATAGTAACTATGATAAGATCATAAAGGAATATGATCATAGCTTTCAAAAATTTCTTGCTAAAAACATGGATAGAAGCAAGATGGCTTCAATGATCTATGGAGTTAGCAGAAATGGCAGAAAAGGAATAGGATACATGGGTAAAGTATCTCAACCTAAGAAAGTTAAGGATATGGTCATAAAACACACACCTCTTTATTCTCACTTCACCTATGGGCACACACATGACATAAAGTATACTAGTGATGCTTTTTCTGCTAAAACAAAATTCAAACAAAATTTTGGTAACTCTAACAAACAAGGACCCAAAAAGATATGGGTACCTAAGGACAAAACTTTATATATTTCATATGTCATTAACAACAACATTGAAACACCAATATTGGTACCTGGACTCTGGATGCTCACGACACATGATGGGAAGAAAGCATATGTTCCAAAGCCTGGAGCTTAAATATGGAGGCAACGTAGGTTTCAGAGGCAATCAGAAAGGAAAGATTATTGGCTCTGGAACTATTGGTAACAATACATTTCCTTCTATAACTAATGTTTTGTTAGTAGGTGGATTAATGCATAACATGTTATCCATAAGTCAATTAAGTGATAACGGTTATGATATAATCTTCAACCAAACATCCTGTAAAGAAGTTAGTCATAAAGATGGATTTGTCCTCATTAATGGAAATAGAAAGAACAACATTTACAAAATAAAACTTTCTGAACTAAAAAGTCAGAATGTAAAATGCCTATGGTCTGTTAGTGATGAGCAATGAGTCTGACACAAAAGATTGGGGCATGTTAGTATGAGAAGGATATCTCAGATTAACAAACTCAATCTGGTCAAAGGACTTCCTAACCTGAAGTTCATCTTAGATGCTCAGTGTGAAGCGTGTCAAAAAGGACAGTTTGCAAAACCTTCTTTCAGAAAAAATGTTGTTTCTACCTCTAGACCATTAGAACTTCTGCATATAGATCTATTTGGACCAGTGAAAACTGCATCCATTAGTGGAAAGAAGTATGGATTAGTGATCTTAGATGACCATAGCAGATAGGCATGGGTAAATTTCTTAAGACACAAGGACGAGTCACATTCTGTGTTCTTTGCTTTCTGTAACCAAGTCCAAAATGAAAAAGATCTTAGAATTGTTAAACTCATAAGTGATCATGGTGGGGAATTTGAAAACAAAATATTTGAATTATTTTTTAATGAGAATGGCATCTCTCATGATTTCTCTTGTCCTAGAACTCCTCAACAAAATGAAGTTGTAGAACGAAAGAATAGAACTTTACAAGAAATGGCCAAAACCATGATCAACGAGACTAACATTACTAAAAACTTATGGGCATAAGCAATGAACACATCATGTTATATCCAAAATAGAATCTCCATAAGACCTATTCTAGATAAGACTCTATATGAACTGTGGAAGAACAGAAAGCCCAACATTTCTTATTTTCATCCATTAGGATGTACTTATTTCATTCTAAACACTAAAGAACATCTGAACAAGTTCGACTCTAAATCACAAAAGTTTCTCATGTTAGGATACTCTGAAGGTTGAAGAGGTTATAGAGTATATAACACAAAAACAAGGATTATGGAAGAGTATATCAGTTTCAAATTTGATCATAAGCTTGGCTCTCAAAAGTTAAAGCAAGGTAAACTTTTTGCAGATATAGAAGTTCAACTTACAGGCACTGAAGACACTGCATCAGAAGTTGCTCACAAAGAATCACAGTCAACTCTGGAAGAAGTTGTCACAAACATTACAGCAACATCTGAAGAGCCTCTCTAGAAAAGACAATCCAGAAGCAGTTTAGCTCATCCGGAAAATAAGATTCTGGGAAAGAAAGAAGATCCAATCAAAACAAGATCTACATTCAGAAATTCTGAAGAATCTCTCATGGGATTAGTGTCTCTGATTGAGCCAACATCCATTGACGAAGACCTTCTGGGCAATGATTGGATACTTACAATGCAGGAAAAATTAAACCAGTTCACCAGAAACGATGTGTGGGATCTAGTTCCTAAACCAAAAGGGTTTAACATCATTGGAACCAGATGGGTATTCAGAAACAAATTAAATGAACAAGGAGACGTCATCAGAAACAAAGCATGACTTGTGGCATAAGGTTATAGTCATCAAGAGGGGATAGACTATACAGAAACCTTTGTTCCATTCACCAGGTTAGAATCTATCAGACTTTTAATTTCTTTTGCAGTAAATAACGACATCACTCTTTATCAGATGGATGTTAAAAGTGAGTTTTTAAATGGTTACATTGATGAAGAAGTTTATGTGCACCAACCCCCTGGTTTTAAATATTCAAAACATCAAGATTATGTTTATAAACTTAAGAAATCATTATATGGTCTGAAACAAGCTCCCAGAACTTGGTATGAAAGACTAAGTAACTTTCTCTTAGAAAATAAATTTACCAGAGGGAAGGTCGACACTACCTTATTCTGTAAACTATTTAAAAATGACATTCCGTTTTGTCAAATTTACGTAGATGATATTATTTTTGGATCTACTAAAGCCACTCTAGGAAGATAATTTTCTAAATCTATGATGGAAAAATTTGAAATGAGTTTGATGGGAGAACTCAAGTTCTTTCTGGGTATCCAAATCAATCAAACTCTACAAGGAACCTACATACATCAAAGCAAGTGTGTCAAAGAACTTCTAAAGAAATTTAACTTGTCAGAATATAAGCCAACCAAAACTCCTATGCATCCCACATGCATTCTGGAAAAGGAAGAGGTAAGTAAGAAGGTATAACAGAAGATCTACAGAGGTATGATTGGTTCTCTCTTATATTTAACAACTTCAAGACTTGATATTCTGTATAGTGTCTGTTTGTGTGCTAGATTCCAATCAGATCCTAGATAATCTCACTTAACAACTGTTAAGCGATTTTCAAGTATCTGAAAGGTACTACTAATCTTGGTCTTTGTTATAGAAAAACCAAAGAATACAAATTAGTAGGGTACTGTGATGTTGACTTCGCCGGAGACATAATAGAAAGGAAAAGTACTTCTGGAAGCTGCCAATTTCTGGGAGATAATCTAATCTCGTGGTCCAGCAAGAGGCAATCCACTATTGCATTATCAACTACTGAAGATGAATATATAACAGCAGCTGGGTGCAACACACAGATGCTTTAGATGAAAAGCCAACTTGAAAACTTCAACATATATGAGAGTAACATTCCTATTCTCTGTGACAATACTTCTGCTATATGTCTTTCAAAAAATCCCATTTTACATTTTAGGGTTAAGCATATAGAAATTAAACATCATTTTATTAGGGAATATATTCAGAAAGAAATTCTTTCATTAAAATTTATAGACACAGACCATCAATGGGCTGATGTTTTCACTAAACCCCTTTCTGAAGATAGGTTTAATTTCATTATGAAACATCTCAGCATGAAATTATGCTCAGAATGATAGTTTTTTATGTATACGTTAACCCTAAGAACTTTATGTCTTTACTTTTTTGTGTGAACATCTAATCAATAGTTCTTCAGAAGTAAGAAGGAAAGTTATATCAGGATCTATCTAAGAAGATCTGAACATTCTCCAAACAATTCATTTCAAAGATAGAACCTTGCAGTTCAGTATATCAACATTTTTCAACTCCACGTAAGGTTTTCCTCTAAGGCTGAACACGTGTTCAAATTCTAAAGAGACTGAAACGTTGATTGGATGCATTGAGACTCATGTCATATCGGTAACTGTTTCATATCTTTACGCTATCCCTCTTTTCAGGAATCATTAATGCTAGTAATCATTATATTTAAACCCTTTTCTTATTAATTAAGTCTCCTACTTTCCTGTATATACGTTGCTCACTTTCACTATCACTTTTACACTTTCAATTCTGTTTTCTCTCTTAATTTTGTTCAATCTTTTAAAAACCCTAAAGAGTTAATGTGAACAATGGCTTCCTCCCAACAACTTGCTCAAAGCTCTCAAAGCATTCCAAGGTATTCTTCCTCAATAGTAGAAAGGTACAAAGAACCCTCAATAACTCTCCTCACTCCCATAGATTCGCTGGAAGTTCTGTGTGAGCTCATTGTAAACTTCGTCAGCATAAAGGAAAACATATACGATCTAACCTCTGATGTTGAGTTCCAAGGATAGAACAAGTACTTTGATCGCCTACTGGGTCCAGTTTTTCCAAGACTTGTTAAATAATTCTGGGTTAACGCTACAACTTCAAATCATCAGGTCACTTCTTTCATGACATGAAAGAAAATAGTCATCTCTGAAGATCTCATTTGGAAACAGATAAATCACGACGGTGGTGGTATTCATTGTAGTGATATGGTTGATAAAAGCTCTGACCTAACAAAGATTTCAAAAGAAATTTTTACTTTTGGCCAACTATCCAACAAAATCAAAGATCTGAAAGATTACCTCAGAATTTGGTCAAAAATCATTTTGGGTTGCATCAGTCACAGAAAACCCACAAGTTCTCCATACTATATCAACATTGATCAGCAGTATCTTCTGTACTTCATAGCCACCAAAGAAAAGGTTAATCTCACACATCTTTTGTTCAATCATCTGCAGACCAGCGTCAAAGAGACAAGAGAAGAAGAAAGAACAAAGAGAGATTGGATCCCTTTGAGCATACCCATTTCAGATATTCTGACAGAAAACAAACTGGTAGAACATCTTACTAAGGCTCAACAAGTCAACAATCTGGAAGCTTGTGCTGGTAAACCTCTCATCACCAAGAATCTGAAGAAGATGAAGATTATTGAAACCATCAAGAAGGATCCAACAATAATAACCAAGCAAGTGATTACCACTAGAAGAGTACCTCTGAAGGATTTTCCTCTCTTCTCTCAAACAGATGCTTCTCCAGATATTATTCTCAAATATCTGGATGCTTGAAAAAGGGATGGGATAAATCTAAAAGTGAACATTCATGATCTGAGACAACAACCTTTGAAATTTTCTCCCAGAAAATCAAGGAAAAGGAAAGCTGCTGGAGAAGGAACTTCTCAGAATACTCCCAAAGCTGCCAAAAAGAAAGGTAATCGATCTTTTATTTTTGTTGTTGAATCAATACTATTATCAACATCTGAAAACCCTCATTCTCCAAAACCCACAGAAGATCCATCGCCTTAAACCTTTGATGTCTTTTTCATTGACTTTGATACCTCACTATCTCTAGATAACCTTCTGAACAATCCATCTACTACCCATATTGACCAAAATTAGCCTGAACTTGCTCAAGTTCTTTCTGATATTGATCAATTTGATCCGCTGTTTGAAGCTCCCCACACAAAAAATCCAAACTTTGACTTTGATACCACAACATTCATTCCTAGAATCACCTGCCCTCTCATGGTCTCTCAACCACCCAAAATTCCCTCAACTTCCTCACATAACCTCTTCATCCCAGATATTCCATCTCCCTATCAATCCTCTCAACCAAACTCACTAAATTCACCCATTGTTATTTCTGACTCTCCCTCTCCCAATAACCACCCAGAAGATCCCCTTCAAACAGTTATATACTTGGAAGCCTTGGACAATCTCGTCACAGGTTCTCAGAAAATCGCCATTCCAAAACCAAAACCAAAAATTTCCGAAGAAGATGTTGGTAAATCACTACTGATTTTTGAAACAGAAATTTAGGAATGGGTTAACTCTCTGAAACTAACTTGCGTAGAGAATCTTAATTCAGCTGCTTCTGATTCTCATTGGATCTAGTTCAGAAAATGGTTCAACTCTGAATCCCTGAAACTCAAGGAGCTAAGTTATGAAATTGCTCAACAGAACTTCTATGATCATCTGAATATCTTCAAGGATCTTGTTCTGCGTCAATGGGAAAAGAATCCACTGCTTCTGCTGGACAATGTACCTCGGGAAGATCATCAGCCAACAGAATATGGTGAACCATCCTCTGATCCTTTTCCTCTGGTTACGTTTCAAGAAAAAGGCAAGGAAGTTAAAAAAGCTCCTTGGTCAGAATCAACCGCAGCTTGATCTGAAAAAGTGATTCCTTCTGCTGATATACCCTCTTCATCTCTTGTGTTGCAAACTCTGGAGGAGTTGAAGAAAGAGAATGTTGTGTTTAAGGAAAGGCTAGACAATAAGGATGATACATGCAAGAAAAACAAGGGTATGCTTGGAAAACAAGAAGAATCAAACAATCAGATCAAGAGTTTATTGAATGCCCTATTCACACGACTTCTACCACCTCAAACATAGTTCTGAAATTTGTTTTCACCATTTTTTATTTGTTTCCTTCAGAATGTGTTTTTATTGGAATCTTTTTTAATACAACACGACTTTTATTGTCTAAAGTGTTTTTATTGCTTTTTGATTCTTGACAAAAAAGGGGGAGAACGTAAGATATTTTAAATATAACAGTATCGAGACTCAGTCTTAAACATTTTGAATATCATAACTTCTATTGTTTTTTTATGAAAGCAAAATAGGAACAAACTCTGTTGAGGACAAAAGTGGACGCATAAAAAATATTTCTCTCCAAAACATTCATCAGAACAATATTCAGGGAAGTATTTCTTCTCTATCTGAGTATCCAACTCAGGGTGAGACTTTAAATGATTTATGTTCTTTAAGTTTCTATCAAAATATCCAAGTTTTTATCATCATCAAAAAGAGGGAGATTGTTAGAACATAATTTTATTCTACAACCCTTGTAAGAATTTTGATGATAACAAACATTCAAAGAACAATTATGCTCCCTAAATAAGTATTTTGTTTTACAGATAAGTTATGATGAAATAAGCACAAAAGATGATTTAGATCGTTTTCTAAACTCTGATTCAATACATCTTATATAGAAAGAAATCTGCATAAAAAGCTTATATAGAGAAGTTCTCAAGCTACAATTTCTGAGTGCACTAAATGCTGCAAACAGGAACTCTGTTATTCTGATTCCTATAGTTCTAGAAATAAGTAAAGGAGTCCTAACGGTAACATATATCTTCTGAAGCTTTTTGAAGAAAGCATGTTCTTAAGCGTTACATTTCATTTATGGCTACTGAAAAGTAACGGCTGAAAGAAGACAAGAATCTCTACATTTGGAAAGTTATTTAATTACTATTTATCAACATTCCAAAAGCTCCTCACATGTGTTGGCTATATATACAAGACTTGAAGGAGAAATCGTTTATGATTTTGCTGTGCACAACAAACGGAATATTTTCATCACCTTCATCTTATAAAAATTCATTTGTGTAAAACATCACTTGTGTGATACTGTTTTATTAGAAAACACATATTGTACACTCTTTAAAATATTGTATTGTGTAATACTTTGAGAAAAACCGGGTTGTGGTTTAAACTAAAGAAGACGTTGACGGTTGTCATCGTATCTGTGTAATCAAGTTTTATTAGTGGATTAAGACCACATTGAGAGAGGCGAAATCACCTTGGCGGGTGGAGTGGAGTAGTTTGAGTTCAAACGAACCAGGATAATCAACATGTCTTTTAATTTAAGTTTTAAAAACCCCAATTCAACCCCCCCCTTCTTGTGTTTTACCATTCTTCAATAACGACTAAATATTTAAATGGGGCGTTAAAAATCTCCCCCACTTAGAATATATCCTTCCTCTAAAATTACCTTATTCGGACAATTCTTGATAAGACTTCTACACTTTTCTCTCTAATTCCCACGTCATACTTTCTTCCACTATTCCTCCCCAAACTACTTTCACGAGAGGAATTTCCTTGCCCCTCAACTTCTTTATTTCACGGATTTTGATTCTCACCAGTAAGGTCTCAACCATAAGGTTATCCCTAACTTGCACGTCATCCATCAGAATCACATGAGATGGGTTCAAAATATACTTCCAAAGTTGCGACATATGTAACACATCATGCAAATTCGAAAGGTTAGGTGGAAACGACACCCTATAAGAAGTAGTTCCCACTTTTTCTGAAATATGATACAAACCAATAAATCGAGGAGTAAGTTTCTTCGATTTCAATGCTCTTCCAACACCAGTCACCGATGTGACTCTCAAAAATACATAATCTCCCTCCTTAAATTCAAGGTCTTTGCTCCGCTTGTCCTGGTAACTCTTCTGCCTACTCTGCGAAGTTTTCATCTTTTCTTGAATTAGCTTCACTTTTTCTGTGGTATGTTGGGAAATTTCTGGCTCAAGTACTACATTTTCACCAGATTCATACCAACATAACAGAGTCCTACACCTCCTACCATAAAATGCCTCAAATGGTGCCATCCCAATGCTAGAATGGTAACTATTGTTATAAGTAAACTCTATCAAAGGAAAATAACTATCCCAAATTCCTCCTTGTTCAAGCATGCAACCTCTCAGCAAATCTTTAAACGACTCAATAGT
Organism: Vicia faba; assembly: GCA_948472305.1. NCBI lineage: Eukaryota > Viridiplantae > Streptophyta > Magnoliopsida > Fabales > Fabaceae > Vicia > Vicia faba. Next base: position 698,589,280 of record OX451737.1, read on the forward strand.
CCTCTCCGTCTATCCATCTGTCTGTGGATGCTATGTCGAACTAAATCTCAGCTTAGATCCCAATTCATCCTGCAAACTCTTCTGAAATCCAGAGATGAACCTTGAATCTCTATCAGACACAATGCTAGATGGAACACCAAGAAGCTTTAAAATCATCCGGATATATATCTCTGCCAATTGTGGTACCGGAAAACTGATATTGATCAGAATAAAATGACTTAGCTTTGTTAACCTATCCACAATCACCAAAATCGTATCACACCCCTTTGAGTGCTTGGAAACCCCGTCACAAAGTTCATGGATATACTATCCCATTTTAACTCTGGAATATCTATCAGTTTCAACAACCCCGCAAGTTTCTGATGTTCGACTTTCGACTTCTGACAAGTTAAACATGCATACACAAACCGTGCCTCATCTCGTTTCAATCCGGGCCACTAAACAACTTCTTCAAATCTTGATACATCTTAGTCGCACATGGGTGAATACTCAATCTACTTCTATGGCTTTCTTCTACGATCATCTTTTTCATCTCAGAGTCATCAGGAATACAAATTCTATTCGAGAATCTCAACACACCATGCATGTCTACTTTGGAGTCACTATCTTCTGACTGATTACCTTCCATCATCAAATCTACCAGTTTGACATCTAATTTTAGAGTCTCTTTAATATTATTCATGAAGTCATTGTTGATCTTCAACATTTCCGACATAACACTTTACAACGTTACTTCACAAACCAAACTCAAATCTCTGAATTTCTCAATCATATCTAGTTCTCTAACCATCATGGCAGATATATGTAATGACTTCCAAATTAAAGCATCTTCCACAACATTAGCTTTACCCATATGGTAATTTAAGCCAAAATCATAGTCCTTCTACAGTTCTAGCCATCTTCATTGTCTCATATTCAATTCCTTTTAGACAAACAAATATTTCAATCTCTTGTGATCACTAAACACTTCAAATACGGAGCCTATGATATGGTGGGAGAACTGACTTGGGTGTTTTGCATTTTATCTCAAATGTTGCGGTTAGCAAGAGTCGCCACCGAGTTTTCTTTTATCCAAAAGAAAAGGCTGAATAGAACAGGAAAAAGACCTTTGATATTATTTCTTGAGTTCGGGGGGTAGATTATGAAAAGGGAAGGGGTTAGCACCCTTTTCATCCATAGGTATATATGGGCACTTAGTTTCTTGCTAGATCACTTGTTTTTATTTGAAAATATACTTTGTATGGTTTTTGAAAGTATTTTGAAAAGGGTCCATCGTTTAGGTAAACTTTGTAATAGTTCTTGTTCGTAAGAACGTATACAAAGTGTTGAGCTTTTGAAAATGTTTCAAGTTTGGAAAAATTTTTGAAAGTGTTTTTTGAAAGTGTTGGTGTTTGTTTTGAAAATAAGCAAGGATACTTGATTTGAAAATGAGCAAGCAACTAGGAACAATATACCTCCTCAAAAGTCTTTGTTCATTTCTTCCTTCCTTTGATATTGCTATATTACCATTGATTTGGGAAGAAGCCTTATCTTTGGATGTAGAGGGGCGGGCGTGGGTCATCGTATAGCCATGATAACAATGTTGTGAGATATGTTAGCATTTCTCTTTGAGGGACTAAGATCATTTTGAAAGGCAACATTTGATAGCGTCATCGAGGGACTATGATCTTGTATTTTTTATTGCTTTTTGCTAAGACATCCCACATGCATAACATGTCCATTTTTATAAGGCAACAAAGTGGAATTACCCTAAGGGTGAAAGTGTGCAAATGTGTTGTATTTACATGCTTGTTTATCTTGGATTAGGGTTTTCTATTTGTTAATTTTAGTCTTTCCATACAAACCCTAATTTACTAGCATTTATATAAAGCAATAAATTGCGGAAAGTAAAAATACTAAGCTATTACATCATTAGGGAAGGGGGTATACAAATTTACAACGGGGATTTGCAAGAAAATTAAACCTAATTAACTATTACAACCATATTGAATAAATGTACAAGAATCGAAAAAGATAATGTACAAATGCAAATAAAAAAAGAAATGATTTTGTTTGGATTTTAAGAAAGGGTGTTAACCTAATTAAATAAAAATGATTAACTAAAAATAAGAAAAATTAAACTTAAGATAATTAAGAAAGAAATTAAATTAAACATGTTTTTAGGGTTTTTTATGAAAAAGTTTTAAATTAATAAAAATAAAATGAAAGTTAATCAATTAAAATAAACCTAAGTTCTAAATTAATGTTAATTTACAAGAGAATAATATAATAATTAAACCTAATTATAAAAATTTATTATAAAAGAAATAAATTAATTTGTTAAGAAAATGTTTTTTTTTTGTTCTTTTTGTTTTTTATAGAGAAAATAAACTAAGTAAGTGTAAAAATAATAAACAAAATATTTTTGGATTTTTTATTAATAAAAATTAATTATAATTATAATTATAATAATAATAATAATAATAATAATAATAATAATAATAATAAAAATATTAAATAAAATAAAAGTATAATGAAAATAAAAAAGAAATTAAATAATAAAGAAAAATGGGCCAGGGGTGTAAAAGTGAAACAGGGGTTAGCAAAAGAAAAAAATGGAAAGCCAGACTGTTGGGGCCCAGCGCCTGTTTCAAACAAAAAAATGGAAGGAAAATGTGAAAAAAAGATCAAAAGAGTACCATTGGGGCTCGAACCCAGGTCACAAAGGTTAACAGGCACGCGCTTTACCACTAGGGTGGCTATACATCCGTTCATATAAACAAAACAATAAATACAGAATTGAAAACAAGTCCTGAACGAACTTCATCTTCAACCTCCATCCAGAGAACATGTAACTCATTCATTTCTCATCCATTCACAAAACTTCCAACATCAAACTTGTTAGAAATTTCCTCACGATTCTGAATATGTAAATAACTTAAGCTAATTCTCAAAGATGAGCATGAATTTCTAAAAGTACCAAATTCTGAACTAAATATTTTCAAAGGTTCAAACTCAAAATTCTCTCTACTCAAGCACCATAAATGAAATCTATGGACATGTATAGTTTCATGGAAACGATGTCTACATTTTATCTTCACAAATGCAAGCCTAACAATGCATAAATGAGAAGATAGAAGTTCAAGAAAAATACCTCAAAACTGGAAATCGTGAAATGAGTTTGAGCTTGATTCAAGGTGATGAAATGATCAGGTTAGCTTCCTTGAGTCTCTAGGAAGCTAATGCAATGCTTAGATTGAGAGTGGCTGGAATGGTCTGGAGAATTCCAACTGCAATGATCTGTTTTTTGCTATGGAAGTTGATGAAGATGATGTTATAGTCGTGTAACAGGGTGTGGGATGATTGGTATTTGATGTAAGGAAGCTTTAGAAACTAAAAGGCCAAAGAACACACGAGGGAGATATGAGTTTGATGTGTAAAGTCATAACTTGCACAACAATGTTGTTTTGAATCAATTTTTGGATATAGGGAGTTTGAGAGTGTTTAAGGGTGTTCAAGCTCGTGTGTTAGGTTGCATAATAGTGTCTTAATGTATAGGAAAAGGTTTTGAGAGCTTGGGCTGATCAGAAGTACGAGTTCACATGTTGTGGCTTTTTGCTTGATTTTGAAGAAAGCTTGATAAATATGGTTCCAATGCACAAGTACAAATGTATCTAGAGTGGTTAGGCACTTTAAACATGCCTATCTGGTTGTGTACAGGATGCTTGTGCAGAAAGAACAAGTGCACAGCTCAAGACAAGTTGACTTTGTGATTAAAGCCTCTTTACTAGAATGTCAATGTTACTTTGTGCCATTAATGGAAATGCAACTTGGATAATGGCTCAAATTCTTGGACAATGACCCTATCAGTTGTGCAAAACATTGATTGTGGAGTGACAAACAAGTTTGAGGACTACAAAGCAAAGATTATGCAGCCTAGCATGGATTTGGTTCATGTGTTCTTCACAAAATGTCTTGTAATTCAAGTTTGAAAACCATAACTTCTTGGACATTTTGGAAAGCTTATAACATCCTCTACAACCTCTATGTTGGACATTTTTGAAGATTCATCTTGGAACTATGTGAAAAATTGCCCTGAAGTTAGGTCAAAATCCTGCCTAAACTAGGGCAAAACTTCACTAAGTTTCCAAGTTTCATGAACATGTCTTCTTAAAATCATAACTTGAAATACATGCATTTCTAGAAAAAAGTTGTGTTCTACAATCTTTTATATCTCATTGAGATCTACAACTTTCATGTTGTAAGTTTCCTTTGAATCATCATGCATCATGGTGTAAATTTGGCTCAAAGTTGTGAAAAAATATGAAATTTTCAACACTTAGAAAAATTTATAAGTTTAGAAATTTTGACTTTTCAAAATGAAATCTTGACTTTTTGATTTATTGATGAACAAGTTTCATACTTTGACATGTTTTGATGAATTGTGATCTTTGATACTTAATTTTGACCAAAAATTCAAAGTTTGACTTTTCAGTAGACAGTTGACTTTTGATCAGTTGACTGAAAATCAACTATAAATCAATTGATCTTGAGGAATGTTTTGAGCCATGCCATTAGGTCAAAATGATGCATTTTAATCCTTGATATCATGTCTCAAACCAATAAGTCATTTGCTAGGTCAAAAATCAGAAATTGCACCTTCTCAGTCAAAACCCTAATTTTGACCATTTTACCCTTTTGATGATCTGATCAAATTCCTTGAGAAATGATGGTCCAAACTTGATAAAATGACATATATGAGTTTATAATGTTCATATGGATAAAAAATTATGAATTTTGACTGTAAATTGACCACAGTTGACTTTTTCCCAATACAACTGATTTTTAGGTCAACTGATCAATTGACTGAGCAAAAATGTGATCCAAGACTTGAAACTTGACATTAGCAATATTGAGGGTCCAAAATGATCCATGAAAGTCATTTGGGGCATTAAAAGTTCATTTGTTCTTGTGCAAACTCAAACCCTAATTTTAAGTCATCAGTGCTAGAGGAGGTGTCTTGAGCTGATCAACCCTTGTGCAGTCTTGAACCAAAGGGGATCTTGTGAGAGTTTACTTGAGAAATGAGAGGGAAATTTTTTTTTGCAACAGCTTCCCCTATTCAATATTCTTAAACCTGAAGAGTTAGATTGGCGGATCCGCCATACGTGACTTGAAGGTGGAAGATGATTGAACACTAGAGTGCCCAGAAATTTGCACTCGAAGATGTATGGTGAATTGGCTTATAGATTACATTTGGAGGAATGTTGGTAAACACTAGAAGAAGTATCAACACAAATCTTTGGTTTATTTAGACTAAAACTTGATGATCTACCTGTAGGAAAAAGAGGTTAGTTAAATGCAGATGTATGCATGATATTCACAAGATGAATGAGATCATGCTAAATTCATTTTGTATGTATATGCTATGATGTATGAATGTGAGATGCATGTTTGTCCAGGAAAATAAATCCCTAACTACTGTTAAGGAATTTTGGGAAACTGAGTCCCGGATTGCTATTGGGGATGAAGAGTATACATATCTTCAAACTTGTTGAAAGGATGCTTCCGCAGGGGAATATCACTTGAATGTCACGTGTTATCCGGTAGGGTCCAGGCTTCATAACTTGCTGAGGGTTAGGAAATAAAATGCTATCTGGTCGGATCCAGGCTTCATGGTAATTTTCTGGGGAAGGGTAAATTAACTGTTATTTGGTCGGGTTCCAGGATTTGTAGAAAATTTCTTGAAATTTAGTTGTTATCTAGTCGGACTCCAGGCTTTACAACAACTTGCTGGGGATAAGGAAGTTAACTGTTATTTGGTCGGATCCAGGCTTTGTAGTAACTTGCTAGAAAGGATGAAGTTGATATGATATCTGGTCGGGTCTAGGCTTCATTATAACTTGAAGTGGTAACTACTATCTGGTCGAGTCCAGGCTTCATGGTTTTGGAAAAGTTATACTATTATCTGGTCGGGTCCAAGCTTCATAGTGTCTCTCTGGGGATCGTAGTTAGTTGTTATTTGGCCGGGTCTAGGTTTCACAATAAACTTCTTGGGGATTTAGTTGTTATCTGGTCGGCTTCCAGGTTTCACAACGAATTTCTGGAGGGAATTGCTATCTGGTCGGATCTAGGCTTTACAATAACTTGTTAGCGTAGAGGCAAACTCTATTAGGGAAAAGAAGTTAAATCCTGGTTTGGTTGAGTCCAGGTTCTTCTAAATTTGATGAGTTAAACTATTATCTGGTCGGGTCCAGGTTTTATAGTATTTGAAAGTTATACTATTATCTGGTCGGGTCCAGGCTTCATAGTAGCTTTGAAAGGTTTTCACTATTATCTGGTCGGGTCCAGGCTCTATAGTGACTTGAGAAGTTGACTATTATTTGGTTGCGTCCAGGTTTCATAGTAGTTTGAAATTTGTACTAATATCTGGGCGGGTCCAGGCTTCATAGTATATTTTGAAGATAATAAAGGCTTTGTTGACGACTTTACTGGGGATTAGGGGTTGTGGCCTTATGATTTGCCATAGTCTGAAAGGCAAACTCAAGCTGGAGAGTGTAGACTCAGTCGAGGAGGACATACTCAGCTTGGGGAGGACACACTCGGTTGGGGATAACAGGCTCAGCTGGGGAAGATAGACTATGCCAGGGAATTAAATACTTGGCTGGGTAGGATAGACTAAGCTGGGGAATTTTGTGGTTCCTTGATTGTTCTATGTTGGGGTAATAAACCCAGTTGATGAATACTCGATGAACTGCTGACGAAGTGAGTTCTTTGAGGAAGAGATCCACAAGGCTTCTACTTGTAGGATTCAACTTAGCTGGGGAGAGAGCTTCCATGAGATTGAGATTCTGGCTGGAGATTGACCTGTGCAAAGAGACTTATGGGTAACTTTGTTAAGGATTGGTTTATTGTAGCCGTCTTGTGGGGATAATTCAAATGAAATAACTCTGTGGGGGTATTCCATATACATTAAAGAGATGCTTGCTGCTGCTTAGCAGGTCACATGTGCCAAATAGTTTTGATTATGTTCATATGCATATGTTCGTTCAATTTTAGTCATTGGACAATTTTGCATAAAAAACTGGAAATTTGCACTTCAAAGTATATTTGTATTGATATTTTTCACATGAATAGGCATTTTTGTACAAAGAGACGAAGATCCTAGTAGGAGGAAATCGTCGAAAGGAAAACAAGAATTGAAAACAAAAAACAAATAGCCATGTGAAATGATCTCATTGCATTCCAACTCTATTATTGCCCCAATGTCTTCGGATGCTCCTTGCCTTTGACATAAGTTGATTGGATTGATCTTGGACCGTTTGAACTCAGTCCATGGTGATAAAGTTGACTGTGGTGATTCCACGAGACATAGTCATACGCTTTCAATCCTTAACTTTTGCCTGGACCGCCCTTTCGGGTTTTCAGCCCACCAGGATACCCATTTTTACCCAAGTCGCCCTTTCAGGTTTTCAACTTGTCGGGTGTACAATCTTTTGTATATATCCCTAATTTTTGGCCAAACCTTTTGGTTTGCTTGGATGTCCTTATTTTTCCTAGGTATGTCAACCTAGCAGGCCTCTTATGCGTAGTATTTTTTGACTATGTCTGTGTTTATAGGATGTGGGAAGTCTTCACCATCCATGGTAGTCAACATCATGGCCCTCTAGAGAACACTCTCTTGACAAAAAATGGCCCTTCGTAGGTGGGAGTCCATTTTCCTCTGGGGTCGCATTATGGCAGAATGATGCGCTTTATCACCAAGTCACCAGCTTGATATACTCGAGGCTTGATCTTTTGTTGAAAGCCTTGATCATACATTTTTGGTACGTTTGACCATGAAAAATAGCAGTCAGTCGTTTTTCGTTGATCAAGTTCAGCTGATCCAATCTCGTCTGAATCCACTCGTCTTCGCCTAAGCCTGCTTCATTCATAATCCTTAGTGAGGGAATTTGAACTTCCACCAGAAAAACAACTTCCATGCCATAGACTAAAGAAAAGGGAGTTGCCTCAGTTGATGTTCTAGCTGAAGTGCGGTAGCCATGAAGAGCAAATGGTAACATCTCATGCCATTCCTTATAGGTTACTACTATTTTCTGCACAATCTTCTTAATGTTTTTGTTGGCCGCTTCGACTGCGCCATTCATTTTAGGTCTATATGGAGAATAATTATGATGCTTGATCTTGAACCGAGTGCAAAGCTCAGTAATAATAGCATTGTTGAGGTTAGTCTCATTGTCGGTGATGATCCTTTCGGGGATACCATAGCGACAAATGAGGTTGTGTCTGATGAATCTGTCTACCACATTCTTGGTGACTGAGGTAAACGAGGCGGCTTTGACCCATTTGGTGAAATAGTCGATAGCAACAAGAATGAAGCGATTTCCGTTGTAAGCTGTAGGCTTGATATCTCCGATCATGTCAATGCCCCACATTGCCAATGGCCACGGAGCGGTCATGACATTCAAAGGGATAGGAGGCACATGGACCTTGTCAGCATAGTTTTGGCATTTGTGATAAGTTCTTGTCTGTTGATAGAAATTAGTCTTCATTGTTGACCAATAGTAGCCAACTCTTAAGATTTTATTGGCCGTCATATGTCAACTTGAGTGAGTTCCAAAGAGACCATCGTGCATGTATTGCATAATTTCCTCTGCCTCCTTCTTGTCCATACATCGGAGTAGAGTAGAATCATGGTTGCGCTTGTATAATATCTCGCTACTTAGGAAGAATTTGGCTGCAAATCTTTATAAGAACTTTCTATCATTGATGGATGCTCCCTCAGGATACTCTTGTGCTTCGAGATATCTCATCACCTCATGGTACCATGGATTCTCTGTGTCAGTGTCAAGCTCACAGCGTCAAGCTCACAGCAGTGCACAAGATCGTCGAATCGCTCTACCGTAATCATAGGGGCTTTGTTGTCCCATCTGACCTTTAAAATTGAAGACATGGTTGCCAAGGCATTAGCCAACTAATTTTCTTCCCTAGGGAAATGTTCAAAGGTGATCTCTTCGAAGTAGGGAATCAGGGATAACACAATTTCCTTGTAAGGGATGAGATTAGGGTGTTTAGTGTCCCAATCTCCTTTTACTTGGCTAATGACTAGAGTGGAATCCCCAAACACATTTAAATTCTTGATCCTCAAGTCAATGGTAGCTTTCAGACCCAAGATGCATGCTTCATACTCAACCATATTGTTCATGCAATCAAAGCATAGTCTGGCAGTGAATGGAGGGTGGCAACCTTCGGGGGAGATGATTACAACAACAAATTTGTTACCCAAGGCGTTGGAAGCCCCATTGAAGACCATAGTCCATCGGGATCCTTGTTCAGGTCTGTCATACGGTCCAAGTTTCGCACAGTCGGTAACCAGTATGATATTCTCGTCAAGGAAATCAAAGTTCATAGACTGATAATCATCGACATCATGATGGTCCAAATGATCTTCTAGTACGCTTCCTTTGATGGCCTTTTGAGTCGTGTATTGAATTTCGTACTCAGTCAAGATCATTTTCCATCTGGCTATCGTTCTAGAGAGGGAAGGTTTCTCGAAGATTTACTTGATTGGGTCCATATTAGAAATCAACAGAGTGGTATGAGTCAACATATACTATCTTAGCCAGCGAGCAGCCCATTTCAGAGCATAGCATGTTTTCTCGAGTAGTGAATATCTGGTTTCACAGTCGGTAAACTTTTTGCTCAGGTAATAAATAGCATGCTCTTTTCGGCCAGACTCGTCATGTTGGCCCAAAACGCACCCCATAGAGTTCTCTAGTACTGTCAAATACATGATCAAGGGTCTTCCTTCAACTAGAGGCATGAGAATATGAGGCTCTTGTAAGTATTCTTTGATTTTGTCAAAGGCAGATTGGCATTCATCATTCAATCTGACTACCTGATATTTCTTCAAGAGTGTGAAGATTGGCTCACAAGTAGAAGTCAAGTGTGATATGAAACAGGCGATGTAATTGAGACGACCCAAGAATCCTCTAACTTCCTTTTCAGAATGCGGGACGGGAATTTCTTAGATGGCCTTTACCTTGGCAGGATCGAATTCAATTCCTTTATTGCTGACAACAAAACCTAGAAGCTTTCCAGATCGTACTCCAAATGTGCACTTGTTAGGGTTTAACCTCAACTTGTACTTTTTCAACCTTTCGAATAGTTTGTACAGGTGATCGAGATGTTCCTCTTCAGTTTATGATCTGGAAATCATATCATCCACATATACCTCTATTTAATGATGAATCATATCATGAAATAAAGCTACCATAGGTCTTTGATATGTCACCCCTGCATTTTTCAATCCGAATGGCATGACCTTGTAGCAAACAGTGCCCCGTTGCGTAATGAAATTTGTCTTCTCCATGTCTTTGGGAGCCATCCTTATTTGATTATAGCCTGAGAAGCCATCCATGAAGGAGAATACTTTATGCTGAGCAATATTATCGACCAAGATGTCAATGTGTGGTATAGGGAATTCATCCTTGGGGCTTGCCCTATTCAGATCCCTATAGTCTACGCACATGCGAACTTTTCCGTCCTTTTTCGGTACTGGCATCACATTGGCAACCCATTGGGGATAGGATGTCACAGCTAGGAAACCTGCATCGAATTGTTTCATCACTTTAGCTTTTATCTTTTCAGACATGTTAGGCCTCATGCGACGAACTTTTTGTTTGATAGGAGGACAATCTTCCTTTGTCGGCAGACGATGAACTCCAATGTGGGTATCCAACCCTGGCATATCTTCATACGACCAAGCAAACACTTCCACATAGTTATGCAATATTTGAACCAACCTGATCTTGTCATTGTCTTCTAAGTTAGCATCGATCTTAACCTCTTTCTTGTCTTCCTCGATACCCAGATTGATGACTTCAACTGACTCTTCGTGCGGCTAAATAGCTTTTTCCTCTTGTAATAGAAGTCTGGCTAGTTCTCCCGGTATTTCACAATCTTCCTCATCTTCGTCTTCGGCTTGGTTAATTGGACATTCGAAGTCATAGTCCGCAATAGTAGAATCATTAGCAATAAGATCTAGAGTGGATGAGGACCTGCAAGAGTGTGTGTGTGTGCATGTAAGATACATGGCTTATTTTGAAAAATGTATTTGAAAGAAAAGAAAGATAATGAACACAAAGATTTGAATGCAAAAGAGTCCAATGATTTGTATTGAATGCTCATATGATTAGTTGAACATAAATATAACCCTTGACAAATGGACCAAAGTGCCCCGGGCCAGGCACATGGCTTAAAAGTCATTGTTAAATATTACAGACAAAATGTTCTTGAATTGAAAGAAAAGCAATAACAAGTAGATTACTCCTCAATAAAGGAGATGGGCATAAATTCCTTGGCATGCCAATTCTTCATCTCCATTGTAGTTGGACACGCCCAATCTTCAAATGCAGCTTCTTCATCAGAGTCACCCACAGTGTTGACTTCCTGGCTTCCAATGCAGAGAGTGGCTTTTCTGCACGAGCACACCTCACTTTTGTTTGAGCTTTGACGGTGAAGCCTAAACCAAACTTATCCTCTTTTAATGGGATATCAAGGAGTTTCCCCCAATTATCACAGCTTCTTTCTTCAATTGCAGCACCAGCATCTTTGACTGAAACCATGTTTGGCATGACTTTGACAACTTTGGATTCATCAGAGGAACATTTGGTGGCAGCAACCGTTGGTGGCACGACTTCAAAGGCTTGACACGGGGTCTCAATGAATTCTCCATCCATCTCTACGTACTTGAAAGAGTTAAGGTGGCTTACCATAAACTCTTCTTCTCCACAGACGGTGACAATTCTTCCCTTGACCGGATATTTGAGTTTCTGATGAAGAGTGGACGTTACTGCCCCAGCTTTATGAATCAAAGGACGAACCAATAGACAAGAATAGGCAGGACGAATATCCATAATGTAGAAGGTGGAGTTGAAAATTTGGGAGCCCACCTTGATTGGAATATCTACTTCTCCATGAACTGTTCTTTTTAATCCGTCGAAGGCCCTTACAATGATATCACTTGGCTTCAAGACTAAACCTTCACAGTCTAGACGGTCTAACGCCCCCTTGGGTAGTACATTTAGACAAGAACAAGTGTCGACCAACACATGTGCTAGGATGGTCCCCTTGCACTTGACAAAAACATGTAGAGCTTTATTGTGGTTCTTCCCAAGCGATGTTAGGTCGGCATCTGAAAATCCCAAACTGTTATCTGCCGTCAAGCTTGCCACGCATTTCTCAAATTGATCTGTTGTTGTCTCATGGGGGACATGAGCCTTTTTCAAGAATTTGATTAATGTCCGAGCATGGGCATCATAACATAGTAGTAATGACAACATAGAAATCTTAGAAGGGGTTTTCCCTAACTGTTCTACAATCTTGAAGTTTCTCCTCTTTATTATCTTTAAGATCTCGTCCATCTCACAAGCGAAGGGTTCTTCATCTGCAACGTCCTTTACGGGTATTTTTGTTACGACCGACTCAACAACCTTCTCCTTCCCTCTTGTATCGGTACTTGGCTTAGCTGCAGAGATGCAGACTGGTGCCTTTGCAACAACTGGTGGTGAAATATTGGGTGAAAAGATTCTCCCAGTTCGAGTTACTTTACTTGAGCCAGTTATGTTACCAAACATCATCAACTTTTCGTTCTTCGATTCAAGCGTCTTGTTTAATCCCATGATAAAATACCTCAGCACCATAGTTCCATGGCATTGCCTTGTTTGATGAGTAGGGAATTGGTCCGGAATTGGTAATTATTAAGGGAGAAACAGATGGTTAGTTTGAAATCCTAATAGGAACTTTGGAGGAGATCCTAAGCGGCTTGTTTGAGATGGTGATAATGGAGAGATATTCATATTTACTAATCAAATTTTTGGCAAGCGGAGTCTTCTCAAATAGAATTTCGTGGCTATCCATCAAGTGTTGTATGCCTTCCTTCAGTCCTTCACATCCATTGAGTTGTTCGATACAACAAACACAATCTTTTACACAGCTAGAGAAAATCCCATCCTTCAACAGATTATTTTTTATGATGTTAAAAGGAGTAGTCAAGTCTTCAATAGAGTCAATGAAAATTGTATCTTCAACAACATTAACACCTTTTCCATGGTTTGGCATAGGCGCGGTGATTACATTCAGAGTTTGAGGAGGATCAAACTCAATAGTCTTGTTATCGATCAAATCTTGGATTTTATTTTTCAAGGCCCTGCATTGGTCAGTCTCATGCCCAGGGCTGCTTGAGTGGTAAGCACATTTAGAATTCGGATTATACTTTGGTCAAGAGGTATCAGGGTGTTTACCCTGTAGTTTGGTAAACAACCGCTGATCTTCTAAATCTCTAAAAGAAGATTCAGTTACTTGCGAGATTGATCAGATTGATCTCAGGACTATTATGTTCTAGTTTTTAGGAAAAAAGGTTTTGATGATAACTTCTTTAGATGAAGAGAATCACTTTGATATCAAACAAAGTGTTCTTATAGAAACAATAAAATAAAAAAATATTATATACTGTAAATCGTAAAGAATATAAATGACATGAATAAATTTCATTAAATATAAATAACTTTCGAATGTAAATATGGCGCATCATACGTACATGTCTGCAGACATTCTGGCATTTCCACATGTCTTTTTGGCGAAATGCATTAGTTTGAAACTTAAACTTCCTGCTCGAAGCTTTTTTGAATTCAACTTTAAATTCAACAAACTTGACTGTCGAAGTACTTCACATATCTTGAAATATTATTTTCACTTTAAGTTTCCCTTCGACATGTCGAAACATAAAAAATAAGCTTTATAAAATAATCTTATAAGGTCAATTTTCATGTTATTTTTAAAACATGATCCTCTCAAATCAACTTTCATATTTTTATCAAATTTTGAAATCTTCAGCTAACAAATTTCCCCCAATAAATGTCCATTTCGAATAAATGCAGAAATGACAATTTTTTGTAATCACCAGATTTCGACTAGCAACCTTTCATTTCCTGACGTCATAGTTAATCATGACTGCCTTTTTCCAAAATGTTTCATCAAGGCATGCGTGCGATAGTTTTACCATCATTATATACCAACTTCCAATGACATGAATAGTGATCTTTCACTTTCCTCCATCAGATGTTGACACGTGCCCCACTAACTTCCCGAGGTGTAACCTCCCACGTCTCCACTCACCATTATAAAAAAAGTTACCTTTTTTATTAGTTCTCTTTCTACTTTTGCAAACTCAGAAATATTCATACTCTCTAATTTTCAGTATTATTCCTTCTCAAAACGTACCAACAAGCAAAATCATCACCTCTGGGAATCAAGAATTTATCACACCTCCCAAACTCACTAGGGAACAAAGAGCCATTTATGCTTCTCAGGTACTAATTCCTTCTTTGTTTTCTGGTAAAACCTTTGGTTTTTTAGGGCCTTTAATCGCTACATGTGACTTAGAAAAATATGTGGAATTTTTTCCAACTTATCATGTTACTAAACTTTTAGCAAATAAAACTGTGGCTTCTGAAGAGAACATCGAGGATTCCACCAAGAAACCAAAAGAATCTTCTAAGAAAATTTCTGAAAGTAGTTCTTCAAACCCTAAGACAAAGAGAGAAGCTTTCCAATTGGATTATATAACTGAGAGCTTTAGACCTTTTAGATCATGTCCAACCTTAGATAAATCTTACTTAGCTTGGCTTACTAAGGTTGAGAAGAAGAAAACTCAATCTTGGAAAGAATTGGGAATTTTTAACCCAATTCAAATGTCGAAATTAGGCTTCAGTTATTATCAGCCATTTCTATTAGCTTCTCTGTATTTATGGGATAGTACCTATAACACCTTTCACCTTCCTTGTGGGATGATAACTCCCAGCTTCTTTGATATAGCTACCATTACTGGACTTCCTCCTACTGGAGAGGCTTTTGAACCCAATTTGGAATCGGAAAACACCATTAACTTTAATGTTAAAAATGCCTCTTTTAGTACTTACATATATCTATATCATATGGACTGTGAAGAGGTTTCTGATGTTGAGCATATAGCTTTCTTAGCTCAGTGGTTATCCAAATTCTTTTTTTTTTGTAAATCTCTGCAAAAGGCTAAGAGATTTCTAACCTTGGTGAACAAGTTACATTCTGGTCGAAAGGTATGCTTAAGTGAGTTGCTTTTGTCCAGTTTGTATGAAAGTTTAGGGGCCGCTGCTGCCAAACTAAAAGATTACGAAGCGGGTACCAACTTACTTCTATCTGGACCTTACTGGCTACTTCAATTGTGGCTAAATTCCACTTTTGAACCATCTCTCCAAACTGCTGCAAATATTGATGAAGAGGACCCCAAAATAGTAGGTCGAAGTATTGAAGGAATTAGACTCTTACAAATAACTCCTAGTGATAATGCTGAGACCCTTCAAGCTTGCCTCACTAAATATATGTTGATATTTTCGAAATGTCATAATTTCACTCCCGCTATGGCTCCTTTCACCAGTAGAACTCATGGTCCCTCATGGTTTACCTTGTCAATTGAAGATATTTTAAAAAATGTAGACACTGGCATTGAAAACATATGACGCGCATTCCTTCTTCCTATACTTCTAGTCTCTAGGATCTTACCAGTGAAGAGCCATGTTTTCTTATTAGCTTATCAACCTAACTTTGTCTCTCGATAATTTGGATTGTGTCAACTTATCCTTGAGCCTCTTTTCAGTCGAAAACGTGAGATTTGTGTTGCAGGTGTAGATTACTCCGTTCATGATATCTAGAAACACCAAGAATACCATGCTAATTTTGCTGAATTTGGTCTCATTCCTTATCATCCTGCTTTCTACATGACCAAAGGCTTCTATACCCAGTGGACTGACTTTTATTCGAACAACGTGTTCGACACTGCTTAAATAAATGAACATTTAACAAAAGCTTTTTTCCTCGTGCATGAAAACGTCCCAAAAGGTAAACTAACTCATACTCAGGAAATTCGAGCTTTCCAGAAATTCTTTGAAACTGTCTATGATCCAATCAATCTTAGTCGAACCGTTTTCCAAGCAGCAACTACTTTAAAAGAAAAATTTACAATGAAACTTCCACGTTTAAACATTCCCTCTTCTGTAAAACCCGAACATAGATATAATTTGGCCTTTGAGCTGCAACCACCAAAATTTCCAAAATTTCCTAGTGATGATTTCGCCTTAGCATTCTTTCCACCCTATCCATATTGGTTTACTTGTGGCAATATTTTCAATGAGTTAAAAAATGACTCCCAAATACCTGCTAAGAGGGTGGTTTCGACTAAGTGCACTCTGGAAAATTTCAAAGGTTTCCTTCACTATGACTTATTAGTAGTCTCTATTGTGTCTCCGACACATGAAGGTGTGGAACCAAAGGATTCCTTGGTCCTTTTAATTTTTTGGACATTTCCATTTTTGAGCATTCAACTAAACTTGATAGTGTTTTCTAGCTATTGAAAGGAAAACTACAAATAAGGAAAAACCTGCAACGAAGGCGGATTCGGCTACTTCCTCAAAATCATGAACTTCTTCCAGCCAATGACTCTCTTTTGCAAAGGGTGCTTCCCCCAAAAAAGTAGTGAAGAATGTAAGGGTACCATTTCTAAAAATCCTTCTTACTTTTTTGCATCCTCTGACCATGACTTTCTTTGCAATCTTCTCTTTTTAGGGTAGTGGCTTACCCCCTAGAACACCAAAGAAAAGAAAAGCTTCTAACGAAGAAACCATCATTATTCTTGTTGATGATAACGACATCCCCCTCACTCATTTCAAGGCCAAGAAGAAACATAAGAAAGACACAACGTCGAAGGGTGTTCCATATCAAACCACCAATCAAAAATATGTGGAAGTAAAAATCCTTCCTCCTCCTCAACGTGAAGTTCAACCTTCATCCTCCGGGGTTGCAATTTTGGAGCAATAATTCTAACCCTGGTGATCAAAAGGTACATCTTTATTCCAACCTTTTACTTATTGCTCAAATATATTTGACCTAACAACTTTTTTATCTGCAGGATAAATCCACCACTCCTCCCATTTCTCCTATCAACCAAGACGCTAATACAGAGACTCCTTCGCCTCCTCCCACATCCAGTGGTGCTGTCCAAAATAAAGGGTCTTCGACTATGGTTCCCCAATCTAAAGCAGGTGACGTCCAAGTCGAACAGGAGACTTCCTCTCGTAGTGAAGATGACCTGCTAGTGTTTGGCAAGCAAATATTGGAGGAAAATGAAGATTCTCAAAGCATCCCTAGAGATTCTTCTCTAAAAAGGGTTCAATTTCCTACGGATTATGCCGAGGAAGAAGAGCAATATTTAGATGGGGTTGAGACATACTTTCGAGAAGATGAGGACATGGAGGAGGTTGAAAGACCACTTGAAGATGCTCATCCGACACATCCTGATACTACTGACGAACCAAGCACCAAAGCTCAATCAATTCCACATCCCATCCTGACTCTAACACTCACTAAGGAGGGAAAAATAACGCTAAAGAAGAGTTATCCCTTGAAATATGTGGATTTGATGATGGCTCTAAGGGATTCTTCTCTAGACAAAAGAGCTTATGGGACTTCGACTCAATCTGGTGCCAGTGCTAGAGAAGCTTCTTATGAAGAACTCCTTCAGCAAGTGAAAGAAGCTGTATTCGAAGCTGATTTGTTCGAAGTGCTGAAAACAGATGTTACTTCTCGCTTTGGGGTGAAAAAGATAATTAATCGCATTAACATTACTGCTTGTCCTTCTAATGTAGGTGAGGTCCTAATATATATTCAAAATCTAATTGACCAAATCTGTGCTGAGTACAACAGGGAGGTTGATGCAACTTCGAAGCTTCAAGCAAAAGAACTGGAGCAAACCGCTGAATTTGACAAAGCCCAGAGTGCTTCTAAAGCATATAAGGATTTGTTAGATTCGAGGAAGGCGGCCCAAGCGGAATTCGACACTTACACTACTTCGATCACACTTTGGGAGTCTGACATTGCGAAGTTGCAGAAGAAAATAACTGATGCTAGGGAAAAACAGACTGCTATCAAAGGATTGGACACTACTGAAGCGGATACTTTGGCTGCACAGAGCGTTAAGAATGTCGAAAGAGATTCTTCCATGACTGAAGACACTGTACGCCTCAAAAGCATACTGTTGTACCCCAAAATTTTCCCTCTCATATTTCTCGATACATGTCAAGAGTCATCTCCAAGTTGTTCAAGATGGCTCAAGAGTTGGACAGTCAAATCACCTCCTAAGGCAGTCAATTCAAAATTAGGGTTTTGTGTTGCATCAAGGTCCTCATATCCAAATGGTCTCAAATTCTCCCCAATGTCCTAAGATGTTCTCAAGTTCATCCATGACAAATTTCAAGCCTTGCAGAGAAAGTTTGGTCAGTCAATTTCTCAAAGGGTCCAAAAATCGACTGTGCTAGGGCAAAAGTCAACTGTGACCCAAATACAGTCAAACCTCAAGATTTTTTGTAAACATTCTCATTTTGAAGGATAATTCATCATTTGATCAAGGGTTGATCATGATTCATCAAGGATTTCTCAAAATTCATCATGATTCAAAAGTTGCTAAATTAGGGTTTTGTAGGAAAAGTCAACTCAACTTTGACCAAGCATAACTTTTTCATACTTTATGAGAAATGACCCATACAAATCTAATTTTGAATAGGATGAAATTTCCTACAATCCATCTTCACACCCCAAGATCAAGAAATGCTCTCACAAAAAGTTACAAATTTGGACATTATAGGTCATTTTTGAAAGTCAACAAAAAAACCTTTTTTGCCAAAGCTTATAACTTGAGCATGGAATATCAAAATGCGATTAGACCAAAAAGGTTGGTTATAGTACATCTCAAGGTTTCTAAAAAGTCCAAGAACACTTCCAAAAGTTCAAAATTGAAAAAGTTATGCATTGTTGAAGTTGAGCATTTTTCCAAAAGTGCCAAAAGTCAACTATCCTCAAAACTCCAATTTTTTATAAAAGGGCCCACTTTTTTCCACTTGATTTGGTCTTGCCAAACCACACACGTGTCCCATATTCAATTTCATGACCAATCATTTATTTTTCTATTTTATTTAGTTTTTATTGATTTAATTCATTTTAAATCAATATTAATTCAAATAAAATCTAAAAATTGATGGAATGATATCTTTGTGATTGGTATAGGCTTCAATTATCATCATGAACCAAATCAAATTCGTATCAAGCTTTGTTATGCATAAAAAATCAGATTTGGCACAATTATGGAAACTTGATAATGGAAGATCAAATCATATCTCAATTCTTCAATTCCCATGGATTCAAGCCCAAGTTTTTACCCTAATTGCTTCCAATATACATGTACAAGCCAGGCATAACAAGGACATGACCAGAAACTGCAAGAAACGGCCAGACAAAGTTTGAAAAAGCTTGGAAAAAGTGGAATCTGAAAACGATCTTAGAGCTCAATTCAAAGCCAAAACTTAACACTAATCTCTTGTTGGACGTCTGTTGAAGCGATTGGAATCAAAACCAAGTCCTAAAACCTTCTAAATCGCATTGTAAGTCTCCTTGAACCGATCCCTTTACATGAAATCGAAACCACCCATTCTTGCATCTTTTTGACAAACCATGGATATATTCTTGATTCTTGTTTGATTTCGAAACTTTCTGCACTATTTAATTTTATTTTCATAGCCTGTAATGCCATGCCCAACCCTAGGGTTCGTGCTTCTTGTTTTTGGGGTTTTTAGTTGCAGGGAAAATCAAGGCCAATACTGGACATGGATGAAACCAGGAGGAAGAGACGAACGTATTAGTGGTTTTAGTTTGCATTTTTATGGCCAGGAATTTGTTTTAGGAGTGAGCCATGGATTTAGCTGCGGATGAAATCCGCAGGTAAATAACCAGGCTGTTCAAGGAAGAAGACGACCACGTGCCTCTTCCTTATTGGGCCATTCATAATCTCACGCCATTTATTTTTATTTTCAAGGCATAGTAAATGTTTTCCATATATTATTTGTTTTGTATTCTTATAACGAATAAGCAGTTTGGTTGGATTGGTAAGCGCGCTGGCCATTGAGCAATGGGACCTGGGTTCGAATCCCAGGTCCCCTAATATTTGTTATGATTTTTCTCCAGGAAATTGTATGCAGCGTCCAAGGCGTGGCTCACCATATGCCTCATGGATCCAGGCGCCAGGTGGCCTCTAGGCCAAATCCAAAGGTCCAGATTACAAGCTCATCATACTCCCTAGTCAACAAGCATGCATTGGATAGGAAAGGTCAAACAGGCTTGGACGTTTTTGGGCCTAGAGATTTTCAATCATACATTCAAATCAGGCCCAGCACCCCCATATTTGGTTATTTCTTTTCATATTTCATTTTTTTTATTTAATTGTTTTTTAATTAATTATTATTGTTATACTAACCAATTTATTTTGCCTAGTAAAATCAGAAAAAAAAAAAAATTTATTTATTAAAATTAATTTCATTATTTTATTTTTTGTAAATAAAAATTAACATAATTTATTTAGTTTTAAATAGGTGTAACATTTAACATTTTTTGCAATAAATTAAAATCAATTTAGAATATTAGGTTTTTAATAATTTTAATCATTTTATTTTATTTCCTTAAATATAAAAATCCAAAAATATCTATTTTTATTAATTAATTAATTAACTTAGGTTTAATTTTTAAATTCAATAATAACAAAAATATTTTCTTTAAATAAAAAGGGGTCAAAACCCTAAAAATGCGCCGATTTAATTTTCGCACGCGATCTATTTATTTCCAATATTGTAATTGCTTCCGGTATGTAATAATTTTTTTAATTAGGACTTTATTTATTTACCGCTTTATTTTTTTTTACTTTCCGCAATTTAACTTAAAGGGTTTGCTTTTGGCGATGTAAATACCCGACGCCTTGTAATAGTTTAGATTTAATTTCCCGCAATTTAATTTTCGTACAATATTAATTGTTAGATGTTTGATAACTAGGCAATGCATGACAAGATCAATCTTTAACCTAAAATCAATATAGCTCACCCATGACATGTACAGATAAAATTAACCGAACTAACACACTTGCACATGCCACTCTTAGGGTATACCTCACTTGGTTGCCTCGAACATGGTCATTGAGTATAGGAAGTTTTAGAGGTCGCCCTCTTGCCCAAAGATCATAGTTTCCTCGAAACGGTTGCCTCGGTAAAATGATCTAGGATATTACGGTTATCGCTAAGGCGTCCTAACATTGCTTTAGTGACCACACGTCCCTTAATCGAATTGACCCGAAAACTCCAACGACGGTGCTACCTACTCCTCAATAGTGGGATAGCACTGTCTAAAGGACATTTGTACAGTTTAATTCCTTTTTGAGTAGGTAGATGGTCCTTAAGTACTTGCTCCTTTTAAAACAAAACAAAACTTTTCGCACTTACACTCCTTTCAAACAAAAAAAACTCTTTTCAAACCCACAAACACAAAGAAAAGCAAATTTTGAAAACACAATGAGCAAGTACCTAAGAGCCCGTGGATAACCACGGATAAAAAGGGTGCTAACACCTTCCCTTTTTATAATCTACCTCCCGAACTCGAGAAATATCTCAAAAAGAAATTTTTATGTGCTTGTGTCCTTTCCTTGTTGGATAAAATAAAAGACGGTGACGACTCTTGCTTACCGCGACATTTTGCAAAAACAAACGCAAACGCGAACCAGCATTCCAAAAACAGTCAGTTCTCTTTCCCACCGTATCAAAGAACTGGAGACTCTGCTGGGGAATCATTATAAGTGAGGTGTACCTTAGGATTAGATCATTATGTTTTCAATTGTATGCTTTGTATGCTTTAATTTTATGGGCTTGTATCGGAGTTCTATAGATCCTAACCCGGATATGGGGATACCTTTTAGGTAAGTAGCAATAAATTGTGAGGGATCTGTACGGCGTAGACCGATACGGCTGAAGCAGTAGCTACGTTGGTGTGGCACTTTAGTCTGTACCGATATCCCTTGTGTTGGAACGAGGAGAATATGGGTATTCTAAGGGGTCATTAAGCACCAACTGACCTTAGAACCTTAAATTGACCAACTTGGCCATAGAACAGTAGCAATATGCTACACTCATTGAGACTAAACTCTCGCGATGATTCCGGCCGCAAGAAAAGGTTGCTAAACTGGAATTATGACCGATTGAGAGTAGTCAGTGATATTGAGATCCTCTAGAACCCGATTACTATTTCTAGGACAGGTTTAAACCAACTCAGTTGAAAGAGGGTAGTACCTAAGCTCCATGCCAGCCTGAAATCTAAGGGCTCTCAGTGTGACTTGTGTGCCTTTACCATGTTTGCTTTTTGTGGATACTTGTGGTGTGCTTACTATCATGACATCATGACATCATAACATTGCATACATCTTGCATAAGGACTAACCTATTTCAAAGACAGGAGGGTTTCATCTTTGCTCTGTTTTGTAGGTCATCATGATGCCCATGCGTAAGAATACTATCCGGATCAACTTTGTCCAAGTCCCTACCTTGCTTAAAGAGTTGGTTGCCAAGATGCCTAACACTACTTCCTTCATCAGGAGGCATGGTTCTCTTCTCAGATTGGTCACCTCCAAATTGGACGAACAGATGATGAGTGTCCTGGTCCAATTCTATGATCCGATGTACCACTGTTTTACTTTCCAGGACTTCCAGTTGGTTCCCACCCTAGAAGAGTTCTCTGAGCTGCTCGGTATCTCTATTTTGGAGCAGACCCCATTTACTGGTTGGGAGAAGACTCTTAGGCCCGAAGAAATTGTTGCAGCCCTTCATTTGACCAAAGAGGAGGTAATGGCTAATTGGGAGACTAGGAGTGGAGCAAAAGGATTTCTGACTAAGTTCTTGGTTGGCAAGGCTAACTACTTCTGGGATAGCCTAGACTTTAAGGCGTTCGAGGATATTCTGGCTCTTCTGATTTATGGCTTGGTATTGTTTCTGAATCCTGACACTTTTGTTGATGTGAATGCCATAAAAATCTTCATCTCTCAGAATCCTGTACCCACTCTCTTGGGTGACATCCTTCATCAGCTCTATGCTCGTACTGCCCGAAAGCGGGGAACCTTGATATGCTGTGCTCCTTTATTGTCGAGGTGGTTTATTTCGCACCTCCCTAAGTCAGTGCTGAAGAACAAAGAAGGAATAGGCTGGGCTTATAGGGTGATGTCTCTTTCTCATAATGACATTATCTGGACTCTCAAGGGTATGGATGAGGTGACTATCATTGATCGCTGTGGAGAGTATCCTAATGTTCCATTGATAGGAACCCATGGAGGAATTTCTTACAACCCATGCTTAGCTCTCCGTCAGTTTGGAAGAGCCAGAAGAGAAGGACCTCATGAGATGCTAATGCCCCATATCATCTTTGATTTTCAAGGGGATAACGACGAGCAGCGTCGCAGATTCATAAGGGCTTGGGATAGAGTTCACCAATCTGATCCATATGAGCTACGCCCAAAGACTTCTCTGCCGATGGAGCCATATCTCAGATGGGTCCGCATCCGGGCCCATAAGCTAGGTATGCCATATGAAGCTGTCCGGCCTGTCACTCTTGAAGTTTCTAATGAAGAAGGGGTTCTTCCAACCATTCTCCATCCTTATATGCCCACTGACATTGGGGCACTGAAGAGATATTGGATGCAGTTGCGGGATGAACGGGATTCTTACCGAGAGAAGTTCAACGAGCAAGAGCAAAAGATCCAGAAGCTGACTAGACAGTTAGAGAATGAGCGGATTCTCAACGATTATTTCCGCACTGATAAGAAGAGACCATGGGAGCATTTATGGACCTTTGATGATTTCCTTTACAGTTTTTATTTACTTTTCAGTATTTCCATTCTTGTAACGCCTTAAGGGCAACTTGTTGAACAATTTAAATTTTGAAGTTTAAATATAATAAAGTGTGTTTCCCTTCTTGTTTACAAATTTGAATCCCGATTGTCTTTGAAATCATAAATCATACGCATTTCATCTCATGCACTTCATAAACAGGTACCATTTTACAGGTCTCTTATCTTCTTTGCTGTTTATTTCAGCAATCATCATGTCTACTGAACCTTCAATTGAGCAAGCTATCAAGGCCCTCCAGGCCCAAAATGCCCAATTTCAAGAGCTGTTCATGAATCTAGCTAAGGGTTAGCAGGACCTGAAGACCTTGATTCTGAAAGAGAATAAGAAGAAGAAGAGGACAGTCCTGTTCAACACTAGTCCTAGGTTTGGAAACAGGCTACGGGATGAAGTTGATCTGACCACCTCATCTGGAGGGAAAGATAGTCCACAAGAAAGGAGGGCTCCTAGCCCTGTGGTCTCCGACAACGAGACGGACTACGATGAAGAACAGTATCCTCCTGCTGAGGATAAATACAAACAACTGGAAGACCGTTTGAGCGCTATTGAAATTCAGAAGGTGCCCGGTCTGGACTTCGGAGATCTAGGTCTATCATCTGGGGTGGTGATTCCCCATAAGTTCAAGGCACCAGCCTTTGCCAAGTATGACAAAGTTTCCTGTCCAAAGCTATACCTCTGGTCATATGTGAGGAAGATCCAGCCTTACACTGCTGATAAGAACTTATGGATCCATTTATTTCAAGACAGTCTCTCAGGGACTCAGCTTGAGTGGTTCTATCAGTTAGATGGAGCCAGTATCTGCAGCTGGGAAGATTTGGCTACTGCATTCTACAGGGAGTATTAGTACAACTCCGACCTCGCTCCTACGCGTACCTAACTCCAGGGTATGTCAATGGGAATGGGTGAAGGATTTAAAGATTATGCTCAAAAGTGGAGAGACCTCGCCGGAAGGGTACAACCACCCTTAGCTGATCAGAAACTTGTTGATATGTTTCTGGGGACCCTGTCTGGTCCATTTTTCAACCACTTGATTGGAAGCTCTTCATCTGGGTTTACAGATCTTATTTTGACTGGTGAGAGGATTGAAGCTGGTATTAAGGCTGGGAAGATACAGAAGGGTGCTTCATCAAGCACAGAGAAGAAGTCGTTTAAGAAAGAGTCCAGTGCTGTCTATAGTGCAAGAAGACAAAATAGACCTGAACATCGCCAAGCTGTCAATGCGGTCGTTATTTCAAAACTAGTTGGTGCTCCTCAGTATAACAATCAACAAAAGGACGAGAGACCTAAGAGGCAATTCACTCGTCTCAGCATGACCTTATCTCAGATTCTGCCACAGTTGTTGAAGACTAATCTGGTGACTCTAAGGGAAGCCCCAAAGAATTCAAATACAACGTCACCAAGGTATAACTCTAACTCCCACTGCGCTTATCACTCCGATAGCCCGGGGCATAATACAAATGATTGTTGGGCTTTGAAGAACAAGATACAAGACTTAATTGATGCAAAGGAGATTGAGTTTGAGGCGCCCGAGAGGCCTAATGTTGTGACTGCTCCCATGCCCAAACATGGAGTGAATGCTGTAGAGGAAGACTTGTTTGTAGTTTCTGTGGATGACATTGTTACCCCTCTGATGACTGTCAAGAAGAACCTGTTGCTAGCCGGTTTATTTCCGGGCTGTGACAAAGGTTGCCATATGTGTTCTGTTTTACCTACCGGTTGCCCATTCCTGAAGTCAGGTATCCAAAACCTGATGGATAGTAAGGATATCCTGTTTGAGAAGATTGTTGTTCCTTCCATTCCTACTGAAGAAGTCGCCATCATTACCATTTTCGACAATTCTTCCAAGGCTCCCTCGAGGAAGCCTGTTAGAATTACATTCGTTCCGAAAATCGCACCTGTAATTATCATTGTTCCGGGGCCCACCCCCTACACCTCTGATAAAGTTGTCCCTTGGCACTATGGGGCTGATGTTTATGTTCATGGAGTTAAGCAAGAGTTGGATGCTGATACCGACGTCAGCAACATTACTGGACCTGCTAAAGTCACCTGCAGCGGTAGACTTTTCTCACCCGATATTGTTCCACCAATTGTCCGAAGACCTGTTGTCATTACACCTGCAAGTGTACCTACTGCCATTCCTGATCAAGTTCCTAATCCTACCCCTATCGCCGAGTCATCTGACGCTCGGGGCAAAGGGATCACCACTGATGTGCCTGCCCAGACAGAGGCACCGAAGACAATTACTGTTGAAGCTTCCAAACAAGAGATGGAAGAGATTCTGAAGATTATTAAGAAGAGTGATTACAATGTAGTTGAGCAACTGGGGCAAACCCCATCCAAGATTTCTTTGTTGTCACTATTGTTGTGCTCAGAGGCCCATGCCAAGGCTCTAATTACCTTCCTGAAGACTGCCCACGTGCCACAAGAGACATCAGCTGATCAGTTTACCGATTGTGTGGCCAATTTAACTGCTGATAATGGTTTGGGTTTCTCCGACGCCGATTTGACTACCAAAGGGAAAAATCATAACGATGCTCTGCATGTCTCCATTGAATGCAGGGGCACTACTCTTGCACATATATTGGTTGATAATGGTTCCTCATTGAACGTCTTTCCCAAAAAGGCTCTAGACCGGTTGAATTGCGAAGGGTTAGAGCTAAAACCAAGTAACATCGTTGTCAGGGCCTTTGATGGGTATAAAAGGATGGTGCACGGTGAAGTTGATATTCCAATTAAAGTTGGTTCTCAGGTCTTCAATTCTACGTTCTATGTGATGCTCATTCGGCCATCCTACTCTTGTTTGCTGGGTCGTCCATGGATCCATAAAGCTGGGGCCGTAACCTCAACGCTCCACCAGAAGTTGATGTACCCGATCAAAGGGAAGATTGTGACAGTACAAGGGGAGGAAGAGTACATGGTCAGCCACCTCAACTCGTTCAGATACGTAGATATGGATGGGAAGTTCATTGAGACCCCATTTCAGCACTTTGAAGAGGTTCCCTAGACACTGGCATCAGCTGAGACTGTGGTTGAAGATTATCCGATGAAAATGGCTTCCTTAAAAGATGCCCGGGCTGTTATTGAGAAGGGAGAGTGTGCAAATTGGGGCCGACTTCCTGATTTTACATAGAAGACTAACAAGTTTGGTTTGGGTTTCACTGCAGAAGCTCAAAGGGCTGTTCGGAATGCACGAATCGGAAGACCTCCCGTGTTCATCAGCAACTCGGGAGTGAATGCCATTGAAGATGATGTGGAAGAGTCTGAATTCGACAGTTGGATCTATCCTACGACCAACGGTGGACCAAGCAACTGGACAACAAAGAACTTCATCCCTATTACTTTTGTTACCCAGTAATGAAACTTTTTGTTTTGAATTTGTAATAGACAATGTTTTGAAACTTTATGGCCCGGTGTCTTACCTGGGGCACCATGGCTTCATTTGTGAGGGCTTTTGTGTGTCATTTTCATATATCATTAATAAAAGCATTGGTCGTTCTTGCATTTCAAATCTTGCGCTCCTTATCTTTCTTTATTATATATTGAAAAACAACTATTTTACACACACTCACGTATACAGGTCCACATCCACTCTGGATCTCACTGGTAACGACTCTGCTACCGCCGGTTATAACATCGAAAATCTGATCAACTTAGCTGAAGACGAAGGTGAAGATGATTGCAAAGTGCCTGGTGAACTTGCAAGACTGCTACTCCAGGAAGAAAGGGCTATTCAACCACATGAAGAGCCGGTGGAATCAATGAATCTGGGTACTGAGATAGACAAGAAGGAAGTCAAGGTTGGTGCCAATCTGGAGCCTAGTGTGAAACAACGGTTGATTCAGATGTTGCGTGACTATGTTGAGATCTTTGCTTGGTCTTACGAAGATATGCCTGGTTTGGATACTGACATTGTGGTTCATCGCCTGCCTACTAAGGAAGACTGTCCCCCAGTGAAACAAAAAGTTCACCGCATGCGCCTAGAGATGTTTGAGAAAATCAAGGCTGAGGTTATGAAACAGTTTGACGCTGGTTTTCTAGCAGTTACTTCTTACCCTCAGTGGGTGGCCAATGTGGTTCCAGTTCCGAAGAAAGATGGTAAGGTCCGAATGTGTGTTGACTACAGGGATTTGAACAGGGCGAGCCCTAAGGATGACTTCCTTCTACCTCATATTGACGTTCTGGTTGACAACACCGCTCAGCACAAGGTATTCTCCTTTATGGATGGCTTCTCCGGTTATAACCAGATTAAAATGGCTCCCGAAGACATGGAGAAGACCACCTTTGTTACTCAGTGGGGCACCTTTTTCTACAAGGTCATGCCTTTTGGACTGAAGAATGTTGGGGCAACATATTAGCGTGCCATGGTTGCTTTGTTTCATGACATGATCCATCATGAGATTGAAGTATACGTCGACGATATGATTGCAAGGTCCCAGACTGAGGAAGAACACCTTGACCATCTGCAGAAGCTGTTTGACAGGTTGAAGTTGTACAAGCTGAGATTGAACCCGAACAAGTGCACCTTCGGGGTGAGGTCTGGTAAGCTGCTAGGTTTTATTGTAAGTGACAAAGGTATTCAAGTGGACCCCGCCAAAGTGAAATCTATACAAGAGATGCCAGCTCCCAAGACAGAGAAAGAGGTCAGAGGCTTTCTAGGACGACTGAACTACATTGCCCGATTCATCTCACACCTAACTGCCACTTGTGAGCCAATCTTCAAATTACTGAAGAAAGATCAAGTGGTACGTTGGAATGATGAATGTCAGACCACTTTCGAAAGGATCAAAGAGTATCTGCAAGAGCCACCCATCCTAATTCCACCAGTTGAAGGGAGACCTCTGATCTTATACTTGACAGTACTTGACAACTCAATGGGGTGTGTGCTAGGGCAGCATGACGAGTCTGGCCGAAAAAAGCATGCTATTTATTACCTTAGAAAAAAGTTTACCGACTGTGAGACCCGATACTCACTGCTCGAGAAAACTTGCTGCACTTTGGCATGGGTTGCTCGCCGGCTGAGACAGTATATGCTGACCCACACTACTCTGTTGATATCAAAGATGGATCCAATCAAGTATATCTTCGAAAAGCATGCCTTGTCTGGAAGAATAGCGAGATGGCAGATGATCTTGACTGAATATGACATCCAGTACAAAAATCAAAAAGCAATCAAGGGAAGTGTATTGGCAGACCATTTGGCACATCAGGCAGTGGATGATTACCAGTCTATGAACTTTGAATTCCCAGATGAGAATATCATGTTGATAACTGATTATGAGACACCTGGACCGGATGAAGGACCTGAGGAAGGATCCCGATGGTCTATGTAATTTGATGGAGCTTCAAATGCTTTGGGAAATGGCATTGGCGCCGTGATCATATCTCCTAAATGCTCTCATACTCCATTTACCGCCCGACTATGTTTTAACTGCACCAACAACATGGCGGAGTATGAAGCGTGCATCATGGGTCTTCGAGCTGTAATTGACCTAAGGATTAAGTTTCTAAGTGTCTTTGGAGATTTCGCTCTCGTGATCAATCAGATCAAAGGCGAGTGGGATACGAAACATTCGAATCTTATCCCTTATAAGGAATATGTGATGACATTGCTTCCCCATTTCGAGGAGATAACCTTTGAACACTTCCCTAGAGAGGAGAATCAGTTGGCGGACGCGCTGGTTACGATGTCTTCTATGTTCAAAGTCAATTGAGACAATGAGGCTCCCCGGATCATTATTGAAAGATTAGATGAACCTGCACATTGCTGTGATCTGGAGACTGAAGAAGTAACAGAAAAGCCCTGGTATCATGAGGTGAAGAGGTACCTTGAAGCTCAAGAGTACCCCGAGGGTGCATCTGTTAATGACAAGAAGTTTCTGAGGAGGTTTACAGCAAAGTTCTTCATCAGCAATGGCATCCTTTACAAGCGTAACCATGATTTGACCTTACTGCGTTGTGTGGATAAGATTGAAGCAGAAAGGATCATGGCAGAGCTGCATGAAGGTACTTTCGGAACTAATTCCAGTGGACATACCATGGCAAAGAAAATCCTCCGGGCAGGATACTACTGGTCCACAATGGAAGCCGACTGTTATCAGCATTCTCGGACATGGCACAAGTGCCAAATCTATGCTGATAAGGTGCACATACCTCCAGTTCCTCGGAATGTTTTGATAGCACCTTGGCCTTTTGCAATGTGGGGCATTGATATGATCGGCGAGATCAGACTTACGGCATCCAACGGGCATCGTTTCATCCTGGTAGCGATTGATTACTTTACGAAGTGGGTTGAAGCAGCTTCCTTTGCTACCGTAACCAAGAACATCGTGGCACGGTTCATTCGGCATAATCTGATATGTCAATACGGTGTACCAGAGAGGATCATTACAGACAATGGTACCAATCTTAACAACAAGATAATCACTGAGCTCTGCGAGCAATTCAAATACAGCATCATAACTCTTCTCCCTACCGGCTGAAGATGAATGGGGTTGTCGAAGCAGCAAATAAGAATATTAAGAAGATTGTGCAGAACATGACAGTGACGTACAAAGACTGGCACGAGATGTTACCATTTTCTCTTCACGGGTACCGTACCTCAGCACAGACGTCAACAGGGGTAACACCCTATTCCTTGGTATATGGTATGGAGGCAGTCTTGCCCATCGAAGTTTAGATACCCTCTCTCCGGATCATGAAGGATGCAGGTTTGAGTGAAGATGACTGGATTCAGACCCGGCTTGATCAACTGAACCTAATCGACGAAAAAAGACTTACTACTATTTGTCATGGTCAGACATACCAAAAACGGATAATCAAGGCATTTAACAAGAAAGTTAGACGACAAGAGTATCAAGTTGGGGACCTGGTAATGAAGCGCATTATCTTACCTCAAGGTGATCCCAGGGGGAAATGGACCCCTACTTACGAAGGGCTTTTTTTGTGGTTAAGAATATTTTCTCAGGAGGAGCTATGATTCTGACCACCATGGATGGTGACGACCTTCCTCACCCCGTCAATGCAGACATAGTGAAAAATACTACGCATAAATCAAAGACCCGCTAGGTTGACTGGCCTAGGAAAAAATAAGGGCTTCCCGGCGAACCAAAAGGGTTCGGGCAAAAATAAGGGATGAAAATAAAAAATCTGTACACCCGGCAAGTCGAAAACCTGAAAATGAGGCTTGGGCAAAAATGGGTATCCCGGTGGACCGAAAACCCGAAAGGGAGGTCTAGGCAAAAATTAGGGATTAAAGCGTAATACTATGTCTCATTGGATCACCCTGCATCCATACTTCGGTATCGACTATCAAGCTCGAACGGTACTAATCAATTAGATTCATCTTCAACTAAGCAGCAAAGTGATGAGATGCTTGAAAATATAGAGGCAATAGCAGAGTTGGAACCCAGTGGGATTATTCACATAGCTGTTTTGTTTCCTTTTCACAAATTGTATAAATTCTATTTGTTCGGCGGCGTTCTCTTACTAGGACGTCATCCTCTTGTACAAAAACGCCTCCTTTCAGGCCAAACTTCAAAATCAATACAAGTTCATTCTCAGAAATTTCCAGCTGTTTTTCCTTTATCTATTTTGTTTTGCAAAGAACGTCCAATGTTCATTTTTGATATATGCATTTGATATTAATTGCTGATCATAAATATTTACATGCGAAACGAAAGATGAATTACTAGTAATATCAGAAACAGGGGCATAAGAAATGTCCAAGCTGTTAGTTGTTTCGTCCACCAGGTACCAAGGTACATCCAGCTGAAGAATATGGCTAAGATACCTTCATTCCCTGCAGGGTAAGACAGTAATAATAGCTCTCTCAGCTGAGACTTGCAACTATGGATGAATCAACAATAATCTCCTCAAGCAGAGTTAATCCACCATCAAGCGCTAAAAAGGTTTGGTATCCCCAGAAGATCATAATATTATTCAACAGAGTATAAAGACATTCCCCAACAATGTTCTTTCCTTTCCCCAAGCAGGAGTTAAATCCTCAACAGATCCAGTGTCACCAGCAACAGTAATCCATCCCCAGCGGAGTTCATCAGCGGAATCTCCAACAGAGTTTATCGTTAAAATCTTCAACAGAATATCCCTTCCCCACAGAGTAATTCCCCTCAGAGTAATCTCTTCATCAGTTTATTCCCCAACAGAGTTCTTTTCTCCTGCAGGTTTATCCTCACAATCATCTTCGTTCACCATCCCTGGCGGAAGCAACGCATTCAACTTTATTCTCCAGCAGCTCCGGGATTTATTTTCCCCAGCTAAAACATTACATGTCCATACATTATGCTACATGCATATACGCATCATACCATACAATCTCATTTATTTTGAGAACATCATTTCCTGATACATATCATGCATTACATACAGCTAACCTTTACCTTTCAGGAAAGATACAATCAAAATTCAAGTTATGAAGCTCGGGTACGACCAGGATAGTATCTTGATTTCTACAGCATATTGTGAAGCCTGGATTACAACCGGATAACAATATCAGACTACCGCGAAGCCTAGATTACGACCAGATAGTGATATCTCTCAAAAGTAAGCTATGAAGCCCAGAGAACGACCGGATAATAGTTTATTCCCCAGTAAGCCGTGAAACTCGGATTACAACCGGATAGCAACTCAGTAAGCACCATGAAGCCTGGATTCGACCAGATAGTGGTATATCATAGACACAAGCCGTTAAGCCCAGATCACGACTAGATAACAGCTCAGCAAGTTATTGTGAAGCCTGGATTACGACCAGAAATTAATACAAGACCATGAAGCCTGGATTACGACCAGATAATGGTAGAAGATGTTGTAAAGACTAGATTACGACAAGATAGCAACCAAGAGTACTACGAAGCCTGGATTTCGACTAGATAGTGGTATGATACATCGTGAAGCCTAGATTACGACCATATAGCGTTAAGGGACACTATGAAGCTTGGATTACGACCAAATAGCAGTTTACCCAGCCAGTTACTATGAAGCCCGGATTCGATCGGATATTAGTAAACCCAACAGTCAAAGGGAAGCCCGGATGCGACCGGATAACCACTCGATTTGTTCTGAAGCCTAGATTTTGAACTGATAAGAAGTAAGGTATTGTGAAGATTAGATTCGACCAGATAGCAGTACGTGACACCATGAAGCCTGGATTCGACCAGATAATGGTATAACACATCGTGAATCCTGGATTACGACCAGATAGCGCTACAAGGCACTGTGAAGCTTGGATTCCGACCAAATAGCAGTTTACATGGACAGTTACTAAGAAGCCTGGAGTCGGCCGAATATTAGTGTGCCCTAAATTCAAGTTGAAGCCCGGAGGCGACCAAATAGCAACTTGATTTGTTTTGAAGCCTGGATTTCGACCAGATAAGAAGTGAGGTATTGCAAAGACTGGATTATGACCGGATAGCAAGTTTAATCTCATCTCCCCAGTAAGTCACTGTAAATCCTGGATTACGACCAGATAACAGTCGGTCTTATCACTATGAAGCCTGAGTTGCGACCAGATAATAGTTCACTCTCACCTCTTTAACAGAGATGATTCCTCAGTAGAATAACGGACGACCGAAGCTCCTAAAATTCAACAGAGATGATTCCCCAGTAGAATAGCGGACGAACGAAGCTCCTAAAGTTATATTTCTCTTAAGACAAAGAACAACATTTCCCAACGGAATCTCCCTCAACAACAGGTATACAAGCTTTCGCTAGGAATCTCTTACGCGATCGACACTCCTTTAGATGGCATCTTTAAGCCCATATCCCATCATCAATCTCCATATGGAATCTGTAAGCCCATTCTCGACATCACAAGACAAATACTACTTCATGCGAGTGCAAATTTCTGGGCACTCTAGTGTTCAATCATCTTCCACCTTCGGATCACGAAAGGCCCGAACGCCAATCTATACCCTCAGGTTTAAGAAGATTGAACAGGGGCAACTGTTGTACCCCAAAATCTACCCTCCCATATTTCTTAAGACATGTCAAGAATCATCTCCAAGTTGTTCAAGATGGCTCAAGAGTTGGACAGTCAAATCACCTCCTAAGGCAGTCAATTCAAAATTAGGGTTTTGTGTTGCATCAAGGTCCTCATATCCAAATTGTCTAAAATTCTCCACAATGTCCTAAGATGTTCTCAAGTTCATCCATGACAAATTTCAAGCCTTGCAGAGAAAGTTTGGTCAGTCAATTGCTCAAAGGGTCCAAAAATCGATTGTGCTAGGGCAAAAGTCAACTGTGACCCAAATACAGTCAAACCTCAAGATTTTTTGTCAACATTCTCATTTTGAAGGATAATTCATCATTTGATAAAGGGTTGATCATGATTCATCAAGGATTGCTCAAGATTCATCAAGATTCATAATTTGCTAAATTAGGGTTTTGTAGGAAAAGTCAACTCAACTTTGACCAAGCATAACTTTCTCATACTTTATGATAAATGACCCATCCAAATCTCATTTTGAATAGGATGCAATTTCCTACAATCCATCTTCACACCCCAAGATCAAGAAATTCTCTCACAAAAAGTTACAAATTTGGACATTATAGGTCATTTTTGAAAGTCAACAAAAATACCTTTTTTGCCAAATCTTATAACTTGAGAATGGAATATCAAAATGAGATGATACCAAAAGGTTTGGTTAGAGGACATCTCAAGGTTTCTAAAAAGTATAAGAACACTTCCAAAAGTTCAAAATTGAAGATGTTATGTATTATTGAAGTTGGGCATTTTTCCAAAAGTGCCAAAAGTCAACTATCCTCAAAACTCCAATTTTTGACAAAAGGGACCACTTTTTTCCACTTTATTTGGTCTTGTCATACCACACACGTGCCCCATCTTCAATTTCATGACCAATAATTTATTTTTCTATTTTATTTAATTTTTATTGATTTAGATCATTTTAAATCAATATTAATTCAAATAAAATCTAAAAATTGATGGAATGATATCTTTGTGATTGGTATAGACTTCAATTATCATCATGAACCAAATAAAATTCGTATCAAGCTTTGTTATGCACAAAAAATCAAATTTGGTACAATTATGGAAACTTGATAATGGAAGATCAAATCATATCTCAATTCTTCAATTCCCATGGATTCAAGCCCAAGTTTTTAACCTAATTGCTTCCAATATACATGTACAAGCCAGGCATAACTAGGACACGACCTGAAACTGCAAGAAACGGCCAGACAAAGTTTGAAAAAGCTTGGAAAAAGTGGAATCTGAAAACGATCTTAGAGCTCGATTCAAAGCCAAAACTTGACATTAATCTCTTGCTGGACGTCTGTTGAAGCGATTGGAATCAAAACCAAGTCCTAAAACCTCCTAAATCGCATTGTAAGTCTCCTTGAACCGATCCATGTACATGAAATCGAAACCACCCATTCTTGCATCTTTTTGACAAACCATGGATATATTCTTGATTCTTGTTTGATTTTGAAACTTTCTGCACTATTTAATTTTATTTTCATAGCCTGTAACGCCATGCCCAACCCTAGGGTTCGTGCTTCTTGTTTTTGGGGTTTTTAGTTGTAGGGAAAATCAAGGCCAATACTGGACATGGATGAAACCAGGAGGAAGAGACGAACGTATTGGTGGTTTTAGTTTACATTTTTATGGCCAGGAATTTGTTTTAGGAGTGAGCCATGGATTTAGCTGCGAATGAAATCCGCAGATAAATAACCAGGCTGTTCAAGGAAGAAGACGACCACGTGCCTCTTCCTTATTGGGCCATTCATAATCTCGCGCCATTTATTTTTATTTTCCAGGCATAGTAAATGTTTTCCATATATTATTTTTTTTGTATTCTTATAACGAATAAGAAGTTTGGTTGGATTGGTAAGCGCGTTGGCCATTGAGCAATGGGACCTGGGTTCGAATCCTAGGTCCCCAAATATTTGTTATGATTTTTCTCCAGGCAATTGTATGTAGCGTCCAAGGCGTGGCTCACCATATGCCTCATGGATCCAGGCGCCAGGTGGCCTCTAGGCCAAATCCAAGGGTCCAGATTGCAAGCTCATCATACTCCCTAGTCAACAAGCATGCATTGGATGGAAAAGGTCAAACAGGCTTGGACGTTTTTGGGCCTAGAGATTTCCAATCATACACTCAAATCAGGCCCAGCAACCCCCATATTTGGTTATTTCTTTTCATATTTCATTTTTTTTATTTAATTGTTTTTTAATTAATTATTATTATTATACTAACCAATTTATTTTGCCTAATAAAATCAGAAAAAAAAAAATATAATATTTTTATTTATTAAAATTAATTTCATTATTTTATTTTTTGTAAATAAAAATTAACGTAATTTATTTAGTTTTAAATAGGTGTAACATTTAACATTTTTTGCAATAAATTAAAATCAATTTAGAATATTAGGTTTTTAATAATTTTAATCATTTTATTTTATTTCCTTAAATATAAAAATCCAAAAATATCTCTTTTTATTAATTAATTAATTAACTTAGGTTTAATTTTTAAATTCAATAATAACATAAATCTTTTCTTTAAATAAAAATGGGTCAAAACCCTAAAAATGCGCCGATTTAATTTTCGCACGCGATCTATTTATTTCCAATATTGTAATTGCTTCCGGTATGTAATAATTTTTTAAATTAGGACTTTATTTATTTACCGCTTTTTTTTTTACTTTCCGCAATTTAAATTAAAAGGTTTGCTTTTGGCGATGTAAATACCCGAGGCCTTGTAATAGTTTAGATTTAATTTCCCGCAATTTAATTTTCGTACAATATTAATTGTTAGATGTTTGATAACTAGGCAATGCATGACAAGATCAATCTTTAACCTAAAATCAATATAGCTCACCCATGACATGTATAGATAAAATTAACCGAACTAACACACTTGCACATGCCACTCTTAGGGTATACCTCACTTGGTTGCCTCGAACGTGGTCATTGAGTATAAGAAGTTTTAGAGGTCGCCCTCTTGTCCAAAGATCATAGTTGCCTCGAAACGGTTGCCTCAGAAAAATGATCTAGGATATTAGGGTTACCGCTAAGGCGTCCTAACATTGCTTTAGTGACCACACGTCCCTTAATCAAATTGACCCGAAAACTCCAACGACGGTGCTACCTACTCCTCAATAGTGGGATAGCACTGTCTAAAGGACATTTGTACAGTTTAATTCCTTTTTGAGTAGGTAGATGGTCCTTAAGTACTTGCTCCTTTTAAAACAAAACAAAACTTTTCGCACTTACACTCCTTTCAAACAAAAAAAACTCTTTTCAAACCCACAAACACAAAGAAAAGCAAATTTTGAAAACACAATGAGCAAGTAGCTAAGAGCCCGTGGATAACCACTGATAGAAATGGTGCTAACACCTTCCCTTTCTATAATCTACCTCCCGAACCCGAGAAATATCTCAAAAAGGAATTTTTTTTGTGCTTTTGTCCTTTCCTTGTTGGATAAAATAAAAGACGGTGGCGACTCATACTTACCGCGACACTTTGCGAAAACAAACGCAAACACGAACCAGCATTCCAAAAACAGTCAGTTCTCATTCGCACCGATCACACATACACGCAGTTGTTCAGTATAAGCTTGGCCTAGAAAAAATCAAGTATGAAAGGATGAAGAAAAATATCTCGTTTTGATTTATGTAATAAACCATTCGTTGCTTTTTCTTTGTATTATAAGCATGCTTATACAAAGCCATCTTTGCACTCTTATGTTTTACACCATGTTGGCTTTATCATTTCGCTAATTTACTAGTTTATCGCAATCTTTAAATCTTGAAGAAAAGGTTTCTATTTTTTAAAATATTTACCGTTAACTTTCAAGATTCTTCGATCTTCTGTTAGTTCTTCGATTTCATAGGCATTGTTAGTAAATGTTTGAATGACTCGAAAGGGGCCTTCCCAATGTGGGGACCATTTTCCCAATAACTTATTCTTTCGATCCATTGGCAGAATAGCCTTCCAAACCATATCACCAGTTGAGAAGGTTTTGCCCTTAAATTTCTTATTATATGCTCTGGCTACTCTTTCTTTTTGCCTGATTAGAATTTCCAAAGCATGTAAGCTTTCCTAATCTAAATCTACCAATTCATTCATCATCATTTCCCAATAAAGATCTGTGGGAATTTCGTTTTTTCTTTGGATTTTAACTGACTGTAAGTAAATATCTACTGGAAAAACTATATCATGTCTAAACGTTAGGCGAAATGGAGTTGCATTTGTTGCCTCTTTAGGGGATGTTCGACAAGCCCATAAGACTTGATCTAAAGTTTTGTGCCAATTCGTTGTCTTTCTTCCCACATGTTTCTTTATTAAACCAATGATTACCTTATTAGCTGCTTCGACTTGTCCATTTGCTTGTGCATAATAAGGTGTATAAGTTAGTAATTTAAAACCCGTATTCTTAGCGAATTCTTGCAGCCTTCGACCAGTAAATACCGATCATTAATTTGTTGTAATAGTTTTTGGAATTCCAAACCTATAAACTATATGCCTCTGGATGAATTTGATGATGCTTTCTTGATGAATATTCCCCAAAGGTATTGCTTCTATCCATTTTTTGAAATAATCTATTCCTACCAAGATGTATTTCTGATTTTTTGAAGATTATAGCCTAATTTCTCCAATCAAATCCAATGCCCAACCCCTAAAAGACCATGGCTTAATAATCGAATGTAGTTCACTTGCAGGAAAATGCTGAATTCCTGTATGAATCTGGCACTCTTGGCATCCTTTGGAAAAATCTATATAATCTTTTAGCACTGTAGGCCAATACATGCCATATCGAAACAAAAGCCACTTCATCTTGTGACCTCCCTGATGTGCTCCACATGCCCCACTATGCACGTTAGCTAGCGCTAAATAAGCTTCACTTTCTCCTAAACATTTCAATAAGACCCCCTCTGGGGTTCTCTTAAACAATTCGTTGCCTATTAGCACATAACTTAAGGCACGATATTTTACCTTTCTTTCAGTACTTGTTGTTGGGTTTTTTAAATAACTTATTATTGGATTTCTCCAATATGTATTTGTTAAACTGTCCATGGCTAATACTTCGAAATGTACTTCGTTTCCATAACCTAGACTTGAGTTTTTTAAATCTACTGGAGAAAGTTTAGTAGCTAGTACCTTGCCTCATACTTTGATCAAATCTTCCAATCTTTCTTTTGATACTTTATATTCTGAGGCAATCTGGGCCAAATCATTTGCTTCTTGATTCTTCAGCCTGGGGATGTTCTTGATATCTACATATTCAAATTTCTAGAGCAATCTATTTTCTATCACAAAGTAAAATATCAAGTTTTATTTTATGCATTTGTACTCTTTGGTAATTTTCTTGATCACTAATTCAGAGTCACCCATTATTTCGACACTAGTTGCCCCCAATTCCAATAACGCTTTAAGTCATGCTATCAATGCTTCATATTCCGCTTCATTGTTCAAACAAGGGGGGCCATCTATTGTGTACTTAACCTTTTTTATAATTTTATCTGGTGAAATAATCAAAACCCCAATTCCACTTCCTTCCTTATATGTAGAACCATCAAAGAACAATTTCCAAGGTTCACATTCCACAAGGTTCTGGGATGTTTCGACCAATGCATGATCGAAAATGAAATCAGAGACTACTTGCCCCTTCATTGCTTTTAAAGGCATGAAGGTTAAAGAATACTCTGTTAGGGCCATGGCCCACTTACCAATTCGACTATGTAGAATTGGTTTTGACAGCATATGCTTGATAACATCAAAATGTGAGGAAACGTAAACTTCAACTGGCTTTATATAATATTTTAACTTAGTACATGAGAAGTACAAGCAAAGACATGATTTTTATATTGAACTATATCTAGTCTCTGCATCATTCAATACTCTACTTAAGTAGTAAATGGCCCTTCCGACGCCATTTTTATCTTCTTGAGCCAGCATGCTTCCTATAGTTTTATCTGACGCAGATATGTATAACCTCATTCACTTGTCTCTTTGAGGAGGCGTTAGAATAGGTGGATGCATCAAGTATTGTTTGATTTTCTCAAACGCCTCTTTATGTTCTTCGTTCCATGTAAAGTCTCCTTGCTTTAGCCGCAAGAGTGGGAAAAGGCTTGAGTTCGACCACTTAAGTTTGATATAAATCTTCGCAAGAAGTTTATCTTTCCCATAAGTGATTGCAACTCTTTCTTTGTTGATGGCGCTTTCGCTTCCATTATTGCCTTTGTTTTGTTTTGGTTGATTTCTATGCCTTTCTTATGGACCACAAAACCAAGAAAGTCACCAACCTACACAAAGAATGCACATTTAAGGGGATTCATCTTCAGGCCATGTTTTCTCATCCTTTCGAATGACTGGCGAAGGTGATCCAAGTGACTAGATCCTGATATAGATTTCACTACTATATCATCAATATAGACCTGCATGAAAGTTTCTATGAAATCATGAAATATATAGTTCATGGCTCTTTGATAAGTTGACCCAACATTTTTTAAACCAAACGACATAACCACCCATGCATAGGTGCCTATTGCCCCAGGGCATCGAAATGTTGTCTTTGGCACATCTTCTTCTACAATAAAAATATGATTGTATCCTGAATACCCATCCAGCATACTAAGATATTCAAAACCAGCAGCGAAATCTACTAACATTTCATCCACCGGCATTGGATATTCATCTTTAGGAGTTGCAAAATTTAAATCACGAAAATCTATGCATACTCTAAGAGATCCTTTTTTCTTAATTACTGGTACTATATTTGCAATCCATTCGACATACCTTGTGGTATGGATGAATTTGCAGCGCAAAAGTCTTTCGAATTCTTCCTTTATCTTCGAGAGGATCTCCGGTGCAAATCTTCTTGGTGTCTGTTTGATGGGTTTTTTACCATCTTTTATGGGCAGCTTCAGTTCGACCAGGTCCCTACTTAAACCTGGCATTTTTTAGTAATCCCAGGAAAAACAATCTTTTTACTCCTTAAGCAACTGGACCACTTCTGCTTTTACTCCTGGACTAAGCTTTGAACTGACATACGCGGGTCTTCTTATAGTCCCATCTCCCAGATCCACTTCCTCAAGAGGGTCATGTGCTAGTATCTTTGTATTCGACGCCACTGGATCCTTCTCGAATCCCAAAGGCCCATCATCATATATTGTGTCTAGCCTTTGGTATTTTACTTCGACGGGATTCTCTTCGTCAGGGGGTATTGGCTTGAAGAAAATCCCCAGTCCTTTTGCATGATTTGTTTCTTCCTTGGCCTTTGTAGCCATAATCTTTACTTCGGCTTCTAAAGTCATTTTTAGTTTGTTTTCAGCCAAATAGGCCGAAATCTTTTCGAAGAAGGAAGATTCAGACATGGTCACTGTC
Organism: Vicia faba; assembly: GCA_948472305.1. Taxonomy (NCBI): domain Eukaryota; kingdom Viridiplantae; phylum Streptophyta; class Magnoliopsida; order Fabales; family Fabaceae; genus Vicia; species Vicia faba. Next base: position 698,630,470 of record OX451737.1, read on the forward strand.
TTCGTCATACCAACCTGTTAGTCGTATCCATGGAAGTCCAGGTACATCATCTTCCTGCCCTAAAGTCTCTCTATCCCAGCAAAATCCATGCCTTGGATGCAGGGTCACAAAGTACATAGCATTATTGTTTAGCGCATACGTGTCATCTGCAGCGCTGCAAGGCCCTATGTTGGCCATATTTCTATCAAAATTCCTTCGATCAATCTGGTTAACCTTATCCATATAATAGCTTTGGTCTGCTTCAATATTTTCCACTATTCCATCTTCTCTCACAATTGCCACGCGCTGGTGCATTGAGTAGGGAACTGCGCCTATCCCATGAATCCATTCACGACCCAAGAGTAAATTGTAGTTTTTCTTGGCCGCTATAACCATGAACATTATTGGTCCAGTGATGGTTCCTACAGTGAGGTCAACTTGAACTACGCCAAGTGTATGGCAAATTTTTCCTTCATAATTAGACAATACCATATTATGAGGTTTTATATCTGTATCATACATGCCTATCCTCTTCAGCAAGAATTGAGGCATGAGGTTGACAACAACACCCCTATCTATCATTACTTTGTTGATCCCACTTGTTCCACCTTCCCCTGATAAAGCGAGGCTTCAGATGGTTCTTCATACCTTGGTCTGGTCTCTCAAAGAACGTGTTTTGTTCTTCGACCACTCCACTATTCAGAACATAATAGCACGCAGGTTTTTGATTTGCCATCTCTAATTCATCTGCCTTTTCAGAATATTCTACCTCCGTTACTTGATCATATTCGTGTGGTAGTAAAGAAACCACATTGCAGACGATATTCAGAGAGGACTCCCCATCTGAGTCAAAGTTGTCAGTAAGCATGTCCTTATCGTTGGTTGGCTCTTCGTTAGTTGGTTCCTCTAGAGCCCTTTCGACAGATACCTCAGCCTTTCTGGGGGAGAAGAGCCTCCTTTGTGCTGGTGGCTTCTCTTTGATAAGTGCAGGAGACAGAATTTGATTCATACTGGATTTCCCTACTTCGTTGCTGGTAAGTTCCCTTTGAGCCTTCTTGGTCCTTTGGTACCTTCGCCGATGGGTCCTTGTCATTGGGTTTTTTCCTTTGTAGTTCTCAGAAATATAGGCTTGTTGCTTTGTTGACAGGAACTGTCTTCGATATGCCCATGCAGATCTGCCACCTTCTTCGAAACTCTTCCATTTTCCTTTGCCTTTGCCTTTCCCCTTTCTTTGACTAGACTCCACCCACTTGTCTATTGGGATGTTGGATGGTGGATTGAAGGTGACTTGTCGATTCACTCTGAGGTGTGGGCTATCTTCCCTTTTTGGAATTCCTTTCGCATTGGTTACATACCCGCCCTTGCTAATCCTTTGTTTATCCCAGTATTGTATAGACGAAATTCTTTCGAATGCTTCTGCTACTTTTTTATCATAAACAACACTGCACCATGGGCACATCAGAACTTCTGATCCTGTCATATGAAACCTAACCAAAAATCCCATCAAGCTTTCTCCCATTTTTGGGTATGGAAGCAATTATGTAGCATTCCTCCAGCTGTTTCCAGCCCTTTCTTGGTATATTTTCTTATATGCCATTGCAGCGCTTCGATCACTCTTTGTGCTGCACCTTGGACACATGAGTCCTCCAGGATTCTTCGTATGGCAATGAAAAAGATATTTTAGCAGGCTTACTTTCTGGTGCCCAGTTTGCACCCTGTCATCTTCCATCTTCAAGCGTCTTTCAATCTCCGCCATCTCTGAGGATAGCTGGTTCAGATTCACCATGTTTATTTCGAACTTGGGACCTTCAGCAATCTCCAACTCTTCGAATCTGACTCTAAGACCCTCAGTAGTCTTAGATTTGACAGAAACTTTGGCCTTGCCCCCAGTTCTGTTAACTTCAAACTTGGGACCTTCAACAATTTCCAGTTCATCGAATTTGGCTCTAAGACCCTCAGTAATCTTAGGTTCGCCAGCAGTTTTGGTATTTCCATCAGTAGCATTCCCTTCGAACTGGCCTATGAGACCCTCAGTAGTCTCCAACCCACGAGCCTCTTCAGATACTTTGTCGAGTTAACCTTCTTCGATTTCAACAACATCCACCATGTTGATATCTACGGGTTCTGCAAAATTTGTCTCAACAACCTAAAGAGGATCCGCGTCGACCTTCATCTTAGGCTTGTCTCCAAACTTCAACCTTCCTTCCATGATTGCACTCTGTATCAAATCCATTCAAAGATAGCATTGTGAGGTTTTATGGCCTAAAAAATTATTATATTTACAAAAACCCCTTTTCTTCCGTTATTCTAACGGAGGAATTTTAGCGCCAGGGGGCACTATCATCTGGCCATCTTTTACTAATAAGTCAAAGATTTCATCACACTTGGTGAAGTCAAAAGTATAGGCTTTCTTTGGGAATTTGTCATTCCTTTCTTGTTCGATGGGATTCTTCCCATTCGCAGGTGCTAGCCCTTTTCAAGGATAAGGTGGTCCTTGTTGAATTCTGCTAGATCTATTTCATGCTCTTCGACCTTTGACGAGTCATCTTCGATATCTCTTTTATTTGAGCATGCTTCGACATAAGCCACTTTTTCTTTCCTGTGGCTTTTGTTAGCCCTTGCTTTTTCAATCTTCAAACGCTCCACTTGTCGAACCCTGTCAGCCAGTTGTGTCATGTCTCTTAGATATTGGGGATCTAACTTCTTTCTGATAGAGAAGTCTAATCCTCTTGCTGCCATTTCGACCAACTCGTGTTCAGGCACTTGTGTGAAACACCTCGCCTTTAACAGACGAAACCTGTTAAGATAATCATCTATAGGCTCGCTAAATTTGCGCTTAACATTTGCCAATTCTCTTAGGCTGATTTTGGATTGACCTACATGAAATTGTTCATGAAATAATCTCTCCAAATGAGTCCAATCATGGATGGAATTTGCTGCAAGAGTTGTAAACCAAGTAAAAGTGTTTTTGGTTAGTGAACTAGGGAAATATTTAATCCTTAAATTTTCATTGTTTGCTATATCCCCTGCTTCTGTAAGATATCTAGCCACATGTTCTATGGTTGACTCACTGGTGTCACCAGAGAACTTTGTGAATTTTGGAACTTTCCATCCCCTAGGTAACTCAGTTTACTTAATGTACTCATACAAAGGGGATATATAGTTTGGCCTTCGCATGCCAATATTTACTCCATTCTGTTCCATTATCCTTTCGACTATGGCTGCTAGATTATTATTTCCTACCATATCATCCTGTCGACACCCTTGGATAATTTCGTCAGCGTCTTGGTTCCAATTCACCATGACCATCCTTCTTCGTGGTTCCTCCCTGGGGATAGCCTGTTGAAACCTATGCGGTTCTCCCCTTTGAACTGGTTATTAGATTTTAACTTCTGGGTGTATCACTGGTTGGGCTTGGCCAATGGTTGGATCCTCTTGAAATAGTATGACTTGATTCTCCCTTGTCCATGTGGGTTGTGGTTGTCGAGTTGATTCTCTGGGTGCACCAAAAAAATCTGCAAGGCACCCAATTTGCGGTGCCATCTGTTGGTTTGCTTGGGCATTATGCAGATTCATCTGTGTGGTGCTTTGGATTAAGGGGTTAAAGATTATACTCATTTTCTGGGAGAGTATTCCCACCATTTCATGGTTACTATCATCCATCTGTTGCCTTAAAACTACCTGCGTATTTGTGGTAATAGGAGGCAATTGGGCCACATATCCTGGCTGTGAGTAGTTTTGTGCCATATGATTTACCCTTGAGCCTGATCCTTGTAATGGTGAGAAAGCAGATGTTAAAGGGCGTGTGTATGTCGAATTATTATTTTCAAGTCCTGTCATGGATGTAGTTGGCATGCCATATATTAGATATGATGTTGGGATTGTGAATCCTGGTACATAGGTTCTAGAGACACTGCCTACTAAAGGTCTGGGGGAAATGAGTGGACTTTGGCTATCCACAGATGTTACAAAAGGTTCATTTTGTATGTTCGACAAAGCACTTGTATTTGGGGGTATGGTTGTAGCGTTCGTAGTCAAAGGGATAATCGTAGTCTCTTGACTTGTCGATGTGGCTTCAGTCGTATTCGAAGCATTTGTATTCCCTCCCGTGGGGGGAGGAACTTGTTGCGCACTGCTAATGGGTGGGTTAGCCATTCTCCTATTGTTCTGATTTTTTATTCTAGGATCTGTGGTATTGGCTATTTTTCCATTCGACATGTCGAATCCTAAAAAATAAGCTTTATAAATAACTTTATAAGGTCAATTTTCATGTTATTTTTAAAACATGATCCTCTCAAATTAACTTTCATATTTTTATCAAATGTCGAATTCTTCAGCTAACACAGGGTTGGCAGGAGGATCGCGCAATGTCACTAAATTAGCCTTTGACAAATGTTGAAGGGCTTAAGATAGTGACATGCCTAATCTCGTAAATTGTCTTCTCGGAGTTTCAAAACATTGATGATTAGCAGATGGTCTTGGGGTAGGAGTTGGATTGGAGATTCAGACAACATTAACAGATGGATGATCATTCTCCTTGGTACGGGCCCTTGCCCCGTACACATCATTGATTTATTTCTTTGCAACAAAAGGTTTCTTTACAGGATTTGTAGTGGAGGAAGACGCCACAGAGATATTACCACTTTTGATGCTGCTTTCAACTCTTTCACCAGTTAAGATTAACTCGGTGAATCCGGAAGAGGAACAACCTACCAACAAGTTAAAGAAAGGACCAGATAAAGTGCCCATACACATGTCAATATGCTCTCTATCAGTCAAAGTTGTTTGAACCCTACTTGCAAGGTCTCTCGACTTTTGTGCATATTCTTTAAATCTTCATTCTTTCCCATTATCATATCTTGCAACTGAACCCTTGTTGGCACCAAGTCGGTGTTATACTGGTACTGATGGTAGAAGGTGGTAGCTAAATCCTCCCAAGTATTGATGCGGGAACCATGTAACTAATAAAACCATTCAAGTTGTGTTCCGGCTAAGCTCTCTTGGAAAAAGTGAACCCAAAGTTTCTTATCAGTAGTGTGCGGCTATATCTTGCGCACATAGGATTTCATGTGAAGTTTTGGACAAGAAAATCCATCGTACTTTGCAAAGACTGGTTTTTTGAATATGTGGGAAATAAGAACCCCAGAGATCTAACCTAAATCATCAAAATCTGGCTTGGATTTCAACAGCCTTCAACCTGTCTTCTAGTTGTTTGTACTTGATATCGGCGGGTGGATACTTCTCGTCAAAATAATCATCATCAGACGCTTGATCATTAACACAGTCAGCCTGGGTACTCTTAACCTCACCAATATGATTCTTGTCTTCTTCAGACGAGTCTTCCACTACTGGGATCTGATGAACCGACTCTTTGAACCTTCTACCCATGTTGAGCAGAGATTTCTACTTGGGCTTCTTCTTAACTGCCAACAATGCCATCATGTCTTGCTTCCCCTTGGCTAGGGCCAGTAGAGTCTCTTGGAATTGAGAGTTTTGTGCCTGGAAATCATTCACAGTTTTCTCTATCTCCATCTTGCTGAAATAAACAGCAGAAAGATAAGGAAACCTATTATGCGAAAACCTGTCATGTTATGATGCATGGAGGATATATATGCATATGATTTCAAAGATTTATTGAGATTTAAATTTGTATAGACAAAAGAGTGAACAAACTTCAATTTTTATTAATTAGTTTGAAAATATTACATCATGCCTCTTGGGCTTACAAAATAACTTTTTAAGATAAAAAGACTGAACGCATCCTCTTCAGTGCAAGGTAGGCGTTCACACTTTGCTCTTCTTGTAACTGCTTTGTATGCTCCAAAACCCCTTCTCACTAGAATAGAATTGAGATTTGAAAGTTTCTCATTCTTCCTTCAGCTGAATCCAACCCTTTTGCAAGTCTTCGAGAGAAGTAGGCATGTCGGGATGGAGGACAGTGTATGGGACATCTCCCTCAACCATAGGTTCCATGATAACTGGTACGATGGAGGGATAAGGCATCACAAGTTTATGAGCATGAGCTCGTACCCACTTAAGGTAAGGATCAAAGGGAATGGAATTATTGTGTCCTAATGTCTTACTATCCACCTTGCTCACCATCCTCCAAGCTCGGATAAACCTCTGAAGGTAGCTTTGATCATCGCTCTCGTAGTCGAATATCAATCCTTGAATGAGCATCTCATGTGGACCATCGTTTCAGGCATAACCAAAATGTCATAAAGTTAAGCATGGGTTGTAAGTGATACCTCCCCTAATTCCAAGTAAAGGGACATTATGGAATTCACTATAACGGTCGATGATAGTAACTTTCTACAAGGATCGGGAACACCAATGAACATCTGAATATCTGAGCATCATCAACCTATGGGACCATCTTGAACCTTGCTCGTTCTTCAACACAGATCAGGGAAGATTCGAAATATACCATCTTGCCAAGAGAGGAGTGCAACACATGAGGATCCCTCTCTTCCTCATAGTGCGAGCGTGAAAAGAATAAAGGATATCTCCCAACAAAGTAGGCACTGGATTGAGAGACATGAAGATTTTGACAACATTTACATCTATAAGTTGGTCAGGGTTTGGAAACAAAACCATCCCATAGATGAGAAGGGCCAATATTTCTTCAAAAGCTTATAAGTCCAAAGAGTTCAAACAATCTTGAGCTTTCTCGAACAAGAACTTGGCTAAGAAACCTTTGACACCACTCCTTGTTTCCCAATTAGTTATGATATCAGATTGTTACAGGTGTAGTGCTTGGGCAATCTCTTCAGGTTTTAGATCTCTTTCTGTACCGTTGAAGGGTAGTTGATTGAGAATGGGAATCCTTAAGAGTTGTGAAAATTCTTCCAAAGTTGGCACAAGTTAATAATCGATAAAAGTGAAGCAATGATGTAGAGGATCAAAGAATTGGAAGAGCACCTTCATCATATCTTCATCAGTGTTGGAGGTAACCAAGCTTAGGAGGCGACCATGTCTTTTGTTGAATGGAGACTTCTCAGGAACCCTTGATGCTAACTCTTTGAGTTGAGGAGGAATCCTTACGAGATTGACTTGGATAGTATTCATGCGGATTGAAGCCATGTCTTACAAAACAAAACAAAGATAAATCCCGAAAATCCTTGAAATGGTTAGTGAGAATGAGTATGATGTTATGATGTTTATGATGTCATGTACGAGTAAGTATATACAAACAAGGCAAATAAGTTCTTAGGTTTAGGCTTGCATGGAGTCTCATAGGTAAGTACCCTCTTGAAGTTTAGTTGGCTCAAACCTGTCCTAGAAGTAGTAACCGGGTTCTAAAGGATCTCAATATCACTGATTTGTCTTCTCGGGCATTGTTTCAGCGCAAGCCTCTTTCAAGGGGACCGAAATATCCCGAAAATCAAACCTTAATGAGTGTAGTATCGAGTATCAACCACCTTCAGACTGCACCAAAGCTGGTTATCTCACTACGTCCTAATGTCCAAGTTGGTCAAGTAAAGGTTCTAAAGTCAGTTAGTGCTTCATGACATCACTCAATGGCCCCATATTCTCCTTGACTACTCAAGGGATACCGATACCCACAAATATGTCACACTAACATAGTTATTTCTTAGACCATGTCGGTATACCCCACACATTTTCCATAATGTATTGCTACTTACCTATAAGGTATCCCAAATCCGGGTAAAGGATTAGAACAAACCCGAACAAGGAACCAAAATGTAAAGCAAACAAATCAAACAATGTAAGCAAGTAAAGGTGATCTAGCCCTAAGGTAACCCCATTTTTAAATAAATCCCCAGCAGAGTCGCCAGTTCTGTGATACGGTGGGAGATCTGGCTTGGGTGTTTTGCACCTTATCGCAAATGTTGCGGTTAACAAGAGTCGCCACCGACTTTTCTTTTATCCAAAAGGAAAGGCTGAAAAGAACAGGAAAGACCTTTGAGATTGTTTCTTGAGTTCAGGGGGTAGATTATGAAAACGGAAGGTGTTAGCATCCTTTTCATCCATAGTTATCTATAGGCTCTTAGTTGCTTGCTAGATCACTTGCTTTTGTTTGAAAATGTGCTTTGTGCGGTTTTTGAAAGTATTTTGAAAAGGCGCCATCGTTTAGGAAAACTTTGTAATAGTTCTCGTTCGTAAGAACGTATACAAAGAGTTGAGCTTTTAAAAATATTTCAAGTTTGGAAAATGTTTTGAAAGTGTTTTTTTGAAAGTGTTGGTGTTTGTTTTGAAAATAAGCAAGGACACTTGATTTGAAAATGAGCAAGCAACTAAGAACAATATACCTCCTCAAAAATCTCTGTTCATTTCTTCCTTCCTTTGATATTTCTATCTTACCATTGATTTGGTAAGAAGCCTTATCTTTGGATGTAGAGGGACGGACGTGGGTCATCGTATATCCATGATAGCAATGTTGTGAGATATCTTAGCATTTCTATTTGAGGGACTAAGATCATTTTGAAAGGCAATATTTGATAGTATCATCAAAGGACTATGATCTTGTATTTTTTATTGCTTTTTTCTAAGACATCCCACATGCATAACATGGCCATTTTTATAAGGCAACAAAGTGGAATTACCCTAAGAGTGCAAGTATGCAAATGTGTTGGATTTACATGCTTGTTTATCTTGGATTAGGATTTGTTATTTATTAATTTTAGTCTTTCCATACAAACCCTAATTTACTAGCATTTATATAAAGTGATAAATTGCGGAAAGTAAAAATACTAAGCTATTACATAATTAGGGAAGGGGGTACACAAATTAACAAATGGGGATTTGCAAGAAAATTAAACCTAATTAACTATTACAACCATATTGAAAAAATGTACAAGAATTGAAAAATATAATGTACAAATGCAAATAAAAAAAGAAATGATTTTGTTTGGATTTTTATGAAAGGGTTTTAACCTAATTAAAGAAAAATGATTAATTAAAAATAAACAAAATTAAACTTAAGCTAATTAATAAAGAAAATAAATTAAACATGTTTTTAGGTTTTTTTATGAAAAGGTTTTAAATTAATAAAAATAAAATGAAAGCTAATCAATTAAAATAAACCTAAGTTCTAAATTAATTTTAACTTACAAGAGAATAATATAATAATTAAACCTAATTATAAAAATTTATTATAAAAGAAATAAATTAATTTGTTAAGAAAATATTTTTTTTGTTCTTTTTGTTTTTTATAGAGAAAATAAACTAAGTGTAAAAATAATAAACAAAATATTTTTGGATTTTTTATTAATAAAATTAATAATAATATAATAATAATAATAATAAAAAAAATATTAAAGAAAAATAAAATATAATGAAAATAAAAAAAGAAAATGAAATAATAAAGAAAAATGGGCCAGGGGTGTAAAAGTGAAACAGGGGTTAGCAAAAGAAAAAAAATGGAAAGCCCAACTGTTGGGGGCCCAACCCCTGTTTCAAACAAAAAAATGGAAGGACAATGTGAAAAAAGAGCAAAAGGGTACCACTGGGGCTCGAACCCAGGTCCCAAAGGTTAACATGCGCGTGCTTTACCACTGAGGTGGCTATACATCCGTTCATATAAACAAAACAATAAATATATAATTGAAAACAAGTCTTGAACGAACTTCATCTTCAACCTTCATCCAGAGAACCTGTAACTCATTCATTTCTTATCCATTCACAAAACTTCCAACATCAAACTTGTTAGAAATTTCCTCACGATTCTGAATATGTAAATAACTTAAGCTAATTATCAAAGATGAGCATGAATTTCTAACAGTACCAAATTCTGACCTAAATATTTTCAGAGGTTTAAACTCAAAATTCTCTCTACTCAAGCAACATAAATGAAATTTATGGACATGTATAGTTTCAGGACAATGATGTCTACATTTTATATTCACAAATGCAATCCTAACAATGCCTAAATGAGAAGATAGAAGTTCAAGAAAAATACCTCAAAACTGGAAATCGTGAAATGAGTTTGAACTTGATTCAAGATGATGCAATGATCAGGTTAGCTTCATTGAGTCTCTAGGAAGCTAATGCAATGCTTAGCTTGAGTTGAGAGTGGCTGGAATGGTCTTGAGAAGTCTAACTGCAATGCTCTGTTTTTGGCTATGGAAGTTGATGAAGATGATGTTACAGTCGTGTAACAAGGTATGGGATGGTTTGTATTTGATGTAAGGAAGCTTTAGAAACTAAAAGGTCAAAGAACGCACGAGGGAGATATGAGTTTGATGTGCAAAGTCAGAACTTGCACAACAATGGTGTTTTGAAGCAATTTCTGGATAGAGGGAGTTTGGGAGTGTTTCAGGGTGTTCAAGCTTGTGTGTTAGATTGAATAATAGTGTCTTAATGTATAGGAAAATGTTTTGAGAGCTTGGGCTGATCAGAAGTACAAGTTCACACGTTGTGGCTTTTTGCTTGATTTTGAAGAAAGCTTGAGAAATGTGGTTCCAATGTGTTGTACCCCAAAATTTGCCCTCCCATATTCTTCAAGAAATTGCCAAGTCATGCTCCAAAGTTCCCCAAAGGTTGCACAGTGCAAGAGCCTCCTAAGCAGTCAAAATTAGGGTTTTGATTCTGATCCAGAAAATGAAGTTTCCAATAGTCCAATCAAGTCTCACATGCCTACAAATGTGGTCAAGCATCCTCATACAAAGTTTCAAGACTTTTAGCACAAAATTGCACAGTCAAGACCCTAATTGCACTACAGTCAACTGTAGGGGCAAAATAGTCATTTGACAGTCAAAAGTTCAAATTTTTGGTCAACATCTCATTTTGAAGCCACAAACATCATTTGATCAATGCTTGATCATGATTATCAAAGCTTGGCTCAAAAATCATCAAGATGCAAAAGTTTCCTTATTTGGACAGCTGAAAAAGTCAACTGTAAATTGACCAGGGCATAACTTTCACATGGATTATCAGAAAAATTCCATCCAAAGCTCATTTTGAATAGAAAGACATTTCCTACAACTCATCGTCATACTTCAAGTCCAAGAAATGCTCTCAAAAAAAGTTATCAATTTCAACATTATAGGTCATTTTCAAAAGTCAACAAAAAGAGACTTTAAGTAAAAGGCCATAACTTGAGATTGGTAAATCAAAATGCCATGGGACCAAAGACATTGGTTAGAGGACTCAAAGACCTTTCCAAAATGTCAAAGAACATGAGCAAAGCTTAAAAATTGAGCAAGTTATGCCTTGTGGAAGTTGGGAAATTTTTGGATATTTTGAAAAGTCAACATTGATTCAAATGACCTAAAATTGCTAATGGGCCTATTTTTCTTCCACAATTCATCATCCAAGGCATGTGCACGACCACTTGGCCCAAAGGGAAGTTTTTCTTCATTTTTATTTATTTATTTGAATTTTTATTAATAATAATTCATTTAAATCAATTAAATACATGAAAAATAATTAACCTAAGTTTTTCAATCTTTTTATGCATGTTATATCCTCAAGATTTCGTGCCTAGCCAAATAGGGAAAGAATCAATTGGATTGGTCATGATTTGTATCAAAAAGCATGTGAAAAAGATTTGAAAATCATGTTTAAAAATCAAATATCATATTCATGAATGCAAGAGATTTGGATCAAGTTTTCTAACCCTAATCATTCCTACATATACAAGCAAGCAAGACCCAATGCATTTGACCCCTAAGCTGCGCAGAAAACACCATTGGCAAACTTGAAAAGTAGCAAAAAAACTCAAATTTGAAAACCACATTCTAGGGCGATTCAAGGCTAAATAACTATCCCATTAGCTTCCTCAAGGATCATAGAACGTGTTCCAATCATTCCCTAAGCCCCATACTCAAGAAAACGTGAAATCACCATTGAAGTTGGTAAGGAAATTTTCAGAACCGGTTTCTATCATTCATGCATTGTTAACATGTTTCATGGTTGTTTTTGTGCTTAGAATAATGTTTGCAAGCTAACCCAATTGCTTAATTGTGTTTTTATCACCTCTATGCGAATCATTATCAAATTCTAGGGTTTGCAGAACTGTGAATTGGGCGTTTTCAGATAGCGTAAAATTAGACTACCACGATGCCATGGTCATGATCAGCACGCTTGGACGAAGAGGAATCCACCCTCGCACTCAATTTATGAGCGTTCTTGGGCTATTCGCTATTTTCCAGAAGATGGCCTAAAAGAACACTTGAAAAACTGTTGCCTATGTTTTTATGTTTCAGGAAAAATAAAACAAACGAAGAAGACGCTTAGGTGGCGAGGCATGGATGGCTGGTTCAAATTTTCGCGCGCGGAGGCCCCACTAACGTTGTTTTATTTTATATTTTTTCTTAGGTATGTTATAACCAGAACGCGCGTTTGGATTGGTTGGTTAGGCATATGTGTGGTAACGTTCAGGACCTGGGTTCGAGCCCCAGGTCCTCACCCCCTTTCCATATATTTTTCCAATTAATATTCACATGCAGGTTCAATGTTGTGGTCCATGATACACCCTCAAGATTAAACGTCCACGCGTACCTGGGCATCAAATCAAAGGCCATGATCTGGAGAGTACAGTGGACCCTAGTCAACGCGTGTACACGCGTCATGGAAAGGTCAACAAGGCCTCCAAATGGGCCAGAATTATTGGACTTTCACCTCCACTTTGGGGACAGATACCCCCCTAGGTTTGCATTTTTTACATTCTTTCTTTTTTTTGTTTTTTTTCTTTCTTTTAATTATTGTTCTTTTTTAATTAATTATTTTTTTCCATAAAAACACAAAACAATAAAAAAAATCAGAAAAGATAAAAATAAAATAATAAATATTTTATTTAATAGTATTTTGTAAATAAATAACTTTAATTGATTAGTTTTAAATTTAGGTTTTAATTTTAACTCTTTTAATAAAAATCTAAAAAATATAGAATTAGGGTTTAATTAATTTTCATCTTTTTTTCTTTTATTCCATAATAATTAAATATTAGATATTTATTTTTATAATTAAATTGTATATAAGATAATTAGGGTTAATTTTAGGTCAAAATTTAATCTTTTCTTAACAAATAAAAAATTGTAGAATTAGGTTTAATTTTAATTAATTCTTTTTCAATAAAATCCTAAAATACTAAAAAAATACCAAAACATTTCCTTTTCTTTTTTTTATTAATTAATCAATTTCATCATTTAATTTAATTTTGCAAAAAGGGTCCAACGCCCTCGTTTTAATTCTTATTCAATTCGCATGTCTATTTTATTTCTTATAATTTTGATGTATCTCTCCCAAGGCCATGTAATCTTTATCTTTCGCATTTTAATTCTTTATTTTTCTGTCAAATCGGGTTCAAGAAATTTTGGCGATGTGGACCCGCGCCTTTTGTAATAGCTTAGAATTTTTATTTCTCGCAATATTTTAACTGTTAAATAATGGCATGAAAGAATGTATGGACAAAAATAAAAACAAACGCTAGATCACCAATAACATGACAAAAGACAAAAATATCTGAAAACAACACACAAATCGCACACACCACCCCTAGGGTACGCCTCACTGTTGCCTTGCCTCGAAAGGTGATCATCGAGTAGAGGATGTCTTAGTAAGTCCTCATGATCCGGGAACCTGGCATGAGGGTAGCTTCTAAGGTGTCCCCCTATTGCTCTGGTGATCACCATGTCCCGAACCTCGAATTGACCCAAACACCTCCAACGGTGGTGCTACCTACCTCTCAATGGTGGGATGGCACTACTTTAAAGGACATTTACACAGACGAATTCCTTAAGGTAGGTAGGTTCTCGTAGATACTTGCTCTAATTTCAAAACAATTCAAAAAAATACTTTTCACACCGACACCTTTTCAAAAAGCTTTCGAAAGCAATTTTTCAAACACTCTTGAGGACCGATACAAGAGTCGAACTGGAATTTTCAAAGAAACTTTTTAAAACCCATAGTTGAAAAGCAAACAAACCATTTTTGAAAACATAATGAGCAAGTATCTAAGAGCCCATGGATAACCATGGATAGAAAGGGTGCTAACACCTTCCCTTTCTATAATCTACCTCCCGAACCGAGAGCAATCTCTTTAAGGAATTTTTCTGTGCTTTTGTCCTTTCCATTTGGAGAAAATAAAAGACGGTGGCGACTCTTGCTTCCGCGACATTTCGCGAACCAGCGTTAAACAGTCAGTTCCAGATCCACCGATCACAGAACTGGCGACTCTGCTGGGGATATAAACTTAAAGTGAGGTGTACCTTAGGGCTAGTTCATAACTGTGTTTTCAATTGCTTTCCTTGTGTGCTTTAAATTGTGGGACTGTCTCGGGAGTTCTATAGATCCTAACTCGGATCTGGGGATACCTTCTTAGAAAGTAGCAACAAGGCTGTGAGGGAACTGTGCGGGGTATACCGACATGGTTGAAACAGTCTGCTACGTTGATGTGGCACTTTGGTGTGTACCGGTAACCCTTGAGTTCAGTCAAGGAGAGTACGGGGCCTCTGCGTGGTGTCGTGAAGCATCAACAGACCTTAGGAACCTTAATTGAACTATCTTGGCCTCTTTAGGGTAGTGAGATAACTGACTTTGGTGCAGTCCGAGGTTGGTTAATACTCGATACTACACCCAATTGAGGGTTGCTTTCCTGGAATATTTCGGTCGCCGGTTCAGTGGCTAAATCGAAACGATGAACAATGAAAACAATCCCGTGATATTGGGACCCTTAGAACCCGGTTACTTCTAATAGGACAGGTTGAACCCACCAACTTCAAGAGGGTACTACGCAGACCCCATGCTGGCCTTAAACCCTAAGGGCTTGTCTTGTGTGCCTTGTGTGCCTTACATGTTTGTCTTTGTAAATATCTGTGGTGTGTTTAATCATAGCATCATGACATCATCCAGCATCATATGCATTGACTAACCATTTCAGGGGTTCGAATCTTCATCTTTGTTCTTTGTTTTGTAGGACAAGGAAACCGTTCGTAGAAAGACAATTCAAATCAGTCTTGTAAAGATCCCTCATCAGCTTAAGGAGCTTATATCCAGGATTCCCGAGAACTCTTCATTCAGTGAAAGGCATGGAAGCCTCATCAGCTTGGTCAACACCAACATTGAGGAAGATATGATAAAGGTCCTGTTCCAGTTCTTTGACCCTCTGCATCACTGTTTCACCTTCTTGGACTATCAGCTGGTACCTACATTGGAGGAGTTCTCCCGGCTCCTGAAGATCCCTATCCTTGATCAGCTACCCTACAACGGTACGGAAAAGGAACCTAAGCTTGAAGAGATTGCTAAAGCCTTGCACCTACAGTCATCTGACCTCAAGGGACATTGGAAGGTTAGAAGTGGTATCAAAGGGTTCTTAGCCAGGTTTCTGTTTGAAAAGGCCCATGAATGTTGGAACTCCCTTGACTTGCAAGCTTTTGAAGAAGTTGTGGCCCTCCTTGTCTATGGTTTGGTGTTGTTCCCTAACCCAGATCAGCTTATAGATATCAGTGCTGTCCAGATCTTTATGTCCAGGAATCCTATACCTACGTTGCTGGGGGACATCCTTCACTCATGTTACACTCGAACCATGAGAAAAAGAGGTGTCCTTATGTGTTGCACTCCCCTCCTGGGAAGGTGGTTTATTTCGCACCTTCCACAATCAGTCTTGAAGAATGAGCGGGGTTTGAGATGGTCACAACGGTTGATGACTCTTACACATGCAGATATACATTGGTGCCCTCGGTCCAGAGGAGATGTCACTATCATTGATCGTTGCGGGGAGTACCCTAATGTTCCTTTACTTGGAATCAGAGGAGGTATTACTTATAACCCCTGCCTGGCTTGGAGACAGTTTGGTTATGCTCGGAGGGATGGTCCTCATGACATGTTAATTCCTGACATAGTTTTTGACTTCGACAACGACACTCAAGGACTTCGCCAGAGATTTATCAGAGCCTGGAGGATGCCAAGTAGGATAGACAGCAAGACACTGGGGCACAGGAACTCCATCCCATTGGAACCTTATCTCAAGTGGGTACGCGCCCGCTCCCAGAAGTTAGTGATGCCTTATCCCCATATGCTCCCTGTGATCAAAGAACCAGTCTTGGAAGGAGAGGTGTCCTACACCATTCAGCACCCTGATATGCCCACATCCTGGGAAGAGATGCAGAAGAGCTGGATCCAGCTTAAGGAAGAACGGAATTCTCTTGAGACCAGTCTACATGCCAGTGAAAGGAAGGTCTTGGAGCTCACCCACCTGTTGCATGAGGAGAGGAATCTCAACACTTACATAGCTCCAAAGAGGATGCGCAGTGTATTTTGGGATTGATTTGCTTTTGTATTATTTTGCCCATGAGGCTTTGATGTATTAAACAGTTATTTCCTTAATGATAACGTGTGTTCCTTTTTGTCTACAACAAATTTGAACTTTCGAACCCTTGAATGCATTGCATAAACACATCTCATTCATCATGTGCATAGCAGGTTTTCCCCTTTTCAGGTTGCTTACAGTTCTTCGCTGTTTATTTCAGCATCATGAATCCCGACTCGTCATCAACTGAGACATCCATCAAAGCTCTTCAGGCGCAGAATGCGCAATTTCAAGAATTAATCAAGGGTTTGGCTCAAGGCCAAGAAGAGTTGAAGCCTCTGCTCCTGAAGAAGGAGAAAAAGAAGAAGAGAAGAACTGTTCTGTTCAACTCGGGCCGAAGGTTTGGCAACACTTTGCAGAATGAAGAGGCCGATTCTTCTGTTGGCAAGAGTACTCCTCAGACAGAAAAGGGTCCTAGTCCGGTAGTCTCTGACAACGAGACTGATTTTGATGAAGACAAATATCCTCCGGCAGAAGACCGTTACAAGCAGCTAGAAGATAGACTGAATGCTATGGAAATATAACAGGTACCTGGGCTGGATTTTGGAGATCTGGGTTTGTCTACTGGTGTGATCATTCCTCGGAAGTTCAAAGCACCATCTTTCACTAAGTATGACGGGGCGTCTTGTCCCAAGCTACATCTCAGGTCCTATGTTCGGAAAATTCAACCGTACTCCGCGGATAAGAATTTGTGGATCCACTTCTTCCAGGAGAGTCTTTCAGGGACTCATCTCGAATGGTTCTATCAGCTGGATGGGACCAAGGTTCGTAACTGGGAGGAGTTGGCTACTGCTTTCTACAAGCAGTATCAATATAATGCCGACCTTGCCCCTACACGTACCCAACTCCAGGGTATGTCGTTAGGTTCAAGTGAAGGTTTTAAAGAGTACGCTCAGAAGTGGAGGGATCTGGCTGGCAGGGTGCAACCTCCGTTGACTGATCGGGAGTTGGTAGACATGTTCTTGGGGACCCTATCTGGGCCGTTTTTCAACCATATTATCAGGAATTCGTCTGCAGGGTTCACTGATTTGATTCTGACTGGAGAGAGAATTGAGGCTGGGTTGAAGTCTGGAAAGATTCCGAAGGGTGCATCGTCTAGTTCTGAGAAGAAACCCTTCAAAAAGGAGGCTAGTGCTGTATATGGTTCCAAGAGATCAGAGAGATCTAAGCGCCGCCAATCTGTCAGCGCGGTAATGATTGCTAAGCCTGCTGCCGCTCCTCGGCCAACCAATCCTCAAAGGGCTGAAAGACCCCGGAGAGAGTTTACCTGTTTAAGCATGACCTTGTTGCAAATCTTACCCCAGTTGCTCTCAACCAACTTAGTGACCGTCAGAGAGGCTCCGAAGTTCCCAAATACTACCTCTCCGAAATACAACCCAAATGCTCGTTGTGCTTACCATTCTGATAGCCCAGGGCATTCCACTGATGACTGTTGGGCATTAAGGAGCAAGCTGCAGGACCTTATTGACGCCAAGGAGGTACAGTTTGAGGCATCTGAGAAGCCTAATGTAGTGACAGCTCCCCTGCCTGCTCATGGAGTGAATGCTATTAGGAACGAAGAGGAAGTGGATGAAGCTGAGTTTGATAGTTGGATCTACCCGGCAACCGACAGTGGACTTAACAATTGGAGTGCAAAGGACAATCTGACTGTTTCTCTTGTTACTAAGTAATGAATTCCTATGTTTTTGGTATTTGTAATAAACAGTAAATAAACTCTATGGCCCGGTGTCTTACCCGAGGCACCGTGGTTTCATTTGTGAGGGCATATAAATTGTCATTTCATATATCATGAATGAAAATCTTGGACGTTTTCTCGCATTGCAAATCTTATGCTCCTTTTCTGTTTTCCCTTCCTTTACATATATTTCAAAACAACTGTATTTACACACACACTCACTCATACAGGTTTCAATCCACTCTGGATCTCACTGATAACGACCCTGCTACTGCCAGTTATGACTTCGAAAGTCCGATCAACTTAGCCGAAGACGAAGGTGAAGATGATTGCGAAGTGCCTGGCGAGCTTGCAAGACTGTTACTTCAGGAAGAGAGGGCAATTCAACCCCATGAAGAGCCAGTGGAAACAATAAACTTGGGTACTGAGGCAGACAGGAAAGAGGTAAAGATTGGTGCCAACCTAGAGCTCAGCGTGAAGCAACGGTTGACTCAAATGCTACATGATTATATGGAGATCTTTTCCTGGTCCTACGAAGACATGCCCGGGTTGGATACCGATATTGTGGTACATCACTTGCCTACTAAGGAAGACTGCCCTCCGGTTAAGTAAAAGGTTCGTCGTATGCGCCCAGAGATGTCTGAGAAGATTAAAGCCGAGGTTATGAAACAGTTTGATGCTGGGTTCCTTGCAGTGACTTCTTACCCTCAGTGGGTTGCTAATGTGGTGCCAGTACCTAAGAAGGACGGTAAGGTCAGAATGTGTGTTGATTACAGGGATCTGAACAGGGCCAGCCCCAAAGATGACTTCCCTCTACCTCACATTGATGTCCTTGTCGATAATATAGCTCAGCATAAGGTATTCTCTTTCATGGATGGCTTTTCAGGTTACAATCAGATCAAGATGGCACCTGAAGACATGGAAAAGACTACATTTGTTACTCAGTGGGGCACCTTCTGCTACAAGGTCATGCCATTCGGGTTGAAGAATGCTGGGGCAACCTACCAACGTGCCATGGTTGCTTTATTTCATGACATGATCCATCATGAGATAGAAGTATATGTTGACGACATGATCGCAAGGTCCCAGACTGAGGAAGAGCACCTAGATCATCTGCAAAAGTTGTTTGACCGGTTGAAACTGTACAAGATGAGATTGAATCCGAACAAGTGCACCTTCGGGGTAAGATCTGGGAAATTTCTAGGCTTCGTTGTAAGTGACAAAGGAATTCAAGTGGACCCTGCCAAGGTCAAAGCTATTCAAGAGATGCCAGTTCCTAGGACAGAGAAGGAAGTCAGAGGTTTTTTAGGACGCCTGAATTACATTGCTCGATTCATCTCACATCGGACTGCTACCTGTGAGCCAATCTTCAAGCTGCTGAAGAAAGATCAGGTAGTACGTTGGAACGATGAATGTCAGGCTGATTTTGATAGAATCAAAGAGTATCTCCAAGAACCACCCATCCTTATGCCACCGGTTGAAGGGAGACCTCTGATATTATACCTGACAGTGCTTGATAACTCAATGGGGTGTGTGCTGGGGCAGCATGACGAGTCTGGCCGAAAAGAGCATGCCATTTATTACCTTAGCAAAAAGTTTACCGACTGTGAGACCCGATACTCACTGCTTGAGAAAACTTGCTGCGCTTTGGTATGGGCTGCTCGCCGGCTGAGACAGTATATGCTGACTCACACTACCTTGTTGATCTCAAAGATGGATCCAATAAAGTACATATTTGAAAAGCCTGCTCTGTCTGGGAGAATTGCAAGATGGCAAATGATCTTGACGGAATACGAAATTCAGTACACAACCCAGAAAGCCATCAAGGGAAGTGTATTGGCAGACCACTTGGCACATCAGGTCGTCGACGATTATCAGTCAATGAACTTCGAGTTTCCGGATGAAAGCGTCATGATAATAACTGATTGTGAAGTACCTGGACCGGATGAAGGACCTGAGGAAGGATCCCGATGGTCTATGCACTTTGACGGAGCCTCCAATGCTTTGGGAAACGGCATCGGTGCCATAATCATATCTCCTCAAGGTACTCATACTCCGCTCACTGCCCGGCTATGTTTCAACTGCACCAATAACATGGCAGAGTATGAGGCGTGCATCATGGGTCTTCAAGCTGCGATTGACTTAAGGATCAAATTTCTAAGTGTCTTCAGAGATTCCGCTCTCGTGATCAATCAGATCAAAGGAGAGTGGGATACGAAACATCCAAACCTGATTCCTTACAGAGAATGTGTGTTGACCCTGATCCCCCACTTCACAGAGATAACCTTTGAACACTTTCCAAGAGAAGAGAATCAGCTGGCGAACGCGTTAGCTACAATGGCTTCTATGTTCAAAGTTAAATGGGATAATAAGGCTCCCCGGATCATCATCTGGAAACTGGACGAACCGACATACTGTTGCGATCTCGAGACTGAATTGGTGACTGAGAAGCCTTGGTACCATGAGGTGAAGAGATATTTGGAAGCTCAGGAATACCCTGAAGGTGCCTTAGTCAATGACAAGAAATTCCAGAGAAGGTTCGCAGCAAAGTTCTTCCTTAGCAACGGCATCGTGTACAAGCGAAACCATGATTCAACATTACTGCGTTGTGTGGATAAGACTGAAGCAGAAAGAATCATGGAAGAGCTACATGAAGGGACCTTTGGTACACATTCCAGTGGACACACTATGGCTAAGAAGATCCTTCGGGCAGGGTATTACTGGTCCACAATGGAAGCTGACTGTTACCAACATTCCAGGACATGCCATAAGTGCCAGATTTATGCAGACAAGGTGCATGTTCCTCCAGTTCCTCTGAATGTTCTGACAGCGCCTTGGCCGTTTGCAATGTGGGGCATAGACATGATCGGTGAGATTAAACCTACGACATCCAATGGGCATCGCTTCATCCTGGTAGCGATTGATTATTTTACGAAGTGGGTTGAGGCAGCATCCTATGCTACGGTAACCAAGACTGTTGTGGCACGGTTCATTTGGCATAACCTGATCTGTCGGTACGGCGTCCCAGAAAGGATTATTACAGACAACGGTACCAATCTGAATAACAAGATGATCACTGAGCTCTGCGAGCAGTTCAAAATACAGCACCACAATTCTTCTCCTTACAGACCGAAGATGAATGGGGCTGTAGAAGCAGCAAATAAGAACATTAAGAAAATCGTGCAGAAGATGACAGTGACTTATAAAGATTGGCACGAGATGTTACCGTTTGCTCTACATGGGTACCGTACCTCAGCTAGGACGTCAACCGGGGAAACTCCTTTCTCCTTGGTTTATGGTATGGAGGCAGTCTTGCCGATCGAAGTGCAAATACCCTCTCTCCGGATAATGAAGGATGCAAATCTGAACGAAGATGATTGGATCCAGACCCGACTTGATCAACTCAACCTTATTGACGAAAAGAGACTTGCTGCTATCTGCCATGGTCAGACGTACCAAAAACGAATGATTAGGGCATTTAACAAAAAGGTCAGACCACAGGAATATCAAGTTGGGGATCTGGTAATCAAGCGAATCATCCTTCCTCAGAGTGATCCAAGGGGCAAATGGACCCCTACATACGAAGGGCCATTTGTGGTTAAACATGTGTTCTCAGGAGGAGCCATGATTCTAACCAACATGGATGGTGACGACCTTCCTCACCCCGCCAATGCAGACATAGTAAAAAGATACTACGCATAAAAAAGACCCGCTAGGCTGACATGCCTAGGCAAAAATTAGGGCTTCCCGTCGAACCAAAAGGGTTCGGGCAAAATGAAGGGATGAAAATGAAAAAAATCTGTACACCCGGCAAGTCGAAAACCTGAAAAGGCGGCTTGGGCAAAAATGGGTATCCCGGTGGACTGAAAACCCGAAAGGGCGGTCCAGGCAAAAATTAGGGATAAAAGCGTAACACTATGTCTCATTGGATCACTTTGCATCCAGAATCCGGTATCTACATCGAGTTCAGACGGCATCAATCAGTCAGCTTCATCTTCGTTTAGGTCATCAAGTGATGAGACGCTCGGGGTTATAAAGGCAATAGCAGAGTTGAAACCCAGTGGGATCATTCATTTCACACAGCTGTTTTATTTTCTTTTGTACAAATTTGTTTAAACTCTTTTGTTCAGCGGCGTTCTCTTACTAGGACGTCAGCCTCTTGTACACAAAACGCCTATTTTCAGGCCATTCAAAAATCAATAAAAATATACTTTTCAGTTAAAAGTGCCAATTGTTTTTCTTTTTCTGTTTTGTTTTGCGAAGAACGTCCAAGGTTCAATTTGTGATATATGCATTGACAGTAATTTGCTAACTCATGAATATTTGCATACGAAACAAAGAATTAATTACAGGTAACATTAGAAACAGGGGCAATAAAGAGTTGTCTAGGAAATCTAATTGTTCTGTCCCCCAAGGTATCAAGGTAGGTTCAGCTGAAGAACACAACCAGGTATCTTAATTCCCCAGAGAGTGAGCCAGCAAGCAGTACACTCTCTCCAAGTTATATGATCAGGCCTTAAGGAAGTTGGGTATCCTCCAGTGGATCTCAACATTTCCCCAGCAGTACATATTCATAACAAGCATCCCCGGCAGTCTTGGTCTAAAGATTGTTCCCCGGCGGCATACCAACATTCAAAGGAATCACTTCCCCCGCAGTTCAAAACTTCCCCAGGAGAGTCCAATCTAGTTCCCCAGGAAAGTTGGAATTTATCTCCCCAAGCAGTAAGCTCATCCCCAGTAGATTCTGGAAGCTTATCCTCGCAGAGCACGAACGCGTCTCCCGGCTTTATTCAAAGAGTTATTTCCTTAACAGGATATAACTGGGTTATCCTCAGCCAAAAGCCACGGAAAGAGCGTCCTCGACGAAGTCTTCTTATCCCCAGCAATGTCTATCGGCACTTCCAACGCAACAAGGGTATCCCCAGCAAGTTACCAACACTCAGCAAAATACCTCTCTCCCCACAGAGTATTGCTCCTCAGCAAGATTGTTAGAGTGCTTTCCTCCCCGCAGAGTTATTCCATTCGCCAAGTTTATTCCCCAACAGAGTCATCTTCTCCTACCAGTATACTTGCAACTATCAGCCCCAGCGGAAGCGAAATCTATTCTTCACATTAGCCCAGGATATGATTTCCCGGCACCCGTCAAGGATTTACTTTCCTAGACGAAAGCATACATTCCTAAACATCGCATACATCATTATAGCATGCATAGACGCATCATATTTTACAAATCTCATTTATGTTGAGAACATCATTGCTTGGTCCATATCATGCATTGCATATGACAGACCTCTACCTTTCAGGAAAGATTCAGCTAAATTCTCAATTATATTTCAAGACCTAGACCGGTTCAGTTAATCGACTCCAAAGATTTCTTATCCAGTCCAAGGCCTTCTCTAGTCCAGCAAAATCGACCCCAAACAGATTTTTCTGATGAAGACTCAGTAGAAGTTATCAGGTTTTTCTCAAACGTCCGCTGTTGAGATTATAATTTCCTATGGTTCTCTCCCCAACGGTGCGGAGATGATAATTCCATCCCAGGTTTTTCTCAAACGTCCGCTTTTGAGATTATAATTTCCTATGGTTCTCTCCCCAATGTTGTGGAGATGATAATTCCATCCCAGGTTTTTCTCAAACGCCCGCTTTTGAGATTATAATTTCCTATGGTTCTCTCCCCAATGTTATGGAGATGATAATTCCATTTCAGGTTTTTCTCAAACGTCCGCTTTTGAGATTATAATTTCCTATGGTTTTCTCCCCAATGTTGTGGAGACGATAATTCCATCCCAGGTTTTTCTCAAACGTCCGCTTTTGAGATTATAATTTCCTATGGTTCTCTCCCCAATGCTGCGGAGACGATAATTCCATTTCAGGTTTTTCTCAAACGTCCGCTTTTGAGATTATAATTTCCTATGGTTCTCTCCCCGATGTTGCAAAGATGATAATTCCATCCCAGGTTTTTCTCAAACGTCTGCTTTTGAGATTATAATTTCCTATGGTTCTCTCCCCAATGTTGCGGAGACGATAATTCCATTCCAGGTTTTTCTCAAACGTCCGCTTTTGAGATTATAATTTCCTATGGTTCTCTCCCTAACGGTGCGGAGATGATAATTCCATCCCAGGTTTTTCTCAAACGTCCGCTTTTGAGATTATAATTTCCTATGGTTCTCTCCCCAACGGTGCGGAGATGATAATTCCATTCCAGGTTTTTCTCAGACGTCCGCTTTTGAGATTATAATTGCCTATGGTTCTCTCCCCGATCCTGCGGAGATGATAATTCCCACCAAGATTCTCTCAACAACTGCTGTTGAAGCTGAAGTTATCCAAGGTTCTCTCACTGTTCATGCTGAGGTAGTAACCACCCCTGGTTCATTCATCACCGTTTGAAGATCCAGACTCAGCTCCTGTAACCAGTCAGGACACATCTATATCAAGCATCTGAAGACCAGCTCCTGCAACAGGTCAGGTAATCATTTTCTTTTGCAGGTATGCAAGTTCTCGCTAAGGAATCTCTTATGCGATCAATCTCTAGATGGAATCTATAAGCCCATCATCCTATCCATCAATCTCTAAATGGCATCTATAAGCCCATTCCCATCATCACACTGCTACTATGTGAGCGCAAATTTCTGGAAACTCTAGTGTTCAATCATCTTCCACCCTCGGATTACGAAAGGCACGTCAGCCAATCTGCATCCTCAGGTCTAAGAAGATTGAACAGGGGCAACTGTTTTACCCCAAAATTTGCCCTCCCATATTCTTCAAGAAATTGCCAAGTCATGCTCCAAAGTTCCCCAAAGGTTGCACAGTGCAAGAGCCTCCTAAGCAGTCAAAATTAGGGTTTTGATTCTGATCCAGAAAATGAAGTTTCCAAAGGTCCAATCAAGTCTCACATGCCTACAAATGTGGTCAAGCATCCTCATATAAAGTTTCAAGGCTTTTAGCACAAAATTGCACAGTCAAGACCCTAATTGCACTACAGTCAACTGTAGGGGCTAAATGGTCATTTGACAGTCAAAAGTTCAAATTTTTGGTCAACATCTCATTTTGAAGCCACAAACATCATTTGATCAATGCTTGATCATGATTATCAAAGCTTGGCTCAAAAATCATCAAGACGCAAAAGTTTCCTTATTTGGACAGTTGAAAAAGTCAACTGTAAATTGACCAGGGCATAACTTTCACATGGATTATCAGAAAAATTTAATCCAAAGATCATTTTGAAGAGAAAGACATTTCCTACAACTCATCTTCATACTTCAAGTCCAAGAAATGCTCTCACAAAAAGTTATCAATTTCAACATTATAGGTCATTTTCAAAAGTCAACAAAAAGAGACTTTAAGTCAAAGGCCATAACTTGAGATTGGTAAATCAAAATGACATTGGACCAAATACATTGGTTATAGGACTCAAAGACCTTTCCAAAATGTCCAAGAACATGAGCAAAGCTTAAAAATTGAGCAAGTTATGCCTTGTGGAAGTTGGGAAATTTTTGGATATTTTGAAAAGTCAACATTGATTCAAATGACCTAAAATTGCTAATGGGCCTATTTTTCTTCCACAATTCATCATCCAAGGCATGTGCACGACCACTTGGCCCAAAGGGAAGTTTTTCTTCATTTTTTATTTATTTATTTGAATTTTTATTAATAATAATTCATTTAAATCAATTAAATACATGAAAAATAATTAACCTAAGTTTTTCAATCTTTTTATGCATGTTATATCCTCAAGATTTCGTGCCTAGCCAAATAGGGAAAGAATCAATTGGATTGGTCATGATTTGTATCAAAAAGCATGTGAAAAAGATTTGAAAATCATGTTTAAAAATCAAATATCATATTCATGAATGCAAGAGATTTGGATCAAGTTTTCTAACCCTAATCATTCCTACATATACAAGCAAGCAAGACCTAATGCATTTGACCCCTAAGCTGCGCAGAAAACACCATTGGCAAACTTGAAAAGTAGCAAAAAAACTCAAATCTGAAAACCACATTCTAGGGCGATTCAAGGCTAAATAACTATCCCATTAGCTTCCTCAAGGATCATAGAACGTGTTCCAATCATTCCCTAAGCCCCATACTCAAGAAAACGTGAAATCACCATTGAAGTTGGTAAGGAAATTTTCAGAACCGGTTTCTATCATTCATGCATTGTTAACATGTTTCATGGTTGTTTTTGTGCTTAGAATAATGTTTGTAAGCTAACCCAATTGCTTAATTGTGTTTTTATCACCTCTATGCGAATCTACCATTATCAAATTCTAGGGTTTGCAGAACTGTGAATTGGGCGTTTTCAGATAGCGTAAAATTAGACTACCACGATGCCATGGTCATGATCAGCACGCTTGGACGAAGAGGAATCCACCCTCGCGCTCAATTTATGAGCGTTCTTGGGCTATTCGCTATTTTCCAGAAGATGGCCTAAAAGAACACTTGAAAAACCGTGGCCTATGTTTTTATGTTTCAGGAAAAATAAAACAAACGAAGAAGACGCTTAGGTGGCGAGGCATGGATGGCTGGTTCAAATTTTCGCGCGCGGAGGCCCCACTAACGTTGTTTTATTTTATATTTTTTCTTAGGTATGTTATAACCAGAACGCGCGTTTGGCTTGGTTGGTTAGGCATATGTGTGGTAACGTTCAGGACCTGGGTTCGAGCCCCAGGTCCTCACCCCCTTTCCATATATTTTTCCAATTAATATTCACATGCAGGTTCAATGTTGTGGTCCATGATACACCCTCAAGATCAAACGTCCACGCGTACCTGGGCATCAAATCAAAGGCCATGATCTGGAGAGTACAGTGGACCCTAGTCAACGCGTGTACACGCGTCATGGAAAGGTCAACAAGGCCTCCAAATGGGCCAGAATTATTGGACTTTCACCTCCACTTTGGGGACAGATACCCCCCTAGGTTTGCATTTTTTACATTCTTTCTTTTTTTTGTTTTTTTTCTTTCTTTTAATTATTGTTCTTTTTTAATTAATTATTTTTTTCCATAAAAACACAAAACAATAAAAAAAATCAGAAAAGATAAAAATAAAATAATAAATATTTTATTTAATAGTATTTTTTAAATAAATAACTTTAATTGATTAGTTTTAAATTTAGGTTTTAATTTTAACTCTTTTAATAAAAATCTAAAAAATATAGAATTAGGGTTTAATTAATTTTCATCTTTTTTTCTTTTATTCCATAATAATTAAATATTAGATATTTATTTTTATAATTAAATTGTATATAAGATAATTAGGGTTAATTTTAGGTCAAAATTTAATCTTTTCTTAACAAATAAAAAATTGTAGAATTAGGTTTAATTTTAATTAATTCTTTTTCAATAAAATCCTAAAATACTAAAAAAATACCAAAACATTTCCTTTTCTTTTTTTTATTAATTAATCAATTTCATCATTTAATTTAATTTTGCAAAAAGGGTCCAACGCCCTCGTTTTAATTCTTATTCAATTCGCATGTCTATTTTATTTCTTATAATTTTGATGTATCTCTCCCAAGGCCATGTAATCTTTATCTTTCGCATTTTAATTCTTTATTTTTCTGTCAAATCGGGTTCAAGAAATTTTGGCGATGTGGACCCGCGCCTTTTGTAATAGCTTAGAATTTTTATTTCTCGCAATATTTTAACTGTTAAATAATGGCATGAAAGAATGTATGGACAAAAATAAAAACAAACGCTAGATCACCAATAACATGACAAAAGACAAAAATATCTGAAAACAACACACAAATCGCACACACCACCCCTAGGGTACGCCTCACTGTTGCCTTGCCTCGAAAGGTGATCATCGAGTAGAGGATGTCTTAGTAAGTCCTCATGATCCGGGAACCTGGCATGAGGGTAGCTTCTAAGGTGTCCCCCTATTGCTCTGGTGATCACCATGTCCCGAACCTCGAATTGACCCAAACACCTCCAACGGTGGTGCTACCTACCTCTCAATGGTGGGATGGCACTACTTTAAAGGACATTTACACAGACGAATTCCTTAGGGTAGGTAGGTTCTCGTAGATACTTGCTCTAATTTCAAAACAATTCAAAAAAATACTTTTCACACCGACACCTTTTCAAAAAGCTTTCGAAAGCAATTTTTCAAACACTCTTGAGGACCGATACAAGAGTCGAACTGGAATTTTCAAAGAAACTTTTTAAAACCCACAGTTGAAAAGCAAACAAACCATTTTTGAAAACATAATGAGCAAGTATCTAAGAGCCCATGGATAACCATGGATAGAAAGGGTGCTAACACCTTCCCTTTCTATAATCTACCTCCCGAACCGAGAGCAATCTCTTTAAGGAATTTTTCTGTTCTTTTGTCCTTTCCATAGACGGTGGCGACTCTTACTTCCGCGACATTTCGCGAACCAGCGTTAAACAGTCAGTTCCAGATCCACCGATCACATAATGCATAAGTAAAAAGTTGTCTAGTATGGTTAGGCACTTTAAACATGCTTATCTTATTGTATAGAGGATGCTTGTGCAGAAAGAACAAGTGCAAAGCTCAAGACAAATTGACTTTGTGATTAAAGCCTCTTTACTAGAATGGCAATGTTACTTTGTGCCATTAATGGAAATGCAACTTGGATAATGGATCAAATGCTTGGACAATGACCCTATCGGTTGTGAAAAACATTAATTATGGAGTTAAAAACAAGTTTGAGGCCTGCAAAGCAAAGATTATGCAGCCTAGCATGGATTTGGTTCATGTGTTCTTCATAAAATGACTTGTAATTCATGTTTGGAAACCCTAACTTCTTGCCTTCGATTATCCTTGCTCAAACATGATCTGAATGAGTTCTTGGACATTTTGGGAATCTTGTAACATCCTTTAAAACCCCTATGTTTGACATTTTTGAAAATTCATCTTGGAACTATATGAAAAATTGCCATGAAGTTAGGTCAAAATCCTGCCTAAACTAGGGCAAAATTTCACTAAGTTTCTAAGTTTCATAAACATGTATTCACAAAATCATGACTAGAAATCCATGCATTTCTATGAGAAGTTGTGTTCTACAATGTTTTAAATCTCATTGAGATCTACAACTTTCATGTTGGAAGTTTCCTTTTAATCATCTTGCATCATGGTGGAAATTTGGCTCAAAGTTATGAAAAAATATGAAATTTTTAACACTTAGAAAAATTTCTAAGTTTAGAAATTTTGACTTTTCAAAATGAAATATTGACTTTTTGATTTCTTGATGAACAAGTTTCATATTTTGACATGTTTTGATGAATTGTGATATTTGATACTTAATTTTGACAAAAAAGCCAAAGTTTGACTTTTCAGTGGACAGTTGACTTTTGATCAGTTGACTGAAAATCAACTATCAATCAATTGATCTTGAGGAAAGTTTTGAGCCATGCCATTAGATCAAAATGATTCATTTGAATCCTTAAGATCGTGTCTCAAACCAATAAGTTATTTGCTATGTCAAAAATCAGAAATTGCACCTTCTTAGTCAAAACCCTAATTTTGACCATTTTACCCTTTTGATGATCTAATCAAATTTCTTGAGAAATTGTGATCCAAACTTGATCAAATTAAATATATGAGTTCATAATGTTGATATGGATAAAAAATTATGAAGTTTGACTGTAAATTGACCATAATTAACTTTTTCCCCAATACAATTGATTTTTAGGTTAACTGATCAATTGTCTGAGCAAAAATGTGATCCAAGACTTGAAACTTGACACGAGCAATCTTGAGGGTACAAAATGATCCATTAAATTAATTTGGGGCATTAAAAGTTCATTTGTTCTTGTGCGAACTCAAACCCTAATTTCCAGTCATCAGTGCTAGAGGAGGTGTCTTGAGCTGATCAACCCTTGTGCTGTCTTGAACCAAAGGAGATCTTGTGAGAGTTTACTTGAGAAATGAGAGGGCATATTTTAGGGTACAACACAGACGTAAAGATAATGCCTCTAAATCTTTAGTACAAACACCACTGCAGCTAATTCCAGATCATAAGCAGGGTAATTCCTTTCATGAACCCTCAATTGCTTTGACGCATAAGCTACCACTTTATCATTCTGCATAAGCACACCACCTAAACACAATTTAGAAGCATCACAATATACATCAAATGATTCTTCAGGATTAGGTAATATCAAAATTGGAGCCTTCAAAAATTTCTTCTTTAGCTCGGTAAAACTTTCTTCACATTGGATGTCCCACACAAACACTTTGCCTTCACAAGTCAGCTGAGTCACCAGAAGTGCTAACTTAGAAAAGTCTTCAATGAATCTTCTATAATAACCAACCAAGCATAAAAAGGTTCTAATTTATGTAACTGACTTTAGAGTCTCCCACTGCAGTACTACATCTACCTTGGATGGATCTACAATAATAACACCGCCTAATATAACATGACCAAGAAAACTAACTTTCTCTAACTATAATGCACACTTTGACAACTTCACATAGCTTATTCTCTTTCAATACTTGCAATAAAATGTGCAAATTATTAGCATGCTCTCCCTATCATTTAAAATATATCAAGATATCATCAATGAATACGACTACGAATCAATCCAAGTAAGTGTGACAGATGCGGTTCATATACTCCATAAATACTCTCGGAGCATTGGTAACACTGAATTACATCACTGAATACTCATAATGTCCATATCGAGTCCTGAAAGTTGTCTTCTCAATATCATCATCTTTGACTCAAATCTAGTGATAGCCTGATCTCAAGTCAATCTTGTTAAACACACATGCACCCACCAGTTGATCCATCAAGTCATCTATTCTCAAAAGTGAATACTTAATTTTTACTTTATTCAATTATCGGTAATCAACACAGAGTCTTATACTACCACCCTTTTTATTCAATAGCAACAATGGAGCTCCCGAAGGTGATACACTTGGTCTCACAAATTACTTTTCAAGTAAGTCTTTTAATTGCTTCTTTAATTCTGCTATTTCATATGCCGACATTTTGTATGGGGCCATAGAAATAGGTTTTGTACCTGAAATTCTGGTGTATGCCAGTCTTCAGATGTTATACTCAATGTCTAGACATCTGATATGACATAATAAATACACTGCAAGGTAGATACCCAACTTTTCGTGATTCAGTACTAAAGAATAACAGAAGCACAGTTTTATCCAAGCTGCGCCAGATATACTTTGAAGGTGCAGAGGATAGAACACACGATGTACCTAGTTCTGTTCATTTGTTGCACATGATCAGCAGAGAGCAAACAACCTTCACAGTTCTGTTTCTCCTGCACAGATATCAGCATGATGTCTTAACATGTTCTGAGACATCATCTGTTACAACATTACAGTTTTACCTTGATATATAACAGACAGAATTATAAAGTGTTGAAGGTAAAAACACAAATCAGTTGTTGACCCAGTTCGGTGAAACACACCTACTCTGGGGGCATACCAAGCCAGGAAGAAGATCCACTATCAGCAATATTAATTCAGGACTAAACTTCACAAGTTCCCATCCCTCACTTAATCATTTACCCAGTGCAACCTATACCTAGGAACTCCTAGATAGAAACCTACCAGTTTCCATTCCTATTGTCGCAACAACAGAAGTCTTACTCCTATTCAAGAAGTAGTGCCCTCCCACTTGGTTTCCTACATTACAATGAATACAAAGTAATGCAAAAATACTTAGACTTGCTTCACAGCTTCGTCCAAGAACACTCAAACTCTTACCTACAGGTATCGAGTTACACACATGGTAACCTTGCCACAGACCGATAGGTTTACCTAACAGAACACCCCCAATATTACATTATGTGAGGCTTAAGAGTTGATGAAGACACTCTTCAAAAACAAACACTTGATTAAGCTTCACAGCTTTTTAATCAAGCAACACAAACACTCTTGCTTCACAGCTTTGAGTGATCCACACAACTAAGTTGACTCTGCTTCACAGCTTTAGTCAAGGAACATTCAAACAATGTTGCTTCAAAGCTTTGAGTGCTACACAACCCTTACAATTAGAAACCTATTCCAAGTCACTTATCACAATGATAATTGCTTGGAGTACAATAATCAAACCTATACAGATTACAAATGATCTTCTGATCAATAAAAAGGGATCCTTGAAAAACAGCAGCTCTGTTGAATATATAGCAGCTGCAACTTCAGTTAGGGTTTCCAAAATCCTAGGGTTAATTCCGTTTGACCTAAAGACCAGGTCACAGGACTTTATTAACCAGGTTAGGGTTGAGCTAGGTTACCCCTCAGAAAACGCAGGATTCTGTTCAGGAAAGACTGAGTTATTTCCTGAAAAAACTCAGACTTATCCAACCTGCAAACCTGTTAGTTCAGAACAGGATGTCATAACATCTGTTATGACATCTGAGAAAACCTGTCTACTGATTTAGCAAAATGTGATCATTTTGCAAAATGCTCAGATACACACTTATAAACATCAGTACTTGAATTACAATATTTTTCTGCAAAGGTACCTAATGAGTCAGTACAAACTAAACTAGAATGTTATGACATCAGTCATGACATTCACACATACACTTGGGATTTACCAAAAATGAAAGCCAATACCTAAACACCTACAAAATCCCCCTTTGGCAGATTTTTGGCTAAAGACCCTAAGCAATCAGAGATAGATAGCAGCAGAAATAAGTGACAGCAGAAAAATAGAATGTCAAGTACTAATTAAGTAAGTACCAAAATATTCTCCCCCTCTTTAGCCACAAATGGGCCAAAGATACATGTTCATAATGATTATACAGTTATCCAAAAACAATTAATAAGAGCAGCAGCAGAAGAAAAAGAACTGAACACACTTCCAAACTCCACCAAATATCAGCACCAACCAGCAACACCACCAAATAGCAACCAACCTTTAAGCACTGTTATCAGGCTCGGAGGATTCTGGCTTCTTCCTTTTCTTGTGAGCAATGTCAACATTCTTTTCTTTGTCTGATGTCTCAACATCCTTAGAGACATCTGGATTTAAAGGAACAGCATTTGAACTTTCTTGATTTAAAGGACTACTCCCCACTCCACCAATTACTAGAAATCACACTCTGCCTCAGTTATATAATACCTTTATTAGATGAAAAGTTATCACCTAAACATTCCAGCTTACTAAAATGCTTCATAATGAGACACAAACGCCCTGTTTTCTTAGCAGATGAAAACATGCTCAAATCCTATGTCGTCATACATTCTGCTATTTTCATATTAGCAGCTTGAAACCATTCCATTTACACAAAGATGATGGTTACTCCCTCTGAGTCATACAACTGTACACACATGGGTTTATTAATAGTAATCCACACTTCATCCAATTTTCCTCCTGTCTGTAGTTTTAGAGGAAATTGGGAACAATGTCATTAGGCAATGTGATGACATTCGGTCAGACATAGTCCTCTTCAGTCTTGAACACATCATCCCAATAGTTAATAAAGTGCCACACTTTATATCCTACGAGTCTGATGAAGACTTTCCGTACAAACCAATACTCCCCCTGTTAGGGACAATCACTTCTCCTCATGGAAACAAGTAGGTCACATTCAATACTCTGTTGGACCTTCAAGACAACTTCTGATTCAAAGTAAATAAGACCCCTTGATGAATGGAAAACATAAGACGCATCTTCATGTCTTCAAGAGCGCACCCTCTGTTCAACTATATTGGTTGAACGCATCCATACTCTGAATCAAACTTTCTTCAGACCAGAACAAGTTAGAACATCCTTGGTCTAAGTCAACCTTTCTGAGTCACATCATACAAAGGACATCTTCTGAAAATCTTTAGAAATTACTCTGATGTCTTCAGACCATCCTCAGACAATATTCAGACCTTACTGCGCTACCAGCTTGATCAGAACAAAATCAAACACACAAATAGGGACACCAACATTCTCATCCCATTACAAGAGATAATCTACTATAGATGACTTATAACTTCTACCACAAGCTCCAAGAGATGAATAAAAGCCACCTCCTCTTTGTATTCAACTCATTACTCTTCTGCCCAAAAGTAATCTGTCTAAGACTAACCTCAATAATAATCAGCTGCCACATGTTGATTATCTTGATTCTCCGAATCCACTGCTGAGATAGACCAAATCCCAATGTTTGATTATCTCCTTCATGAATCCTCATATGAAAAAATCAAATGCCACCTTTTGACTTCTCCATGTTTATTAGCTAATTCACTTCCTTACCTAGATCAGAACCAGACTGATCCAAGTAACCACCATCAAGATTATGATGTCTTCTTCTTCTTGTAGCTTCAAGTCTGAAAACGTTTCCAGGAAACTTTTTCAGAGATCAAATGATTTTGCTGTTACCAAAGAGATAGCTCTAAAGCATCACTCTTCCTGTGATTCTTCACAGGGTCTAGAAGAAGGAATGTTCCCACATCTTTAAGAACATCAGTTATCTTGAATTCCAAGGATAATCAATTAAATACTTGTACTTGTCACAAATAGCAATTGATCTTAAATCCTTCCCATTATCCTGTAAGATACTTTCACCATTTGAATACTTTGACATACTCTTCGTGTGTTAATATCTTCTTCTTGCAAGAACTTTCTTTGAGAGACCAAAGAGTTGAGATATCTAGGTTGCCACCCTTGACTCAGGTAAATAGAATTTTCTCTGAACAAACTCTACTCACCTTAACAGATTTGACACTCCTTCCAGATCAGATTCATCCTTAGGAATGAGAGAGATGAATCCTTCATTGCAAATATGTCACACAACACCCAGAACCCATGTGACACAGGTCAACAACCAGGCTGAACTAATGTGAGGAGGTTAACCAAATCTCCCCCTCAAACTACCAATCATGGAAGCTCCACACAAAATATCCATGCATTGTACACAAATGTCTCGACATGACATATGACATCCCTACCAGATTCAAGTAACTCCAAGAGTTATACCTGTTCATACTCCAATCACACCAATCAGCTGACCTTAAGTACTTCAGTGAAGACAACAACACCAATCATCAGCAGATATGTATTGCCAGAACATACTACCTTAACCAAACTCTGAGTCTTCATATTCTCACATCTTGAAAGATCTTCCACTTCTAATCATGATGTTTAAATGACAAGATTCATGATCCCAATCTACTTCTATGAAGGAGCAATAATGCTGCACCATCATTGACTTTTATTAACCAATGGGCTTGTCTTTCTTCACACCATAGTACTCCAGGGAACACCTGCTCATCCCTGATCAATCTTCAGGAATAAGCCCACCAATAGGGATTGCACAATGTCACATCTCAACCAGCTCCACTTCTAGAGTTCTGACTTCTAAAAGTAACCTTCGGGAGCACACAGACATAGTTGACTCTACCATTGTCAACTTTGCACACACAGATGTCTCCTCTTCCAGGTCAGGAGTAGGTTCCAAACAAAAGTATCCCTTTGTTTGACACCCAAAACATATGCTCTTCAACTAGTAGCTGCATACTTGTTGAACACATGTTCCACCATCACATAGAACATCAGTTCCATCACCTTGGAACAAATCCCTCCTTTAAATTCTTCAAGGTCTTCGTATAACACTAATTCGTGATTATGCGACTCTTACCATCCTGAACGAAGAACGTCTTCATGAGTGGACTTGAGAGGACTCAAGTATCTGTGACATCTTCAATAGCTTATGTTGAAATCTTGAATACAGTAGCCTTCAATCCACAAGAGGGGAAACACATCAGAGCTTGAGTTTTGCCAAGTATTATGCAGCGGAAGAACATAATACAACTCAATCTTTGCACACACTTTAGGCGTACACAAATCCTAGGTTTGAAAATAAATCAAACCTAGAGCAGCTAACACACAACAAGGTCAAATGCCAATCACCAAAGACAGGTACACACAGTTCCTGTCATGAATAGTCCATCCTCCCACTTTAAGGGACCATTCAGGGAAATAACAAACCTTTCCAGGTTACGATCTCCAGTACTAAAATTGACCTTGCAGATACCAGAAAGTATCACCCATGGATCTCATCCAGAAACAGAACAGGATGCCTGCTCTGATACCAATTGAAATTCTGGTGTATGCCAGTCTTCAGATGTTATACTCAATGTCTAGACATCTGATATGACATAATAAATACACTGCAAGGTAGATACCCAACTTTTCGTGATTCAGTACTAAAGAATAACAGAAGCACAGTTTTATCCAAGCTGCGCCAGATATACTTTGAAGGTGCAGAGGATAGAACACACGATGTACCTAGTTCTGTTCATCTGTTGCACATGATCAGCAGAGAGCAAACAACCTTCACAGTTCTGTTTCTCCTGCACAGATATCAGCATGATGTCTTAACATGTTCTGAGACATCATCTGTTACAACATTACAGTTTTACCTTGATATATAACAGACAGAATTATAAAGTGTTGAAGGTAAAAACACAAATTAGTTGTTGACCCAGTTCGGTGAAACACACCTACTCTGGGGGCATACCAAGCCAGGAAGAAGATCCACTATCAGCAATATTAATTCAGGACTAAACTTCACAAGTTCCCATCCCTCACTTAATCATTTACCCAGTGCAACCTATACCTAGGAACTCCTAGATAGAAACCTACCAGTTTCCATTCCTATTGTCGCAACAACAGAAGTCTTACTCCTATTCAAGAAGTAGTGCCCTCCCACTTGGTTTCCTACATTACAATGAATACGAAGTAATGCAAAAATACTTAGACTTGCTTCACAGCTTCGTCCAAGAACACTCAAACTCTTACCTACAGGTATCGAGTTACACACATGGTAACCTTGCCTTAGACCGAGAGGTTTACCTAACAGAACACCCCCAATATTACATTATGTGAGGCTTAAGAGTTGATGAAGACACTCTTCAAAAACAAACACTTGATTAAGCTTCACAGCTTTTTAATCAAGCAACACAAACACTCTTGCTTCACAGCTTTGAGTGATCCACACAACTAACTTGACTCTGCTTCACAGCTTTAGTCAAGGAACATTCAAACACTCTTGCTTCAAAGCTTTGAGTGCTACACAGCCCTTACAATTAGAAACCTATTCCAAGTCACTTATCACAATGATAATTGCTTGGAGTACAATAATCAAACCTATACAGATTACAAATGATCTTCTGATCAATAAAAAGGTATCCTTGAAAAACAGCAGCTCTGTTGAATATATAGCAGCTGCAACTTCAGTTAGGGTTTCCAAAATCCTAGGGTTAATTCCGTTTGACCTAAAGACCAGGTCACAGGACTTTATTAACCAGGTTAGGGTTGAGCTAGGTTACCCCTCAGAAAACGCAGGATTCTGTTCAGGAAAGACTGAGTTATTTCCTGAAAAAACTCAGACTTATCCAACCTGCAAACCTGTTAGTTCAGAACAGGATGTCATAACATCTGTTATGACATCTGAGAAAACCTGTCTACTGATTTAGCAAAATGTGATCATTTTGCAAAATGCTCAGATACACACTTATAAACATCAGTACTTGAATTACAATATTTTTATGCAAAGGTACCTAATGAGTCAGTACAAACTAAACTAGAATGTTATGACATCAGTCATGACATTCACACATACACTTGGGATTTACCAAAAATGCAAGCCAATACCTAAACACCTACAGTACCAGGAACAATATCAATAGAAAACTCCAAAGAATGGAAAAACACAAGAAGGGGGGTTTGAATTGGGGTTTTCAAAAATAAAGCAATAGACACGTTGGTTATCATGGTTCGTTTGAACTCAAACTAGTCCAGTCCACCCGCCAAGGTGATTTTGCCTCTCTCAAACGAGGTCTTAATCCACTAATCAAAACTTGATTACATAAATAAAATGACTATTTTCAATGTCTTCTTGAGTCTAAACCACAACCCAGTTTTCTCAAGGTATTACAAGATACAACAATTGAAGGTGTGTAGAAAAATGTTTTCTAAGAAAAACTATATTACAACAGTGATTTACACACAATTGAAAAGCACAATATAGAATAGGGTGATGATGACTTTTCTCTTTTAGTGCGCATTAGTGTGTATCATGATCTCATCTTCAAGTCTGCTTTATATAGGCAATGCATGAGAGACATGAGAAGATGCTTTTGGAAGGTTGATAATGTGTAGTTAATGTTCTTTCAAAAATAGATATCTTGTCTTGGTTTAGCCGTTATTTTTTATTTGTAATGAATGATTTAGTAACGCTTTAAAACATTGCTTTATTTTAATCATATCAGAAGATAAATGTTACCGTTTGAGATTTCTTTTTGTTCTTCTAACACTTTACTTTATCAAATATCAGAGTTTCTCTCACAGCATTGGTGCAATCAGAAGTTGTAGCTTTAGAACTTCTTCATTTTAAGCATTTTACACAAATTTGCTTCTAAGTATGATGTGCTATAACAGAGCTTCAGAAGCGTAACTCTCTCATCTTATATGCTTCTTTCATCAGAGTTTCCCTGCATATTAAAATACTTTATTAGATAAAATATTTGGTCTTTATATATAACATGTGTTTGTTATCATCAAAAATCTTATAAGAATGTAAAACCAAACTATGTTCTAACAATCTCCCCCTTTTTGATGATGACAAAAACCTGTATATTTTAATATAATACTTAAGAACATAACAAATTAATGTCTCCCCCTGAGTTGGATACTCAGATAAAGAAAAAAATACTTCCCTGAAGATGTTCTGATCAGAGCTTTGAGATGGAGGTTTTTGATGCGTCCATAACAGAAGTTACTTTCAGTGGTATCTTTTCAATGGACTTTTCATGTTTTCTTTTAGAGGATAAAAATAGAAGTTATGATATTCAAAATGTTCGAGACTGAGTCTCAGTTACTATTATATTCAAAATATCTTACGTTCTCCCCCTTTTTGTCAAAAATAAAAAAGCAATAAAAACACATAAATATAATAGAATGCATTTTGTATTAAAAAAGGATTAAGATAGAAATAAGATGAAAATGAGTAACAAATAGCAGAAACAAAATAGTTTTTTAGAGCTATGTTTGAGGAGGTGGAAGTCGTGTGAGCAAGGCTTCCAATAAACTCTTGATCTGATTATTCGATACCTCTTGTTTCCCAAGCATCCCCTTAATTTCCTTGCTAGTTTCATCTTGGTTGTCTAACCTTTCCTTAAACAACATTTCTTTCTTCAACTCCTCTAGAGTCTTCAACACATGAGAAGATGAGGTTGTTTTAGCAGAAGAAACCATGTTCTCGGAACTTACTGCTGTTGATTCTTTCTCAGGAGTTTCTTCGACTTCCTTTCCTTTGTCTTGAAACGTGATGAGAGGAAGAAGTTCATGAGACAATTCATTAAAATATTATGTTTGAGGGGCTTCCCAAGGGGTGTTTTCCAGCATAAGAAGAGGTTTCTTTTCCCAGTGTCGCAGAACTTGATCCTTAAAAATATTCAGGCGATCGTAGATGTTCTGTTGAGCTATTTTTTAAGTGATCTCCTTTAGCTTCAGAGATTAAAAAATAAACCATTTTTTGAACTGATTCTAGTGAGAATCAGAAGCAGCTGGATTGAGATTCTCCATTCAAGCTAGCTTTATGGAGTTAACCCATTCGTTTATTTATGTTTCAAAAATAAACAAGGATTTACCAACACCTGCTTTGGATATTTTTGGTGTTGGTTTAGGAACGACAATTTTCTGAGATCTCGTGACAAGATTGTCCCAAACTTATAAATCAATTATTATTCTGAGGGGACCTTCTGGGTGGTTATTTAGAGAGGGAGAATCAGCAAGATTATGGGGGAGTTGGGTGGTATGGAAAGATAAGGAGATGGATGATCTGGGATGGAGAAGGTTTATGATGTAGTTATGGGGATTATTGATGGTTGAGAGATAGAGAGAGGGAAAGTGATGTCAGGGATGGATGTTGTGGTATCAGAGTTAAGATTTGGATTTTCGGTTTGGGGAGCTTCAAACAACGGATTAAATTGATCAGTATCAGAGAGAACTTGTGCAAGTTCTAGCTGATGCTGATCAAAAGGGTAGATGCTAGATTGTTCAGAGGATTATTTAGAGGTATTGAAGTGTCAATGTCTAGGTAAAAATCATCAAAGGTTTGAGGATATGGATCTTCTGTGGGCTTTGGATATGAGGAGTTTTGAGATGTTGATAAAAAACTAATTCAATGATAGAAATAAAAGACGAGTTACCTTTCCTTTTGGCAGCTTTTGGAGTTTTCTCAGAAGTTTCTTCTCCAGCAACTTTCCTTTTACTTGATTTCCTGGGAGAAACATCCAGAGGTTGTTGCCTGAGATACAAAATACTCACATCAGGAATTGTACTATCACTGTTACAGGCTTCAAGATACCTGAGAATGATTTTTGGAGAAGAGACTGCCTTAGTGAAGAGAGGAAAGTCCTTCAGAGGCACTCTTCGGGTGATGATGACTTTCTT
This sequence comes from Vicia faba, assembly GCA_948472305.1. NCBI lineage: Eukaryota > Viridiplantae > Streptophyta > Magnoliopsida > Fabales > Fabaceae > Vicia > Vicia faba. Next base: position 698,670,786 of record OX451737.1, read on the forward strand.
TGTAGTTATTGTTGGGTACTTCTTGATGGTGTCAATAATCTTCATCTTCTTCAGATTCTCTATGTTTAGGGGCTTTCCAGTACAAGCTTCCAGAACATAAGCTTGTTGAGCCTCAGTCAAGTGTTCTATCAGTCAGTTTTCTGTTAGAATATCTGAAATGAGTCTTCCCAGAGGGATCCAATCTCTCTTTGTTCTTTCTTCTTCTCTTGTTTCTTTTACAATGGTTTTCATATGGTTGAATATAAGATGTGGAAGATGAACTTTTGCTTTGGTGGAGATGAAGTACAAAAGGTACTACTGGTCAATGTTGATATAGTCTGGTGAGCTGGTTGGTTTCCTGTGATTGATGCTTCCCATAATTATTTTGGACCAAATTCTAAGGTAATCCTTCAGATCTTTGATTTTGTTGGATGGTTGACCAGAAGTAAAAATTTCCTTTGACACAATGGTTAGGTCATATTCTTTATCTGCTATATCACTGCATCTAATATCGCTGCCTTCGTGACCTATGAGTTTCCCAATGAGATCTTCAGTGATGATGACATTCTTACCCATAATGAAGGAAGTTACCTGATGATTTTAGGTTGTGGCATGAATCCAGAATTCTTTCACATGTTTTGGAAAAAATGGACCTATGAGGCAATCAAAATACTTCGTCCAGCCTTGGAACTCAACATCAAGGATTAAATCATACCCATTTTCTTTCATGCTGTAATACGGTGGGAGAACTGACTTGGGTATTTTGTGTTTTATCACAATTGTTGCAGATAACAAGAGTCGCCACTGACTTTTCTTTTATCCAATAAGGAAAGGGTGAAAAGAATAGGAAAGACCTTTGCGATATTTTCTTGAGTTCGGGGGTAGGTTATGAAAAGGGAAGGTGTTAGCACCCTTTTCATCTGTAGTTATCTACGAGCTCTTAGTTGCTTGCAAGATCACTTTTGAAATTGCTTTGTTTGAAATGTGTTTATGGTTGGTTTTGAAAGTATTTTTGAAAAGCACCTTCGTTTATGAAAACTTTGTAACGATTCTCGTCTCTATAAGAATTCATACAAAGTGTTGGACTTTTTGAAAATATTTCATGTTTTGAAAGTTTTTGGTGTATTTGAAAAGATGTTTGTTTTAAAGATGGATTGTGAGCAAGCAACTAAGAACGTTCTACCTACTCAAAAGTATTTTGTTCATTTTTATCTTCCTCTGACATTGCTATCTTACCATTGATTGGTAAGAAGTCCTATCTTTGGATGTAAAGGGACGGGCGTGGGTCATCGTATAGTCATAAGATGCAATGTTGCGAGATACCTTATCATTTTCTTAAGGGACTAAGATCGTTTGTAAGGAAACATTCATAGCGTCATCGAGGGACTATGATCTTGTATTTTTGATTGTTTTTTCTAAGGCATCTCACATGCATAACATGACCATTTTCTCAAGGCAACAAGTGGAGTTAACCCTAGAGCTGCAAGTGTGCAAAGTGTTTTATTTTCATTCATTTTTGTCTTGAATTAGGTATGTGTACTTGTTGATTTTAAATCTTTCCATACACACCCTAATTACTAGCATTTTATATAAAAGCGGTAAATTATGGAAAATAAATGTCCTACGCTATTACATCATTTGGGGATGAGGTATACAAATTTACAAATGGGGGGTGGAAAGCAATAAAAGTCCTAATTATTACAACCATATTGAATAGCAATGAAAGAAAATATGTAGAAAATATAAAAACAGTGTAAAAGAGAGGAAAATTGCAATTTTAACCATTATGTGTCAATACATGCATCTATGCATCGACATATAACTTTTCCTTGCTCATGTAAAACCAAATCAGCCCAGTAAGAGTCGATGCATAATGGTATGTGTCGACTCATTTCTTGCATGTGTCGACACATTCGTGTTTTGTGTCGACTCATGTGCCTTTTTTCTTTCAGTTTTGTGCCTGTTATAGTAGTATGTATCGACTCATGAGGTTTTATGTCGATTCATATCCTGTTTTGTCACTAAAATGAGTCGACTCATGTGAGTATGTGTCGACTCATGCTGCAATTTTTTCACTCTATCATTGTTTTGCTGCATACATGGGTTAGTTCTCAACACATGGTTGGTAAAAATGAAAGATAAGCATGTGGTTAGCTTCAAGGAAATGATATCTACATTTTATCTTCACAAATGAACAACTAATGATTCTTGTATGAAGAGTTCAAATTCAAGAAGACTTACCTTGAAGCTGCAATTTGTGCTTTGAGCTTTGAGTTGTTGTCTTGACTGTTCTTGAGCTTGGAAAATAATGATGTTATAGAAGATGTTCTTGTGTTTGAACAACCTCTATATGATGTATGTGGAATGCTTGGATGGTTTTTTTGGACATAAATTGCAATGTGTGGGAGGTTCAAGGATTTGGATTTCAAAGCTTAAGAGTGGAAGCTTTACGGACTATTATGGCTTTTTTGAAGGTGTCAGATTTTGAGGGTTTGTCTACACAACAACACTTATGACTTTACTCTATTTTTTGACCTCTTTCTCTTGCAATTGGCCTCTCTACTTATAGAGAAGGTTTGATACTTGAAACAACATAGGTTTTGAATCACATGTTATGGCTATCTTGCTTGTTTTTGAAGCAAGCATGAAGAAAATGTTTCTAATGCTTGTACCAAGCTATCTAAAGTGGTTGATCACTTTAAACATGTTTGTTATGACTTGTAGAAGTTGATTGTTATTATAATAAAAAGTTAGAGGCTCAATAAATTAACTTTGTGATTAAAGTGAACTTTTCAAGAACGGATATGTTGCTTTCCTCAAAAAATGGAATGATCACATGGACAAAGGTTCAAACACTTGGATCATAGTTTAACCAGTTGTGTATGCATTCAATTAAGAAGTTATTTACATGTTTGAGGCTTGTAAAGTTAAGATTATGCAACATAGCTAAGATTTTGGTTCCTTGTTCATCCCAAATCTGCCTTGTAAATAAAGAATGAATGCCCAACTTCAGATGTTTGAATCTCCTAACTCAATTATGATAAATTCATGCTCTTAGATGTTTTGGAAAGCTTGAAACATCCTCAAAAACTTTCATGTTTTTCACTTTTATTAAATCAAACTGGAACTTAATGAAAACTGGCCAAGAAGTTGGGATAAAAACCTGACCAAACCTGCTGAAAATTTCTCCAAGTGTTTAATAAAAAATGCCATGACTTCATGAATTTATAACTTAAAATCCAAGCATTTCTAGAAAACGTCCTGCCCTACAATATTTTATATCTCATTGAGATCTACAAATTTCATGTTGGAAGTTTTCCTTGAGTCATCTTGCATCATGGTGAAAATTTGGCACAAAGTCATGAAAAAAGTTAACTTTCTAACATTTAGAAAAGTTTCAGAGTCTTAGAATTTTGACTTTTCAAAGGTAATTTTGAATTTTTTATTTCTTGATAAAAAATATTCATATTTAGACATGTCTTGACTAAATATGATTTTTGAAACTTGATTTTGATCAAAAAGTCAAAGTTTAACTTTTCAGTGTACAGTTGACTTCTTCATTAGTTGACCAAATTTCAACTATCAATCAATTGATCTTAAGAAGTGTTTTTGAACAATGCCTTTAGGTAAATATGATGAATTTGAATCCTTGATATCATGTCTCAAACCAATAAGTCATGTATTTGGTCAAAAGTCAAAAATTGAGCCTTCTCAATCAAAAACCCTAATTTTGACCATTTTGCCCTTTTGGTGATTTGATCAAATTTCTTGAGGAATTATGATCCAAACTTGATCAATTAACATATATGAGTTCAAAATGTTGATATGAATAAAAAATTATGAAGTTTGACTATAAATTGACCACAGTTGACTTTTTGCCCAATATAGTTGATTTTAGGTCAATTGATCAATTGATTAAGCAAAAATGTGATCCAAAGCTTGAAACTTGATGTGAGCAGTCTTGGGAGTCCAAAATGATCCATGAAAGTCATATGGGGCCTTAAAAGTCCAATTGTACTTGTGCAAACTCAAACCCTAATTTGGAGTCATTAATGCTTGAGGAGGTGTCTTGAGCTGATCCGTCCTTGTGCCTTCTTGAACCAATGGACATCTTGTGAGAGAGATCTTTAGAAAATGGGAGGGAAAATTTTGGGGTACAACACTTGCTTATGAAATCAACGATAATTTCACATAGAACTTCTAGAGAATCAATGAGTATGAGAAGAGTTCTTGATGGTTCAATGTACCTTTCTTCATTTGAGGAGGAATAACTGGGAATGGTTTGAGAAACTTGAGGAATTTGTTGAGAGGAAGCCATTTGTTCATAGACTCTTTTAGGTTTTTTGAAAAATGAACAGATGACGAGATAGAAGTGAGTGAGAGTGAATATGTGATAGTATTGGTGAAGGACTGAAGTATAAATAGCTAAAGGGAGAGAAAAAAGAGATTTAATTTTAATATAAAAAAATGATTACTTGTATTTAATGATTTCTGACAAGAGGGATAGCATGAAGATATGGAACAATTACCGATTTGACTAGCGCCTCAATGCATCAACTCAGCCATTTCAGTCCATTTAGAATTTGAACACACGTTCATCCTTAGAGGGTGACCTCACGTTTTGAGTTGACAGACGTTGATATTGTGAGCTACTTCATCTATATAAGAAATGAAACGAGTACATTCAGATATTCTAGATAGATCCTGGTGAAACTTTCCTTCTCACTTCTGAAGACTATTGATCAGATGTTCACACAAAGAAAATTAAGTCATAAAGTTCCGAGGCTTTAGATATACACAAAAAACATTATCATTCTGGGCATAATTCCATACTGAGATGATTCAGAATGAAATTAAATCTATCTTCAGAAAGGGGTTTAGTGAAGACATCAACCTATTAATGGTCTGTCTCTATAAGTTTTAACGAAAGAATTCCTTTCTGAATATAGTCCCTAATAAAATGATGTTTAATTTCTATATCTGCATCCAGCTGCTGCTATATATTCAGCTTCAGTAGTTGACAGTGCAATGGTGGATTGTCTTTTGCTGGACCACAAGATTAGACCGTCTCCCATAAATTGTTAGCTTCATAAGTACTTTTTCTTTCTATTTTGTCTCTGGAAAAGTCAGTGTCACAATACCCTACTAATTTATATTCTCTGGATTTTCTATAGCAAAGACCAAGATTAGTAGTACCTTTCAGATAGTTGAAAATTCGCTTAACTACTGTTAAGTGAGATTCTCTAGGATCTGATTGGAATCTAGCATAAAGAGATAGGCTATACAGAATATCAGGTCTTAAAGAGTTAAATATAAGAGAGAACAAATCATACCTCTATAGAGCTTCATTTCTACTTTCTTACTTACCTATTCTCTTTCCAGAATGCACGTGATAGGAGTTTTGGATGACTTAAATTCTGACAGGTCAAATTTCTTCGAAAGTACTTTGACATATTTGCTTTGACGAATATAGGTTCCTTCTAGATTTTGAATCAGTTGGATGCCCAGAAAGAACTTGAGTTCACCCATCAGGCTTATTTCAAACTTTGTCTGCATACACTTAGCAAATTCTTTTCCCAAAGAAGCTTTAGTAGATCCAAAATTTATATCATCTACGTAAATTTAAGAAACCAAAATTTCCTTTTTAAATAATATACAAAATAAGGTTGTGGTCGTCTTCCCTCTTGTAAAATTATTTTCTAACAGAAAATTACTTAGTCTTTCATACCTAGCTCTGGGAGCTTCTTTCAGACCATACAATGATTTTTTAAGTTTATAAACATATTCTGGAAGTTTTTTATTTTCGAAGCCAGGGGGTTGGTGCACATAAACTTCTTCATCAATTTAACCATTTAAAAATGTACTTTTAACATCCATCTTATAAATAGTGATGCCGTTATTTACAACAAAGGAAATTAAAAGTCTGATAGATTCTAACCTGGCGACTAGAGCAAAGGTTTTTGTATAGTATATCCCTTCTTGCTGACTATAACCTTGTGCCACCAGACGTGCTTTATTTCTGATGACTTCTCCTTGTTCATTTTGCTTGTTTATGAAGACCCATTTGGTCCCAATGATGTTAAAGCCTTTTGGTTTAGGAACTAGATCCCACACATCATTTATGGTAAATTGATTTGTTTCTTCCTGCATTGCAAGTGTTGTACCCCAAAACTTTCCCTCTCATTTCCCAAAGAATCACCCTGGATCCTCAAGTTTTCTTCCATCCAATTCCAAGCCTTGAACTACAAATTTTCCAAGAAAATCACTCACAAGGGAAAAATGGTCAAAAGCACACTAAAAAGTCAAACTTTGACTTTCAGATCAAATCAAGTTTCAACAATTTTATTTCATCAAGACATGATATTGATTCATCAAAAATCAAGAGTCAGAAGTTAGTTTGGAAAAATTAAATTTTCTAAACATTTAGAAAATTTTCTAAGTGTTAAGAGTATATAATACTTCAGAACTTCTGAGTCAGCCTCTATGCAAGTGCAGTCAGAAGTTGCAAACACGGTTGAGAACATGACACTTCAATCAGAACATGCATAAGCGATGCTCTTTGGTCAGAACATGATGCTTCAGTCGGAACATGATTCTTCAGCATATGGAGGCTATGTTCAACGCTCCGGTCAGAACATGCCCCTTCAGCATTTAGAGGTTACATTTCTGATCTTCTGCAATCAGAGCAGCACCATAACACTCAGCAAATTCTGGACACTTTCAAAGCAGAGTTTGGTCAGAACTTCTGGTCCAGAACGAAGCCTTGGTGTAGAATCTCACATTGCAGGATTTCTGGTTGTGATAAGTCTCATCGTCATTAATGCTCACAACCACTTTCTGAGTCTTTATCCAAAGGATTTTCACCATGTGTACCTCTACTGTCTTGGGATAGAAAACTATTGTACTAGGCCCATGCTTTGTTTTTATTTTCCTTAAATCCTGCTGACAACTCCATCTTAAGCATGGTTAAAAGCTTCTAATCAGCAGCTAGGTCAGCCTACGCCTGCATCCCATAATTGCACCAAACTAGCATACGAAAATAGTGATGAAAAAGCAAGGGAACAGGATGCCAAAAAAGGTTCAAATCCCATTTTTACCCCCAAAAATCACAACAAATTCACCTATAAATACTTTTCTCCATCACACGTTCAAATGGCTGGACTTTGAGGGAGAGGCTGGCTTTTGGAAAGAGAGAACTATAAAAAGAGGAAAAGAAACATGTGAAACCCTTCATAAAAATCCAAATTTCCCAAACAGAAAACCAAACCTTTTTTCTTCCTTTTGAATCATATAAATTGGCATTCTTCTCTTCCGTTACTCTTGCTGATTCTAGAACATCCAAAGGCAGCAACTCAAAGCTCCAAGCACGCTCCAGGTTTAAGGTATGTCTTTCTGACTTTGCTTGTTTTTAATTTTGAACATCATTCACATGTAAATATCATAGTATTAATGTTGTACATATCATTTCTTAAGTAGAAAAACTCAGAATAAGAACTTTCTGATCATGGCTAGACTCAGGATCAGGATTAGAACTTCCATAAATTGTTTTGCTTTTATCCTTCTGATTTGCTGTTTGCTGAAAACGGAATAACTTATCATTGTGCTGATTGATGTAAGGAAAAAGTTGAAATGTAACACAGAACTTATGTTTTTCACTCACCATTCTAACACATAGAACTTCTAGGATTTTCTCACTGTTTAAGCACACATAACTTCTGAGTTCTCTACACTGCTTTAACACTTAGAACTTCTGATTTTTTTTACATGCTGATGACGCACTGAACTGCTAATGTTCATTCACTGACTCAGTATAATACATAACTTTTGATGTTCACTCACAGTCTTAGCACAACACAGAACTTCTGAGTTCTCCTCACTGTTTTAATATACAGAATTTCTAAGATTTTCTCATTGTTCTAACATTCAGAAGTTCAGCACATAGCAACCCAGAACTTCTGTGTTTTCCCTCTAACGTTTTTTTCAGGACTTCAGAATGTACCAATCCAGAACCTCTGTTCCCTTTCCCTCTGACATTTCTTGCAGGGCCTTAGAGCGTATCAATCCAAAACATCTGATTCCATAGAGGATCCTTTCTGAGTCACTCGCCTGGCTTCAAAAATTCTGATCCTTATTTGTTTTTCTTGTAGTAGCACGCTTTTTCTGTCTTTCATTTATTTCCCTTTTCATCATTTTTAATATTAACATAAAAAGACATAAAAATATTTTTCTTTTATTAATTAATTTATTCCTTTTTTTCATTAAGACAAAAATATTTTCTAAACAAGTCCATTTCTTTTTTATATTATGCATTTCAATATGGTTGTAATAGTAACTTAGGACTTATTTTCACTTGCAACCCCCATTCATAAATATGTACCCCATCCCTAAAATATTGTAATAGCGTAGGACTTTACATTTCTGCAATTTATCGCTTTCGAATATAAATGCTAGTAATTAGGGTGTGTATGGCAAGACATGAAATTGACAAATAGATCACCCTAATCAAGACTAAAATGCATGTAATCAAACACACTTGCACACTAGCACCCTTAAGGTTAACTCTACTTGTTGCCTAAAAATGTCCATGTTATGCATGTGGGATGTCTTAGCACAAACAAAAATATAAGATCATAGTCCATTAATGACGCTATCAAAGTTGCCTTTCGAAATTATCTTAGTCTCTAAAGAAAAGTGTTAAGTCATCTCACAACATTGCTATCATGGTTATACGATGACCCACGCCCGTCCATTCACATCCAACGATGGGGCTTCTTACCAAAACAATGGAAAGATAGCAACATCTAAAGGAGGAGGAAAAGCACATCTAAGACCTTTTGAGTAGGTAGGTTTGCTCTTAGTTACTCGCTTGCTCATAACAAAAACATTTTTTTACACATCTCACAAACACATCTTTGAATTATTTTTCGAAACAAACACTTTGTATGCGTTCTTATAGAAAACGAGAATCATTACAAAGTTACATTTTCAAAATACTTTCAAAAACCACACCAAACACAATTTCAAACAAAATCAAGTGATCTAGTGAGTAACTAAGAGCCCATGGAAAACCATGGATGAAAAGGGTGAAAATACCTTCCCTTTTCATAATCTACCCCCCGAACTCAAGAAAACATCTCTAAAGGTCTTTCCTGTGCTTTTTCACCTTTGCTTTTGGATAAAAGAAAAGTCGGTGGCGACTCTTTCTAAACCGCAACATTTGCGAATACAAAACGCAAAACCTCAAGTCAGTTCTCCCACCGCATCACAGAACTGGAGACTCTGTTGGGGAAATTCTAAGAGTGGGGTTACCTTAGGGTTAGATCACATCTACTTGCTTTCATTGTTTGACTTGTATGCTTTATGTTTTGGGTCCTTGTTTGGGCTACTGTTAAAAGTCCTACACCCGGATTTGGGGAACACCTTTTAGGTAAGTAGCAATAAATTATGGGGGAACTGTGTGGGGTATACCGACACGGTTCAAGCAGTAGCTACATTGATGTGGAACTTTGGTTGGTACCGGTAACCCTTGAGTCAATCAAGGAGAGTACGGGGCCGCCGCGTGGTGTCGTGAAGCATCAACTGACCTTAGAACCTTTAGATTGCACAACTTGGCCAGTAGGATGTAGCGAGGTGGCCGGCCTTGGTGTATTCCCAAGGTCGACAGATACTAGATGCTACACTCATTGAGGTTGGACTCTTGAGCTTTGTTTGGTTGCGAGTCAATCGCCTATTGAACGAAGCTGGGGGAAAGATCGGTGATATTGTGATCCCTTAGAACCCGGTTACTATTAACTAGGATAAGTTGAGCCAACTAAACTTCAAGAGGGTACTTACCTACCAACTCCATACAAGCCTAAACATAAGTACTTGTCTGCTTTGTGTGAATATCATTATTTGTATATAAACTTGCTTACCTCGCATATTTGTACATAACATCATAACATCATTTTCAATAACCTTTTCAAGGATCTTGAGGGTCTTTGATACAAGGTCACGTTGAACCAGACGTCTACCAAAACGCAAGAGGATTTATTTTCCTCTAAACAAACTCCGTCAAAGATCAAGTACAACAACTTGAGTCAAGGGCTATGACCCACTTGACATGGTGAGCTTGATTCTCGTGGAAGGACATCCACCGATACGAAGTTTTCCAATAAAAGTTGTGGATCAACTCTCAAATTCTAACATCTTCTCGTGTTTACCCCACGAGATCCTTGAAAACATTGCATCCACATATCATGCATGTCATCATAACAGGTTTCTCCCATACAAGACTCGTTATCTTCCTACTGTTTATTTCAGTAAGATGGAACAAACGGTGAAAGATATCCAGGCTCAAAACGCCAACTTCAAGAGATGTTCTTGAATTTGTCCAAGGGACAAGAAGAGGTGAAAGATCTCCTCACCAGGGGCATGATCATGGGAAATCCTGGGGACGACAGAGATGACCAGTTGGAGCGGCTACAAACTGAGATAGCCATAATGAAGGTCAACTGATGGGACAACGGGTGGGTCAGATGGCTCTCATCCAAAACTTGGCTAAGGGACAAGAAGAGCTGAGAGTCCTCATCAACAAGATTTGTCAAGATGGATGTAACCAAATGGGGCAAACATCTAGAATTGGGGATCAAGTCATCATTCAGCCTCCCATAAGACAAGAAGTCGGTTTAAGGGAGAGAAGACCTTCCCAAATTGCTTCCACATCACGAGCCTAACAACGACTTCGTCAACATCAACCAGAAAATCAGCAAATATAAAGCGAGCCCAAAAGATAGTTTACCAACATCAACATACCACTGTCTCAAGCTTTGCAACACATGCTGAGGATGAATCTGATTTTACCAATAAGACCTCATCCAAGCCCCAAAACTTTTTCTCCCAGCTACAATCCTGATGCCAGGTGTGCCTATCATTCCAATAGTCTTGGGCATGATACAAACGATTATTTGGCGCTAAAGTACAAGATTCAAAACATGATCGACGAAGGATTGTTGGAGTTCACACAAATTGGTCAACTGGAATTCTTTTTCCATCCCTCCAAAGCTCTCCACCTAAAATGACAAGTTCAGACAAAGAGGCTCTTGTTCATTTGAATTTTCAATTGTAATCTCTTATGTTGTTTAAACAATTATCTATTAATGTCAAACTATGTTTCATTAATGCATTGCATATGTTTGTCTTGAATTCGTCCATTCGTTTTCACTATATTTAAACTATGCTTTCTACTTTTTTTATGACATTTAACTCTTGTTAAAAGTTACAAGCCTTTAGAGGGAGGATGACGAAAACAATGTCATAATCCCATACAGTATGCTTTTGAACAGACTTTGTTGACGATGTACAGGCATTCTTTCAAATCCTAAATACTGGAGTTATAAGAAAGATAATCCCTAGTCAATCCCGTCGAACCAAAGAAGTAGAAGTTTTTCTTTTTTCACAAAATTAAAACCTTTAAACAAAACCTGGGGCGGGGTAGTTTCTCAGTTAATTCAAACACGCGTTTAGCCGCAAACTCTCATCTCGTAATACAACGAATGATGTCAAGAAACATTCCTATGGAATTAAAAGACCGTGATGGTTCCCTATCACAAAGGCAGTCATTATCTCTCAAAGAAAACAAAAGGCCCACTAAGTCAAAACCTACAAAGGAGACTTAAGAGAATTGGGGCATCCCGCTGACTGTAATCTCAAAACAGGAACAGTCAGGCAAAATTATAGATAACAAATCAAAAGAAAGAGGTCATTACAAATCCTCGACAACATGAAAAATATTGCAAGAATGACTGCCTTCCGACAAACTTAACTTGTCTGAACCATCACTAAAACGTCGTTCCAGACTCAATTGGAGTTCAAACGTACAATTAACTGAGTTTAGGACTGAAGAACATCACGAAGAGCGGGCGGGTACAAATATACTTTGAGCCTTTATCCTTTGTTTCTTAAACTGTGAACCAAGCCACGCTACAACCCTTCAAAAGTCCTAATTGAAGCATGGGTTAGTTCGAAAGCATACTGTTACAAAAGGTATCCTGACTCCTGTAAGGCTTTGCTCTAAATCATGAGTTTGAATTTTCTTAGCAAAATTTCTTTCCTCGCTAAAACGCATTTTCAAAAAACTTCAAGACAAACATAACTTTGCATTACTTGAATATCACTGTTTGCATATGGCTATTTGTTTGACCGCGGAGAAATTCACACAATGAATATCCAGTCAACGAAAGCTCTCTTAGTGAACAAAATCACTTCAAGTGGGATGACACTTCCATTATCAAAACTCCTAACAACAGGGGGACATGACATGTCACTATCCAGCACACCTGGGGCAGTCCAGTTAAGATTCTAAGAAATCTCTCAAGAGGTCAGAGTAACCAGGGGCAGGTCTCCATCTCTGTCACTTGGGGCATTGATAATCAATCCCAACAACGAATCCTGTACGATCAAACAAACATCTTCTGGTAGTGTGGAAACACTTACTACTACAGACAGTGACAATTCTTGGTACCTGGTGAACGTGGACATAGTCGGAAAATACTACGCATGAACAAAGACCCGCTAGGTTGACTGGCCTAGGTAAAAATAAGGGCTCCCGGCGAACCAAAAAAGGTTCGGGCAAAAACTAGGGATAAAAACAAAAAAATATATACACCCGGCAAGCCGAAAACCTGAAAAGGCGGCTTAGGCAAAAAAGGGTATCCCGATGGACTGAAAATCTGAAAAGACAGTTCAGGAAAAAGTTAGGGATTAAAGCGTATGACTATATCCCGTCATCTTGTCACTTGCCTATCAGTAGAAGACTTATCATTGGCAGTTAGTTACCAAGCACCTCATAAATTGGGATAACACTCAATCCACAAGGTCTCCGCAGGAACTTTCTCCAGCAGGTACAGGGGCAGAAAAGTCCTGATGTGAAGTCATTGTCGTATCCTCAGCATACGACCCTGTGACATCTACACTCCCCACAGAGTAGAGGTAACTAAAGATTTGACATAGGCTTCCCCAAGCAGGAGTTACTTTCCCCAGCAAAGTTCCAGCAGAGAGCCGACGTCTATGTTCCCCAACCGAATTTTGTAATCGCAAGTGGTTCAGATAGTTTTCTCCTGAGCGGAGTTTATTTCTCTGAATGCAGAAGTTTACCTTCCAACAGAGTTATCTTCCGTAGAGTTATTCTCAAACAGAGTTTCTCCCCCAGCAGAGTAGCTGTAAGCAAGGAGCAAATCTCCACCATAGTCATATCCGTTCACCGTCCCCGACGGAAGTAGAAGAACCACTGTTTCTACAACGATCAGGAATGTAATTCCCAATACTCTCCAACAGTAGTCAGGAATTTATTTTCCCAAACTCGGACGTGTCACAATAGCATTTCATGTTCATACATGATGACATGAGCATACATATCGCATACATCATAATCTCATTTATTTTGAGAACATCATCCCACCATGCATTTCATGCATCGCATATAATTAACCCTGTTATCTTTTCAGGAAAGATAATTATCATTAACAGTCCCATCAGTTATACATGTCACATCTGCAGACAACTAATGCAAAATCAGTTCCCGAAACCAAACAGGTCAACTAATCTACATGATCAAACGAAGCAACCTTACCTAGGTTCCTTCTCGGTTTCGGTGTAGTTTTACCCAAACTCCTCACGAAGCAACCTTACCTAGGTTCCTTCTCGGTTCCGATGTAGTTTTACCCAAACTCCTCACGAAGCAACCTTACCTAGGTTCCTTCTCGGTTCCGATGTAGTTTTACCCAAACTCCTCACGAAGCAACCTTACCTAGGTTCCTTATCGGTTCAGATGTAGTTTTACCGAAACTCCTCATGAAGTAACCTTACCTAGGTTCCTTCTTGGTTCCGATGTAGTTTTACACAAACTCCTACCTTACCTAGGTTCCTTCTCGGTTCCGATGTAGTTTTACCCAAACTCCTCACGAAGCAACCTTACCTAGGTTCCTTCTCGGTTCCGATGTAGTTTTACCCAAAATCCTCATGAAGCAACCTTACCTAGGTTCGTTCTCGGTTCCGATGTAGTTTTACCCAAACTCCTCATGAAGAAACCTTACATAGGTTCCTTCTCGGTTCTGATGTAGTTTTACTCAAACTCCTCACGAAGTAACCTCTAACCCACGTTCCTTCTCAAGCCCTACTATCCAGGCTCTCATTCCGAAGTAATCCTACTATCCAGGTTCCTTCTCCCTTATCTCCAAACAATAGGTTACCACACTGTAAAGCCTGGACCCGATCAAATACGGTCGATTTCACATTTCCCCAGCGAGTTGCTATACAGCCTGGACCCTGACCAGGTATACAGTCTACTTTCACCTCTTCAATCAAGAGTTAATTCCCCAGTAGAGTAATGGACAACCAAGAGCTCATAGACTTTCTTCCCAGTGCATAAGTCAACATTCCCCGACAAAGTCCCCCTTGACAGCAGGTACAGGAATTTTTACCCAGGAATCTCTTATGCAACCAATATTTTCTGGATGGCATCTTTAAGCCCATCTCCAACAACTATCCATTATCTCTCCAAATGGCATCTTTAAGCCCAACCCCTATATAATCAACTAACACACCTTCGAGTTCAAATTTTCTGGGCACTCTAGTGTTCAATCATCTTCCACCTTCAAGTCACGAATGGCAGAATTACCAATCTAAATCTTCAGGTGTAAGAAGACTGAACAGGGGCAGTAGTTGTACCCCAAAATTTTCCCTCTCATTTCCCAAAGAATCACCCTAGATCCTCAAGTTTGCTTCCATCTAATGCCAAGCCTTAAACTACAAATTTTTCAAGAAAAACACTCACAAGGGAAAAATGGTCAAAAGCACACTGAAAATTCAAACTTTGACTTTCAGATCAAATCAAGTTTCAACAATTTTATTTCATCAAGACATGAGATTGATTCATCAAAAATCAGGAGTCAGAAGTTACTTTGGAAAAATTAAATTTTCTAAACATTTAGAAAATTTTATAAGTGTTAAGATTATATAATACTTCAGAACTTCTGAGCCAGCCTCTATGCAAGTGCAGTCAGAAGTTGCAAACACGGCTCAGAATATGACGCTTCAATCAGAACATGTAGAAGCGATGCTCTTTGGTCAGAACATGTTGCTTCAGTCAGGACATGATTCTTCAGCATATGGAGGCTATGTTCAACGCTCCGGTCAGAACATGCCCCTTCAACATTTGGAGGTTACGTTTCTGATCTTCTGCAATCAGAACATCACCATAACACTCAGCAAATTCTGAACACTCTCAAAGCAGAGTCTGGTCTGAACTTCTGATCCAGAACTAAGCCTTGGTGTAGAATCTCATGTTGTAGGATTTCTGGTTGTGATAAGTCTCATCGTCATTAATGCTCACAACCACTTTCTGATTCTTTATCCAAAGGATTTTCACCATGTGTACCTCTATTGTCTTGGGATAGCAAACTTTGGTACTAGGCCCATGATTTTTTTTGATTTTCCTTAAATCCTGCTGACAACTCCAGCTTAAGCATGGTTAAAAGCTGCTAATCAGTATCTAGGTCAGCCTACGCCTGCATCCCATAATTGCACCAAACTAGCATATGAAAACAGTGATGAAAAAGAAAGGGAACAGGATGCCAAAAAAGGTTCAAATCCCATTTTCCCCCCCAAAATCACAACAAATTCACCTATAAATACTTTGCTCCATCACACGTTCAAGGGGCTAGGCTTTGAGGGAGAGGCTGGATTTTGGAAAGAGAGAACTTTAAAAAGAGGAAAAGAAACTTGTGAAACCCTTCATAAAAATCCAGATTTCCCAAACATAAAACCAAACCTTTGTTCTTCCTTTTGAATCAAAGAACTTGGCATTCTTCTCTTCCGTTACTCTTGCTGATTCCAGAACATCCAAAGGCAGCAACTCAAAGCTCCAAGCACGCTCCAGGTTCAAGGTAAGTCTTTCTGACTTTGCTTGTTTTTCATTCTGAACATCATTAACATGTAAATATCATAGTATTAATGTTGTACATATCATTGCTTAAGTAGAAAGACTCAGAATCAGAACTTTCTGATCATGGCTAGACTCAGGATCAGGATCAGAACTTCCATAAACTGTTGTGCTTTTATCCTTCTGATTTGCTATTTTCTAAAAACTGAATAACTTATCATTATGCTGATTGATGTAAGGAAAGAGTTGAAATGTAACACAGAACTTCTGTTTTTCACTCACCATTCTAACACAGTGAACTTCTAGGATTTTCTCACTGTTTAAGCACACAGAACTTCTGAGTTCTCTGCACTGCTTTAACACTTAGAACTTCTGATTTTTTTTTCATGCTGATAACACACTGAACTGCTAATGTTCATTCACTGACTCGGTATAATACAAAACTTCTGATGTTCACTCACAGTCATAGCACAACATAGAACTTCTGAGTTCTCCTCACTGTTTTAATATACATAATTTCAAAGATTTTCTCATTGTTCTAACATTCAGAAGTTCAGCATATTGCAACCCAAAACATTTGTGTTTTCCCTCTAACGTTTTTTTCCAGGACTTCAGAATGTACCAATCCAGAACCTCTGTTCCCTTTCCCTCTGACGTTTCTTGAAGGGGCTTAGAGCGTATCAATTTAGAACTTCTGATTCCACATAAGACCCTTTCTAAGTCACGCGCCTGGCTTCAGAAATTTTGATCCTTGTTTGTTTTACTTGCAGTAGCACGCTTTTTCTGTCTTTCATTTATTTCCCTTTTCATCATTTTTAATATTAACATAAAAAGACATAAAAATATTTTCTTTTATTAATTAATTTATTCATTTTTTTCATTAAGACAAAAACATTTTCTAATAAAGTCCATTTATTTCTTATATTATGCATTTCAATATGGTTGTAATAGTAACTTACGACTTAGTTTTACTTGCAACCCCCATTCATAAATATGTACCCCCATCCCTAAAATATTGTAATAGCGTAGGCATTTACATTTCTGCAATTTATCGCTTTCGAATATAAATGCTAGTAATTAGGGTGTGTATGGCAAGACATGAATTTGACAAATAGATCACCCTAACCAAGACTAAAATGCATGTAATCAAACACACTTGCACACTAGCACCCTTAAGGTTAACTTTACTTGTTGCCTAAAAATGGCCATGTTATGCATGTGGGATGTCTTAGCACAAACAAAATTATAAGGTCATAGTCCCTCAATGACGCTATCAAAGTTTCCTTTCAAAATGATCTTAGTCCCTAAAGCAAAGTGCTAAGTCATCTCACAACACTGCTATCATGGTTATACGATGACCCACGCCCGTCCTTTCACATCCAACGATGGGGCTTCTTACCAAAACAATGGTAAGATAGCAACATCTAAAGGAGGAGGAAAAGCACATCTAAGACCTTTTGAGTAGGTAGGTTCGCTCTCAGTTACTCCTTTGCTCACAACAAAAATATTTTTTACACATCTCACAAACACATCTTTGAACTATTTTTCAAAACAAACACTTTGTATGCGTTCTTATAGAAAACGAGAATCATTACAAAGTTATATTTTCAAAATACTTTCAAAAACCACACCAAGCACAATTTCAAACAAAAGCAATTGATCTAGCGAGTAACTAAGAGCCCATGCAAAACCATGGATGAAAAGGGTTCTAATACCTTCCCTTTTCATAATCTACCCCCCAAACTCAAGAAAACATCTCTAAAGGTCTTTCCTGTGCTTTTTCACCTTTCCTTTTGGATAAAATAAAAGTCGGTGGCGACTCTTGCTAAACCGCAACGTTTGCGAATACAAAATGCAAAACCTCAAGTTAGTTCTCCCACCGTATCACAACAAGGATCTAGTCATTGTCTAGAAGAGCTTCGTCAATGGAAGTTGGCTCAATCAGAGATACTAATCCCATGAGTGATTCTTCATTATTTCTAAATGTAGATCTTGTTCTGATTGGATCATCTTTCTTTCCCATAATCGTGTTTTCTGGATGAGCTAAGCTGCTTCTAGATTGTCTTTTCTGGATGGGGTCTTCAGATGTTGCTGTAATATTTGTGACATCCTCTCCTATATTTGGTTGTGATTCATTATTAAGAACTTCTGATGCTCTGTCTTCGGTACCTGTAAATTGAACATCTATATCTGCAAGACTTTTACCCTGCTTTGACTTTTGAGAGCCACGCTTATCATAAAATCTGACACTGAAAGATTCTTCCACAATTTGTGTTTCTTTGTTATATACTCTATAACATTTTGAGCGTTCAGAGTATCTTAACATGATACACTTTTGTGCTTTGGAATCAAACTTGTTAAGATGTTCTTTAGTGTTTAGTATAAAACAAGTACATCCAAATGGAAAGAAATAATAGATATTGGGCTTTCTGTTCATCCACAGTTCATATGGAGTCTTATCCAGAATAGGTCTTATAGAGATTCTATTATGAATATAACATGATGTGTTAATTGGTTATGCCCAGAAGTTTTTAGCAATGTAAGTCTCGTTGATCATGGTTCTGGCCATTTCTTATAAAGTTCTATTATTTTATTCTACAACTCCATTTTGTTGAGGAGTTCTAGGACGAGAAATCATGAGAGATGCCATTCTCATTAAAAAAGTTTTCAAATCTTTTGTTTTCAAATTCCCAACCATGACCACTTCTTGACTTTTACAATTCTAAAATCATTTTTGTTTAGAACTTGGTTATAGAAGGTAGAGAACATAGAGTGTGTCTTGTCCTTGTAAACAACATTTTTTAATTTTAAAGAAGGTTTTGCAAACTTGCCTTTTTGACATGCTTCACACAGAGAATCTGAGTTGAACTTCAGGTTAGGAAGTTGTGATACGGTGGCAGAACCGACTGTTTAATACTGGTTTGTGTTTTTTGTTCACAAATGTCGCGGTAAGCAAGAGTCTCCACCGACTTTTCTTTTATCCAACAAAGGAAAGGGTGAAAAGAACAGAAAAAGACCTTTTTCGATATTTTGAGTAAGGGGGTAGATTATGGAAATGAAAGTATTAGCACCCTTTCCATCCGTAGTTTTCCACGGGCTCTTACGTACTTGCTCATTTTTGAAAAATGTTTGTGTGTTTGTGTGTTTTGAAAGTTTTCCATTTTATTTATGGTAACTCTTGTATCAGTCCTCAAGAGTGTGATAAAGCATTTTTTTGAAAATAGTTTTTGAAAAGTGTGTAAGTGTAAAATATTTAGATTTGAGCAAGTACCTAACACTTATCTACCTACTCGAAAAAAGGATGTTCTTTTCCTCCTACCCTTTAGATAGTGTTATCCTACTATTAGTGAGTAGGTAGCCCTGTCGTTGGATGTTGAGGGACAATCGAAGGGACGTTTTACAATCACGAAGGTAATTTGTGGAGACGTTTTAGCAATTTACTTTTAGGGACTAGATCATTTACCGAAAGGAAACTGTAAGGTCATCGAGGGACTATGATCTTTTTTGATTTATGGGTCTTTACTAAAGCGTTCCTGCCTCATGATTGTTTTATTTAAAGGCAAAGTGGGAGATACCTTAGAGGTGCGCATGTGCAAGTGTGTTGAGATTCAGTTATTTTTTGTCTTTTTGTTAGGTTAGCTAACGTTTTAATTTTCGCTCTTATCATGCACGCCTAGTTACTAACAGTTAATATTTACAGAAATTTAAGGTGTGAAAATTTAAATCCTAGGCTATTACAACGCTTTGGGACAATTACATAAAAAAGTGAAAGAAAAATAAAATACAGAATTTTAAATCTAGACTATTACATCCCATAATCAGTTACATTATTTATATAAAATGAGAGAATAAAAATAAAGCGCGCGAAATGATAATTACGTCTAAAAATCCTAAGAAAAATTCTAAGTAAACAAAAAAAAATTTTTTGGTTTTATTTTTATTTATTTCAAGAAAAATTAATTAAACTAAATCTAAATTTAATTTATGAAAATAAATATTGAATGAAATTAATCTAATTCTAATATTTTTGCATTTTTATTTAGAAAACATTTGAAACATACATTAAATCCTAAATTCTAGTTTAGTTTAAAATAAGAAAGCAGTTAAAATTTAATTAATTAATTAATTAAAGAATTTTATTATTTTATTTTTAAAAAAAAGTCTAAGCCTAATTTTTTGTGAGTTTTTTATTTTATTTTCTTAATTAAGTAAAGAAGATAAAAGTAATTAAAACATTACAAAAAAAACTAGATGGGCCTGAGATAGTAAAAAAAATGGGGGTGTGGTTGTTAATTCACTGGCCCATGAAGGGAGAAGCCCAGATTTGCTTCTGGATCCAATATGGATTGGTCTTGATGGCACATGGTGAGCCCGCAGATGGAGTGCTCTAGATCTGATCAGATGGACATCTGATGGCACATGTCTGATGGTGTATAATACACATCTAGCTACGAGGAGCACCGGATCTTCATGAAACAAGTTAGAAAATATAAAAATGGAGCTTACTGGGGTGTTTTGTGATGTTTCAGGGCTTGGTAATGATTGCAAAAGCTTCAGGGAGCCTCCAGGAATGTATTTGGATCTTTTGTTTGGACTGAGAAAGGCTGGAACCTAAAATGCGAATTTTACAACTTTGATATTTTTTTGCAAAATTTGTTGAGATTTTCCAAGCTGTATATCATGTGTCTTTAAGCTTTCTAATGTGTCCTTTATATAGAGAGCAGAGAGGAGACAAGAGAACAAAGGTAATAACAACCATAAACATGTATTTTTAAAGCCATGAATGATGTTTTGTAAATTTTCCAAAGACATGGAATCTTGTCCTTTTTGAATTTGAATGAATGTGGACATTGCTTGCACGAAATCTTACGGGCCTAGGTTGTCCAAAACATCAACCCAAAGCTCAAAGCTCATTTCCAATTATTTTATACATTTTATTTTATATTTATTTGAAATAAATTAAAATAAATATGAATAAAATAGTTAGCAAATGCAAGGCATGACAAGAATAATTTTAGAGGTCTTCTATAAACTTAGGAATATTCTTGAAGTCCAAGAAATTGAGCTCTTGCCTTAAAACTTCAAATTTGCTCAATGCATAATTCTTGAAAATTCCCAAATTTTCCCAATTTAGGCAAGCCATAACTTGCTCAATATTTATCTCATGATAATGATATTTGACTTTTTGGAAATCCTAAGATGACTACTTAAATACCTCTTTTTACCAATATTGCATTTGAAGATTTTATCTTGATGTAAAAGGTCTTGGAAAAAAGTTGCTTTTGTTGTCTTTCTGAAAATGACCTGTAATGTATGAGCTTGTATCTTTCAAATGGTGCATTTCTTGGACTTGATGGCCGAAGAGAAGTTGTAGGGAATGAGATTATCTTCAATATGAGCTTTAGTTGGGGAAAATATATGAAGTATGTGAAAGTTATGCTTGGTCAAAGTTCAGTTGACATTTTATATTGAAACCCTAATTTAGCAATTTTGACTTTTGATGAATTAGGGGCATTTCTTGAGGAATCATGATCAACCCTTGATAAAATGATGGATATTACTTCAAAATGTTGAGGTTTTCCAAAAACCTTGAAGTTTGACTGTATATAGGCCACAATTGACTATTGACCTAGTATAGTTGATTTTTAAGCATTTGAGTAATTCATTGAGCAAACTTGTTGTGCAAGGCATGAAACTTGGCATGGACAATATTGAAGACATTTTAGGACTATGGAAAACATTTGAGACCTTTGGAGCTCACACATCTTGATGAAAATTGAAACCCTAGTTAGAGGTTCATTCCCTTAGGAGGAGAATTTGTCTGGTCAATTCTTGGTCATCCTTTGGGAAAGTTGGGGACCTCAATGGGCATGCCTTGAGTAAAAATGGGAGAGAAAATTTTAGGGTGCAACAGCTACCCCTGTTCAATCTTCTTAAACCTGAAGATTTAGATTGGCTTGTTTACCTTTCGTGATCTGAAGGTGAAAGATGATTGAACACTAGAGTGCCCAGAAATTTGCACTCCCCCGGAGTGAGACTGTTGGTGAATAATATCTGGAATGGGCTTACAGATGCCATTGAGAACAGATGACAAAAGACTGTCAGAGATGGGCTTAATGATGCCATCCAAAATAGATGTTGACTTCGTAAAGAGTCTCTTTATGGGGATTCATGTTCCTGTTGTCCGAGGAGGAGTCCATTGGGGAATGTTTTTAAGGGAATATAATCTAGGATCTTTGGTTGTCCATTACTCTACTGGGAGTCATCTCTTGACTGAAGAGATGGAAGTGAACTGCTATCTGGTCAGGATCTAGGCTTCACATTTATTTACTGAGGATAATAAGGCTGACTGCTATCTATTCATATTTCAGACTTCACAGTGACTTACTGGGGAAATAAGATTAAACTGTTATCTGGTCGTACCCCATACTTTGCAGTTTCTCAAACTGGAATAGAAATCAGAAAAATCTTAGTGTCGATTTAACTGAACCAGAAAAAGGATCTACCGAAAAAGAATCAGTAACAAATCAATGGTCGATTCAAACTGAAGCAGCAGAGGTCTTGATTTATCTTTGACTGGATAAGAATTAGAAAAATCTTAGTGTCGATTTAACTGAATCAGAAAAAGGTCTTGGATTATCTTCAACTAGAATAGGAATCAGAGAGATCTTAGTATTGATCTAACTGAACCAGAGGTAAATCTTGAATTAACTTTGACTGGATAAGAATCATAAAAATCTTAGTGTCGATTTAACTGAACCAGAAAAAAGTCTTGGATCATCTTCAACTGGAATAGGAATCAGAGAGATCTTAGTTTCGATCTGACTGAACCAGAGAAAAATCTTGAATAAACTTTAACTGGATAAGAATCAGAAAAATCTTAGTGTCGATTTAACTGAACCAGAAAAAGTCATGGATCATCTTCAACTGGAATAGGAATCGGAGAGATCTTAGTGTCGATCTGACTGAACCAGAGAAGGTCTTTAATTAACTTTGACTGGAATGAAAATCAGAATAATCTTAGGATCGATTCAACTGAACCAGACAAAAGTCTTGAATTAACTTCGATTGGATAAGAATCAGAAAAATCTTAGTGTCGATTTAACTGACCTAGAAAAAAGCCTTGGATCATCTTCAACTGGAATAGGAATCCGAGAGATATCAGTGTCGATATGACTGAACCAGGGAAGTTCTTTGATTAACTTTGACTGGAATGGAAATCATAAGAATCTTAGGATCGATTAAACTGAACCAAACAAAAGTCTTGGAATATCTTCAAATGGAATAGGAATCAAAGAGATCTTAGTGTCGATCTAACTGAACCAGAGTAGGTCGTGAATTAATTTTGACTGGAATGGAAATCAGAAGAATCTTAGGATCGATTCAACTGAACCATACAAAAGTCTAGGAATATCTTCAACTGGAATAAAAATCAGAGAGATCTTAGTGTCGATCTGACTGAACCAGAGAAGGTCTTGGATTAACTTTGACTAGAATGGAAATCAGAAGAATCTTAGGATCCATTCAACTGAACCAAAAAAAAGTCTTGGAATATCTTCAATTGGAATAGGAATAAGAGAGATCTTAGTGTCGATCTGACTGAACCAGAGAAGGTCTTGGATCAACTTTGACTAGAATGGAAATCAGAAGAATCTTAGGATCGATTCAACTAAACAAGACAAAAGTCTTGGAATATATTCAACTGGAATAGGAATCAGAGAGATCTTAGTGTCGATCTGACTGAACCAGAGAAGGTCTTTAATTAACTTTGACTGGAATAGAAATCAGAAGAATCTTAGGATCGATTCAACTGAACCAGACAAAAGTCTTGGAATATCTTCATCTGGAATAGAAATCAGAGAGATCTTAGTGGCGATCTGACTGAACCAAAGAAGGTCTTTAATTAACTTTGACTGGAATGGAAATCAGAGGAATCTTAGGGTCCATTCAACTGAACCAGACAAAAGTCTTGGAATATCTTCATCTGGAATAGAAATCAGAGATATCTTAGTGTCGATCTGACTGAACCAGAGAAGGTCTTGGATTAACTTTGACTGGAATGGAAATCAGAAGAATCTTAGCATTGATTCGACTGAACCAGACAAAAGTCTTGGAATATCTTCATCTGGAATAGAAATCAGAGAGATCTTAGTGGCGATCTGACTGAACCAGAGAAGGTCTTGTGAGGGCATCTTTCTGAGGAAGATCCTGAGATAACCCTTTGTTATACGTAGATTTTGGGAAGACTATTAGGTCACATAAGTAGTCAACGGTGTTTGTGGATTTGATCTTTCCCTGAAAAAGGTAAAGAACTAGTCACATGCAATGTCATGATGTATGAAATGCATTGTGATGATGTTCTCAAAATAAATGAGATTATGCTGTATGCGATGTGTATGTGCATGCCATGATGTATGAATAGGGGATTCTATTGCGGTATTTATTTAGTCTGGGAAAGTAAATCCCGGACTACTATTGAAGAGTGTAAGGAGGCTGAATCCTTCATTTCCTCTTGGGATGATGAATGGATATGATTTGCCGGGGATTTCCTCTTTCTGTTTGAGGATATTCTTCCAGGGATTGACTCTGCTTGAGAGTAACTCTGTGGAGAGAGACAATGTTTTGTTGGAAGATTTTGCCGATGTAGAGAAATAAACTCTGTCGGGGCCTGAACTTCTGTAGTTAGAGAAAAAAACTATACCCAAGAGGAGGTTTTATATACTATTTAAGATTATAAAGCTCGGCTGGGGAATACTGATTTCAGCTCTTTGAAGGCACTTTGCTGGAGGAGATAATTCCTGCTTAGGGAAGAAGGAGATCAAAACTATGGTTGTTTATGCTCTATGGGGAACATAGACGTCACAGGGTCGCATGTAATGGTGACTTCACCTCAAAATGTCCCTGCCCATGTACCATGCTGGAAAGAGTAACTGTCCGGATGTCAAATTGTTTTTTTAGACTTTGCCCCGATTCTTAAAGTCATTAGCAGTTGTCTTTCTATTTTATAAGCAAGTATTTGTGAACACTAATCATATTTAAATGCACATGTCAACAATAAATCACTGGACGTTTTTGCAAAACAAAACAGAAAAAGAAAAACAAATAGTTTTGTACTTTCAAAGGAATGATTTGTATTGATTTATGCAGTTCGCCTATAACAGGCATTTTTGTACAAAGAGATTGACGTTCTAGTAGGAGAACACCGTCGTAAGAGATGAAAATTACACAAAATAGTGTACAAAGAGAAAACAACTATGTGTAACAATCCCATTGAGTTTCAATTCTGCTATTGCCCCTATGTCTTCGAGCGTCTCATCACTTTGCTACTCGTCCGAAGCTGACTTGATTGATCGGTATCGTTTGAGTCTTGGTAGTTAATATTGAGGTCTGGTCGCAAGGTGATCTAATGGGACATAGTTGTACACTTGAAATCCCTAACTTTTTCCTGGACCGCCCTTTCGGGTTTTCAGTCCATCGGGATACCCTTTTTTTCCTAAGCCGCCTTTTCAGGTTTTCGACTTGCCGGGTGTACAGATGTTTTTGTATTTATCCCTAATTTTTTCCTGAACCCTTTTTGTTTGCTGGGTTGCCCTTATTTTTGCCTAGGCCAGTCAACCTAGCGGGTCTTTATTTACGCGTAGTATCTTTTCACTACGTTCGTATTGACAGGGTGAAGAAGGTCGTCACCATACATGGGTGTCAGAATCATGGCTCCACTGGATAATATTCTTTTGATCAAAAATGGCCCTTCATACGTGGGAGTCCATTTTCCCATGGGATCACCTTGTGGTAGTATGATGCGCTTGATTACTAGATCACCCACTTGATACACTTGATGTCTGACCTTTTGTTGAAAGCCTTGATCATCCGTTTTTGATACATTTGACCATGACAGACAGCAGTAAGCCTTTTCTCATCAATCAGATTCAGTTGATCAAATCGAGTATGGATCCAATCGTCTTTGTTCATGCCTGCATCCTTCATGATCCTCAAAGAAGGGATATGGACCTCAATAGGTAGGACAACCTCCATACCATATACCAGAGAATAAGGTGTTTCCCCTGTTGACGTTCGTGTTGAGGTGCGGTAACCATGAAGAGCAAATGGTAACATCTCATTCTAGTCTTTCTATGTCACTATCATCTTCTGTATGATTTTCTTAATATTCTTGTTAGCAGCCTCCACAGTGCCATTCATCTTCGGCCGGTAAGGGGAAGAATTATGATGCTGGATCTTGAATTTTTTACAAGTTTAGTGATTATTGTATTGTTGAGATTCTTACCATTGTCTATGATGATTCTCTCTGGCACACCATACCTAAAAATCAGGTTATGCTTGATAAACCACGGCACAACATTCTTGGTAACAGTAGCAAAAGAGGTAGCCTCAACCCACTTCGTGAAGTAATCAATGGTCACTAGGATGAAGCGATGCCCATTGTAACCGGTAGGTCTAATCTCTCTGATCATGTTAATGCCCCACATTGCAAAGGGCCAGGGACCCGTCAAGACGTTCAAAGGAACCGGAGGTACATGAACTTTATCAGCATAGATCTGGCATTTGTGACAAGTTCGAGAATGTTGATAACAGTCGGCTTCCATAGTGGACCAATAGTATCCTGCCCGTAGGATCTTTTTAGCCATAGTGTGACCACTAGAGTGGGTGCCAAAGGTACCTTCGTGTAATTCTTCCATAATCCTCTCTGCTTCGCTCTTGTCTATGCACCGAAGTAAAGTAAAGTCATGGTTGCGCTTATAGAGGATTCCATTACTGAGGAAGAACTTTGCGGAGAACCTTCTCAAAAAATTCTTATCATTGACAGACATCCCCTCAGGATATTCTTGAGCCTTGAGATACCTTTTCACTTCATGAAACCAAGGTTTGTCTGCTACTTCTTCAGTGTCAATCTCATAGCAGTATGCTTGTCCATCCAACCTCTCAATAGTGATCCGAGGAGCCTCGTTATCCCACTTGACCTTGAACATAGATGAGATGGTAGCTAGTGCGTCTGCTAACTGATTCTCTTCTCGTGGAAAATGTTCAAAGGTTACCTCTTCAAAGTGTGGAAGCAACTTCAGCACATGTTCTTTGTAAGGGATGAGATTAGGGTGCTTCGTGTCCCACTCCACTTTGATCTGACTTATACCAAGGATGAATCCCCTAAAACGCTCAATAACTTGATCCTCAGGTCGATAGCAGCTTTGAGACCCATGATGCATGCTTCATACTCTACCATATTGTTGGTATAATTGAAATATAACCGGGCAGTGAAAGGAGTATGAAAGCCCCCGGGGGATATGATTACAGCACCGATGCCATTGCCGAGTGTGTTGGAGGCTCCATCAAAAACCATGGTCCATCGGGATCCTTCCTCAGGTCTTTCATTCGGTCCAGGTTCTTCATAGTCAGTCACTAACATAATGTTCTCATCCATGAATTAAAAGTTCATGTACTAGTAGTCATCCACGACCTGATGAGCCAAATGATCAGCTAGTACACTTCCCTTGACGGCTTTCTGGGTCGTGTATTGGATATCGTATTCGGTCAAGATCATTTTCCATCTTGCTATCCTTCGGAAAGGGCGGGCTTTTCGAAGATGTACTTGATCAGATATAACTTAGATATCAACAAAGTAGTTTGGGTCAACATATGTTGTCTCAATTGGCGAGGAGCCCATGCCAAAGTGCAGCAAGTTTTCTTGAGCAGTGAGTATCTTGTTTCACAGTCGGTAAACATTTTGCTAAGGTAGTATATTGCGTGCTCTTTTCGACCGGATTCGTCATGTTGCCCCAGCACACACCCCATTTAATTATCTAACACAGTTAAGTACATTATCAAAGGTCTTCCTTCAATCGGAGGCATCAGAATTTGAGGCTCTTGAAGGTATTCCTTGATTCTCTCGAAGGCAGTATGGCATTCATCATTCCACTTTACCACTTGATCTTTATTCAAGAGTTTGAAGATATGCTCACAAGTAGCAATTAAATGGGAAATGAACCTGGAAATGTAATTTAGGCGTCCCAAAAAGCCTTTGACCTCCTTCTCAGTGCGAGGATTCGGAATCTCTTGTACAGCATTTACCTTTGCAGGGTCTACCTGAATACCCTTGTCACTAACAATGAAACCCAGAAGTTTACCAGACCTTACCCCGAAGGTGCACTTGTTCGGGTTTAGCCTCAAATTGTACGCCTTCAACCTATCAAACAACTTTTGTAGATGATCAAGGTGTTCTTCCTCAGTTTGAGACATGGCTATCATGTCATCAACATAGACCTCTATCTCATGGTGGATCATGTCATGGAACAAAGCTACCATGGCTCGCTGATAGGTTGCTCCGGCGTTCTTCAACCCAAACGGCATCACTTTGTAACAGAAAGTGCCCCATTGCATAATGAAGGTTGTATTCTCCATGTCTTCGGGTGCCATCTTGATCTAACTGTAACCATAGAAACCATCCATGAAGTAAAAGATCTTGTGCTGCACGGTGTTGTCAACCAGAACATCAATGTGGAAAGTCATCCTTGGGGCTTCCCCTGTTCAAATCTCTGTAGTCCATACATATCCGTAACTTGCCGTCCTTTTTATACACCGAAACTATGTTAGCAACCCATTGGGGATAAGAAGTGACAGCTAGGAACCCAATGTTGAACTGTTTCATAACCTATGCTTTGATCGTCTCTGACATTTCAGGGAGCATGAGACAAACCTTTTGCTTTACCGGAGGGCAATCTTCTTTAGTTGGAAGATGATGAACCACAATATCCGTGTCTAGTCCTAGCATGTATTCACATGACCAGGAAAAGGTCTCAACATAATCATGCAACATCTGAATCAAACGTTGTTTGACACGAAGCTCCAAATTTGCACCTATATTGACCTCTTTTTTGTTCTCTTATATTCCCAAATTCACTGTCTCAACTGGCTCTTCATGAGGCTGTATAGCCCTTTCTTTCTGCTATAGCAGTATGGCAAGTTCTCTGGGTACTTCACAATATTCCTCACCTTCATCCTCGGCTTGGTTGATCGGATTTTCAAAGTCATAACCAGCAATAGTAGAACTGTTATCAATGGGATCCAGAGTGGATATGGATCTGCAGTTTGATACGTGAGTGTGTGTAAGAGCATAGTTGTATAGACAAAGTAAAAAGCAGAAAATAAAAACAGAGAGCACAAAATTTGTATGCATAAACGTCCAATGCTTTATTAATGCCATATGAAATTGAAACATATCACCCTCACAAATAAACCATTGTGCCTCGGGTAAGACACATGGCCAAAAACAAGAAAGACAATTACTTCTGAATAAAAGTAATTGGTACAAAGTCTTTTATCGTCCAGTTACTGGGTCCACCGTTGGTAATAGGGAAGATCCAGCGATCCACGTCATAGTCATTGTCAGCATCTTCTATGGCGGAGACTACATCATTAGCATTGATTCCCGAGCCATGCTTGGGCATGGGTGCATTTATGACTTTGGGAGTTTCCAGAGCATCGAATTCAATCTCCTTTGCTTCAATCAGGTCTTGCACCTTGTTTTTCAAAGCCCAATAGTCGTTTGTTCCATGCCCCGTAGTCTTAGAGTTATAGGCGCATCGAGCATTGGGATTGTAGTGGGGAGATGTTGTGTTGGGATTCTTGGGAGCTTCCCTCAAGATAACCATATTAGATTTCAGTAATTGAGGCAAGACTTGGGATAAAGTCATATTTATCCGGGTAAACTGTCTTACCGACCTTTCTATTCTTGGTTGATTATTCCTTTGTTGAGTAGGTGCAGGTTTAGAGATCATAATAGCCCATACCGCTGGACGGTGTTCATTTTTGTCCTGATTCCTTTGATGGTACATAATACTAACCTCTTTCTTCCAAACAAATAGCTTCCTTGCTGCACTGGAGGATGCATCCTTTTGGATCTTACCACTCCTAATTCCAGCTTCCACCCTTTCTCCTGTCAAAATCAATTTGGTAAAGATGATAGAGGAACTTCCAATCAGATGATTGAAAAATGGACCAGACAGGGTACCCAGAAACATATCCACTAGCTTCTTATCAGACAGGGGGTTGGACTCTTACTCATAAGTCCCTCCACTTCTGAGCATAGTCCTTAAAGCCCTCGCTCGAACCCACAGACATACTTTGGAGTTGTGTATGGGTGGGAGCAAGATCTGTGTTGTACTGATACTGCTTGTAGAAAGCAGCAACCAGGTCTTCCCAATTACGGATGTTGGACCTTTCCAGCTGGTAGAACCATTCTAGTTGAGTTCCGGACATACTATCCTGAAAGAAGTGGACCCATAAGTCCTTCTCAGCAGTGTGAGGCTGTATCTTCCTCACATAAGATCGGAGGTGCATCTTGGGACATGAAACCCCATCATATTTGGTGAACACCGGAACCTTGAACTTTTGCAGGATGATAACCCCAGAAACCAAACTCAGTTCTTCAAAATCCAGACCCGGTACCTTCCGAACCTCCATTGCATTCAAACGATCCTCCAGTTGTTTGCATTTTTCATCAGCAGGAGGATACTGTTCCTCATCATAGTCAGATTCATCATCAGATTCTTTTGGACTGGAGTCTTTCTCTCTTGTTTCCTCCTCTTGATTGATTCCTTCCTTAGATGAAGTTATCAGTTCAGAGGCTTGCTGCACTGGTCCTCTGATCCTTCTTCCCAATTTCACCACACCATCTTGTTTCCTTGGCTTCTTCTTTTATTTAACAAGAAGGGCTTTCGGTTCTTCTTTCCCCTTAGTTAGAGCCATGATCATCTATTTAAACTGGGCATTCTGAGTCTGTAGATCCTTCATTGTTTGTTCTAGAGCCATTGCTGAAATAAACAGCGAAGAGGATGAGAAACCTGCTTTGAAAACTGCTTATGAAATGATATGTATGATATATGTATGCAATGTTTTCAAGGATTTCTAAGACTCAAATTTTCTTAATAGAACAAACGTTAATTGTATTAAGATATTTTATTAATCACAATAATGCCTCTTGGGCTCACAAAGGAAACAAAGCAACAATAAAATTCTCCAAGCAAAAGAAGACTCAAGTTTCCCACAGGCGCATCCTCTTTGGTGCAATGTAGGCATTTATATTCCTCTCCACGTGAAGTAACCGGGTGAGCTCTAGAACCTTCTTCTCGATGGTGTAGAATTGGGTTTCAAAGGTATCCCGTTCTTCTTTGAGTTGGATCCAGGATTTCTGTAGCTCCTCAAAATCAGTTGGCATATCAAGATGAAGAACAACGTAAGGAGTGTCTCCTTCAGCAATTGGCTCCACAATCATAGGTAAGATGGCAGGGTAAGTCATCATAAGACATTGAGCACACACTCTCACCCATTTGAGGTAAGGCTCAAGAGGGATGTAATTCTTGTGCCCCAATATCTTCCTACCAACTATGTTCATCATGCCCCAAGATCGAATGAACCTCGTGCCATAACCCTGAACATCATTCTCATAGTCAAATGTGTTTCCTTGGACGAATGTGTCTTGAGGACCACCTCTTCTAGAATAACAAAATTGTCGCAACGCCAAACAAGGATTATAAGTGATTCCCCCCTAATGCCTAAAAGAGGGACATTAGGGAATTCCCTACAACGATCAATGATGGTGACACTCTCCAAGGACTAAAAACACCAATGAATATCCAAATGTGTAAGGGACATCAACCTATGATACCATCTCATACCCTGTTCATTCTTCAAAATAGACCGAGGTAGGTGTGAAATAAACCACCTAGCCAATAGAGGAGTGCAACACAGAAGGGTCCCCCTTCTCTTCAGAGTGCGAGTATGTAGAGAGTGTAGAATATCCCCAAGTAAAGTAGGCACTGGATTAAGCGACAGAAAAACCTTAACCAAATTCACATGTATGAGTTGGTCCTTGTTAGGGAATAGTATCATCCCATAGATGAGAAGGGCCAACACTTCTTCAAAAGCTTATATATCCAGGCTATCCCAAAAATAGTGAGCTTTCTCAAGTAGAAACTTAACTGGAAATCCTTGGACACCTCATCTAGTTTCCTAATTTTCCACTACATCAGACCGTTATAAAGACAAAGCTTGAGCAATCTCTTCAGCCTTTGGGTCTCTTTCTGTACCATTGAATGGTGGCTGATTAAGGATAGGTACCCTCAATAACTGAGAAAACTCCTCCATAGTAGGCACTAACTGGTAATCCGGGAAAGTGAAGCAGTGGTGCAACGGGTCAAAGAACTGAAAGAGCACCTTTAACATTTCTTCATCAGGGTTTGAAGTGACCAAGTTGAGAAGTCGACCAAGTTTTTCAGTGAAGGGAGAGCTTTCAAGAATCCTTGAGGCTAATTCCTTGAGTTGAGGAGGTACTTTCACAAGGTTGACTTGGATAGTATTCCTGTGAGTGGATGCCATGTCCTACAAAACAAGACAAAGATAAGCCATAGAAAATACTTGAAATAGTTAGTATGATATGCCATGTTATGATGTCATGATTATGCTAAGAAATCACATATATAGCAAGCACAAGCAAATCACACAAGAGACTTAGGTTTAAGGCTTTCATGGGTTTTAAGGTAGTACCCTCTTGAAGTTGGATTGGTTTAACCTGTCCTATAAATAGTAACTGGGTTCTAAGGGATCTTAATATCACTGACTTTCCCACAAGTTTCATTCTGATAGGCGACTGACTCGCAACCAAACAAAACTCAAGAGTCAAATCTCAATGAGTGTAGCATTGAGTATCTGCTGACTTTGGGAATACACCAAAGACGACCATCTCACTACGTCCTAATGGCCAAGTTGTTCATTTAAAGGTTCTCAGGTCAGTTGACGCTTCATGACACCATGCAGCGGCCCCGTATACTCCTTTATTAACTCAAGGGCTACCGGTACCAACCAAAGTGTCGCATCAATGTAGCATTCTCTTCAACTGTGTCGGTATACCCTGCACATTTTCCATGATCTATTGCTACTTACCTAAAAGGTTTCCCCAGACCCTGGTGTAGGAACTATAGTAACCCAAATAACGCCCTTAAAAGTAAAGTAAACAAACAAACAAAGAAGAAAAATGATGTAGACCCTAAGGTAAACCCCACTTTATTATTATCCCCAACAGAGTCGCCATTTTTATGATACGGTGGCAGAACCGACCGTTTAATACTGGTTTTTGTTTTTTGTTCATAAATGTCGCGGTAAGCAAGAGTCGCCACCGACTTCTTTATCCAATAAAGGAAAGGGTGAAAATAACAGAAAAAGACCTTTTCGAGACTTTCCGAGTAAGGGGGTAAATTATGGAAAGAGAAGGTATTAGCACCCTTTCCATCCGTGGTTTTCCATGGGCTCTTAGGTACTTGCTCATTTTTTAAAACTTTTTGTGTGTTTGTGTGTTTTGAAATTTTTTCATTTACTTTATGGTAACTCTTGTATCAGTCCTCAAGAGTGTGATAAATCATTTTTTTGAAAATAGTTTTTGAAAAGTGTGTAAGTGTGAAAATTTTAGATTTGAGCAAGTACCTAACAGTTATCTACCTACTCGAAAAAGGATGTTCTTTTCCTCATACCCTTTAGATAGTGTTATCCTACTATTAGTGAGTAGGTAGCCCTATCGTTGGATGTTGAGGGACAATCGAAGGCACGTTTTACAATCACGAAGGCAATTTGTGGAGGCGCTTTAGCAATTTTCTTTAAGGGACTAGATCATTTACCGAAAGGAAACTGTAGGGTCATCGAGGGACTATGATTTTTTATTTATTTATGGGTCTTTACTAAAGCGTTCCTGCCTCATGACTGTTTTATTTAAACGCAACCAAAGTGGGAGATACCTTAGAGGTGCGCATGTGCAAGTGTGTTGAGATTCAGTTATTTTTTTTCTTTTTGTTAGGTTAGGTAATGTTTTAATTTTCAGTCTTATCATGCACGCCTAGTTACTAACAGTTAATATTTACAGAAATTTAAAGTGCGAAAATTTAAATCCTAGGCTATTACAACGCTTTGGGACAATTAAATAAAAAAGTGCAAGAAAATAAAATGCAGAATTTTAAATCTAGACTATTACATCCCATAATAAGTTGCATTATTTATATAAAATGCCAGAATAAAAATAACGCGCGCGAAATACAAATTACGTCTAAAAATCCTAAGAAAAATTCTAAGTAAACAAGAAAAATATTTTTGGTTTTACTTTTATTTATTTCAAGAAAAAATAGTTAAACTAAATCTAAATTTAATTTAAGAAAATAAATATTGAATGAAATTAATCTAATTCTAATATTTTTGCATTTTTTATTAAGAAAACATTTGAAACATAAATTAAATCCTAAATTCTAGTTCATTTTAAAATAAGAAAGCAGTTAAAATTTAATTAATTAATTAAATAATTAAAGCATTTCATTATTTTAATTTTAAAAAAGTCTAAGCCTAATTTTTTTGTGAGTTTTTTTTTATTATTTTCTTAATTAAGTAAAGAAGATAAAAGAAATTAAAACATTACAAAAAAAAACTACATGAGCCTGAGATAGTAAAAAAAGAAGTGGGGGTGTGGTTGTTGAATTTGCTGGCCCATAAAGGGAGAAGCCCAGATTTGCTTCTGGATCTAATGTGGATTGGTCTTGATGGCACATGGTGAGTCCGCAGATGGAGTGCGCTAGATCTGATCAGATGGACATCTGATGGCACATGTCTGATGGTGTATAATACACATCTAGCTAAGAGGAGCACCAAATCTGCATGAAGCAAGTTAGAAAATATAAAAATGGAGCTTACAGAGGCGTTTTGTGATGTTTCAGGGTTTGGTAATGATTGCAAAAGCATCAGGGAGCCTCTAGGAATGTATTTGGATCTTTTATTTGGACTGAGAAAGGCTGGAACCTAAAATGCGAATTTTACAACTTTGATATTTTTTTGCAAAATTTGTAGAGCTTTTTCAGGCTGTATATCATGTGTCTTTAAGCTTTATAATGTGTCCTTTATATAGAGAGGAGGGGGGAGACAAGAGAACAAAGGTAATAACAACCATAAACATGTGTTTTTAAAGCCATGAATGATATTTTGTAACTTTGCCAAAGACATGGAATCTTGTCCTTTTTGAATTTGAATGAATGTGGACATTGCTTGCACGAAATTTTATGGGCCTAGGCTGTCCAAAACATCAACCCAAAGCTCAAAGCCCATTTCCAATTATTTTAGACATTTTATTTTATATTTATTTGAAATAAATTAAAATAAATATGAATAAAATAGTTAGCAAATGCAAGGCACAACAAGAATAATTTTAGAGGTCCTCTATAAACTTAGGAAGATGCTTGAAGTCCAAGAAATTGAGCCCTTGCCTTAAAACTTCAAATTTGCTCAATGCATAATTCTTGAAAATTCCCAAATTATCCCAACTTGGGAAAGCCATAACTTTCTCAATATTTATCTCATGATGATGATGATCCTGTACTTTTTGGAATGCCTAAGTTGTCTAATTCAATCCCTATTTTGATCAATTTTGCATTTGAAGATTTTATCTTGATGTAAAAGGTCTTGGCAAAAAGTGGCTTTTGTTGACTTTTTGAAAAAGACATGTAATGTATGAGCTTGTATATTTCAAATGTTGCATTGCTTGGACTTGAGGGCTGAGGAGAAGTTGTAGGGAATAAGATTGTCTTTAATACGAGCTTTGGTTGGGGAAAATTGATGAAGTATGTGAAAGTTATGCTTGGTCAAAGTTCAGTTGACTTTTCCTATAGAAACCCTAATTTAGCAATTTTGACTTTTGATGAATTAGAGGTATTTCTTGAGGAATCATGATGAACCCTTTATCAAATCATGGATATTACTTTAAAATGTTGAGGTTGACCAAAAACCTTGAAGTTTGACTGTATATAGGCCACAATTGACTTTTGACCTAGTATAGTTAATTTTCAAGCATTTGAGTAATTGACTGAGAAAACTTGTTGTGCAAGGCAGGAAACTTGGCATGGACAATCTTGAAGACATATTAGAACTATGGAAAACATTTGAGACCTTTAGAGCTCACACATCTTGATGAAAATTGAAACCCTAGTTAGAGGTTCATTGCCTTAGGAGGAGAATTTGTCTTGTCAATTCTTGGTCATCCTTGGGAAATTTGGGGACCTCAATGGGCATGCCTTGAGTAAAAATGGGAGGGAAAATTTTTGGGTGCAACAGAAGTCCTCTGACCAGATTAAGTTTGTTAATCTGAGTTATTCTTCTCATACTAACATGCCCCAATCTTTTGTGCCAGACCCATTGCTCGTCGTTAACAGACATTAGGCATTTTACATTCTGACTTTTTTAGTTCATAAAATTTTATTTTGTAAATGTTGTTCTTTCTCTTTTCATTAAAAAGGATTGATTCATCTTTCTGACTAACTGCTTTACAGGAATTTTAATTAAAGATTATATCATAACCGTTATCACTTAATTGACTTATGGATAACAGGTTATGCATTAATCCATCTACTAAAAAAACATTAGTTATAGAAGGAAGTGTACCGTTACCAATAGTTCCATAGCCAATAATCTTTCCTTTCTGATTTCTTCTGAAACCTACAGAATCTCCAGATTTAAGCTCCAGGCTTTGGAACATATGTTTTCTTCCTGTCATGTGTCGAGAGCATCTAGAGTCCAGGTGCCAAGTTTGGTGTTTCAACTTTGTTGTTTAAGACATCTGAAACATAGATAATTTTATCCTTAGATACCCATATCTTTTTGGGTCCTTGCTTGTTAGAGTTTCCAAAATTCTGTTTGAATTTTGGTTTAGCAGAAAAAGCATTACTAGTATACTTTATGTCATGTGTATGTCCATATGTAAAGTGTGAATAAAGAGGTGTGTGTTTTATGACTATATCATCAACTTTCTTTGGTTGAGTTTCTTTTCCCTTTGTTTTCACATATCCTATACCTTTTTTTTCCATTTCTGCTAACTCCATAGATCATTGAAGCCATCTTGCTCATATCTATGTTTTTAGCTAGATATTTTTGATAGCTATGATCTTATTCTTTTATGATTCTATCATAATTGTTAGAAACTTCTAAAACGGTTTATTTATGAGCTTTTCGTAATTAATTTTAAAAAATATAGTTTTCATTTTCAAGTTTAGAAATGGTTTCTTTTAGCTCAGAGTTTTCTGTTTTTAGTTTCTTAGTTACTTCAGAGTCAGATACTAGATCCTTTTTCAAAATCTTGTTTTTAAATCGAAGTAGTTGATATCTTTCAAGAATTTTTTACAAACTTTCTTCTAATTGGGATCTAAAGAAGTTAAATAATACCTCTTCTGACTGTGATTCAGATGATCCAGTGTCATATGATACGTTGGCCATTAAGGCTATATTTGCTCGTTCATCTTCTGATTTTGTTTCAGCTTCAAAAGATTCTGAGTCATCCCACGTTGCCATAAGACTTTTCTTCTTTTCTATGGAGAATTCCTTTTTAGGCTTTTCTTTTTGTAGATTTGGACAGTCACTTTTATAGTGACCTGGTTCGTTGCATTCATAGCATACAATGTCTTTGTTGCTAGGTTTTTTGTATCCATAAGATGATTCAAAGTGATTTCCTATTCTTTTGGGATTTCTGAACTTCCTCTGTCTATGCTTTCATAGTTGATTGACTATTCTGGAGAGAAGAGATAGCTCATCTTCTTCTGACGAGGATCCACAATAGTTTTCTTCTTTTGCCTGAAAAACTTTAGGTTCATATTTTTTATTAGATTTAAGAGCGAGAGACTTACCTTGCTTCTGGGGCTCATCTTCTTCTAGTTCTATTTCATGACTTCTCAAGGAGCTGATAAGTCCTTCAAGAGATATTTTGTTCAGATATTTGACTAGTTTTAAGGTTGTGACCACGGGTCTCCATTTCTTGGGTAAGCTTTTGATGATTTTATTTACATGATCTGTTGTTGAGTACTCTTTGTCCAGAACTTTCAACCAAGCAACATGAATTTGAAACCTCGAGAACATTGTTTCAGCTGTTTCATCTTATTCCATTTTGAAAGCCTCATACTTCTTAATGAGTGCAAGAGCTTTGGTTTCTTTGACTTGTGTGTTGCCTTCATGCGTCATTCTCAAGGATTCAAACATGTTTTTAGTTGATTCTCTATTCGTGATCTTCTCATACTCTGTGTACGAGATAACACTCAAGAGTATTATTCTTGATTTATAATGATTTCTAAATTCTTTCTTTTGTTGATTACTCATTCTCTTTTTGTTGACCTTCTGACCACTTTCATCAACTGGATGAATGTATCCATCAATTACTATGTCGCAAAGATCAGTGTCATGAGCCGGAAAGAAACTTTCGATTCTGTATTTCTAGTAGTCAAAGTTCTCACCATCAAAGATTGGAGGTTTGTTGCTGATTCTATCTTTTTCATCATGATTATCATTGCT
Organism: Vicia faba; assembly: GCA_948472305.1. Taxonomy (NCBI): domain Eukaryota; kingdom Viridiplantae; phylum Streptophyta; class Magnoliopsida; order Fabales; family Fabaceae; genus Vicia; species Vicia faba. The sequence continues at coordinate 698,709,049 of OX451737.1, forward strand.
GATGATCTGACTAGGTCCCACCATAGTGTTTTTCTTGCTAGGATCTTTTTCTGACACGATTCAGTGTTTGCACCAAGAACCGGGCGCTCTGAAGCCAATTGAAGAATGGAAAAACACTAGTTATCCTGGTCCGTTTGAACTCAAACTACTCCAGTCCATCCACCAAGGTGATTTTGCCTCTCTCAAATGAGGTCATAATCCACTAATCAAAACGATTACATAAACACAATTACTATTGTCAATGTCTTCTTGAGTCTAAACCACAATCCGGTTTTCTCAAGGTATTACAGGATACAACAATTGAAGGTGTGTACAAAAATGTTTTCTAAACAAAACTATATTTGTTGTACCAAAAATTTTCCTTCACATTTTCTTCAAGACATTCTTCTAGGGTTCTCAATGCTCAAGGATGCTCAAGAGTTGATCAGAAAAATTCTCCTCCTAAGCAATGGGTCCATAACTAGGTTTTTGTGTTTCTTAAGGAAGATTCGATTTCAAAGGTCTCAAGTGATTTCCATGGTTCTCCATAGGTCTTCAACAATGTTCATGTCAAGAATCAAGTCTTTCATCACAAGTTTGTTCAATCAATAGCTTAGATGATTAAAAATCAACAATATTGGGTAAAAAGTCCACTATGGTCAACATACAGTCAAACTTCAAGATTTTTGGTTAACATTAAAAATTTTAAGTGATATTCATCATTTGATCAAGGGTTGATCATGATTCCTCAAGGAAAGCCCTCAAATCATCAAAACTCAAAAGCTGCCAAATTAGGGTTTCCTTAGGAGAAGTCAACTGAACTTTGACCAAACATAACTTTCACATGCTTCATAAACGTTTCCCCAACCAAAGCCCATTTTGAAGGAAATTCAATTCACTACAACTTCAAATCTGCATGCTCAAGTCCGAAAAATGCTTCACTTGAGAGATATGAGCCAATACATTATAGGTCATTTCAAAAGTCAACAAAAAGACACTTTTTGTCAAGGCAACTTACATTAAGATAAAGTCTCCAAATGAAAAATTGTTCAAAAGAGAAATTGTAGAGGACATATTTAGATTTCCAAAAAGTCCAATATCACATTCAAGAGATGAAAATTGAGAGAGTTATGACCAGTGAAAGTTAGGAAATTTTGAGAAAATGCATGAAGTGCAAAGTGAGAAAACTTTAAATTTTGAACTAGTTGGCCTAAATTTTGTTGTTCAAACATGTTTACAATGTGTTAAAGGACCTCTAATTCCATTTACATTTTTTTATGATTTTCATTTCTTTTATTTGAGTTTTTATTAATTTAAATGAAAATTAAATCAAACAAAATATGAAGTAATGGCACAAGGCGCATGGGCTTTTGATTTCAATCACGTGGAGGCCCAAGAACATTTGATGGACATGCCTAAACCGTATGAGCACATATATAGCAAGAATATCTCAAAATGAAAGTTTGTAAACATGTTTGATTCTTGTCTAATTTTGGCCATGATTGCATTATTTTATGCCATATTTGTTGATCCTCTCCTTTCTCTATATAAGCATGGTAAGCATCAGATGCAAGGACATGAAAAGAGTTCATGAAAAAGCCTTGAATAAATTCACAAAAATCAAAAGAAAAATGCAATATCTGTACTACAGTTTCTAGTCACTCACGATAAAAAAAAGGCCATCAATCACTTCCTGGGGATAAAAGGAAGTGATTCAAGTCCGTAGCTGAGTCCCTCGTACGCCAGAACGCAACATCTCAAATACACTAGTTGTCAAAATTGGTAGACTTCTAAAACTTTGATTTCATGTGTTTTCAATCACTGCTAACATGTTAAATTTGTTCATGTGCACCATTAGAATATGTTTGACGTTTTACATGTGAGTTTTAATGCAGAAATAACATCGTGCCATTGTTAGGGAACAAAGCTTTTGAAGCTTCAGATCTTGCAATATAGACATTGTTAGGCCAAACTAACCACTCCATTAGAATCGCAGGACCTTAGTTAGGAAATTAGGGTTGTTTTCCTTTTTGTGATTCAGGCGTCGGACAATTTCTTCGTTTCTTTCCACAATCTTCGCTCTTTTCTTATTTTCGCGTTAGTTTTAGCAATTATGTTTCTGCTAAAGGGTGTAATAGTTAATTAGGTTTTTCTATTTTCTTTTCCAAAACTTTATGGTTTGTACCACCTCTCTTGAAGCATTATAATAGCGTAGGATCTTTCTTTTCTGTTTTTACTGCTTTTACTTATGAATGTATAGTAATTAGGCTTGTATGGTAAGATCTAAAACGAAACGCTAGATAACCTTAAATACAAGATAAAATAACTGAATCAAAACACTATTCATACACACACCTCTAGGGTGAATCCACGTGTTGCCTTATGATAAAACAGTCATATCCCTTGAACGTGGGACGCTTTAGCAAAGACCCTCAGTTAAAAAGATCGTAGTCCCTCGATGACCCTTCGATGCTACCTTCAGTAAACGATCTTAGTCCCTTATGACAAATTAGTAAAGCGCCCTATGAGTTGCCTTTATGATTGTATGATGACCCGCACCTATCCCTCAAACATCCAATGATAGGGCTTCCTACTAGCTAATGGTAGGATAGCATTATCTAAGGAGAAGGAAAATAACATGAAAGACTTTTGAGTAAGGGTAGAATACTGTTAATCGCTTGCTCACTAAAACAAAATATTTTCACATAAACACTTTTCTCTGAAATACTTTCCAAACAAATACTTTGTATGCATTCTTAACGATACGAGAATCATTACGATGTTTTCCGCACTTAGGCATTTTCAAAATGTTTTCAAACACATTCACAAAGCATTTTCAAAAATGAGCTAGCCATTAAGAGCCCGTAGATAACTACAGATGAAAAGGGTGCTAACACCTTCCCTTTTTATAACCTACCCCCCGAACTCAATAAATTCTCAAAGGTCGTTCTTGTTCTTTTCACCCTTTTCTTTATTGGATAAAAGAAAAGTTAGTGGCGACCCTTTCTATCTGCAACATTTTCAATAAAACGCGAAACCAAAAGTTAGTTATCCCACCGTGTTACAAAAGATATTGCAGCAGCCTTACATCTGGAGCGGTCCGACATTGTATCTAATTGGGAAACAAGAAGTGGAGTCAAGGGCTTTCTTTCTAAATTTATGATAGAGAAGGATAAACTGTTTTTGTTAATCTATGGATTGGTACTATTCCCTAATCCAGACCAACTCATAGATATGAACACCATCAAAACATTTCTTGCTTGTAATCATGTGCCTACCTTGCTTGGAGATATTTTATATTCTCTTCACACTCGTACTATGAAGAAGCGAGGAACTCTCATGTGTTGTATACCTCTGTTATCCAGGTGTTTTATTTCGCACCTTCACTGCTCAATAATGAAGAATGTACAAGGTTTGAGGTGGTCTCAGAGAATAATGCCACTCTCTCATACAAGCATCTATTGGCATTCCCAATCTCACAAGGATATCACTATCATTGACCGCTTTGGGGAATTTCCTAATGTTCCACTCCTTGGCATTAGAGGAGGTATTACTTATGACCCTTCTCTAGCTCTACGTCAATTTGGTTATGCTCAAAGAGACGGTCCTCATGACACGCTTATCCAGGGTATTATATTCTATTACGAGAATGATCCTCAAGGTTATCGTTAAAGGTTTATACATGCTTGGGGCATGGTGAATAAGATTGATAGCAAGGCTTTAGGAAAACAGAATTTCATCCCTCTGGAGCCCTATCTCAAATGGGTACGAGCCTGTGCTCAAAACCTTATGATGCCATATCCTGCTATCCTACTAGTAATAATGGAGTCTGTTGTCGAAGGAGACGTTTCTCACACCATCCTTCATCCAGACATGCCTACTGACCTTGAAGAATTGCAAAAGTCCTGGATTCAACTCAAGGAAGAACAGGACACCTTTGAGACTAAATTTTATGCAAGTGAGAAGAAATTGTTGGAGTTCACGAAGCAACTTCACAAGGAGAAGAGTCTTAACGCATATGCCAACACGAAGAAGAGGCGTCTATGAGAAACTTAAAACTTTAGGAGTTTTTAATTTATCCCTTTGTAATCTTGTGTTTTCACATAAAATTACTAATAAAAAACTTTGTTTCTGTTTCCTTTTGGTTAACAAATTTAAATCTCATAAGGTCCTTGAAAACATTGCATATACATATCATGCATATCACTACATGACAGGTGTTTCAAGACAGGTTTCTTATATTTATTTATTTATTTCAGCAGAAAGAATGGATCTTGAACAAAAAATTAAGGATCTTCAGGCTCAGAACCCCCATTTCCAGCAAATGTTCTTGAATCTAGCCAAGGGGCAAGAAGAGCTGAAGGCCCTCATCACTAAAGAGAGAGAGGAGAGAAAATCAAGAAACCAGTTGGCATCCTCAACATGGGTAGGAGACTCAAAGGTCTGGTCAAATGAGCTTTGGATTTTGAAGGAAATGATTACCAAGAGAAAGATGATAAAAGTATGAAGGCTGACAACCAGGGTTCTGATGAAGAAGAAGCGAACTATTCAGATGAACAAAATCCTCTGGTTGACGACAAATACAAATAGTTGGAAGATCATCTCAATGCTATGGAGATCCAGAGAGTTCATGGGTTTGATTTTGAAGAGATGGATCTTATCCTAGAGGTTGTTATCCCTCATAAGTTCAAGGGCCCCGTCTTTTCCAAATACGATGGTGTGTCTTGTCCTAAGCTTCATCTGCGGTCTTATTTCCGAAAAATCCAACCCCACACTATGATAGAAAATAATGGGTTCATTTATTTCAAGAAAGCTTGTCGGGGATGCAATTAGAATGGTTCTATCAGCTAGAAGAAACCAACATTCACACTTGGGAAGACTTGGCTGCTGCTTTTTACAAGAAGTATCAATATAATGCTGACCTTGCACCGACTCGAGTGCAATTACAAAACATGTTTATAGGCTCGAACGAGGGTTTCAAAGAATATGCCCAGAAGTGGAGAGACTTAGATAGAAGGGTGCAACCTCCCTTGTCTGATCGGGAGCTAACTAATATGTTCATGGGCACTCTGATAGGTCCATTATTTAATCTTCTTCATCTGTTTTTACTGAGCTAATCCTAACTGGGGAACAAGTTGAAAGCGACATCAAGAGCGGGAAGATCCCAGTGGTTGCGTCTTCTAGTGCTATAAAGAAGGAGTTCAATAATAAGAAGGAAACCAATGTTGTTTATGGCCAGAAGGGCCATAGTAATAATGATCACCATCAGTCTATGGGAGCGGTGTTCATTTCTAATCATGCACATGTTGAACAACAACAGGGGAATCAACGTAGGTCAGAAGTTGCGAGGAGGCAGTTAACAAAGATTAGAATGCCTTTGTCTCTGGCATTACAACATCTGTTAAAAGAAGAATTGATAACACTATGGGATCCTCTTCAGAATCCCAAAACCTCCTCTCCTAAGTACAATCTGAATTCGAAGTGTGCCTATCATTCTAACAATTTTGGGCACGACACCAACCACTGTTGGTCCCTGGAAAACAAAACCGGGATATGATTAACGCAAAAGATATTGAATTTGATCCTCCCGAAACACCTAATGTGATTACTGCACCTATGCCCAGACATAGTAAAAGTGTTAATGATATCGAAGATGTTTCTTATGTCTCCACCATAAGTGACTTGAACACTCCCTTAATAATCATTAAGAAGAATCTGTTGCAAGCCAGTTTATTTTCGGGTTGCCTTGAAAATTATTACCATCATGCGTCCCAATCTGATGGTTGTATATGGCTGATGAAGGGTATTTAGCGTTAGATTGATAGCTGTGAAATTTTGTTTGAGAAGACTCCGTCCGTGAAGAGTTAGCATGAAAGTATGTCTCAAGACATGAGACTTGAAGATGTTTCTATAATCACAATTTCCAATGCTCTTGTAAGGATCAGCTCTAAAGGTCCTATAAAGATTCTTGTCGAGCCAAGGGTGGCTCCCCTGATCATTACTGCACCAGGGCCAATCTCATATTCCTCTAACAAGGTTGTTCCCTGGAATTATGGAGCTGAATTTTATTACCATGGTGTTAAGCAAGAACCATGGATTTCCAAAGATGAAGATAGTGAAGTTACTAACCTCAATGTCGAAAATATTGTCGGGACTAGTAAAGTTACCAGAACGGGAAGGGTCTTCTCTCCAGAGATCTCCCCTCCAAAGACTATCACTACAACATTGCATATCCCTGTTGTTTGGTCATCTGTTGACACCCGGGGCAAAGAGAAGGTGACTGAGTCTGCCTATACGGAGGCACCATTAAAAGATGTTATTGTTGAAGATTCCTCCTAACAGGAGATGGAGGAAATATTGAAAATCATCCACAAAAGTGACTACAATATAGTTGAACTGTTGGAGAAGACGCCCTCCAAGATATCTATGTTATCCTTGTTATTATGCTCTGAAGCCCATGCCCAGGCTTTGGTAAAATTTTTGAAAACTGCTCATGTACCTCAAGAGACATCTGTTGATCTGTTTGAGAATTATGTAGAAAGCCTAACAGCTGATAATGGGTTAGGATTTTTTGATGCTAACTTAACTCCGACAGGAAAGAATCATAACAAGGCCCTACGCGTCTTTATTGAGTGTAGGGGCACTACCTTTGCGCATGTGTTGCCGAATACATGTTCCTCATTAAATGTATTACCAAATGGTGCTCTAGATAGACTAGACTATGGAGGGTTGTGCTGAAACTCAGTGATATGTGGTAAGAACCTTTGATGGGTCAAGGAGAATGGTACACAGATAGGTTGATCTTCCGATCAAAGTGGGACCCCAGGTCTTTGACTCCACCTTCTATGTAATAAATATTCGTCCGACCTACTCCTATTTGCTTGGACCCCCCTGGATTCATGGGGAAGGTGATGTTATCTCTACCTTGCACCAAAAATTAAACTATCATGTGAAAGGGAAAATTGTTACGGTTTATGGAGAAGAAGAATATACGGTGAGCCATTTGAATTCATTCAAATATGTTGAGATGTATGGTGAGTTCATTGAGACTCCCTGCCAGACCTTTGAAGGAACTCCTTCAACAATTTCCATTGCTAAAGCTACTCCTAGGATTACCAAGGATCCACCAAGAATGACTTCTCTGAAATATGCTAGGGTTGTGGTAGAAGAAGGTAGTTGCACTATTTGGGGTTAGCTTCCTGACATTCCTTACAAGTCCAACAATTTGGTTTGGGTTTCACCTTAGAGGCTCATAAGGCGGTTCGTCATGCTCATGCTAGGAGACCACCTTTCCGCATCAACAATAATGAAATCAATGCTATAGAAGACACTGATAGTGACTGTGATTTGGACAATTGGATATTCCCTACTATTGGCGGTGGACTCAACAAATGGAAGGCTAAATAATTTATACCAATCTCCTTAGTCAGGAGTAATTACTATTTCCTATTTTATTGCTTTCAAGTTTTTGGGCTATGTAATTTTAAAACAATAACTTTAAGCCTTGTGCCTTACCCGGGGCATAATGGTCCACTTGTTAGGGTTGTTATCTTTTATCCACATATGCTTATCTAATAAAACATTGGATTCTTTTGCATTCAAATTTTATACTATGTCTTTCCACTAATTTATTGCTTTCAAATATAGCTATGCGTTCCTTACACACACCCACACACTACATTGCAGATCCACATCCACTATGGATCTCGTCGATATTGATTCTGCTACTACCACTCATGACTTTGAAAATCCTATCTACCATGCCGAGGATGAAGGTGAGGAAGATTTTGAAATACCTGTAGAACTTTCTAGACTCTTAATACAAGAAGAAAAGGCTATCCAACCACATGAAGAACCAGTCGAAGTTGTAAACTTCAGTATCGAGACAAACTCGAAATAAGTCAAGATACGCGCCAATTTAGAGAGTACTGTCAAGAATAAGTTAATTCAGATGTTGCATGACTATGTTGAGATCTTTTCTTGGTCTTACAAAGACAAGCCAGGGCTCGATAATGATATTGTGGTCTATCGTATTCCAATAAAAGAGGGTTGGTCTCCGATTAAGCAGAAGGTTCATTGCATGCGTCCCGAGATGTTAGAGAAGATCAAAGTCGAGGTTATGAAGCAATTCAATGCAGGCTTCTTAGTCGTGACATCATATCCTCAATGGGTTGCTAATATTGTTCATGTACCAAAGAAAGACGACAAAATGCATATGTGTGTAGACTACAAGGATTTGAACAGGGCAAGCCCCAAAGATGATTTCCCACTTTCGCATATTGATGTTCTGGTCGATAACACCACTCAGCATAAGGTATTCCCTTTCATGGATAGTTTCTCAGGTTATAATCAGATCAAGATGGCGCCTGAAGATGTGGAGAAAACTACCTCCGTCACATAGTGGGGCACTTTCTGCTACAAGGTTATGCCTTTTGGGTTGAAGAACGCTGGTGCAACTTATCAGCGTGCCATGGTAGCTTTATTCCATGACATGATTCATCATGAGATAGAGGTATATGTTGATGACATGATAGCAAGATCACAGACTGAAGAAGATCATCTTGATTATCTACATAAACTGTTTGAAAGACTGAGGAAGTATAAGCTAAGGTTAAATCTGAACAAGTGCACATTTGGGGTGAGATCTGGTAAACTCCTGGGTTTCATCGTCAGTGCTAAAGGTAGTGAAGTTGATCCCGCCAAGGTCAAAGCCATTCAAGAAATTCCGGATCCTCGTACTAAGTAGGAAGTTATAGGTTTCTTAGGACTACAAAATTACATTGCCCGATTCATTTCTCATTTGACTGCTACTTGTGAGCCAATCTTCAAATTGCTGAAGAAAGATATAGTAGTAAAGTGGAACGAAGACTGCCACACAACCTTTGATAAAATTAAGGAGTACCTACAAGAACCCCCGATTATAATTCCACCAGTTGAAGGAAGACCTCTATTCGTGTACCTAACAGTGTTAGAGAACTCAATGAGGTGTGTACTGGGGCAGCATGATGAGTCTGGTCGAAAAGAGCATGCAATATACTACCATAGAAAAAAGTTTACTGACTATGAAACAAGATATTCACTGCTCGAGAAAACTTGTTGCGCTTTGTCATGGGCTGCTTGTCGACTAAGACAATATACGTTGACTCATACTACTCTATTGATTTCTAAAATGGATCCCATCAAGTACATATTCGAGAAGCCAGCCCTCTCTGGAAGAATAGCCTGATGGAAAATGGTCTTGACAGAATACGACATTCAGTACACCACTTAAAAGGAAATCAAGGGAAGTGTAATGATAGATCATTTGGCACATCAAGTCGTAGACGACTATCAGTCTATGAATTTCAAATTTCCGGACGATAACATTATGCTAGTCATAAATTATGAAGAACTTGGACCGTATGAAGGACCTGAGCCAGGATCCCGATGGACTATGATTTTCGATGAAGCTTCCAACGCACTTGGCAACGTAATTAGTGTTGTAATTATCTCTCCTCAGGGTTGCCATGCGCCATTCACCGCCAGATTATGCTTTGATTGTACCAACAACTTGGTCGAATACAAAGCATGCATCATGGGTATTAAAGCTGCTAATGACATCAGGATTAAGTTCCTGAGCATATATGGAGACTCAGCCCCAGTGATCAGTCATATCAAGGGAGAATGGGATATGAAGCACCCGAATCTTATTCCTTATAAAGAGCTTGTGTTAACCTTGACTCGTACTTCGAGGAAATCCCTTTTTAGCACATCCCACGAGAAGAGAACCAGTTGGCGGATGCATTGACTATAATGTCATCTATGTTCAAGGTCAGATGGGATAATGAGGCACCCCGAATGACCATTGAAATACTGGACGAACCGACACACTGCTATGAAGTTGACACTGACGAAGTAGAAGAAAAAACTTGGTTTCATGATGTGAGAAGATACCTTAAGACTAAAGAATACCCTGACGGGGCATCTATCAATGACAAGAAATTCCTACAGATGTTCTCGGCTAAATTCTTCTTGAGCAATGGAATGTTGTACAAGCGCAATCATGATTCGATTCTGCTTCGTTGCATGGACAAGAAGGAAGCAGAAAAAATTATGGAAGATATGCACGAAGGTATATTTGGAACTTATTCCAGTGGACATACTATTGCTAAGAAGATTCTGAGAGTGGGTTACTATTGGTCGACTATGGAAACTGACTGTGACCACCATTCAAGAACCTGTCACAAGTTCTAGATTTACACTGATAAAGGACATGTGCCACCAGTACCTCTGAATGTCTTGACTTCTCCATGGCCATTTGTGACGTTGGGCATTTATATTATTCGAGAGATCAAGCATACTTCTTCTAACGGACATCGCTTCATCCTTGTCGCCATTGATTACTTCACCAAGTGAGTGGAAGCAGCCTCATTCGCCTCTGTTACCAAGAATGTTGTGGCCCGATTCATTAGGCATAATCTTATATGTCGGTATGGCATCCCCGAAAGTATTATCACAGATAATGGTACTAATCTCAACAACACTATGATCACGGAACTCTGCACGCAGTTCAAGATCAAGCACCACAACTCTTCTCCGTATCGACCAAAGATGAATGGCACAGTGGAAGCCGCCAATAAGAACATAAAGAAGATTGTGCAAAAGTTGGTTGTGACCTACAAAGACTGGCACAAGATGTTACTATTTTCTCTCCATAACTATCACACTTCAGCTCGAACATCAACTAGGGCAACCCCATTCTCTCTGGTTTATGGTATGGAAGCTGTCCTACCTGTCGAAGTCCAGATTCCCTCTCTGAGAATTATGAAAGATGCATGCTTAGACAAAGACGAGTGGATTTAGACTAGGCTGGATCATTTGAATTTGATTGACGAGAAAAGGCTTGCAGTTGTCTGTCACGGTCAAATGTATGAGAAGCGTGTGATCAAGGCATTCAACAAGAAAATCAAGCATCGGGTATATCAGGCTGGTGACTTGGTAATAAAATGCATCATCCTACCGTAGGGTGATCCTAGAGGAAAATGGACTCCCACTTACGAAGGACCATTTATAGTCAAGAAGATATTTTCAGGCGGTGTCATGATACTAACCACCATGGGTGGTGAAGATATCTTGCACCCTGTGAACGCGGACACAGTCAAAAAGTACTACGCGTGAAAAAGTGACCCGCTAGGTTGACTGGCCTAGGAAAAAATAAGGGCACCCCGGTGAACCAAAAGGGTTCGAGAAAAAATTAGGGATATATATAAAAAGTGTACACCCGGCAAGTTGAAAACAGGAAAAGGTGGCTTGGGCAAAAAGGGTATCCCGTTGGACTGAAAACCTGAAAGGGCGGTACAGGAAAAAGTTAGGGATTAAAGGGTACGAGTGTGTTCCGTTGAATCACTTACAACAAGCTTTATTACCAGCGTCAAGTTCAAACGCTACAGATCAGTTCAGTAAACTTCTTTTGACAACAAGGGATGAGATGCTTGAAGACATAGGGGGTGATAGCAGAGTTGAAATCCGACGATATTATTTCCACATAGCTATATGTTTTGTTTTGACTTTTTACTCTTTTCATTTCACGACGATTTCCTCTTACTAGGATTTCTGTCTCTTTGTACAAAACCGTTTGTTTATGGGCAAAATATCAATAGAAATACAAATTTCAAAATTCAAACTTTTGATTTACCTTTTTCTATTTTGTTTACAAAAACATCAAATGAATAAATTGAATGAACACATGCATATGAATACGATTACTGTTAAGAATTATATGCATAAAAATAAGAATAAGCATTTGCTCAAGACTCTATGAGTTGGGATAATGTTCATGTTGTCCACATATCCCCATAGAAAAAATCCTTACAAGATTATCCCCCAAAAAAACTTCCATGGGATTATTCCTACAAAGTAGTCTTAACAAGCTCATCTTCAACGAAGATATATTTCACCAGTAGATCCCCTTAGCAGATAAGGGACTATGATCTTTTCCCCGATAATTTTGCCAACCTACGGTGTCCCAATCTCCATCAGAGACTATGGCATCAGTACAGTTTATGGAAATTATCTTCCCCAGTTGAGTTTATTTCTCCAACATTGTAAAATCCCCTGCAGAATTCCCTTCCTCCAACAAGGCTCATTTTCTCCAGTAGAGCTCATGTCCTCGGTAAGGGTATTTCCTCAGTAGAGTATTCCTCCATCAAAGTTTAGGGTTTATTTCCCCAACAGGGTTTATTTCCCCAAGCAGGGTTTTTTTCCCCAAGCAGGGTTTTTTTTCCCCAACGGAGTTCAGTCTCCCCATCTTTAGTCTATTTCTCCACCTACTACAAATCACCAGCAAAATTTCTATCTCCAATAAGGGGCAGTCCAGACCACTAACCCCAGAGAGTTGCTACGGAATCTGAAGAAGGCCCAAATATCATTTAACCTTATCCTCTCCAGACGAGTCAACATCCATATCAGAAACTCGGCCAGACAACACTTCGAGAGGTTATCCATCACTTTTATCCCTAGTCAGGGTATATAAGAATTAAATTCCCCAGTAGAATAATGAACGACCAATGTTCTTGAGCCCTTATCTCCAAAAATAAATCAACATTCCCCAGTGGAGTTTCCTCAAACAAAAAGTAGGAATCCCTATCAAGATTGAAGATACATATATTCTTCATCCCCATCAACAGTCAGTGATTTATTTTCCCAGTCAAAGATGTTGCGCGAAGTTAGTAATACACTTCAATAACATCTCACATTCATACATCATAAACAAACATCATAGCATATACATACAAAATGCGTACAACACACTCTTATTTATTTTGAGAATATCATTATGCAATGCATTTCATACATCATGACATTGGTTACAATTAACTCTTTCTCTTTTCAGGTAAAAATCTACAATCAGATTCCTCATAGGCTACATATGAAAAATAGCTACTTAAGCACTTTCCCCATAAGGTCATACTAAAATAGCACCTCTCCTAGTTGAAGTTGGGCGTAGACATCTTCTATTTATGATGAAATCAGACATAGATTTCTTTCTGATGCTCTTTTTGGAAAAGTCAGATGTAGATTCTTTCTGGTACCTTTTCTAGTTGAAGTGGGGCATAGACATCTTCTAGTTCTAATGAAATCAACATCGATTCATTTATGATACTCTTTTTGGAAAAATTCAGATGTAGACTCTTTCCGGTACCTTTTCTAGTTGAAGTCGGGTGTGGACATATTCTAGTTCGAATGAAATCAGGCGTTGATTTCTTTCTGATGCTCTTTTGGGAAAAGTCAGACTTAGACTCTTTCCAATACCTCTTCTGGTTGAAGTCGGGCGTAGACATCTTCTAGTTCGGATGAAATCAAGCATAGATTTCTTTTTGATACTCTTTTTGGAAAAAGTCAGACGTAGACTCTTTCTGGTACCTTTTCTAGTTGAAGTCGGGCGTAGACATCTTCTAGTTCGGATGAAATCTAGCGTAGATTTATTTCTGATTCTCTTTTTGGAAAAAGTCAGACATAGACTCTTTCCCGTACCTTTTCTAGGTAAAGTCGGGCGTAGACATCTTCTAGTTCAGATGAAATCAGATGTCGATTTCTTTCTGATGCTCCTTTTGGAAAAGTCGGGCATAGACTCTTTCTGGTACCCCTCTTAGTTGAAGTCGGGCGTAGACATCTTCATGTTCAGATAAAATCGAGTGTAGGTTTATTCTGAGTGTTCTTTCGGACAAAGTTGGGCGTAGACTCATTCCAAATACATTTTCTAAGATAAAGCATGGCGTACACTTAGTCTGATTTTCTTATCAACGGTTATCTTCGATGGAATCTAGAAGCCCATCTCTGACGACTCTATGTCACCTCTCCAAATGGCATGTTTAAGCCCACTCCCGGTATAATCAACCAACATTGTTACTTGGTGCATGTGGGAGTGCAAATTTCTAGGCAGTTAAGTGTTCAATCATCTTCTACCTTCAAGTCACGAATGACAAATATGACAATCTAACTCTTCAGGTTTAATAAGATTGAACAGGGTCAGCTATTGTACCCCCAAAATTTTCCTTCCTATTTTCTTCAATATATTCTTCTAGGGTTCTCAAATGCTCAAGGATGCTCAAGGGTTGATCAGACAAATTCTCCTCCCAAGCAATGGGTCCATAACTACGGTTTTGTGTTTCTCAAGTAAGATTGGATTTCAAAGGTCTCAAAGTGGTTTCCATGGTTCTCCATAGGTCTTCAACAATGTTCATGTCAAGTTTCAAGTCTTGCATCACACGTTTGCTCAGTTAATAGCTCAGCTGATTAAAAATCAACTGTATTGGGTAAAAATTCAACTATGGTCAACATACAGTCAAACTTCAAAAAATTTTGTTAACATCAACATTTTTAAGTAATATTCATCATTTGATCAAGGGTTGATTATGATTCCTCAAGGAAAGCCCTCAAATCATCAAAAGTCAAAAGTTGCCAAATTAGGGTTTCCTAAGGAGAAGTCAACGAAACTTTGACCAAGCATCACATTCACATGCTTCATCAACTTTTCACCAACAAAAGCCCATTTTTAATGAAATTCAATTATCTACAACTTTGTATCTGTATGCTCAAGTCCAAAAAATGCTTCATTTGAGAGATATGAGCCAATACATTATAGGTCATTTCAAAAGTCAACAAAAAGACACTTTTTGTCAAGGCAACTTACATCAAGATAAATCTCCAAATTCAAAAATGATCAAAACACAAATTGTAGAGGGCATCTTGAGCTTTCCAAAAAGTCCCAAATCAACTTCAAGATATGAAAATTGAGAGAGTTATGACCAGTGCAATTTGGGAAATTTTGAGGAAATGCATGAAGTGTAAAGTGAGCAAACTTGAAATTTTGACCTAGTGGGCCTAACTTTTGTTGTTCAAACATGTTCACAATGTGTTAAAGAACCTCTAAAACCATTCACATATTTTTTTATGATTTTCATTTCTGTTGTTTGAATTTTTATTCATTTAAATGCAAATTAAATCAAATAGAATATGAAGTAATGGCAAGAGGCGCATGGGCTTTTGATTTCAGTCACATGGAGGCCCAAGAACATATGATGAACATGCCTAAACTGTATGAGCACATATATAGCAAGAATATATCAAAATGGAAGTTTGGAAACATATTTGATTCTTGTCTAATCTTGGCCATGATTGCATTATTTTATGCCATATTTGTTGATCCTCTCCTTCCTCTATATAGGCATGGTAAGCATCATATGCAAGGACATGAAAAGAGTGCCTGGAAAAACCTTGAAAGAATTCACAAAAATCCAAAGAAAAGTGCAAGATCTGTACTACAGTTTCCAGTCACTCTCGATCCAAACAAAGGCCAACAATTACTTCATGAGGATCAAAGGAAGTGATTCAAGTCCGTAGTTGAGTCCCTCGTACGCCAGAACGCAGCATCTCAATTACACCGGTTACAAAAATTGGTAGACTTCTAAAACTTTGATTTCATGCGTTTTAAATCATTGATAACATGTTAAATCTGTTCATGGGAACCATTAGAATTTGTTTCACCTTTTACATGTGAGTTTTAATGCAGAAACAACATCGTGCCATTGTTAGGGCATAAAGCTTTTGAAGCTTCAGATCTTGCAATACAGACATTGTTAGGACAAACTAACTACTCCATGAGAATCACATGACCTTAGTTAGACAATTAGGGTCGTTTTCCTTTTTGTTTCATTTGAATTTCCCAGGTTTGGATTTCTACATCATCATAGATGATGAACGAAACCACCGTCAAGGGTGGTCTGACTAGTGGGAGAAATCTCCTGGCAAAATAGGACAACATGAGTGGTCCATACAAAAGGATAGGGACCCACTCATGCGCGTGTGTTTTAATTGTCTAAATTTTAGCATTTGTTTTACATTATGTATTTTTTGATTGATATAAACTAACAGATGTAAAGACCACCCCAGTGGTAGCGCGCTTTCCCTTAGGACTTTGTTATGCCTGTACACAAGTTCGATCTAAGCGTGAGACAATTCTTTTTCATGTTTTGTGATTCTTACAGATCCAATGCAGGCAGGCCTAACACGCTCACCATGCACCTCACCTGATCACCATCAGATCATCACAAGATCAGATCCAGTGTCCCAGATTTTTCGCATACACACTGTGAGTCCCTTGGAGCCAGCCACGCAGGATTGTCACAAGCACATGGGCTTATGGTTTTGGCCTAGCGACTCATTCTTCTCACCCCCCCCCCCACCTCTGTTTTACTTCTTCAGACCCATCTCTCCTTTCTTTTTAATTATTTTATTCTAATTTATTTTTTACTTAATTAACTTTTTCTCTAATTAATTATAATTAAATCAATTTAATATTTTTTTAATTAAAGTTAAATTAACTTAAGTTTATTTTCAAATTAATATAACTTTTTTAATAATAATTGAATTAATTAACTTAGTTTCTTTAGGCTTTTATTATTATTAAACTTTTACAATTAAATATAATTTACGGTTTTATTTTAGTTTTAAATTAATTCCTTTTTCTCAAATAAAATTAATTAATCATTAGTATAAATCATCAAATATTTTCCCTTAAACAATTTCTTCGTTTCTTTCGACAATCTTCGTGCTTTTCTTATTTTCGCATTAGTTTTCGCTATTATGTATCTGCTAAAGGGTGTAATAGTTAATTAGGTTTTTCTATTTGCTTTCCCCAAATTTTGTCATTTGTTCCCCCTCCCCTGAAGCATTGTAATAGTGTAGGATCTTTCTTTTCTGTTTTTTCTGCTTTTACTTATTATTGTATAGTAATTAGGCTTGTATGGTAATATCTAAAACGAAACACTAGATAAACTTAAATACAAGATAAAATAACTGAATGAAAATACTGATCACACACGCACCTCTAGGATGAATCCACTTGTTTCCTTCGGATAAAATAGTTGTGTCCCTCGAACGTAGGATGCTTTAGCAAAGACTCTCGGTTAAAATGATCGTAGTCCCTCGATGACCCTTCGATGGTACCTTCGATAAACAATCTTAGTCCCTTACGACAAATTTCTAAAGCGCCTTACAAGTTGCCTTTATTACTATACGATGACCCGTGCCTATCCCTCAAACATCCAATGATAGGGCTTCCTACTAGGTAATGGTAGGATAACACTATCTAAGGAGAAGGAAAATAACACGAAAGACTTTTGAGTAAGGGTAGAATACTGTTAATCACTTGCTCACTAAAACAAAACATTTTCACACAAACACTTTTCTCTGAAATATTTTCAAAACAAATGCTTCATGTGCATTCTTAACGATACGAGAATCATTACAAAATATTTTCAAACATATTCACAAAGCATTTTCAAAAGTGAGCTATTGATTAAGACTCTGTAGATAACTACGGATGAAAATGGTGCTAACACCTTCCTTTTCATAACCTACCCACCGAACCAAAAAAATTTTCAAAGTTCTTTTCACCCTTTCCTTTATTGGATAAAAGAAAAACCAAAAGCCAGTTCTCCTACCGTGTTACAATATCACAACAGTGTTTATACACAATTGAAAAGAACAATATAAATAGGGTGATGATGATTTTTATCTTTCAGTGTGCAGTAGTGTGTAGCATGATATCATCTTCAATTCTGCTTTATATAGACGATGCATGAGAGACATGAGAAGATGCTTTTGGAAGTTTGATAATGTGTAGTTAATGTTATTTCCAAAAATAGAGATTTTGTCTTGGTTCAGTCGTTACTTTTTGATTTGTAATGAATGATTTAGTAACGCTTTAGAACATTGATATCTTTGACTCATATCAGAAGATAAATGTTACCGTTTGAGATTTCTTTTTGTTCTTCCAACACTTTACTTTATCAGAATATCAGAGTTTGTCCCACAGCGTTGGTGCAATTAGAAGTTGTAGCTTTAGAACTTCTTCATTTTAAGCATTTTACACATATTTGCTTCTAAGTAGGATGTGCTATAATAGAGCTTCAAAAGCGTAACTATCTCATCTTCTATGCTTCTTTCATCAGAGTTTCCCTGCATATTAAAATACTTTATTAGAGAGAATATTTGTTCTTTATATATAACATGTGTTTTTTATCATCAAAACACTTATAAGAATGTAGAACCAAACTATGTTCTAACAAACTCCACTTCTCTTTCTGGTGGCACATCTGGAATATCATCTAGGAAAACTTCTGGAAAATCACACACTACCTGTAACTCATCAAATGCAGCTTAATTTTCAATCGACAAGGATACCATCAAAGAATACACATGAGCTTCATCTCGCATCAATTCATTCAAGTTTATGGCCGATAAGAATCCATTTTCCCCTTCCTCATCAGAAGTAGAAAACTGCACAAATTTGTTGTAACACTTAATATGAACATAATTATATTCCAACCAGTTCATGCCTAGAATCACGTCTAGACCACTCAATAGTAAGAAAACTAAATCCACAACAAAGTCTCTGTCAAATATTGACAAAGGACACTTCGAACATATACCTTAGCTGGAGTATCGATAACCATCTCTCCATTCATAGAAGATAATACAAGACCCAACTTTTTCACACAGTCAACAGCAATAAAACAATGAGTGGCACCAATATCAATAATAATAATTAAATGAGTACTGTTAATGAAACATATACCTTTGATCATACAGTCTTTACTGGATTCCTGAGTTCCGACTAAAGCAAACACCTTCCCACCCGATTGAGCTTTCTTCGGTTTCTGACACTGAGTAATGATATGTCTTTCTTCGCCGTAGTTGAAACATATCACCTCTTTGTGTCTATAATCAGCTATCTCATGCCCAACTTTACCACAATAAAAACACCTCTTCAATTCTCCAGTACACACATTACTTTGATGACTTATTTTTCCATACATGAAACACGTGATGCCAACAGGAGTACTTCCCCCACTTGTCCTCTTACCATCAGCAACTCTCTGTTTGCCTTTGTCAGCTGGAGCATTGTAAGGATTCACAAGGTTCTGTTTTTGCTTGCTCCTCCTATCTTTTATGATTTTGTAGTGAGCTTTACTATCCTCCTCATAAATCCTGTAGCTATTTGCCAAGTCTAGAAATTTATGAATCTGCTAATATCCAATATCCCGTTTGATTTATGGACATAAATCATTTTCAAACTTAATGCACTTTGAGAATTCAGCAGACGCCTCGCTGTAGTAAGGGTAGAACTTTGCTAGCTCCACGAACTTAGCAACATATTCAGTTACCGGAAAATATTCATGTTTCAAATCTACAAAGTCAATTTCCTTCTTTCCTTGAACATTTTCAGGAAAATACTTCCTCAAAAATTTCATGCTAGACACAACCCAATTAATCTCTTCACCTTCAACATCCAGTCTCTGACGAGTGTTAACCCACCAGTCATCAGCTTTCGTTGCCATCATATATGTACCAAATCACCCCTTTTATGCCTTAGAACAATCCATAACCCGAAATAACCTCTCGATTTCCTTGATCCAATTCTGTGCTCCATCAGGATCATACCTACCCTTGAACATAGGTAAATGTTTCCTCTAGAATGTCTCCAAAACATGAAATCCATCATTCCCACCAGCATTAGACTGATGTTGCACAACTTGAGCCTTAGCCTGCAAAGCAGCGACAAGAGCATCATTATTTCTTCTAGCCATTTCTCTGTTTCACACCATAACATCAAACGCTGGTTAGAAAAAACACATGATAGTATTCGACCATCACACAACACTACTAACTCGACAACCTGGACGGACGGACCAACCTGCTCTGATACCAATTGTAACACGCCACTTTCCCAAATATAATAATTATAATAAATTATATGAAATATATCAGAGTACACATGTAGGATGTCACATCTTTCAAAACTTATAAAGTTTTGTGTCACTTTATTACTACCTCTGGTCCTTTTTATAAGAGACAACTAACTTTTTAGGTTCATTGAATAACCAATGTATATAGTCTATAAAATAGACCAAATACATTGGTTATTCAACGAACATAAAAAGTGATTTTTATCTTATAAAAAGGAAAGAAGGTAATACTTAATTTCATATAAAAATCAATTCAACAATGGAATAATTAAATTGATTCTCTTCCATGACATTAAGGTCCCAACAACAATAAAAACTCCACAAAAATTTGTGGTCCAACATAAGCATAAGGGTAAGATACATAACGAATAAAACAATGCAAAAGCATAGCAAGTTCCCAAATTCCGTGTTACGTATCAAAGCGACCCCTAAGACTCGATCAGGTAACACTCACTCCAAGCACTACTCAAGTATCTGATTATCTGTACTACTCGAGGAGCACATACACAACAACAGAAAACGGGTGTGAATTACATTCAATAAATATACAGTGAATATCACATGCTAAGGAGTAGTAGTTCACACAATTACATGATTCACAAAATTCACATTTCATGTGATACTTCACAACACATTTTTATTCATATGACACAACATCAAATGAACAATAATGCAATGCAATGAGACCTACATCAACTCAATGCATGTGGTACCAATAAGGCATAAGCCCTCATCATTATGCCGAATAGTGCAGCAACAGGGCATAGGCCCTCAACATAACACCATTATAGGTGAACAACAAAAAATAAGCTCTCACCAATGCTTTCATGGAACACCAACATGCACAACATGATCATGCAACCATATGGCATAAGCCCAACATATTCGCCAATAAGACCATTAACATCATTATCATCATGCGATATAATTAAAAAATTCACACAAATTTCCATTGTTTAACCCAATTCCCTTTATTATTATCCTTCCTATATTTTCCTAAGTCATACAAGTCATTACGAACCTAAAGAAACTACACTGCACACGAAAACAGGAAAGAAATCGTGAAAACAGAAAATTTTCCTCACAGGCCTGCCCTCACGCGTAATGCCTTGCTCCATATGCATATTTCCTTGTTGTCCTGCCCAATCCCTAATCCCTGCTGGGTACCATACGTGTAACGCTAATTGCCTTACACGTAACACACTCTACCTTACGTGTAATGCTCTCTACCTTACTCATATTTCAGTAGGGGATTTCCCTCAAAATTCTTCCGAAAACACCATACATGTAACGCCTCTGTCTTACGCGTAACATCGTCTGCCTTATGCGTAACGCTTCATGCCTTACGCATATTGGCAGTCTACGATAGAAAAAATCATGTTTTTGCACTAGTTCGATTTCACTCATTTTGAGCACTTTCAACCTCCAAATTTGGGTCCAAAACAATGTTTTACACATAATAACCTATAGTCTTAAACCAATTTCATTAATCTATCATTCTACATCTGTTTTCTACATCAAAACCTCACTTTTCATCATTTTCATATAACCATATTTTCAGATTTGGGATTTCAGGGAAAAACCCACAACAACAATATCAATCCTTATCAAAATTCATAATCATAACATCACATCATTAACAATTCCATGGTAATCATATAGATATTAACAATAATCAAACAATGGAAAAGATACACATCAATTACACACAAAACCTAAAGAGGGAAAATAACCCTCATTACCCTCTCATGTTATAATCACCATTTAGAGAACCCATTCTCCCCCCTTACCATAGTTTGGAGCTTTGATTCCTCTAACAATGGTGAAATTCTCTTTCCCTAGCTTTTCCCTTCTCTTCTCTTCTCTGTTTCTCCGTGACAACATTTTTTCCCAATTGCTTCTACCATTCTCATAATATAATATTTTATTCTTAGTAGCAATAATAATAATAATAATAATAATAATAATAATAATAATAATAATAATAATAATAACTGTAATATTAATAATATTATTATTAGTTGTAACTTTACCATATATCAAATAATATTTTTATTAATAATGATGTGAGTGCAACTTCACTATTAGATGTTTTGCGTGATGTAAAAACTCAGAAAGCTAGCATTTCAGTATGGTGGACACTATCCTTATGTCTTGTGACACTCCCTTGCATTAGAGATCTTAGAAATCATTAAAACAAGTTTCAAATTGGTCCTATTCATGAAAAATCATTTTCTGCATCAATTTGTATTGTATGTGTTGACACATAAGTATTTCAGGTCGATATATACTGAGGCTTTTAAGAAATTGCATAAATGCCCATTTTATGTGTCGACACATACAGATTTCAGGTCGACACATGTACTGCATTTTTAAAGCTTGTAGCCTCTGACTTCTTTGTTAAAAGTTTGCATTCGGCTAATAGTCTTTTCAGGGTAAGTTCGCCTTTGATCGGCGTTGATTTCTAAAACTCCACCATTAGGTGACCATGTTTCCAAAAAGAATGCAAAAAAAAAATAGAAAATGTAGAAAACCCATAAAAATATATCTGACTTTCTTTTGTTTTCCATAATATAAACTTTACGGTTCTATTTGCATTTAATCCTCTTCTACCTTGAACGTTTGAAAGGCTAGCGCCAATCTCACCCTTAGGTTTAAGATGATTAAATAAGGGAAACTGTTGCACCCCAAAATTTTCTCTCTTATCATTTTAAGTTCTCATGGGCTTGTGCTTCCTCATCATACACACATATGCATATCATTGGTTCTTGTATGTGGGATCAAGTGTTTTGGAGTTGTGTGATCATTAGAAATAGAAGAAGAGATTTGCAATTCAAAGGCTTGGAAGATTGTGATCTCATCCTTATGATTTTCTGATTGGTATGCAAGTTCTTATTGTGCAAAAGTTTCCCCAAGAACTATGGAAGAATTAGTGTTTTGAGCTTCAGACATCATCTCCTAACATTTTCAGTCAAAATTAGGGTTTGTTATAAAATCAATTTATTTATGATTCTTTGAGAAAAACTTGATTCGATGGTCTTCTATATGTCCCTAAGTGTCTATGGGTGGAAGTTTGATCATCAATTTTAATCAGAAAAGGTTCAATTGCTCAAATGATTGAGAAATCAATTGAATAAGGGAAAAGTCAACTATGCAGTCAAAAAGACAACTCCTGACTTTTTGAGGTCAACATTGTGTGCAAAATGTAAAAATTAACCAATGTGTGTAATTTTATCAAGAAATGTGAAAGGAATCATCAAAAATCATGAACTGAGGAAACTTACCTAATTTGGCAAAATTAAGGTTTTTCTAAAGTTTCCCAATATGGCAAGTTTGCATGCAATTTCAGTTGCTTTCATGGTCAAATTCCATTAGGATTCAAGTTTCAAATCAAAACAACCTCAACATGAAAAATTTTCATCTTTCTCTGATCTTTCCAACCATACCAATTTCATCTCAATTGAATCATTACTCACCAAGTTATGGTAGATAGAAGTTAGGTGTTTTAACATGCCAAAGTTCATAACTTAGAGAATTTTTGCCAAGACATTTTTTGTCCCTCTATAGCCCAGATTTGTTCGTGGTCATTTTTTAGGACCTTAATGAATTCAAATCAAAATTATTCCTACATTAAAGTTGTAGATAATCAAATGCCATTTCCAAAAAGTCCTAGTTCATGAATTAATTCAAAGAATTAAGCCAGTTATGGATTTTAGGATTTTGGGCACCATTTATGTCAGTTTTCATGCACCAAAATGTCTATATCTCAATTCCTTGCAACTCGAGGCGAATTATTTTGGCCTAACTTGATTTTATTCGTGTACTAAGCCTTATGTACATGCGTCAACCAGCCATCAACTCCCATGCAATCGATTTCATCACTTTTGTACAAAATTGCCAATTTTGGCCATTTCTCTGCATCTCTCTCTTCACTCCACCAACTCGTACCATATTTTGTGGAATTAATTCTGACCCTATAAGGAAGATAAAATGCATCCAAGGCCCACCCAAAGCAAGCAAAAACGCGAGATTCCAGCACACTCAAAATGGGCCAATTCTCATTTTCTTTCATTTCTTCCAATCCTACCCTTGATACTTGTTCTCCACTCTATATAAACATCATTAGACCCAACCAAACCCTAACCATGCAGGCTCCAAGAGAAAAATTTGAAGATCTCATTTCACCAACCTTGGAAGCCATTTCTTCATTTTTCTTTCTCCTTCAACATTTCTTTCAATCTCTTCAATTATTCCTCTTATTTAAAGCATAAGGAGAAAGATCCCTTGATTTCTTGAAGCTAAGAAAAAGCACAAAGTGTAGTGGAAATTTCTCCACTTGGTAAGCTTATCCTCACTTGATTTCTCACATGCTAGGTTTTTTTAATGCTTAGAAATATGTTCATCCATCCTTAGTTGGCTCATACAATAGGTATGAAATGGTTTTGTTTGGCATCTATACTTGATTTTCATGTTTGAAAGTTGTGTAGAAAGTGTGAATCCATTATCTTGTGGATATTTTTTCTCCATGTAACTTTGATCATTTTTGAAATTTCTTGATTGCATGTTGTTCCTCTCTCAGAATACAATAATTTTGATTCAAAAATTAATTTATTTCGCTGAGAATTGAGGAAATTATATGGATGATTGAAGATCCATGCATGAAAAGACGATTTCCACTATTTTTAGGGATCTTGTTGATGTTTGGGAGCTTGAGAACGATAGGCGGCACCTTCTAATTCGCTTCTTGGAGTCAGCGCCACCTTGACCTTCCCCACTTGTATTATGTGCCATTCCCTTCACTTGACTTGTTTTCAATTTGTTCTTCATATTTTATCCAACTTCTTTGATTTGATTTTTCAACTTTTAATCATCCAAAAATTATGAAAAAAATATTTGCAGATTCCTAATTCAGTCTACTTTATTATTATTTTTATTTTATTTTTTTCAATTTTCTTGATAATTAAGATAATTGTTTTGGTTAAATGTGTCATTTGATGAAAACAGTTGTTTTAATTAATCTTTTGACTTTACTTTCAACTTTTCCCTAATCCAAAAAATATGTTAAAATATTTTCCATGATACATGACATCTAGATATGATTTTGATAGTTTTTATCCAATTTTATTTTGTAATTTGATTGGTTTTAAAAATTGTTGAAGTGAAGTTCTTATTTTGGTCCCTTTCTTGCTTATGTTTGAAGTTTCAACTTCATTTTTTCATTTTCCTTTGATCTAAAAATTCCTAAAGAATTTGTGGATGTTCCTAAATATCTTAGGATAATTTTTCTTGAATGATTTGTTTTTGTTGGAAAATTAGTTGTCAAACATGCTTCAATGGTCATCTTGTGGTGCTAGTTTTGATCTTTTGATTTAATATTCCATATTCATTCAATGTATAAGTGATGAAAAGATATTTTTATGACCTATAAGTGTTTGAAGATTGTATACATGATTTTTATTTGAAATTTAACATCACTTTGCTATTTCTACCTGGTTTAATTTGGAAATGCATCCATTGATGTTTGCCTTGACAATTAGGGTTTTCATTTGGTTATTCTTGAACATGATTTAATGCCAACCTATGATCACAAAATTGATACATGTATGCTTAAGGATCATACTAATTTGGTTTAGATTCTTGACCCTTCTAAGGTCATTATGATATTGATTCTTCTTGTGCATATTGTGTACCTATCTTGTGAAACCCTAATTGAGGTTTGGTTAAACGCTTGAGCCAATTCTTGAGATTATTTTATTTTGGATCAATGATTAAGGGATAATAATTTCAATGATAATCCATTGAGGGTTTTAGAATCACTTGACCTCATAAGACCAATTATTCTTTTTCCTTTCATCTTGAACATGCTTCTTGCCTAATATTGTCTAGTTGCTTGAGATATAAGGTATGCATTTTGTGCAATCCTAAGGAATAAAATTCATTATTATTTATCCAATTCTCACAACTTGTTATGGGTCTTGATTTAACTTTTATTGGACCAACACAAGCACCCTTACATTGTTTGATTACTTGTTCTTCAATTGAAGCTTACTCGTCCATCTTTAAGCCTTTGATTTGGAATGCACTTGTGCAAATATCTCTTGATAATCATAGGTCCAAATTGATGTGAACCATTTGAGTTTAATTCTGACCTATATGGTATAGGTACTCTAATTTCATTCTTCTATGATTCTTTGGTTAGCATTCCATTGTCAATTCATTATGACGATATTTTAGGAGCTAAATTCTTCCTTTCTTGACCTAGTTTTGATCTTAATGAATGGTCAAGCTTCTAAAGGTTTAGGGTCTATCTTTTTTTGAATGAAATTGACTTATAATCTATTCTTTAATTTCTCCTTGGATTCTGTGATTAGCATTCAATTGTTAGCTCATCATAATGACAAGTTAGGAGCTACATCCATCTCTTTCTTTAAGCTAGTTCTTTATTGTTAGTTGGTTGAACTATTAGGGTTTGTGATACAACTTTTATGCTTGAATGTTAATCTTATATTCTCTTCTAATCTCAACTCTTCCATGCTTCTATGATTCTTTTGGTTAAGCATTCATTTTCTAATCAATATGGTGAGACTTTAGAAGCTATATCTTCTTTCTTACTTGAGCTTTTGAACATGTTGCTTATTAAATTCTTTCCAAACTCTTGAGCCATGTCCTATTGATGTTACTTGGTGTTTTATACTTACTATAACACATAAGTTCCTCAATATTTGTTCACTTTCTTTATGACATATTTTACAATGCTTGTCTAACCCTATGGACTACATCTTTTCTTGTTTGACTTGTTTTCTTGAACCAAATTTTTGCATGATGTTTTGTGTAATATTTATTAATCATTCTCAACTTCATATTGAGTTTATTTACTATGAAAGGCATTTCATCAATTTTTACTTGCATTAACTTCTTTCATCTCTTGCTCACTTACTTTGAATGGACAAATGATTTCTAACTTGGTAGATGTTAATCTTTTTCTTTGCTAGTTTGCCACGAACTTTGAGAATGCTATCTTGTTGACATTTCTTGAAGTTTAAAGATTAAGATTGATGCTATATTAGATCATTTTCTAATTCCCCGTGACATATAAGTGTCTCATTTCTTGATCTTTGCCCATCTTGTTTAATTTAGGACAAGTGATTCCTATCTTGGATGATGTTGTTAATTGTTCATCAAATTGTTTGACTTTGCTTTGTGTATGAATTTTCCATCAACTTCTTTTGTTACTCTTGAACCTCATATTGAGTTAACTTCTTGCACAAGTCATGCATTCCATAACATCATGTTTATTCTATCATTGTTTGATCATTACTTATCTAAGTCTTCTTAAACTTGTTTGTTTGGTTGCTTAACTTCTTTGACCTATCTTTTGTCCATACTTGACAAATCCTTCCTCCATCTTCATGGCTTACTATCTTGAGTGAAATTTGATGTTGTTGCTGCCCCATTTATCCTTCCATCTTGTATTCTTCAATGTGCTTTAGTATTCTAAGTCTTGACACTTGGTTACCCTTTTGAGTTCATAAAAACTTGTCATCTTCTTTCTTGTATGAATAACATGGTCCCTTAGCATTTTAGTTTCATCTTCTTTAGGTCCATCTTTGAATGTTAACTAAGGTATATGTTTCCCTTTCATCCTAACTTTAGGACCACGATTGAATTATAACATTAGGACTTTAGTCTCCCTTATACTTTTTTCATTCCCCTTTTGAATTCATATAAAACTAAAACTTCTTTTTCTTAACCACTTCTCAAAACACTTAACAATAATTATGCGAACCATGTGTCACAAGTCTTAAGCATTGGGAGAAGTATGAGGAGGTACATTCTGAATGTTGTGCTTCTTTTCTATTATAGTCTTTGATTTAATGTGGTTCAAATCATTAAATACTTTTTCAAGGTAAAAAATACAAACAAATTCAAACTTTTTTGCCTTCGGGCTTTTCTTTTGAAAATCTTTTCACAAAAAGGATGTGTTATTTCTATTATGTGCATTACGAGGCATAAGTCCCTAAAGGTTGGGCTGTAATATGTCAACTGCTAGAGTGTGAATGTAACATTATCCGCCTAAAAAACACAAAATAAACTAAAACAGTGCTCTGATCTCTCATTGCATGAAGAGGGTACGTAGACACAATGGTTCACAACCGCGGTGGGCACAATTAATAAACAATGTTCTTTTTGTATATACTTTGCATTCATGCATTCCCCTTCGTTTGTTAGCTTTATTTTAACACACCCTTTTATTAAAACAACAAGAGTGGATCTCGTGGAGTACCACTGACGCAAGGGGTGTTAACACCTTCCCCTTGCGTAATCGACTCCTGTACCCATTCTCTTGGTCGCAAGACATTGATTTCTCTCTTCTCGGGTTTTATTTGATGTTTTCCTTTCCCTTCTGTGGGATAAATAAATATTTTATGGCGACTTCATTATTTATTTTTTCCTAGTTGCTTCACCGACATCAATCGCGTTTCGCGTCCGATGTTAGATGTGATTTTTATAGTAGCGTGTGTTCTCGTTCTTATTGGATGTAGAGGGTTTGATAAGAAAGCGTCCAATATATATAGTGATGGTGTGTGTGTTCTTATTGGTGTAAAGGTTTTCTTGTGGATTGATGTGTTGGTAATATCTTGAGCATTGTTACTTTATGAATGTATGACATAGAGGGATTCTAGTTTACTTTATGAATCAACTGGTTAATATATAGCCCTCGATTTCTGACTAAAATCAATGAAAAATATTATTTCCAATTTAATTAAAAAATAAAATAATTTTGGGACTTACCCTTCGATTATTATTAAAACATAGGAATACATAATTTAAGTTCCCACTTTTCCCTTGGTTTTTGCATTTAACTGACAGGTTAAATAAGATTGAGTTTATTATATCTAATATGAATTGCTTATTTCACTCTAACTGAACATATAACTTCTCAAAATTGGTGAGAAAAATAATTATATAAACAATGGTGTTATATATGAAGAACAATTTACACTAATCAATGATTTTTTAGCATCCTCTAACTTATCATTCACCTCTCACTCTTTTATGGTTAAAATCTTTTCAATGTTTCAAGTTCTTTATTCAACACTTCCTTTCGACTAATTCATTATTGAAAGCATAAAATTTGATGCTTTGAAAAATGAACAATATGGAAGAAAGTTGAATGAAATCTAGAAGTATTCGAGAGATTTTAACGATAAAAAATGAGATAAATGATGAGTTGCAGAATGCTAGAATAACATTAATCAATGTAAAATATGTTTCAAATACAACATAGTTTTTCATATGATTATTTTCAAAATCAATTTAATAGGTTGTATGTTCAAATAGGGGTTAGTGAAACAAACAATAGACATTAGATAAAATATACTCAACTAGACGAAATAAGATGAGATCTACACAAAATACATAATCTGAATAACAACCAAAAACATCAATATCAATACTCAAACTCAATAACAACAACAAAATTACAACAAATAGTAGAAAATCTAAACAACAACAACAATAACATCAACAACTCAAAAACAACAAGTTATATTAAAAAAAAGACTAAAAAAAATCTTTCAACAAAACTAGATCTCTGAAGAAGAAGTGAAATAAAATATTTTGGATCTCTAAAGAAGATACGAGTGCCCTAAACACATATTATCTTCATATTGAAGATGATATGTGTTTATGACACTCGTTATTTATGGATCTCTTGTTAGCTCTCTTGTTCAGGGCTCTTCATTAGGGTTTAGACAAGTGAAACTGATATGCTACAAGCTAAAGCTTTATAAATCAGGGAAACAATTTATTCTCAGTTGGGAAATAAACTCGAGGTGAAAAATGACTTATTTTTATATTAAAAATAAACTATTCAATAAGGAGCCACAATTAATGACAAAAAACATAATATGATGTTGCTGCTGGAATTTAAAACATGTACTTGGCTTACTTATCCTTTAAGTTTTCAAAAGAATCGACGACATATAGTATATATTTTTTTAAGATAAAAAATATAGCACATATAGGATATATACCTCGGTTTTATGATATCTGAGATAAAATATTTATTATAAAAAATATGTTTTCTAAAAGTGATAGGTGCATGGTGATATATGTATGCCTCATTGAGTATTGTATCATGTATGTGTGTATATAAGCCACATTATTTTGTTGACTTGTGTTAAATCTCAATGATTTTCTTTTACAAATAGTAGGTTCTCATTGAGTTAAATTATGATTCAATATCTATTTGTAGTATTTTTTTTTATATTTTTGTATAAATAGATTTAAAAAATTGATTTTATTTTTGTGTTTTTAATTTATTTTATGTGTTTATATTAGTTATATTTGTTTATTTATTTTAATTTTATTTTCAAATTTATGACCCTATTTTCAGTTTAATTAAAAAAATTAATTTAATATTTTTTTAAATAAATATATGGTTTATTAATAATTAAATTAAATACTTTTCTGCAAATATACTAGTCCAATTTTTTCTGCAAATTTGGTTGTATGCTCCTTACTCAAGCCAACTATATTCAAGATATTCTAACTTAAGCCAATATGTGCAATGAAAATAGTGTTTCTATTCCTATGATGAACAATGGAAAAATTAGAAAGCATGATTTTCCTCCACTCTCAGATCCTCATCGGTATAGATCCATGGTTAGGGCTTACAGTATGTGACTTTCACAAGACTTGAAATTTCTTTTAGTGTGAATAAATCTTGCCAATTCATGGCTTCCCCTTTAAAGTCCCATTGGTTTGTTGTAAAGATGATTGTGCATTATCCTAGTGGGACTATTACACATGTCTTACTCCTTTCTCCTGCTCTATTGTCCCACAGATCCTTTCCTATGGCCTATAGTGACTCGGATTGGACAAGTGATCCAGATGAACACTAGTCTACCTTTAGTTCCTACATCTTCTTTGGATCCAATCTTGTGTCTTAGAGCTACAAGAAGTAGCCTCTTATTTCCCGATCAAGCATAAGGATGAATAATTTTCTTATGCTCTCACCACTTTAGAGCTACTATAGTTTTAATCTTTTCAAATTGTGTTTTTGTACCATTCTTTCCTCCTACTCTCCTTTCTGATAATCTTAGTCCAATACTCTTGTCACACAATCTCATCCTTCGTGCTAAGATGATACATATTAAGCTAAAGATCAATTTTTTTGATGAGAGAGTCATATCCTAGAAGATGAAGACCCAACATGTTCCTAGCAATATGAATCTTGCAAATAATTTCATTAAGACTTTTTGCACGATCACTTTCACTTACCTTTCACACCAAACTCAAAGTCACAACTTAAATCCCTCATTGAACTTGTGAAAGAGAATTATAAGAGTAGCACAATATAGGTCACCATATGTTTAGCATGAAGAGTATTGTTTCGGTTGTGTGAAAATACACTAATTAAAGTGTTGTAACCAGTAACACTAGGGCGTAACTAGTTACCGCTGGAAGAAAATCACTTTTGAGTAGCAGAAAACAGAAATCATCACATGTGTAACCAGTTAACAATGTTTTGATTTAATTATTGTAACAGATGTATGAGATTTAGTTTTTTCTGTTATTTGGATTATGTGTTTTGTGTCCCAATCACTTTGTAACACTTGTATAAATGTCTTGGAGGCATCCTCGTCATTTTTAATGAAAATTATCATTCTCACCCTCAATTATCTCTCACTCTCTCTCTAATTCTCTTCTCTCTCACTACCTCTTTTTCCATATACTCCATAGTTTACCAATTGTGTGATTGTATGTTCCCACATTTGGCATCATGAGCTTGGTTCTGATAGACAAAAACATTGTTTATAATAATGAATTTTATCTCCAATGATAGAGTCCCTACAGACCTACCAACCCTTGATGCTAAGAACTACGACAAATGGTGCAAGAAAATAAAGGTGTTGTTTGGCTACCAAGATGTTCTTGAAGTGATTAAGACTGGGGTAAATCCCCTTGTCAAAAGGTGAAACTAATGCACATCGAGCAACACACAAGGAAGAAATAAGAAAGATTACAAAGCACTATTCTTGATCCATCAATGTGTAGATGGTGACAACTTTAAGAAAGTTGGAGATTGCAAATCGTTAAAGGAAGCATGGGAAATCATGGAAAAGACATATGTAGGGGATGATAAGGGAAAAGTGGTGAAGTTAGAAAACTACAAGTGTTAATTTGAATTAATTAAAGTGGAGGAAAAGAGGAAGGTCAATGATTACATGACGTGAGTTACATGATTTGTGAACCAAATCAAGTCTTATGGAGAAACCGTTTCGTAGCAGAATGTTGTGTGGAAGGTCTTGCATTCTTTAACAACAAGATTTGACAACATTGTAGTGGCGATTGAAGAGTCGGAGAATATTGTAATGTTGAGAAAAGATGATCTTCAAAGCTCTATTGAGGTTCATGAGAAAAGGATGAAAGAGAGATATCCCATGAAGAGTAAAGGTAATTTTCATAATTTTGAT
The DNA here is from genome assembly GCA_948472305.1 of Vicia faba. Taxonomy (NCBI): domain Eukaryota; kingdom Viridiplantae; phylum Streptophyta; class Magnoliopsida; order Fabales; family Fabaceae; genus Vicia; species Vicia faba. The sequence continues at coordinate 698,741,300 of OX451737.1, forward strand.
GAAAAAGAGTCCCAAAATTCAAAGATCTCGACGTGTCAAATGGGCGAGAGATGCTGCAACAAAAATGATGGTCAAGGCAACTTTAGAGGCTGAAGTTGAACATTTGACATAAGAAAGGCACAATCACTACAATGAATAACACTTTTTATGACAAAAATTTCATCTCTAACATGCTAAAAACCAAGAGAATATGTGTTAGGAGCGCAATGATTTTTTTAATAAGATAAACAACATGTTACGTCGGTGTTATAAAAAAACGTGGTAACACAGCTATAAGTTAGCACCTTTTTAATCCATAAAAAATAATAAACCTTCTATCTCAGTTTTTTTGAGAACCGAGGTAATATATCTATAATGAACCTCGCTTTGAATTCCCGTTGCCACATTTAAAACTTATTTCAACAATTTATCACTTGGCGATTTTTTTCTAGATGTCATGTTTTTTTTGTTAACTAGAATTCTCAAAATCTTTGTTATCAATAAACAAGAATAGGAAATAATAGAAAAAGGAAATATTTTATTGATAATAAAAAACAACACAATAAAGAAAACTACTCAATAAATCCAAACTTCTCATTCCACTCAACTTCAACATTGCCCCTAACTATCCCTAACTTATAGAAAAGTTCAGAAAGAACTCTTCCATAAGGTATGAGGAAAGTCATTTCCTCCCGAGAAGTCCTTATCATTTCCTTCAAGAATTTGAAAACGGTAAGATGAAGATTAACTATGATTTTGTAGGTGAGGAATAAGAAGAGATGTTTGTCATACCAAGTAAACGTTTCTTGGTCTTTCTCTCTTGGGCGGAGACTTGTCACTAGAAGTTAAAACCAAAGTTTTGCAATTGGGAGTATAGAAGTATGACTGGAGAGCTTATTTTGGTTGTCATAAAATTGGTGAAGGCAGGTTACATAGACATTGTTGAATTCATAATGTTCAATACAACTACCAAACTATTTACAGTTGATTGGCATAACAATCAGTTATGGACTAATGAAGAAATGAGAGTCATTGACATAAGAATGGATGATTTCATCATGGCCAGCTGGCACAACGAAGGAATTCATCTAGAACTCTTTAACGAGATTAGTGTATATGGAGCCATAAAGAATGTGAAAGTAACCATTCAACCTTTGGTTTGTTAACAACTTTCCATAGTTCAAAACAATCGAAACATTGAAATAAACATATTTTTCATTAATAAAGAACAACATATTTGCATCCATTTTTTATAAGAAAAAAAGTACTTTGAAACAAGGAAATAAGACACGGAAAGTTGGTAATGAGACGTTGAAAATAGGAAAAGACTTTGAAACAATTTTTGAAAACACAACAAGTTGGTAATTAGACGTTTAAATAGCTCAAAAGCCTCTTTGATAAACCAAAAGAGACGTTACGACTTGAATATAGCTGATCATTGTTATTCTAGTGATATGATTCCAATGCATGCATGCCATGTAAGTGTTATAACCTCTCTTTTACATGTATTTTTTATTTGTAAATTAAATTTTCTAACCCGTCGGTGTTCCTAAAAACCGAGGGAAAATTTAGCGTTAAATTAAAACCTCTATTTTAATTGTATTTTTTATGTGTAAATTAAATGTTCTAACCCGTAAATTTTCCTAAAAACCGAGGAAATATCGAGCATTAAAATTGAGGATATTTGTCAAATCCTTAATCAAATTTTTGTCGTTCATTTCATGACTATCAACGTTCAAGACATTTCCATTAGTGATCCGCGTGAAACATAAATAACTTCCATTATAAAATCTTTTAATATCATGAATTATGCCTCTCAATCAAGTAACTTCATGAAAAGTTTAAGGTTTATAAGAGTGTTTTTTATGAATAGTTCTCTATGATGGATTGCAAGAGCAGAAAATTAATTGGATTTATGTTTTGTGTTCTTAAAAATTTATTTGAGCAAAAAATTATTTATTTATCTAATCCTTTTTTTGTCTAACCCCTTTTTTGTTTATATTAGAAATAGATGCAAGCAAAAATCATAGAGAATATCCTGCACCCATCATTTTATCTACACTAAAATTATATGATTTGAAGATCTAAAATCTATATCTTGGAGAAATTATTTGGTTTTAAGGTTTGTGTTCTTAAATATTTATTTGACCATAAAATTATTTATTTATATAATCCTTTTTTTTGTTGGGAGAAAAGAGTTTTCCAACATTTGATATTGCCCAAAATATCAAGGAATTGAAGATCTAACATATGATCTTCATTGACAATTAAATATTTTTCTGTGTAAAATATGTAATATTCTGGGTAAACATTGTAGTTCGTAAACAAATTATTTTATTAATATTATGTGTAAACAATGTAATGAGTTTTATTAATAAAAATAATAATAACCCCTCAATTTTCTTGATAAATCGAGATAAAAAAGGCACTAGTTTTTATAAATAATAAAAATGCAAAAGTTGGGGTTCGAACTCATACGCTAATAAAATAATACCTCGATGTTTTAAACACTGAGGTGATAAGTCCTTACTTTGTATGCAATCTTAGTTATCTCGCTTCTAATGCCGAGTTAAAATGCATTTCGCGTCTGATGTTAGATGCGTCATTTGTAGTATTGAATGCTTCAATTGTCAAAAGTGTGCATATTTTGCAAGAGAATTCAAAGCAAGATAGAGGGAATATTAAGGAGATGAAGCCAAGGTTTCTAGACAAGAGGTGGATGACAATAATACACTATTGGTCATCATCACGAAAGGTGAATGTATCAGCAGTAGGCTGCAGGGCATAAACAATAGGTTGTAGGGAAGTATCAGCTGTTCCAAGAATGCTTCCAAAACCTTTAATAAAGAAAATATTATAGTGACAGTGAGAGAAGGATTCTAATGCAACAATGGATGGTACTTTGATTCTGGTTGTTCTATGCATATGACCAGCAGGAAGGATTGGTTTGTCAAAATCAATCAAGTCATAAAGAATAAATTCAAATTCACATATGGCACCACTTTAGCGGATGATGAGATTAATGATGTTTAGATCATGAAAAGGGATGGTGGAAATTTATTGATCAAAGATGTATTGTACATTCATAGAATTAACTGTAACCTTATAAGTATTGACCAATTTCTTGAGAAGGTTTACAAGATTCGCATGGAAGACAAGATGTTGTATGTTATGGATGTAAACTGGGTTTTGGTCCTTAAAGCTCCTATGGCTGCCAATAGAACTTTAAAGATTGAGTTTAAGGTTATGGATCATAGGTGTCTTTCTACAACGGCAAGTTGAGAAGATTGTCTGTGGCACTACCATCTTAGGCGCCTTAATTTTTGAGATCTCAATGAAATTCTAAGGAATAGAATGACAACCGAGTTTCCATTCATCAACATACAAGATGAGATTTGTGAAGAGTGTGTGTAAGATAAGAAACACAAGGGTAAATTCGGCAAGGATGCATGTTGTAGAACCAAGCATCATCATGAGGTGTTGTATTCCGATGTGTGTGGGTTGATGCAACTTGATTTATTTCGTGGCAATAGGTACTTTGTCACTTTTATAGACGATTATAGTAGGAAGCTATGGACATACCTAATCAAGAGAAAGAATGGGGGTATTTAAAGTGTTTAAGATATTAAATTCCATGGTTGAATAGCAAAGTAGTCATAAGCTTAAAGTTCTTAAAACAGATGGTGGAGGCGAGCATGTCTCAAATGACTTTGGGAAGTTTTGTGATGAAGAAGGGATAATGAATGAGATAGTACCACCCTATACACCGTAGAAAAATGTTGTTACCGAGAGGAAGAGTCGATCAATTATGAACAAGGTAAGAAGCATGTTGAAAGGGAATATAATTCTCGAAAGATTTGTGGGGAGAGCGGTATCTAAAGCTGCCTATTTATTGAATATATGTTCTATAAAGAAGCTTGAGAAGATAACATCAGAAGATGCATTGTCTGGATGCAAACAAAATCTGAACCATTTGAGAGTTTTTGGTTTCCTGGGTTATTGACATGTTCTGAGCTAACTCACAAAGAAGTTGGATGGCAAATGGGAGATGATGGTACGTGTAGGGTATAACTCTACTAGAGGTTACAAGCTGATTGATGTTGAAAATAGGAGGAGTGTGATCAGCTGGGACATTGTAGTCAATGAATTAAATCAAGTTGAGCATCCTCTAATCGGTTACAGCTAGTCATTAATTGGTTACATGTTGGCGTTAACCGGTTACCATAAATCGTTAACCTGTTACATGTATGATTTTTCAGATTCTTGAGAAGTTGAAACTACAGAAGAGCCACGCGTCAAAGCCCGAATTGATGGAAATGTGAGAAGACCTACTAGGCAAAGAGGTTTTCCTCAAACACTCCAAGATTGGGAGATATTTCGTGACAATGAAATCAATGATGATATTAATTTACTCAAAGACTCCAAGATTGGGAGATATTTCGTGACAACAAAATCAGTGATATGGTGATTTAGTCCATTTTTCACTTATGGCCAAATCTGAGCTCGTTAAGAAGGAAGGGGCCTTGAGTGATCTAAAGTGGATTTGTGTTATGAAGGAGTGTTGCAGCCCAAAAATTTCCCTCTTATTTTGCTTTTACTTGGATGATGTTTAGCATTTCATATGCATACATTTCATTAGGTCATTTGCATATCGTGCATTTCATTGAATAAAGACACCTTGGTTCAAAAGATCAGTGATAAGAAATATTAGAGTTTATATGGCTTTGAGGATTTACTCTTCAATCAAGGGTTATTTAATGTATTCCTTCATCAATCTTGGTCTGAGGAATTAGGATTTGTGATTGTGGTCATTGAAGAATTCTTCTTTCATCAAGCTCCAAGGTTGTTGTCTTAATCAAGAGCTTTAGGGTTTTAATGATTATTTTCAACTGAGAATCCCATGAATTAGGGTTTTATGCATATTCTGTTAGAACATAGTTTGATTCTATAACCCTTGATTAGAGTTTTGATGATAATAAAATACAAAGAATAAATAAATACAAATATATATACAAAGAACAAATATGCTCCTTAAAATTATGTTTTGTATATGCAGAAGTTCTGATGGGATCAGCATCAAAAGATAAGCTGAAGTATTACACGCTGAAAGCAAAATAGGTTTTACGCTGAAGTTTGATGACCAGAATCTGCGCCTTAAACAAGTACACTCTAACTCTGAACAAAAACATCTCAACCAAGTCATCAACACTCTGAAGCGTTATCAACGGTTAAAGCAAAGAAGACTTTGAAGCGTTATTAATTATTCAAGACAGAATTAAATGCCAACGGCTTTCTTCAGACAAGATCTTCTACAAAAGGAAAGTGTGTTATTAACATTAAACTTGCTTTATGGACAATGTTTCACCCTTGCCTATATAAATAAGTCTGCTTGTGAAAGAAGCATGTACGTACGCACACATCAATTTGCAGAGAATTCCAAACCACACATACTCAAGCTCTAGAAAATTTATTCTATTCTAAGCTTAACCTGTGTAATTATCACATTTGTGATATACTATTTTGTTAGAAAACAACAACTCACTCTTGTTTAATTATTTGTAAAAGATTTCCTTGAGATTAACCAGTTTGTGGTTGTACTCAAGAAGACTTTAACAGTTGTTAAAGTAGCTGTTGTAATCCTTTGAGATTAGTGGATTAAGACCTCGTTGGAGAGAGGCGAAATCACCTTGACGGGTGGACTGGAGTAGTTTGAGATCAAATGAACCAGGATAAAAATATTGTGTCATTAAGTTGTTTTGATCCAAGTTTTTCAATTCAACCCCCCTTCTTGTGTTTTTCACATCTTTAATTGGCATCAGAGCTCCTGGTTCTGAGCTTAAACACTTAACCGTGTCAGTACAAGATCCAGCGTCATAAAAACACAATGGTAGGACCAAGTCAAAACATCAGCAATGACAACAATGAAGAAAGGGACAGATTCAGTGGCAAACCTCCAGTCTTTGATGGAGAGAACTTTGACTACTGGAAAGACAAAATTGAGAGTTTCTTTCTGGCCCATGATGCTGATCTGTGGGACATGGTGACTGATGGATACATGCACCCAATGGATGGACGTGGTCAGAAGATTGACAGGAAAATGATGTCTGATCAGAAAAAGCGTGAGTTCAGAAATCATCACAAGGCCAGAACAATTCTTCTCAGTGATATCTCATACTCAGAATATGAGAAAATATCAAACAGAGAAACTGCCAAGAATATGTTTGATTCTCTGAGAATGACGCATGAAGGCAACATTCAAGTCAAAGAAACTAAAGCCCTTGTGCTCATTCAAAAATATGAGGCATTCAAGATGGAAGATAGTGAATCAATAGAAACTATGTTTTCAAGGTTCCAAATTCTTGTTGCTGGTCTAAAAGTTCTTGACAAAGGGTATTCCACTGCTGATCATGTTAAGAAGATCATCAGAAGCTTGCCAAAACAGTGGAGGCCAATGGTCACAGCGCTTAAGCTAGCCAAGGATCTCAACAAAATCTCTCTGGAGGAACTTGTCAGCTCCCTCAAAAGTCACGAGATAGAGCTAGAAGCAGATGAACCTCAAAAGCAAGGTAAGCCATTAGCTTTAAAATCTAACAGAAAATCTGAATCCAAAGTTTTGCAGGCTGTTGAAGAAACATTTGATGGATCGTCATCAGAAGAAGATGAACTGTCTCTCCTCTCCAGAAGGGTGAACCAACTGTGGAAGCAGAGGCAAAGGAAGTTCAGGAATCCCAGAAGATCAGAAAATCAGAATGAATCTTCCTCCAGATACAGAAGGTCAGAATCCTCCTCTGGACACAAGATCTGAAGGTTCTTCAGGATACAGAAAGCCAAACAACAAAGACATCATATGCTATGAATGTAACGAGCAAGGGCACTACAAAAGTGATTGCCCAAAGCTTCAGAAGGAGAAGCCCAAAAAGAAGTTTGGCAAGGAAAAGAAGAAAAGTCTCATGGCTACATGGGATGATTCTGACACATCTGAAGCTGACTCAGAATCAGGTGATGAAAGAGCAAACATAGCCCTTATGGCAAACGTATCTAAAGACAGTGAAGCTTCTGGTCCAGACTTTGAATCAGATACAAAATAGGTATTCCCTGACTTTACTATAAACTTTACTAAGGCTGAACTAGCTGAAAGCCTTAATGAAATTCTTGAAAGGTATCAGCAGATCATAGTCAAATTCAGAAACCTGAAAAGGAATCTTGCTTTTGACTCTGATAAGACTGAGAGTCTCAGATTGGAGAATTCTGAGTTAAAAGAAAAAATTTCAAAATTAGAAAACTAGTTGCAAAACTCTCAGAAGGAAACAATCCCTGAAACTCCCAACAATGCTGATGAGATCATCAAAGAGTATGATCACAGCTTTCAGAAGTTTCTTGCTAAAAACATAGACAGAAGCAAGATGGCTTCAATGATCTATGGAGTTAGCAGAAATGGCAGAAAAGGGATAGGATATCAAGGTAAGGTACCTACACCAAAAAATGACATGGACTTAGTTATAAAACGCACTCCACTTGATTCACACTTTATGTATGGGAACACACATGACATAAAATACACAAGTAGTGATTACTCTGTCAAACCAAAAATCAACCAGAGTTTTGGTAAAACTAACAAATCAGGACCCAAGAAAATGTGGGTACCTAAGGATAAAATAATACATGTGGCAGATATCTTTAGCAGCAAAGCAAAGACACCAATCATGGTACCTAGACTCTGGCTGCTCACGACACATGATGGGAAGAAGGCATATGTTCCAAAGCCTGGAACTTAAGCCTGGAGGCCACGTAGGCTTTGGAGGCAATCAGAGAGGAAAGATCATTGGCTCTGAAACAGTAGGTAATGGAAATCTTCCCTCTATAAGTAATGTTTTATTAGTTGATGGATTAATGCATAACCTGTTATCCATAAGTCAATTAAGTGATAACGATTATGATATAATCTTCAATCAAAATTCATGCAAAGCTGTTAGTCAGAAAGATGGGACTATCCTATTTAATGGAAAGAGGAAAAACAACATTTATAAAATTAAACTTTCTGAACTGAAAAGTCAGAATGTAAAATGTCTTCTGTCTGTTAACAACGAGCAATGGATCTGGCACAGAAGATTGGGACATGTTAGAATGAGAAGAATATCTCAGATTAACAAACTCAATCTGGTCAGAGGACTTCCTAACTTGAAGTTCAATTCAGATGCTCTGTGTGAAGCATGTCAGAAAGGTAAGTTTGCAAAACCTACTTTCAAATCCAAAAATGTTGTTTCCACCTCTAAGTAATTAGAACTTCTGCACATTGACTTATTTGGACCAGTAAAAACTACTTCAGTCAGTGGCAAGAAGTATGGGTTAGTAATCATAGATGACTATAGCAGATGGGCATGGGTAAAGTTCTTAAGGAACAAGGACGAGTCACACACTGTGTTTGTTACCTTCTACAACCAAGTTCAGAATGAAAAGGATCTTAGAATCGTCAAAGTCAGAAGTGATCATGGTGGAGAATTTGAAAATAAAGATTTTGAATTATTCTTTAATGAAAAAGGCATTCTGCATGATTTCTCTTGTCCTAGAACTCCCCAGCAAAATGGAGTTGTAGAACGAAAGAACAGAACATTGCAAGAAATGGCCAGAACCATGATCAACGAGACTAACGTTGCTAAGATCTTCTGGGAAGAGGCAATAAACACAGCGTGGTACGTTCAGAATAGAATCTCCATAAGACCTATTCTGGAAAAGACTCCATATGAATTGTGGAAGAACAGAAAGCCCAACATTTCTTATTTTCATCCATTTGGATGTACATGTTTTATTTTGAATACAAAAAATTATCTGAACAAGTTTGACTCTAAAGCAAAAAGTGTATTATGTTAGGATATTCTGAACGCTCAAGAGGGTACAGAGTATACAATACAGAAACACAGATTGTTGAAGAGCCAATCAGTGTTCGGTTTGATGATAAGCTTGACTCTCAAAAGTCAAAGCAGAATGAATTCCTTGCAGGTATGGAAGTTGAAATCACAGGTACTGAAGACAACTCATCAGAGGCTCTCAACAGAGACACTCCCTTAACATCAAAAAGAGTCACTGCAAGAAATCCAGCACCTTCAGTTGATCAACTCCAGGAAAGACCATCCATAAGCAGCATTGATTACCCAGAAGAAACAATTTTAGGAAAGAAGGAAGATCCAATCAGAACAAGATCTACTTTCAAAAATTTTGAAGAGTCTCTCATGGGACTAGTTTCTCTGATTGAACCAACAACAATTGATGAAGCACTTCTGGACAATGACTGGATTCTGGCAATGCAAGAGGAGCTAAATCAATTCACCAGAAATGACGTATGGGATCTGGTTCCCAAAACAAAAGGATTCAACGTCATTGGTATAAAATGGGTGTTCAGATATAAACTGAATAAACAAGGTGAAGTCATCAGAAACAAAGCACGACTGGTAGCACAAGGTTATAGTCAACAAGAGGGGATAGACTATATAGAAACCTTTGCGCCATTCGCCAGGTTAGAATCTATCAGACTTTTAATATCATTTGTCGTTAATAAAGGCATCACTCTGTATCAGATGGATGTCAAGAGTGCATTCTTAAATGGCTATATAGAAGAAGAGGTATATGTGCACCAACCCCCTGGTTTTGAAAGTTCCAAAAATCTAGAATATGTTTTCAAACTAAAGAAGTCACTCTATGGTCTGAAACAAGCTCCTAGAGCTTGGTATGAAATATTAAGTAACTTCCTGTTGGAAAAGGAATTCACCAGAGGGAAAGTGGACACAACCTTGTTCTGTAAGACAGTTAAGAATGACATTTTAGTATGTCAGATTTATGTTGATGACATCATATTTGGATCCATTAAACCCTCTCTGGGAAGAGAGTTTGCTAAATGTATGCAGGCAGAGTTTGAGATGAGCCTAATGGGGGAACTAAAATTCTTTCTGGGCATTCAGATTAATCAAACTCCAGAAGGAACTTACATTCATCAGAGCAAATATGTCAGAGAACTTCTGAAGAAATTTGATCTCTCAGAATGTAAGCCATCAAGGATTCCAATGCATCCCACGTGCATTCTGGAAAAAGAAGAGGTAAGTAAAAAGGTAGAACAAAAGGTCTACAGAGGTATGATTGGTTCTCTTCTCTATCTGACGGCTTCAAGGCCTGACATTCTATTCAGTGTTTGCATTTGTACTAGATTCCAATCAGATCCTAGAGAATCTCACTTAACAGCAGTTAAGCGAATTTTCAAGTATCTGAAAGGTACTGCTAATCTGGGTTTGTTTTATAGAAAATCAAATAATTACAGCTTAGTAGGATATTGTGATGCTAATTTTGCTGGAGACAGAGTAGAACGTAAAAGCACTTCTGGAAGCTTCTAGTTTCTGGGAGAAAATATGATATCATGGTCCAACAAAAGACAATCCACAATAGCTCTATCAACAGCAGAAACTGAATACATAGCAGCAGCTGGATGCAACACGCAAATGCTCTGGATGAAAAGTCAACTTGAGGACTTCAATATATTTGAGAATTTTTAGAAGTACAGATTGTATCAGAATCTATCCATAAATATCTGAGTGTTTCATTTCAAGGATAGAAGTGTGTTGTTCACGTAAGCAAACAGTTGTCATCCATTCATCAGCTACCTTCTGAGGCTGAACACGCGTTCACTTTTCTGAAAGGTCAAAAGCGCTGATTGGGTGCATTGAGACACATGTCATGGTTTATGTTTTCAAAAAACTATTTAAACGCAAGTTTCATTCTTTACACTCTTTCACTTTTACTTCATTCCAATTGTTTTCTGCTTGTACCTTCAAAACCCTTTCATTTTCTTCTCAAATTTCTTGTGTGAACATGGCTTCCTCAAGCGTCCCAAATACCAGTTCTCAGAGAACATAATTCATGGAACAATATGAAGAACCGTTCAGAACTCTCCTCACTTCTATTGACAACCTAGAAGTGATTTCAGAACTGATTGTAGATTTTGAAAATCTTCAAGAAAATGGATTCAATCTTTCTGAAGAAGTAAAGGCTCAAGGATGGAACAGGTATTTTGACCGTCTTCTAGGTCCAACGTTTCCAATTCTTGTGAAAGAATTCTAGATTCATGCTTCATCCTCCAACCATCAAGTCACATCGTATGTAATGGGGAAGAAGATAGTAATTACTGAAGACCTAATTGCAAGACTGATTGGTTACAGTGGTGGTGGCGTAAGGTGTATAAACATGGCTGAAAGATGTGTTGATGTTGCTTCAATTGCAAGAGAAATTTTCACTCTGGGTCTTCCCTCCAGCAAGATAAGGGATCTGAAGGATCATCACAGAATATGGGCTAAGATAATTCTGGGATGCATAAACCACACGAAGCCAACCAGCTCTCCTGACTACATAAACATTGATCAGCATTTTCTGATCTACTTTATCTCCTAGAAGACTAAGGTGAATCTGGCTCACTTGCTTTTCAATCATCTGAGGACCAGTGTTAAGGAGACTATAGAAGATGAGCGCACCAAAAGGGACTGGATACCCCTTGGAAGGCTCATTTCAAATATTCTAACAGAGAATAGGCTAATAGAGCATCTAACAGAAGCACAAGAAATCAGCTCTCTAGAGGCAACTGCTGGGAATCCTTTGAATGCAAAGAATCTGAAAAAGATGAAAATTATTGAGAACATCAAAAAGGAACCCCATGTCACATCCTTTGCAACCATTACTTCCAGAAGAATCCCTCTGGATGATTTCCCTATGTTCTCAGAAAATGATTCCAAGCCTGAGATTATCGTCAGATATTTTGATGCATGCAAGGCAGATGGCACTGCACCAGGGTTAAATATTCAGGATTTGCAACAGGCGGCTCCAGAAGTTGTGTTGAAGAAGAACAAGAAAAGGAAGGCAGCAGCAGAAGGATCATCCTAACGGACTCCTAAAGTTGCTAAAAAGAAAGGTAATCCTTCTATTGTTAATGTTTTGGAATCAATTACTATATCAACATTTGAACCAATACCTACCCAATCAGAAATTCCTACCCCTCAAACGTTTGATGATTTTGACATAGGTTTTGACCCCTCAGAAACTCTAAGTCTTAGAGAAACTCACTACCTACCTATCAATCCAAATACTGAATCAACTCAACCAGAACTTGCAAAAGTTCTATCAGATATTGAAACTTTCGACCAAAATATTTCTGCTCCCACACCAGAAAATCCAAACTCCGAAACCACCACAGAAGCACCACAACCAGATATTCCCTTCTCTCCACAACCAGAAATACCACTACCTCCATCTCCTCAACCAAACATTCATCCACCATCTCCACAACCTGAACAACCACAACCAGAAGTTCAAACTTCTGAGAACCATCCAGCTGAAACCTGTGAACTAGAACCTCATAACGTTCAATCCAACCAATCTGAAGAACCCACTTCAGATTCAGATACAATTCCTATTCCAGGTATTACTAAACCTCTGGCCATCCGTATGCCCCTCACCATCCAGGACATCCCACCAATTCCTTCTTCTTTGGAATCAACTCCACCAAATTCTCCAACCAGCCCAATAATTATACCAGACTCTCCCACTCCCTCACCAAAAAGCAATCCAGATGACAATGCTAAACTGGTCATTGATCTAACTGTTTTTGAACGTCTTGCTGCCATAACTCATAAAACGGCCATTCCAAAACCAAAACCATCTTAACCCTCACCAGATGTTGGTACTAGTTTATTGACGTTTGAAACAGAAATGCAGTAATGGATAATCTCCTTGAAGCAAGCTAGTCTAGAGATGATTAACCCTACTGCTTCAGATTATCTTTGGACAAGTTTCAGAAAATGGATAAGTTCTGAAACTCATAAGATGCAAGAACAGAGCTATGATCAAGTTCAACATAATTTCAGTAATCTGCTAAAGGTAATTGAAGACCAAGTTCTGAGCCAACTGCTCAAGGAATAAATTCTCCCTCTGGACAATGCTCCCTGGTCAGAACATCGTCCATCAGATAAAGTTCAACCAGTGTCAGAAGGTCTCACTCTGACTACTGCTTCATATGAGATGATTCCCGCAGAGGAATTGGTTCAAAAAGATCACGTTGCGGAATGCTCTGAGAAGCATCTAGTTATTGAAGATTCTCCAGCTTCCTCCTATGAAAGGCAAACTCTGGAAGAACTGAAGAGAGCGGATATTGTTATTCAGGAAAGGATGGATAAACAGGATGATACAATTCAGGAAATCAAGAGCATTATAAGCAAACAAGAGGAAATCAACACCCAGATCAAGGGCTTGTTGGAAGCTTTGTTCACACGCCTTCCTCCTCCCTCTTAGATTTCTCTTTTAAAATCTGTTTATCTGTAATATTTTCTACATTGCAGCTGTTCTGAACTTCTTATCATTGCTTCCTAATTTTAATATAAATCCTTTTTAGCTCTGATTATATGTTCTTTTTGATAACTAACAAAAAGGGGGAGAAAGAATAAGATATTTTCAATAACGGTCTACTGAGACATAAGTCTCAAACATTCCGATCTACTTAATTTCTCTCTTCTGAAAAGCTTGAACAGGTACAAAACTCTGATGAGAGACACATCTAAATTATGATGCGCAAAGACTCATGGAATTAAAGGGAAGTAATCAACTCAGGGGGAGTTTTTCTTCTTAATTCTATACTTTTTATTCTTTATTTTTTTGAAAAATCTGGTTTTTGTCATCATCAAAAAGGGGGAGATTGTTAGAACATAGTTTGATTCTACAACCCTTGATTAGAGTTTTGATGATAACAAAATACAAAGAATAAATAAATACAAAGATATATACAAAGAATAAATATGCTCCTTAAAATTATGTTTTGTATATGCAGAAGTTCTGATGGGATCAGCATCAGAAGATAAGCTGAAGTATTACACGCTGAAAGCAAAACAGGTTTTATGCTGAAGTTTGATGACCAGAATCTGCGCCTTAAACAAGTACACTCCTACTCTGAACAAATACATCTCAACCAAGTCATCAACACTTTGAAGCATTATCAGCAGTTAAAGCAAAGAAGACTCTAAAGCGTTATTAATTATTCAAGACAGAATTAAATGCCAACGGCTTTCTTTAGACAAGATCTTCTACAAAAGGAAAGTGTGTTATTAACATTAAACTTGCTTTATGGACAATGTTTCTCCCTTGCCTATATAATCAAGTCTGCTTGTGAAAGAAGCATGTACGTACGCACACATCAATTTGCAGAGAATTCCAAACCACACATACTCAAGCTCTAGAAAATTTATTCTATTCTAAGCTTAACCTGTGTAATTATCACATTTGTGATATACTATTTTGTTAGAAAACAACAACACACTCTTGTTCAATTATTTGTAAAAGATTTCTTTGAGATTAACCGGTTTGTGGTTGTACTCAAGAAGACTTTAACAGTTGTTAAAGTAGCTGTTGTAATCCTTTGAGATTAGTGGATTAAGACCTCGTTGGAGAGAGGCGAAATCACCTTGACGGGTGGACTGGAGTAGTTTGAGATCAAACGAACCAGGCTAAAAAAATTGTGTCATTAAGCTGTTTTGATCTAATTTTTTCAATTCAACGCCCCCCCCCCCCCCCCCTCTTTCTTGTGTTTTTCACATCTTCATATTCTCCAATCAATTGTGGTGTGGGATGTGGGGTATCATGAACTTGGGATTTAAGTGTGAATTCGAGTTTTACCAAAGGTCAAACATGGCATATTATTTGGTTTTGAAGTCAATTTATCATTAGAGGTCAGGATGGGATTATGTTTGGTTCAATACATCCATTGATTAAATTTTTGACCAAAAGTCCACTTAATATCCGTGTGTGCATGGTACAGATTCAAGTGGTGGTTTCTTCACCTTATGCCATTATTTCATTCAAGTTGCAGTTGAAAAATAAATTGGAAAGGATTTGAATTTCAGTTGAAGCAAATAAAGGTGAAAAGAATTTAAATTCATTTAAAAAAAGAAACTTTGGTCACTACGTTCACAAGGCCATAATCCATTACATATTTCCATTACATCTTGAAATATTGAACAAAAGAGGAAATTTACAAGTATGGTTCATGATTTCTAAGGTACTAAAATTCAAAGCTTGCACAAGGCATTGCCTAAACCCTAAGAAAAAACCCCACGACCAATATCTCACTTCACATTAACACTCATTGAACCATCACAACTTTAAGCTTCATGATAAGCTCCAAGATCCTTGTTGTCCAAGCTAATACTAAAATCTGCATAAACCAATACAAACATTCCAAAACCATCAAAAAAATAACCACCTTGTATTAGTTCAGAAAACCAGAGAAGATATAAATACAGAAGGGATAAAAAATATGCAACAAATGGAAATAACAAAAATAGAATTTCAGAGAGAATTGTTTAGTCATAAAAAACTCAGCATAACAAACTCTCAGAATTTAATCTCATCCTTCCATCTCTAACCAACTTCAAAAGATCAAAGGTTGTGATCTAATCCTCTATAACAATCTTTTGCATAATATATAAACAAAAAATACCTTCATTAGTACTTATTCTTCAACTTTTTGAGAAGAATCACCAAACTCAAATCACAAAAAATTCACCGAAGAAAATCTCAGAAAAAACCCTCTCTGCTTCTGATTCAACCTTCAACATCTTCAAGCAACTTTATAATCCTCTCACAGAATAATGCACATCAACTGCTGCATCTTCCCCGCGTCTACATCATTATAACAAACCCTTAAGAACTCTTTATACATCTTCATCACTACAACAACACAAATCTGAACTCAACAACAAAGATATCGCAGAATTTTGCACATGAAAAAGAAATCAGAACAGAAGAAGATGGGATGAAGAAGTGCAAACGATAAAAGGAGTATAATATCCGTACCAGAAAAATGAGGACTCGCTAGATTTCGGTTAACTTTTCATCCCTTGGAACACCACCAGAGTTTCTCCGGTAGGTACGTTTCTCATAACTTTCTTTGTTTTCATCTAGTCTACACCCTCTTCATACCTCTATGTAGACTAGAATTGTGCGAGTGTTTCCCCCAAGGTTCCATAACCTAAAACGTTATCATCATCATTTAATTTTAGTTTGTAACAACTTAGGATTTAGAATTTTTGTGTAGATTCTGGATGATAGAGTAGAAATTGATGGGAAGTAATGGAAGATTTGAATAGAGTAGTGAAGACAAGTTAATATTGAGATATTATAGAAGTGAAACCTAATTGTGAATTTTTACTAAGGGAGTTACAAATGATGTGTTCAAAAAGTTGAAAATGAGCATGAGCAAGGAAGAATTGGAGCACTTGAATTAAGGTGGTATGTTGTCTGAAAATACACTAATTCAAGTGATGTCAAGTTAGCAAGAGAGCATAACCAGTTACAGTTGGAAGAAAATCACTTTTGAAAAATATAAAACAAAAATCATCGTAGGTTTAACCAACTAATGTAACTGATTAATACTATTTTGATTCAATTGTTGTAACATCTGTAACCAGTTAACACTTTCTGTTAACCAGATACATGTTAGAGATTTTGGTTTTTCTGTTATTTGGATGATGTATTTTGTGTCTCAATCACTTTATAACACTTGTATAAATGCATTGGAGACATCCTCATCATTTGTAATACAAATTATCCTTATCACTCTCGATTGTCTCTCTCTTTCTCTAATTCTCTTTTCTCTCACATGTTTCTCTACATACTTCATAATTTATCAATTATGTGATTTTATATTCTAACAATATCATATATGTATATATAGTTGAGCTACAATGCAAGTACATAACACCATAAGACCATGCATATATATGTATGGTGCATTCTATCACCATGCATATGTATATGTATGTAGTAGAGATGCATGGGGATATATGTATGTCTCATTGAGTATTATATCATGTATGTGAGTATATAGGCTATTTTTTTTTGTCTCGTGTTAAATCTCAATTATTTTATTTTACACGAGTGGGGTAACTTAAGTGGTAGGTGCTAATTGAGTTAAATTATCAATCAATGTTTACAATATTTGTTTATATTTTTGTATAAATAAATTTCAAAAACTGATTTTATTTTTGGGTTTTTTAAATTTATTTTTATGGCTTTATATTAGTTATATTTACTGATTTATTTTAATTTTATTTACAAATTTATGACCTTATTTTTAATTTAATTAAAAAATTAATTCATTGTTTTTAAATAATTATATGGTTTATTAATAATTAAACTAAATAAATAAATATATTTCTGCAAATATACTAATCAAAATTTCATTGCAAATTCCTTTTTGTTCTTTTTAACTAGATACATTAATTCAAATTGGAGATACGTCACAAGTGCTACTAAGATCCCACACTGTAAATGACAGTATTTTTTCACTATCATACTAACAAAACAAGCTTTATTATACAAACAAGCATTTAAACTTAACCATACAAAACAGATATTGACAAATTAATACGCTATAAAAAGTTGAAGTTGTATTTTTTTGTGAGAGGCCTTTAACTTTGTTATCTCAAGTTAGTTACAATTCATATTATGCTGAATTGGATGCAACTCCTGGGTTCACCTTGTTCTTACCAATACTACTAGAACTAGAATTGGAAGTAATCAGTATGTGGAACAAGCAGTGACGTTAATTAATGTTGCTATGGTTTGTGGTTTTGCTTTACAACAATGCAATTGTGTTTATTTATTTAGTTAATTGAACAAAAAATAAATAAATATAGAATGCCATGTTGTCATAGTGCCATATATTATGGAAATTAAAATTTGGTCTTTGGTCACACCATCATGGTTCTAATGGTTAACTAAATATATAGTATGTTACAGTTTGTATTATATGCACGAACAGATACACACCACACAAATATATACATTAATATTGTGGTCGGTTTAGAACATGGGAAGTGAATATTGTTACAAATATAAAATGACCGAAGTGGGCTTCATTAATGAATGCTTAATTAAAGTAAAATTATATCTCAACATTATATAAATCATTATTGACACTAAGATTACAGGCCAGCTTTGACTCATTGAGTGGAAGGAATGGGAGGTTCTTCATTAAATTATTAAGACTTATAGTTTTGAAATCACTTAATTTAATTTAATATTTTAGTTTAGTTTAGTTTTTTAATTAAAAAATATTATAAGTTAATCTCTTAACTTCATTGTAGTTATTTTATTTGGTCTTTTCCGTTAATTTCTAGCAAAAAAAAAAGTTAAGTTCTGGTGACTGTTTACCATGAGAAATGGTAAACAACCGCTGATCTTCCAAAAGGTTATTTATTTGGTGACTCGCAGGATCGATCAGATTGATCCTAAGACATGGTTGATTTTTGTAGTTCGACTAATCCTAATGGTGATTAATGCCAGTAAAGTAAAGACACTTTAAGTAAATTGCATGAAGAAAAGCTTGATAGAATAAATAAAAGCGTTAAGGAATTGTTAAATAAAAGGCTTCGGCGGAGGTAAATAAATGAACAACGGTAAATTGCTTGAATATAAAAGACGTTGATTAAGATAGATGGTGTTTCACACATACATTCTCAATGATTCTTTCTCTCACGCTGGGTACTTGAATCTAAATGAGTGACTTGTATAAAATGATGAACACCCTAAAATCTACATAAAAAATTAGTATTTATACTAAGAAAAATCCTAAGTAACCGCTGAGCAGTTACACCGCTTCGAGATGACGCCACATGGCACGCTCACAACCTTCGACGCCTATGTTCTCGACACGTTGCACTTGGTAACTGTTGGGAACCGTTTTCCCTCCAACAATTCAAATCTCAAACCGTTCGACCTTGGGCATCAGGGACCTTTGTCGAGAAGTTCCTTCGACGTCGAAGACAACAAGATTCCAACTTAAAGGAATTTCTCTAAGTATCTTGTCATTCTTTGATGAGCCTTCGACATGATCAGTTGGTCGAAACCTTCTTATGTAGGAAACTCTTCTGACTCATAATTAATGGTCTATATGATAATAAACATGGGTGTCGAATTTAGGAGCCAACAAATTGCCCCCCAAGAATGTCTTATTTCGACACTGAAAAGAAAAAGGCATTCTTTGAGATTCCATTCGACACCTGTCCTTCATTCTCAGCCATAAATTAGTTTGTGTGCTTTCCGTATCCTACCAACCAACTGACAGTCTCAAAAAGTCATCATTTCACCTTTTCCCAAGACGTCACTTCAGTAAGGCATTTTTGCACGCACGATGTCCTTTCAAATGTCGTCATCATGACTATTTCTCGAAATCGAGGACGCACGCTGCAACGTTTCCGTTCTTCAGAACAGTTTCAACACCAAATGAGTGCCATGTGCCCCACTCTTGTATGTGGCATTAAATGACCTCGAGCCTTGTGATTTTTTCAATCACTATAAATAGCACTAAGTGCCTCTGTTGGACTCTTTACGCTTTCTTGCATCCAAATCTTCAGTCGAACGAACTTTTCTGCAAGTAAACCTTTGCTTCTTCCTCTCCAAACCCAGTAATCTTTGTTCTTCATCTTCATCCATCTTCATCTCAAACCAAAAAAAAATGGCTTCACGTACTCGTGCTTCCAATGTCCCCAGATCTAGCACTCCCTCTCAAACTACTCAACCGGAAATCTTCTCAACCGCTCCGATAGTTAACTCCATGGGAATGCGAAGGGTTCTTGAACCCATGGGAGACGCTGAGCGTGAAACTTATGGTTCTCAACTACTGATTCCTGTTGGGTATTCCAACTAGGTTTTTGCCATGTCAGGTCCTCTTTCAACATGCATTGCTGACCCAACGAAAATCGAGGGTCTTCCCCGTGCATGAGGCACTCAAACCCATTGGGGGCTCAAAGAAGGCGACAGATGATACCGAAGATCCTGCAAAGGAGAAGATAAATCTTCGGTTTTTTAACAGGGGGTTAGGGCTTTTAGGTCTAGCCCTAACCTTACACCAGAATACAACGCTTGGCTCAACAAGATGGAGAAGTGCCAGGCTTCGATTTGGAAAGGCATGGGGATTTAAGACCTAGTCATGCTGTCCAAAACTGGTCTTAACTACTGTCCTGAAATGCTGGTAGCTTCTTTGCTGTTTTGGGACTATACTCACTATACCTTCCACTTGCCTTGTGGAATGGTAACGCCCACTCTCTTCGACGTGGCCGCTATTACTGGTCTTCAACCAACTGGGGACTACTTCGACCCAGAGGAAATGTCTGAAGACCAGATTGGGTTTTCTGCCACCAAACCCACTTATACCACCTACACCAACCATTACCATGACAAATCGACGGCTGTGGTGACTGATGTGGAGCACATCGCGTTTCTAGACCTTTGGCTGTCGCGCTTCGTGTTTTGAACGAAATCCCTACAGGTGACGAAGAAAATGGTCACCCTCGCTACTCAGCTTCATCACGGCCAAAACATCTGTTTGGCCGAATTAATACTGGCAAACTTGTATGAGTCGATAATCAGTGGAGCGGCTCAATTAAAAATAATAGAAAATGGAGCCAGCTTGCTGCTTGCTGGTCCCTTCTCGCTACTTCAACTCTGGCTAAATGCCACTTTTGAGTCATTTCTACCCAAGAAGACTCAAATAAATGAAAAGGCTCCTGAGATAGCCAAAAGGCGCGTCGAAGGCACCAGGCTTGCCTTATTAACTCCTACTGAAGATGGGCTGGAACTACAAAATACCTTTGCAAACTTCGTTCAGATGTTTGCAGGGAGGAAGGAATTTACCTCGACCATGGCCCCTTTCGCCGGTCGAAAGTTTGGTCCAGGGTGGTTTACCAGGCCCCATCCTAAATCCTCAGAGGATCCTCACCTTGAAGAGCACACAACAATGTGGGAAGCGTTTCTTACCCCAAGGATAATGCCATTGCGCTTCAAAAGTTCAAAGAATCAGCTGAGCCTGATTGCTTACTAGCCGAATCTTGTCTCTCGACAGTTTGGCATTATCCAATCGCTTCCTTCTCCAATTTATCCTCGGGAGAAATCGTTGTTGTACTTTTGTAATGACTACTCTGAGGATGCCGCTACTAGGCATATTAGTAGGTACGTTGGTCGGACCGTACTATCATTGTTCGACTACCAACTCAACTTCCTCTGTTCACCATATTTTGAAGACTGGTGGAGCAGATATTACGTCGAAGAGTTCTTCGACGAAAAGGATTTTGCAGACGAACTCCAGAAATCCTTCGTCTTGGTTCTCGAAAAAATAAAGAAATGTATGTTCCCTCTTCAAAGTATACTTGTCTTTTTATTTCAACTTATATCTGCCAAATATAACTTGTGAACGTTTCTTCTTTCAGTTGTTCGAAAACCTATGGCTAAGAAATCCACAGACAGCCATCAGGGTGGAGGTCCCTCTACAAAACCTCCAGCACAGGTAACAAAAATTTCTCTTGTTTCCTGCTTTGGTTGTAAACATCCTGGTTTTCGATGTTGTGTTTTAAATCGACTCCATTTGGGACTTTCAGGAACCTGCGCCTAAGAAGCGACCTATATTAACGGTCGAATCTTCGAGTGGCGACGAGGAGGAATCTCCTCCTGTTCCTCTCAAACGGAGAAAGCTGAAAAAGGCTGCCCCTGCCCCTGAATCTCGACCTGTGATGAAAACTAAAGTCACAGGGAATAAACCCAGGCCACCCCCTGTGATCATCAAAGAGCCCACGGAGGAGGAGCTAAACGTCTTGCTCAGCAAACCAGTTGAGAGTGACAACTCTAGCCCTGGGGCTGAGGTTCCTTTACAGGTAGTGCCTTCGACCACTTTTAACTTAGGTGTCAATGATCACATTCGATTGTGCATCTCTCTAATCAGAATATTTTTCTTTTCTATTTGTAGGAAACAGATGGAAATTCAGCACCAACTGGTCATCCTGTCGAAGGTTCTGATACCTTTGTAAACAGCGCAGGGAAACCCACTTACCATCCTTCTTCTTTCGTCAGTTCTGCTAACGAAGTGAATCAAACTTCGGAGCCACAAGATTCTGCTGACCATAGCAGACAACGAGAGGAGGAACTGGTGGATGATGAAGTTCTTGCTAAAACAGAGGATGCCCCTGAGACGCATCACCAGAAGGAAGCTCAAGTGGTCAATGAGACAGAAATGCAACATGATGAAGAGGGTCATGTTGACGCTGACGCTGCTGAAAATGCTCAGCCCCAAACCCATATTACTGCAGAAAAGGTTACCTCAATAAAGCCCAGGTCTAAAGAGGACTTGGCCCTCTTGAAGCAAAACAATCCAATTGGCTACCTGAATGCCATCATCGAGAGCAGGGAAAATTCATCTGACCCTAGCCATGATGCTTCTACTGCATCAGGGAAGTCTAATTCGACTTCTCCTCTCGATGAGGTTTTGAAGAAAGTCAAGGCTCAGTTCTTCAAGAGGGATCTGATGATGGCTTTGGAGGGGGATCCTACTGCCCTGTCTTGTTTGGGGGCTATCTTGGGTGCAGTCGATTTGCTTGCTGTTTCTCCAGAGATTTCCAGCTTCATCTTGGAGTTATACTCCATTATTGACCAAGTCTCTGCAGATTACAATCGTCGAAGGGGGTTCAACAACCAACTCGAAACGCTGCATGGCAAGAGTTCTTCTGCTTGTAATGAAGTAGCTGAATCGACTTCTCGAATTGCAGAATTGTCGAAACAGAAGACGTCCAAGCAACAGGAAATCGAAGCCATATATCAGGAAAACGCCTCTATACGGGCGCAGATCGAGGAGTTGGAAGCCAGGTTAAACGCTAACACTAAGCGCAAAGAGTAACTCCTTTCGACCGTTTCAGACGCAGAGAGCCAAGATGAAGTTGCTCGAGGCCTAGAGTTCTCTGAAAGGGCCCAAGCCCTAGATGACCAGATTGCCAAAATTTCTCAAGCGAATGCCTTGTGTAACAAACAACTGGAGTTATAGCGAGCCAAATATCTTCGTCTGAAATCCTCTGTCCCTTTTTAATTTTGCTCTGTACCTCATTGACCATGTACTATAATTTTTGTAATACAACGTATCCATTTTGGTTGATCAATGTCATTTTCCATTTTGGCTTTATGGTTCACTTAGTCATTAATTATTATTTATTTTGATCTCTTGGAGCATAGGTTTATATTTTTTCAAATATTTGCCGTTTACTCTCAAGAGTCTTTTATTTTCGCTTAACTCTTCGACCTCATAAGCTCCACCAGAAAAAGCTTGAAGGACTTTGAAGGGTCCTTCCCACTTGGGTGACCATTTTCCCATGCTTCGATCTCTTCGATCCATAGGAAGAATTACCTTCCGAACTAGTTCTTCAGGCGTGAATGCCTTAGGTTTTACTTTCTTATTGTAAGAGTCTTCCACTCTTTTCTTCTGAATTCTCAGTAGGTCGAGAGCTCGTAGTCTTTCTTCATCTAAATCTACCAATTCATCTAACATCATATCCCAATAAACCTCAGAGGGGATATCTTGATGTCTTTGAACCCTTGCTGATTGAAGACAAATTTCTGCTGGCAGTACTGCGTCATGACCATAAGTTAGCCGATATGGTGTTGTACCTGTGGCTTCCTTTGGGGACGTTCGACAGGCCCACAAGATCTGGTCTAACGTTTTATGCCAATTTTTTGGCTTCTTTCCTACATGCTTTTTTATCAGGCCAATCACTATTTTATTTGCCGCTTCGACCTGACCATTTGCCTGCGCGTAATAAGGTGTTGATGTTAGGAGTCTAAAGCCTGTTTCTTGAGCGAATTCCTGCATCTTTCGACCAGTAAACACTGACCATTGATCAGTTGTTATAGTCTCAGGGATTCCAAATCTGTAGATAATGTTCTTTTGAATAAATTCAATGACATTTTCTTGGTCTGCGTTGACTAAAGGGATAGCTTCGATCCATTTAGTGAAATAATCAATGCCTACCAGTATATACTTCTGGCTCTTTGATGATGCTGGTCGAATTTCTCCAATAAGATCCAACGCCCATCCTCTAAAAGGCCAAGGTTTCACTATTGAGTGAAGTTCGCTTGCTGGTACATGTTGGATACCAGTATGGACTTGGCATTCCTGGCAACCCTTCGCGAACTCAACACAATCTTTCAAGATAGTGGGCCAAATAATCCTTGTCGAAACAACAACCATTTCATCTTATGACCTACTTGGTGAGCCCCACATGCTCCAGCATGCGTAGTCAAAAGGGCTATGTATGCTTCGGTTTCGCTTAAGCATTTTAATAATACCCCTTCAAGCGTCTTTTTGAACAACTCATTACCCATGAGTACGTAACTTAACACCCTATATTTTATTTTTCATTCTGTCAAAGCTGCTGGATTTTGTAGATAATCTACAATGGGTTTCCTCCAATCCTGCTCTGATAAATTGTCTATGAATGAAATTTCGAAATTCCTTCGATCAGCATACACTAGTCTTGTCGATTCCAAATCAGTTGGAGACAAGCTGGTTGCTTTTATTTTTTCTCGGACTTCGATTGCTCTTTGTAATCTCGTTTTTGAAATCTTATACCCAGATGCAATTTGTGCCAAATCATTGGCTACTTGGTTTTCCAATCTAGGTATGTGTCGAATATTAACCACTTCGAATTTTTTCAATAAACGATTTGCTATCACAAAGTACATAATGAGATTTTCTCTTATGCATTTGTACTCTTTTGTGACTTGATTAATGACTAACTCTGAGTCTCCCATTATTTCGACTCGAGTTGTCCCCAATTCCAACAATATTTCAAGGCCAGTAATTAGAGCTTCGTATTCAGCCTCATTGTTCGAACAAGTACCTTCTATCTTGTACTTGAATGTTGTTGGAATTTTTTCTGGAGAAATAATTAAGACCCCTACTCCCGTTCCATCTTTATGGCTGGAACCATCGAAGTAAAATTTCCAGTGTTCTATCTCCACGTAATTTATATTTTCAACCTGAATCGAGTGGTCGACTATAAAGTCTGCTACCACTTGTCCTTTTATTGCCTTAAGAGGCATAAAGGTCAATGAATACTTAGTTAATGCTAGCGCCCACTTGCCAATTCGACTGTGCAAGATGGGTTTCGACAACATGTATTTGAAAACATCAAAATGAGACAAAACATACACATCAACTGGTTTTATATACTGTTTGAGCTTTGTACAAGAGAAATAAAGACATAGACATAATTTTTCAACTTCGCTATATCTAGTTTCTGCATCGTTCAAAACTCTGCTAAGGTAGTAAATGGGTCTTTCGACTCCATTTTCATCTTCTTGGGCTAACATGCTTCCCAAAGTTTTGTCGGATGCAGCTATGTACAATCTCATACTCCTATTGCTACAAGGAGGCACCGAAATAGGTAGCTTGGTGAGATACCCTTTGATCTTGTCGAAGGCATCCTGTTGCTCTTTCCCCAACTCAAATCCTTCCTTATTCAATCGAAGTAAGGGGGAGAAGGCTTGCGCTTTTCCACTTAGGTTAGATATAAATCTCCTTAAGAAGTTTATCTTGCCCAGCAGAGATTTCAATTCCTTCTTATTCGTTGGCGCTTTCGCTTCCAAGATTGCCTTTGTCTTGCTCTGGTTGATTTCGATTCCTTTTTTGTGGACGACGAAGCCCAAGAAATCTCCAGCTTTCACACAGAACGCACACTTCAAAGGGTTCATTTTCAGACCATGCTCTCTCATTCTTTCAAATGATTGTCGAAGGTGGTCTACATGGTTCTTCCTGGAAACAGATTTTACAATGATATCATCAATATATACTTGCATGAAAGTGTTAATAAAATCATGGAAGATAGAGTTCATCGCTCGCGGATATGTTGCCCCAGCGTTTTTCAGACCAAAAGGCATTACTACCCATTCGTAAGTGCCTATGGCCCCGGGGCATCGAAAAGCTGTTTTCGACACATCTTCTTCAGCAATGAAAATTTGATTGTATCCTAAGTAACCGTCGAGCATGCTCAGGTACTCGTGGCCAGCGGCAGAGTCGACTAACATTTCCGCCACAGGCATAGGATATTCATCTTTGGGTGTTGCAGCATTCAGATCTCTAAAATCTATGCACACCCTCAACGTACCATTTTTCTTAATTACTGGCACAATGTTTGCAATCCATTCGACATACCTCGTAGCTCGTATGAATTTGCACTTCAGCAATCTTTCGACTTCCGTTTTGATCTTCGATAGTATTTCTGGAGCGAAGCGTCTTGGACATTGCTTGACTGGCTTTTTTCTAGGTTTTATTGGCAACTGAAGTTCTACCAATCCTTTGTCGAGACCAGGCATCTCGTCATAATCCCATTCAAAGCAGTCCTTGAGCTCCTTTAATAATTGGATCACTTCAACCCTGAGCTCTGGGTCTATTTTGGCGCTGATGTAAGTGGGCCTTTTATCTAACCCTTCGCCCAAGTTGATTTCTTCTAAAGGATCTTGTGCTAACATTTTGATGTTGTTCGCCAGGGGATCCTTTTCGAATCCCAAAGGCTCATCGTCGTAGATGGCGTCGAGCCTTTGATCTTGCATTCCTTCTGTCACGATATCAGGAGGTTCTGGATCGAAATCTTTTCCAGGACCTATATCTGGTGGTTCTGGGTCGAAATCTTTTCCAGGACCTATATCTGGTGGTTCTGGGTCGTTGGCCTCGGTGGCCATATATTTTACTTCGGCTTCGAGGGCCGCTATAATCCTTGTTTCGGCTACATAAGCCGAAATTCGCTGTAATGCTTGTGACTCAGTCATTATCACTGAATTCACTTCCCCAACCAGTTGGCTGGATGTCAGTTACCCCACTGAAATCAATGTGGGACAAGTCTTCTTTATCCCATTGAAACCCATGATCAGGATGCAGGTACAAGGAACAAAAAGCATTTGGCGCTGGCGCCATGTCGAAGTCAGGTGCTGGACATGGCCCAATGTGAGCCAAATTTTTATCGAAGTCAGCTCTCCCTAGGTGATTTACTTCACCTAAGTAGTAGCTCTGATCTGCTTCTATATTCTCGACAATTCCATCAAGACGCCATAATATCACCCTTTGGTGCATTGATGATGGTACTGCTCCTACACCATGTATCCATTCTCGGCCTAATAATAGGTTGTAATTTGGTTTAGCCGATATGACCATAAACATGGTTGGTCGAAGGATGGATCCCACTTTGAGGTCCAGTTGAATCACACCCATGGTGGTCCCTATTCTGCCTTCGTAGTTCGATAGGACCATATTATGAGGCTTGATGTTTTCATCACTCTTGCCTATTTTTCTTAGCATGAAATGGGGGATTATGTTGATGGTTGCCCCATAGTCCACCAAGATTTTTTTTACAGTGGCCTCTTCGAGTTTTGCCCTTATGAATAAAGGCTTGAGGTGACTTTTCATCGCCTCAATTGGTGGTTCGAAGAAACCATTCTGCTCTTCAGTGCAGCCATTACCCATGACAAAGTAGCAAACTGGCCTATGCTTGGCCATCTCTTGTTCGACTTCCCATTCGTTCGATTCGACTTCCATTTGGCGGTTGAATTCTATTGGCAAAACTGAAACTATATTTACCATGATGTCTAATGTGTCGTCAGACTCAGAGCCGTCTTCGTCACCAGCTTCGCCTTGTTCAGTCCATACCAACCTATTGGACACCGGTTCCCTCTCCAAAGGCTTTCTTTGCTTTCGTTGGGGGACATTTGAACTTGACTCTGGTTTTGGTTCGTTGACAGCTTCTCTCTCAGCCTTACGCCGCCTTTGGTATCTTCTCCACTGGGATCGAGACATTGGGTTCTTTCCCTTGTAGTTACTTGATACTTGGGTCACTTTGGAGGCACCTACATGAGGTTCTTTCTTGTGTGTCAAAGATGAACCTCTTGGCACTTCAAAGGAATGCCACCTTTCTTCGCTGGGTCTCTTTCGACTCGATGTTTTGAGCCATGTATCAACTGGCACATTGGTTGGAGGCCTGAAAGTTGGTGGCCTCCTTTCCTGATTTGAACCCTTTTGGTAGGTTCTTTTGGGATCGTGTCGAGCATCAGAGCCTGCACCTTTTTGGGCATTTCTGCTCCAATTTCTGTTTGCTGCTCTCACACCTTCGACGTGTTCAGCAGCTTTCTTGTCAAAAATAGAGCTGCATCGAGGACACAGCATCACTTCTGATTTTTTCTTCTGGCATCGTTGCAAGAATTCTGCCAGGTTTTCATTCTCTAGAGGAAAAGCTGTTTTGTTTGCTTGCTCTTGCCTAATGGTATCCTTTG
The DNA here is from genome assembly GCA_948472305.1 of Vicia faba. Taxonomy (NCBI): domain Eukaryota; kingdom Viridiplantae; phylum Streptophyta; class Magnoliopsida; order Fabales; family Fabaceae; genus Vicia; species Vicia faba. Next base: position 698,769,437 of record OX451737.1, read on the forward strand.
AAACTTTTGATCCAGAGATTTCGACCATGTTGACATTCATGTTGTCTTTAGTAGCAAGAGTCATTTGCTTCATTTGAGCCTCCAGGTCTTTTGTCTGGCCTTGCACTGCAGCCAAGTAGGAAACGAGTTTAGTTCCAGATTTTGAGGCTCCAACTGTCTCCAGTTTTGGACCTTCAGCGGCCTTTTGGACTGCTTCAATTGTCTTTCTAGAAAGGTTCCCAGAAAAACTGCCAAAGATTGGCATATTGATGTGATCTTTGGTGACTTCGACCATAGTTATCCCTGGCCTTTTCACCTGACTTCTGGAAGCTTCGATCACATTCACCTCTGAAGGTTCAGCATATTGGGCTTCCGCCTGCAAAGGGCCCAAATCCACATTCACGGGGGCCTTATCAGCGAACTTCAGCCTCCCTTCTTCGATAGCATTCTGCACGAGATCCCTGAAAAGAAAACATTGAGATGTTTTATGGCCCAAAAAGTTATGATATTTACAATAGCCTCTTTTCTTTCTTTGATCAAGAGGAGGCACTTTTACCCCTGGGGGTATTATCATTTGGCCATCTTTTACAAGTAAATAAAAAATTTCATCACATTTCATAATATCAAAACTGTAAGTCTTTTTAGGGAACCTATCATTGGCCTTTTCAGAACCAGTGGGGTTTTTTCCACTTGAGGGGACTAGTAGTTTGCAAGAGTATGGTGGCCCTTTTTTTAACTCAGCTAAATCGACCTTACTTTCTTCGACGGTTATAGGTTCGTCGAACGTTTTTGGATCTTCATCGTCCATTTCGACATACGCTATCCTTTCTCTTTTATGAGTTTTCGTCGCCCTGGCTTTTTCAGGTTTAAGGCGTTCTACCTGTCGAACCCTATCGGCCAATTGAGCCATGTCCCTCAGGTACTGAGTGTCTAATTTCTTCCTAATGGAGTAATCTAGACCTCCTGCGGCTATTTCGACTAACTCATGTTCTGGAACTTGCGTAAAGCCTCTTGCCTTGAGCAATCTAAACCTATTTAGGTATTCTTCTATAGGCTCAGTGAATCTCCTCTTTACACTGGCCAACTCTTTCAGGCTTATCTTGTTTTGTCCCATGTAGAATTGCTCATGGAATAATCTCTCCAACTGGGTCCAATGGTGGATCGAATTGGGGGGGAGAGTTGTGAACCAAGTAAACGCATTCTTGGTTAGGGAACTTGGGAAATACTTAATCCTCAGGTTCTCATTGTTTGAAATTTCTCCCGCTTTGATTAAATATCTTGCCACATGTTCGACAGTGGATTATGTGGTGTCCCCTGAAAACTTAGTGAACTTAGGGACTTTGCATCTAGGAGGCAAGTCCATTTGTAACACATATTCCGACAGCGGGGATGTAAAGTTGTGCCTACGGAAGCCCGTATTCATCCCATTTTGCATCATGATTCTTTCAATCATGGCTGTCAAGTTATTCTCCAAACCAACATTCTGGTATTGGATCTGCTGAACTACTTCGTCAGCATTTTGGTTTCTATTAACCATCCTTATTTCTGGGGCTATGACTCTAGGCTCTTCGACCCCGGGTTGCTCCATTTGTACCCTAAGGTTCTCTTCGATAGGCTTCTGGACTTGGTTAATAGTGGTTTCTTCCTATAGAAGTATGCCTTGGTTCCCCCTTATTTGTGCCCTTTGAGGCTGTCGAATAGGTTAGGGTACCCCAAAAAAGTCATCCAGACGCGACATTTGCGCTGTCATTTGCTGATTCGACTGGGTGGTATTCTGTATTAGAGGATTTAGCACTGTACTTAACGTTTGCGCCAACATTTGAACCATGTCGTGGTTGCTTTCGTCCATTTGCTGCCTCAAGACTGTTGTCGAGGCATTCGTAAGGCCATGCATTACTTGGGACGTTCCTCCTAAGAGTTAGGTCCTACCCCTGTTCGCCATACCAACCCCAGAGCCTTGGAGTGGCGAAGAGGCGCTCACTAAAGGATCTGAAAAAGTGGACGTAGCATTCATCAGGCTAGCCAATTCAGAAGTTGGCATGCTATAGAGTGGTTCTCGATTTAAACCGACTGTCGAAAAGCCTGGGGGAACATATGGCCTAGTTCCTTGGTTTCCCCTTGGTGGGGGAGTTCCAAAAGGCATTCTGGGGCCTGTAAATGGAGGTAATGGCCCCGTTTGTGTAACCGTTACTGCTGGCGTTGAACCAGCGGTTACCACTTTACTTATGGTTGGGATAACCATTGCTCCCACGTTTGTCTGTGGGATTTCTCCGTTGTTTGGCGGATTCGCCACTTCTTCACTTCTTCTCCTAGTATTGGTTTCGTTGGTGTATACTCTACCACTTCTCAATAACATGCAATACTCTAGAAAAGGAGGATATTTTTATATAAAACGGTTAATCGTGAGAAAATCAACACAAAGTCCCACCGGGTGTGCCAATTTGTTTACCGTGAGAAATGGTAAACAACCGCTGATCTTCCAAAAGGTTACTTATTTGGTGACTCGCAGGATCGATCAGATTGATCCTAAGACATGGTTGATTTTTGTAGTTCCACTAATCCTAATGGTGATTAATGCCAGTAAAGTAAAGACACTTTAAATAAATTGCATGAAGAAAAGCTTGATAGAATAAATAAAAGCGTTAAGGAATTGTTAAATAAAAGGCTTCAACGGAGGTAAATAAATGAACAACGGTAAATTGCTTGAATATAAAAGACGTTGATTAAGATAAATGGTGTTTCACACATACATTCTCAATGATTCTTTCTCTCACGCTGGGTACTTGAATCTAAATGAGTGACTTGTATAAAATGATGAACACCCTAAAATCTACATAAAAACTTAGTATTTATACTAAGAAAAATCCTAAGTAACCGCTGGGCAGTTACACCGCTTCGAGATGACGCCACATGGCACGCTCACAACCTTCGACGCCTATGTTCTCGACACGTTGCACTTGGTAACTGCTGGGAACCGTTTTCCCTACAACAATTCAAATCTCAAACCGTTCGACCTTGGGCATCAGGGACCTTTGTCGAGAAGTTCCTTCGACGTCGAAGACAACAAGATTCCAACTTAAAGGAATTTCTCTAAGTATCTTGTCATTCTTTGATGAGCCTTCGACATGATCAGTTGGTCGAAGCCTTCTTATGTAGGAAACTCTTCTGACTCATAATTAATGGTCTATATGATAATAAACATGGGTGTCGAATTTAGGAGCCAACAGTGACGTGGATATATAACAAAGTTTAAAGTCTAAATGTGACTAAGTATTTGTATTATAAAGTAGGGTTTCTATTTAAGTATGTGTCATAAAGATGGTCACAATAAGATTATATTATGTGAAAGCACAAAATATCGAGTCACATTTAGACATTGAGTCTTGTTGTACATTAACGATATTGGAACTTAACTTTGTTTTTAGCAGAAATTAACAGAAGGAATCAAATAGGATAACATAAGTGAATTTAAAGGACTAACTTGTAACATTTTTTAGTTAAAAGACTAAAACAGAAACATTAAATTAAGTTTGGGGTGTATTAAACTAATTATTAATTGAGAAGTGTTAAATACACTATTTTTAACCTTTTCTCTAATACTAACTTTTTTATTAGATAAAATATACGCCAGTCTTTTAATTTAGAAATAAATCTCACATAAAGTGTTAGGACACACATTCACTTCATCGAAGAAAAAAGTGAATGTTAAAAAGGATGTTGAAAAGATGGCGTTCTTAGCATTCATCTTATTAATTTGTTGATAACTTATATTAAAGTATAAGAGAGTGATAGACGTTTAAATATACCATCTATTTAAAAAACACTACGGAAATTGTATTATATATAGAAAGATTACAACTATTATATGTAATAGTCAATGTGGGACTATTTTATGTATAAATATTCTTAACATCACCTCTCAAGTTGGATCATATATGTCATATGGATCGAATTTTTTACAAATATATTTCAGTCGAGAACCCCTAAGAGACTTTGTAAACATATCATCTAATTGGTCTTTGAATTTTAGGAAATCTGAGGTGATTTCTTCTGATAGTACCTTGTCCTTTACATAATGACTGTTTATTTCTATGTGCTTGATCCGTTCACGAAAAAATTAATTAGATGTAATGTGGAGTGATGCTTGATTATCGCATATGAGTTTTGTATTCTAAAGATCTCATATCGTAAGTTTTGAGAGTAAATTTGACAGCCATGCAAGCTCTTTTGAGATTGTTGTCATATCACGATATTCAACATCAACACTATATAATGAAACTATATTTTGCTTCTTGCTTGTCAATGAGACCGTATTACCTCTAATCAGAACACACTACTACAAACTAATTATTTAGCCTCGGACGCGAATACATTTAACCTCGGCTACAGAAGTGAGCTAAAGAAGGACGTCATGAAAAGCCGCCACATTATACCCCAGTTATTAAAGAACCGAGGGGTTAAGTTATCTGCACATGATCTTCAACCCTAACAAAAACTTTTTTATATTTTTTTAAACTAATTCCACATATCTCTCAGTTTATGACCAAAACTGAGGGGAAAATAAATACTTTTTTAAATTATTCATTATATTGTTTACTGTTTAAAGAGAATATCAATAAATTATTTTATTTAGAAACTACATTGTTTACACATAATATTACAATATTTTCACATGATATTAAAGTAAAAATATAAAACAAGTTTTGAGTCAGATTCATCGTCATAACTGTCAATGAAGAACAAATAATGGGTCCTCTTTCATAGAAATCTCGGGGAAGAGAAAATGTTGGGTGTAATATATTTTCGATGACCTTTGTATTCATTTGTTTCCGATATAAAACAAAAAAGTTTAGATAAAAAATAAAAATATATTGTTATATGTGTCGTAATCGGAAAAATATAGAGAGTCTCCACCATTAATTTTTGTCCTAAGTGTTGTACCCAAATTTTTAACCCTAAGATTCCTCTATCATCTCATACCATCACAACGCAACCAAGATCACACATTAGGATTTGGGTTTCTCTTTCACTTCTTCCTGTCTTTAGGTTGGCCTATGGGGAATCACCAAGCACCTTGAATTGTGTACCTTGTACATGTATACTTCCAACTAACCTCAAAACGTGTATATTTGTCTCTTGGAATATCATATTGTTGGTAATGGCACACTTGCATTCATCTCACTATCTCCTAGCACAGAGGATCAAAACTAGAGTTTGGATTTTAATCAGGAAATATTTGGATTTTTGAGCAATACTTGATCCCATGTTTCTCTACATGATCATGAGAATCTATAATTGTAAGTTTGATCATCAACTTTGGCTCGAAAAGGTTCAATTGATGAAAGGAGGTATAATGGTCATTTTGTCAAAAGACAGCCAAAATTAACTATTGACCAAGTAGACTTTTGGTCAATTATCAATTCAATATCCCTATTCTCACATTTTAGGGTCAATAGTGGCAAAAAAATCAAGAGGAAGTGTGAATTAGAGATAACTTGTTAAGGAAGTTACCTGAAGTTTTGGAATTTTTTCTATGTGTTCATAGGACTGAATTTTGATTGGTCATAACTTTCTCAATTCTTATTGAAAATGTGCAAACTTTATATGCCTAGAAAGAGGATGAAAAATTCTTCAACTTTGTATTAGAGGCCTCATGTCCAACAAATTAAAGGAGAAAAAGTTATGGAGCTTGGAATTTTTGACCACTTAGTGAAATTTTGGATAAAATGCAAAAATCTGACTTCTTGATGTTTAATTTTGAATGTCCATTTGAACTCAAATCAAAAAGTTGGCAACATGAAAGTTGAATATTAAAGTTTTCTTTTCATTTTTCATTCAAGAATCATCTTAAATGGTTAAGTGTAGAAAAATATATGGTGCTTAGGATTTGGAGCTTCAAATTGCAATTTTACCCAACCTAAGGCAAGTCACGCGCGCTAGGCCAAGCATTTTATCAAATGGTTAGTGGGCGTGCATTCATCATCACTTTTATTTGATAAATATTCATTATTTTGGAAAATTTCCAACATCAAAGATCAATCCCTAAATGTGAGGGACAACTTTGCTTCAGAAAGTTTCTTAAAATACTCCCTACATTTTGAGATATAATTGTGAGAAGAAGGCACCATGCAAGATGAATTCTTGCCCAACACAAGGCATCACGCACACGTAAAATTTCCATTCAAGCCTGGAATTTCATCAAATAGTTTGTAAACATGCATTCATAGTCAATTATCTCATTGATTCAAGCTTCATTTTGAAAAAGTTTGAACATCAAAGTTTGAGTATGTAATGTCCTCTCTATTTTTTATTCAGACTGTGACATTTCATGCACCATGGAGAGAGATATAAGGAGGTAAATATATGATAATGAAATAGCAAAGCCTTCATGGAAATGCATGAAATTATTATGCCAACCATGCTCCAGTCTGCCAGCTCACGTGCACAACCTTTCTCCCTTATCCAAAACACATGCTTTGCATTCTCAAACCAACATAAAACGCGCAGCATCTCACACCTGACTCTCACTTATCATTTTTCTTATTCCTCACTCTCTTACTTCCTCAATCTATATAAAGCAATTAGATTCAACAATCAAGGGGTTAGAAATAGAAACTCAAGAGCATCTTCCTCTCCCCCTCACGAAACTTCTCTCTTTTTCTTCAAAAAAATCAGAATTTTCTGCATTCTTTTTCAAGAGACCTTTACTCAAATCCTTTCCTCTTGCACATCCAGCTCCATTAAAGCTTGAAGAAGAAGCAGCATTGGTGTTTCTACTGTAAAACAGAGACATCGAGTGGATTTATTCTTCACTCATCAAGGTAGATGCTCAAATCCATTTCCTTGTCGTGCTAGATCGAATCATGCATTAAACTTCATTCACATTGGATTTAGCTGGCAAGATTCTATATCTGGAGTATAATCATATGCATCTGGTGCTTGATTTTTTGTTCTACAAACTTGTTTGAAATCTTGTTCATGTTGCTGCTTTCATGGCCATTTCATAATCAGATCGTGCCTTGTTTGATGAATCCATGAGTGTTTTGATGTTCTATGAATTAAGACATGCAATTTTGGTATTTGGATCGAGTGGTTTGGTTGAGAATTGAAGGAGAAAATCAAATCAGAAAATTGTTTGTTGAATTGCTCAACTCAAAACCATGTTCATGTAGTCATCGTCGCGCGTCATTTTCTTTATCATCAACGCATCATTTCATGAAATTTTTGATACTGTCGTGTTTAGCACATTTGGATCTTGAACTTTGATTTTTACATCTTTGAATTTCGTCAAGAAACGCGTGAGATATCGTGATCTGAAAATGTTGTTTAAAAACTCAAAGATTAGAAAGAATGGTTGTTTGGTAGGGATGATTGCGTGGCAGGTTTTGATTGAATATGATCTTAATTTATTTTACAATGCATATTGAAAATAATAGGTGTGATAGGCTTTTAATATCTTTGAAATTTTTTGTTTTCTCTAATTTTGTTTTAATATTTTTCTTAATTCAAAAATCACTACAAAAATATTTTAAACTATATTTTCAATATATTTTCATATTCTAATTTTTATTTCATAGTTTTATTATTTTTTTCATGTTTAAATAAATTCAAATAGTTTAATTAGGGTTTTTACTCATTTTAGGGTTTAGATTTTATTATCCTATTTTTCTATTTGATCAAAAAATCCTTAAAAAAGATTTTTGGGCTCCTCTCTGAGTTTACTACTTAAAAATATTTTTTGTCTAATTTTATATAACTTTTGGATCACACTTAAAATCATTTGGACATATCATCTTTTATTTGTTTTAATTTTGTTGGTTTGTGTAAATAATTTCCATTTCTCTTTTCCTTTTGAGATAAAATTCAAGAAAAATATATTCACTAATCCTTAAAATTTTATTGACATTTAGGTTATTTTACATCCAATTTATTTGAACTTTAGGTTAATTTGTTTAATTTTGGATTCAATTTCTTTCTTTTAGGGTTTTGGTTGATTATTCACATAAATTGATTTAAATTTATAACTTCCCATGCCTATAAAATTAGAGATGAAGTTGTTTAGAGTACTTGAATAAATTGAGGTCATAAAAAACATTTTTCTGGAATTTTACAATGTGATTTCATATTTTTCACAAATTATTTCCCAAAAAAATCTAGTTTAAGTCTTTTACTTGCTAGTTTCAATGTTTGCATTTTAAAAACAAAATTTCACTTCAATCCAAGAATTCTAAGCCTCATTTCTGACTATTACAGGCCTTTAGGAAGTTAGGTTTTTGATTTCATATTTTTTCAAGTTATTTTCCTATTTTGATCTATTTTTTACTTAGGTTTTCATTTAGGGTTTTACTTTTGATTAATGCTTGTAATTGAAAACTTTTGTACATGATTCTTGTTTAATTCTTGAAATAGCATGTGATACTGACTTGATACTTATTTTAAGGACAAATTATTCTAACTCATTGGGTCTTGAGTGTTGATAGGTTGATAAACCAAATCCACAAAGATGGACGAATGATGTTAATGATATTTGAAACTCTAATTTTATACATTGTATCCTTTCCCTCTTTATCTTATCCCCCTTTCTTATTGTACTGCATGTTATGGGATAATAATCTCTATATCATTTATCCAAATATGAAGTACATATATTGCTATTGACCGGCCTCAAAATAAGTGCGACTTCTATGTAAGTCCACTTACGATTGCTTAACATAGCACTAAATTTTGTCCCAATTTGAGAAAGTGATCATTCATGGCCCAAATCTATGTTTGCAAGCCCAAGTATATTAATTTAAATCCATTTATTCAATAACCTTGAGATCCATTGTTAGGAGTATTTGGTTCTACCAATCCTCTAATGGATCTTCATCAATTTTGGTCAAAGTGGATCACTTAAACATCATTGATCATTAAATGTCACCTTAAGGGTTCTTAAATGAATGATATACTTGACAAAAAGCAAATGCAATTTGTTGTTGAGAGGCTTTGGTTCTACCAATCCTCTAATGAGTTCCAAATATAAGTTTCAGGATGGTCATCCAACTAACCACTAATTCCTAACAAATGACTTATTTTATGCTTTTATCTTATGCCCTTTACTATATGCACCATTTATTTTAACATTTACATTTCATGCTATTTTCATATTTTCTCACTTGAGCCTTTATATTCATGTCATTTTTAATTTTCTCACTTGAGCTTTTCATTTATTTGTGAAGATACCTAGTAATCAACTTAAACCCTAAAAAACTTTAATGTTACTTGGACTATTTGGTTACTATCCTTGGCATTATGGAGTGATGGAATTCTTGGACTTAGGAATAGAAACCTTGACCTATGATGGAGACCTTGTGACCTTAATTGATATTTTTTCTGGAGTTTTTGGGGTTTACCTCAAGACATTGAGTTGTTTGTTTGCTTTGTGTGCAGGTTATTGTGATTACATGCTTTGTCTGTGATTGGGAGTTCATCTGTATGCAGTTGTTACTCTACCCAATTTTTGTGAAGACTTAATGCAATTAAAGATTGGTTTTCTCAAGAGGTTTAGTATCCTTGATTGGTTTCAATCCAAATAATGAGAATTCTATCTTGACTCACAATGTCAAGTGTTAACTTCTTGTTTGGTTAGACAGTTCTTTTTCCTAGATTTTACCTTATGCTTTAGGATAGTCCTTTCATCTCCTCCCATCTTCTTAAATTTCAAAAATCTTCTCCCTCCTTTTGAAAACACTTCTTGTTTCTAAACTTGAACCACTTCATAATAAACTTGGGCTTAGGTTCGTGCATTTTTAAAAAGATTTTCATAAACAAATATTAATCAACTTAACAATACCTTGACATTTTTGTGAGAAGATTAAAAGCCAATCAATCTCATTCAAACCATTTTTTGCCACTTTGGCTTTTACTTTAAAACTTTTTCTCAAAAAAGATTCGACTCTTGTCAATCTTTGTAGTGATGCAAACTACTATACTTTTATAATATGTAGTGAAGAGAGATATTTTCCACTTGGGTGTTGAGTGAGGTTTTGTTGATTTTAAAATCCAAGACATATCCTCCACTTTGAGATGAAGCAAATTCTCCTTTCTCATGATTGTGGGTAGTAAGTATGTTTTCCACACGGGCAATGATGATGATGTCTTATCTCATAAAACTAACCAACGCACTGGTGTTTTAAATATTTTTAAAGAGGCACTGAGTGTACCCTGATCCCCTATTGCACGAAAGGTGGTACGTAGGCACTAAAGGTTCACAATCGCGGCGGGTGCAAAAATCATAAAAAATATATATTCTTTTTTTTCTCATCCCCACAATCTATTTTACATACAACATTTTATAGTCAAAATATACAGATTTTTCAAAGAGGTTCATGCGGAGTACCGTAGATGTTTAGGGTGATAATACCTTACCTTTGCATAAACAACCCCCTTACCTAGAATCTTTCCCCCTTCTTTTTGTTTATTCGCTCTTTTCCCATTCCTTTGGAAATAATAAAGCGCGGTGGCAATTTTTATTTTGATCTGTATAGGTCAAGTTAATCCAATGGCTTAGTCTTAAACATTTCTACCGCTACAAAAATGGTGAATTCACTGGGGAAACATTAACCTCTTGATGGTCCATCCCTAAGTGGGTTGAGCCTATCTTTATGTATATTTGTATATGTTCTATTGTTGTTTATATGTTATATGTTGTATGTATGTTTGTTTTGATTTTCCTGGTTTTCAGGGTGCTTGGTGATTTCTCATAGGTCCTATACCCGAAATTGGGAAAACTTAAGATAGGACAGGCGGTATAGTCATGCTAACTTTGAGGGAGTAATCCCAAAAAAGGAGGCATGAGATCCCCCACTCAGTGGAGGCCCTTTTGACTGTAGTATCATTTACCGAGTAATCGGGAAGACATGTTGCTTTCAACCTAGGAGCCTGCTGAAACTGAGGACCATAAAATACCTAACCCATCTTGGCCTTTTAGGTGTAGTGCGGAAGCTATGACGGAGTAATATGGAAATAGTTGTCACGCGATACTACGCTCAGACGAGTTTTTCTTGAGAATATTACTAATTATCGAGTTAATCGAGAAGTTGGTAATAGCCGAAGGAAGGATGTAGACTCTGGGAAACTTTAGAACCTTGTTCAGCAGGTGATAACTTTTAGACCATACCTTATAGGTAATACCTTTGACCTCATGCTCATGATGTTAAACCTATGAAACCTATGTTTGTGACCTTGTGTGTGATTGTTGCATCATGCATTCATGCATTCATAAGCATCTTTTGAAGACGTTCTATTTCAAGGGAGTTAAAAGTTGACTATTTGTGAAAATATCAGGTACTTTTGACCATGGATTTTGGAAAAAGAAAGATCGGAAAATACAATTTCAAAGATCCCAAGATAGATGAGATGATGAGTCTGATTCCTGAGATTGAGTGTTTTACAAGTTTCCGGAAGAAGTATGGGTCCATCATTTCTCTCATGAAGCTTAGGATAAAGGAGGTTATTCTCTCGACCTTGGTCCAGTTCTATGATCCGATGTATCGATGCTTTACTTCCCTGACTATCAATTGATGGCTACACTAGAGGAGTATTCTTATTAGTTGGGATTTCCTATCACATGAGATTGTTGCTTTGATCCATTTGGGGAAGTCTGAGGTTGAAGCCCACATGACTACTAAAGGAGGGATTAGAGGATTACCAACTCAGTTCTTATTAGAGAAAGCTCGTTACTTTTCCAGGATGAAGATTACAGTCGCTTTTGAGGCCATTTTTTCTATACTTGCTTACGGGTTATTCTTATTTCCTAATGTGGACAAATTTGTTGACATTAATGCTATCAGAATCTTCATGATTTGAAACCCAGTTCCTACGCTGTTGAGTGATACTTTTTACTCGATTCATCTTCGGTATTCTTATCATGGGGGGATGATTATCTGTTGCACGCCTCTGTTGTACGGTTGGTTTACTTCTCATTTGCCTCAGTCTAATGCTTTATGAGATATCAGGAAGGAACCCTGTTGAGCTCCTAAGATCATGGCACTTACTCACTTAGATATTTTTTGGTATCATCAGGCTTACCATGATGTAGAGATTATCGATGGTTGTGGTAGTTTCCCCAATGTACCTCTTCTTGGTACAAAGGAAGGAATTAACTACAACCTTGTTCTTGCACGACGATAAGTTGGTTATCCAATGAGGGATAAGCCAAATAGTATTCATTTGAGTAGTTTCTTCCTGAAAGAGGGAGAATACCATAAGGAATCTAGGGAGCAGATTGTGAAGGCTTTGCGTCACATTCACAGGAAGAGTTGGAAGGACTTGGGACCTAGGGGGACTGTTTCTTTGGAGCCTTATCTACAGTGGGTACAAGCCAGAGCTATTCAGTTAAAGATGTAGTATTATCGAGAAGCACCTATATATGACATGTTTGTGAAGACCACTCCTCCCCTTTTGGATGATGTGGAAGAGATCCAACTTTCCCTAGTCAGGATGCAGCACGAGAAAGAAGCTTGGAAGAATAAATGTCAGACTTTAGAGATGTCCTACCAGGCAGACTTGAAGGGGAAATATGATTTGAATGAGATTCTCGAGAGTCATGCTGTAGAAGAGATGGAGAAGAAAGAGGATTTATTTTCCTCTGGAACTCAGTCAGGACTTGGTCATTCATTTCTCGACTCTAGTGATTGGAAAGTGGTTGCCAACAGGTATGCGAAAGAGAACAAGCAATTGAAGGCTCAGATTTCCAGACTTACAAGGAAGCGTCAGCGTATAGAGTGATCTCCATCAACTTTTCTTCTTAGGGGTTTTAGACTTTATTTCCATCTTGTACTTGGGATTATTGAAACTTGTAATCCATTCTGGAAGTTATTATAATAAAATTTTCAGTATTTCAAATGTGTTTAGTACTTTAATACTCGCAAATTGTCTATAATTCTTTGAGTCCCTTGATTTATTAATAATAAAATAAATCATGTGCATTTCATATCATGCATCATATTGTACATACTTCTTGAATTTTTTATGCATATCCAGATGCCTTACTAAATTTCTCTGCTTCGTTCAGTGAGCTGTCTCACAAGTACAATACTCGGGCTAATTAAAAGAAGAAAATGGAGAATCTTGAACAAGAAAATTGTGAGTTGCACGACGAGGTTACTATTCTGAAGGCCGAAATGGCCAATTTGATCGCTTTGATGGAATCATTGGTGGCTACTCAGAATCAGCCACCACTTGCTCAACCTCAACAGACAACACCTGCTTCTGAAGGTCCATTAGTTCTAGTTACTATTTCTCAGAATCGTATGCCTCAAGGTTATCCATGGGGAATGCCAGAGAACTTTATGACTGAAGGTCTTAATCTTGGTCCTCAAGTTACTCCAGTTGTTCAGACTACTGTTACTCTTGCACCTCCTGTGATGCATGTTATTCCTGCACCTCTTATGGTGCATGTTACTCCTACTGCACCTCCTTCGATGAATGTTGTGCCATTTTTTAATGACGAAGCTTATTGTCATATTCCTACAACAAGTGAAGGCTTTGGTTTCTATGATTGAAAGAATGATTTTCAAAATCATTTTGACAACACGCAGAGGGAAATGTAGGCCCTCAGAGGAAAGGAATTGTTTGGGCAGAATGTTAGTGATTTGTGCTTGGTCCCAAATGTGAAAATACCTGCAAAGTTTAAAGTACCAGAATTCGAGAAGTACAAGGGAAATAAGTGTCCTCATGCTCATCTTGTGATGTATGTAAGAAGAATTTCTACTCACACTGATGATCACCATCTGATGATTCACTTTTTTCAGGATAGTTTGACTGGTGCTGCGTTGAAGTGGTACATGAGTTTGGACAATGCTAATATTCATACTTTCAACGACTTGGGGGAAGAGTTTATTATATATTACAAGTATAATATGGACATGGCGCCTGATCGTGATCAACTCAGGTCAATGGTCCAGAAAGATAGATAATCATTTAAGGAATATGCATAGAGATGGCGTGAGGTAGCCGCCCAAGTGATTCCTCCAGTGGAAGAAAAAGAGATGACAGAGATTTTCCTAAAGACTTTGGGTGCTTTCTACTACGAGAGGATGGTAGCGAGTGCTCCAAGTGAGTTTACTGAAATAATGGGCATGGGTGTCCATTTGGAAGAGGCTATAAGAGAGGGTCGTCTAAAAAAAAGCAAAAGTTCTGGAAGTACGAAGAAGCCATCATATGGGTTTGCCAAAAAGAAGGAAGGAGATACAAATGTTGTTATTCAAGAGAGAATGGTTAATCCTCCGAGAATAAATTATCAGTGTCATTAACAAATCGCCTCAGTAACACCAGTTGTTTATGTGTCTCCAACCATAGTTGCTTATCAGAGACCATCCCATAAGGGGAATCAAGGGCCGAATCAGAAGAGAGAGGATTATGACCCTATCCCTATGAGCTATGCAAAATTACTCCCAACGTTAATTCAAAAGAAGTTGGTTCAGACCAGACCACCTCCCGCTATACCATCACCGTTGCCTTGGTATTATAGGGCAGACCAAACATGTGCTTTTCATCAAGGAGCACCAGGGCACAACATTGAGAACTACTATTATTTGAAATCTAAAGTACAAAGATTGGTGAGGTCTAGTTTCTTATCCTTCAAAGATGTTGGCCCTAACGTGAAAGACAATCCTTTTCCAAAGCATGGAAGAGAAAATGATGTGAACATGGTTGCTGGTTGTCCAGGAGACTTCTGGATTTTCGATATTAAATTGGCTAGAGGAGATTTGGTAAAAATGCATGCTGAACTCTGCGAGTTTAGTTACTATACGCATGACCATGCTGGTTGTGGTATTTGCAGCATAAATAAACAGGGTTGTGACAAGATAAAGGCAAATCTTCAGGAAATGATGGACAAATGTCTCATTCATATAATCAGGCCTAGGGCAAAGTACGAGGAAGATGTGAACATGGTCTTTGGATGTCTAGGAGAATTCTGAATCTTTGATGTAGATTATATGAACGATGATTTGGTGTTGTTGTATGCCACCTTCTGCCATATGGAAGGTCAAGAAAGGCACCATTATGGATATTTCCGGATCTACTGCAGAGATTTGTGTGGTTGTTCCATTGTGAGAAAAGGTATTCAGATATTGTTGGACAATGGTACCATCCTGGTTTCAGGAAATAGGGATGATTATGTTAATATGGTTGAAGTTTGTTTGGATGAGACTACGTCAGATGATGAGTATGCCTCTGCAGATGAGTTCTTCTCCTCAAATGAAGACATGTTTTCCAGAGATGACTCTGTAATGACTGAATGTGTTTAAGAAGGAGTAAATGTTATTGTGCATTGTTTTGGTACACCTACCCCATTTGAAATTGAATATCATAGCAAGCCATCTATTTCTCCATTGGTGATTAGCTTGTCGGGTCCTGTCCCTTACAAGTCAGACAAGGTTGTACCCTACAAATATAATGCTACAATTTTAGAGGATGGTGTGGAAGTTCCCATCCAACCCTTGTATGATGGAAAAAATATTGTTAACGCCAACCGAGTGACCCACAATGGTTGTGTGTTCGCGCCTATCATTAGAAGAAGTGTTGATGCTGATACGAAAATTGTTGAAGAAGTTCAAACCAAGAAGGCAGTAGGGGAATCTAATGGAGCTACTCTGGAAAAAGATATGGATGATATATTGAAAATTATAAAGATGAGCAACTACAGGATCGTAGATCAATTGTTGCAGACTCCATTAAAAATATCTATTCTGGCCTTGCTTATAAACTCCTCTGCTCACAGAGAATCTTTGATAAGGGTATTGGACAACGCTTTCGTGAAAGTGATATGCCAGTAGACCAATTCAACAATGTGGTAGGGAACATTACATTATGTAATAACCTGCATTTATGCGACAATGAATTTCTCGATGAAGGAAGGAATCACAATCTGGCCCTCCACATCTCTATAAACTGCAAGAATGATTCATTATCAAATGTACCGATTGATAATGGATTCGCATTTAACGTTATACCGAGGAGCACGCTCATGCAGTTGAAATATCAAGGAACGCCCATGCGCCCGAGTGGCATAATTGTGAAAGCGTTTGATGGATCAAGGAAGAGTGTTATTGGTGAAGTGGATTTGCCTATTCATATAGGCCCACATTTGTTTCAGATTACTTTCCAGGTCATGGATATTATACCCGCTTACAGTTGTTTGCTAGAATGGCCATGGATACATGAGGAAGGGGTTGTCACTTCGAATTTACACCAGAAGTTGAAGTTTGTGCGTGAAGGAAAAGTGGTCATCATAAATGGAGAATAATCATTATTGATATCTCATTTGTCCTCTTTCAGTAATGTGGAAGCGGATGAAGCTGCTATTAGAACCCAGTTCCACGCTTTATCCATTGATAATATAAGAGGAAATGAGAATTCTATAGCTTCATTTAAGGATGCTCAGCAGGTTTTGCGTAATGGCTATAGTGAAGTATGAGGACATATTATTGATCAACCTGTAAACAAGAATAGAGCTGGCTTGGGATTCTCTGTGAATAATGATAAAGGTGAGAACATGAAGCCAAAGTCTGTTGCAGGAAAGTATCAGGATATCTTTCATAGTGGGGGTTATCTTCACCCAACTGTTTCTGAGATTAATGCCATTGTGGAAGATGAAGCAGAGCCAGAAATGCCAAATTATGTGACGCATGGAGTTAGGGTTCAAACCTGGATCACCATTGACGTTCCCTCTTGCATACATGTCTCAAAGTAATTTGTTTTTATTAATCTTTTCCAAAAGATTTTGCTCTTCCCAAGGTGAAAGTGTTGATATTGTATAGGCTTATCTATTTGCTTTGATATTTAAAATCAATAATAAAAGTTGTCTTTGTTTCCCAAATTGTTTTTTTCCTTCTTTTTCTTGGAAAATGGTAATTAGAAAAAACCTTTTAAAATAAATAATAACAGAAATTAAATCTGCATGATTACTTGTTATATGTGTCAATTTCTAAAAGCAATCATAAATCATATGTGCAGATTAATTAAAAAACCGTTGAATACAATGACCCTGCACCCTCTCCCAACTTTGAATGTCCTGTGTATGGGGCCGAAGAAGAAGACTATGATGAGATTCTTGAAGAGGTCTCATAGTTTCTTGAGCGCGAGGAGAGTTCCATTCAGCCATATAAAGAGCCATTGGAAGTAATTAATTTGGGTTCAGAAGAAGATCTAAAGGAAGTCAAGATCGGAGCATTGCTACATCCCGATGTGAACAGTAGGTTGATTGAGTTGTTGAAAGAATATGTGGACATCTTTGCTTGTTCATACCAAGACATGCCTGGTTTAGATACAGATATTGTAGAGCACCATTTGCCACTGAAGCCAGAGTGCCCACCAATCAAACAGAAATTGAGAAGAACTCACCCAGGTATGGCAGTAAAAATCAAAGAAAAAGTTCTAAAGCAGATTAATGCCGGTTTTCTCGTGACATCAGTGTACCTTCAGTGGATTTCCAATATTGTCCCAGTACCGAAGAAAGACGGAAAAGTTCGCATGTGCGTAGATTACAAAGATCTAAATAAAGCTAGTCTAAAAGATGATTTTCCGTTGCCACACATTGATATGTTAGTTGATAGCACATCAAAATTCAAAGTTTTCTCGTTCATGGACGGATTTTCCGGATATAATCAAATAAGGATGGCTCCTGAGAACATGGAAAAAACAACGTTTATCACACCCTGGGGAACATTCTGTTAAAGAGTGATGCCTTTCGGGTTAAAGAACGCTGGTGCAATATACAAGAGGGCTATAACAACCATATTCCATGATCTGATGCACAAGGAAATTGAGGCATATGTTGATGATATGATTGCTAAATCCCATACTAAAGAAGGGCGTGTAGAATATTTGTTGAAATTGTTTCAGCGTTTGAGGAAGTATTGTCTCCACTTGAATCCAAATAAATGTACCTTCGGTGTTTGATCAGGGAAATTGTTGGGTTTCATTGTCAGCCAAAGAGGGATTGAAGTTGACGTTGATAAAGTCAAAGTAATTCAAGAAATTCCAGCGCCGAGAACTGAAAAGCAAGTCAGAGGTTTCCTCGGGAATTTGAATTACATCTACATATTCATTTCCCACATAACTGCAACGTGTGAACCGATCTTTAAGTTGTTAAAGAAAGATCAAGGCTGTGTATCGACAAATGACTTCCAAAGGGAATTGGAAAGTATTAAAGAGTATCTACTTGAACCTCCTATCTTTCTCCCTCCTGTTGAAGGAAGACCATTGATTATGTATCTAACAATGTTAGATAATTCCATGGGCTGTATTCTGGGACAACAAGATGTATTCTAGAAAAGACATGTTGTGCTCTGGCCTGGGAGGCAAAATGTTTGCGCCAGTATATGTTGAATCACACCACTTGGTTGATCTCCAAAATGGATCCAATCAAGTACATTTTTGAAAAGCCTTCTCTTACTGGGAGAATTTCCCGTTGGCAGATGTTGTCATCTAAATATGACATTGAATACCGCACTCAAAAAGCTATTAAAAGCAGTGTGATGGCAGATTATCTTGCTCACCAACCAGTTGATGATTATCAGTCTGTGAAGTATGATTTCCCCGGTGAGGATGTGATGTTTCTGAAAGTGAAAGATTGTGATGAATCATTACCCGAGGAAGGTCCTGATCTTGAATCTCGCTGGAGCATGGTATTTGATGGAGAAATGAATGCTTACGGAAAAGGAATTGGTGCAGTGATCATTACTCCACACAGATCACACATACCTTTTACTGCAAGGTTGACATTCGATTGCACCAATAATATGGCAGAGTATGACGCTTGCATCATGGGTTACGAGGAAGCTATTGATCTCAGAATTAAAATTCTATATGTATATGGCGATTCAGCTTTGGTAGTAAATCATATTAAAGGAGAGTGGGATACTCGTCACCCAGGCTTGATCCCTTACAAATATTATGCCAGAAGATTATTACCCTTCTTTAATAAAGTTGAATTCCATCACATCCCCCGAGATGAAAATCAAATGACGGATGCTTTGGAAATTATGGCTTCTATATATCAAGTGAATACTTGGAATAATATACCTCAAATTATAGTTCGGTAACTAGATAGGCATGCTCATGTGTTTACAATAGAGGAAGTAACAGATGAGAAACCTTCGTATTATGATATCAAGCATTTTCTCCAGACACATGAATATCCGATTGGTGCATCGAATAAAGATAGAATGACATTGAGAAGATTGGCTGACAGCTTCTTCCTTAGTGAAAATGTGATGTACAAGAGAAATTATGACATGGTCTTGCTCAGATGCACGGATAGACACGAAGCAGACATATTGATTCATGAGATTCATGAAGGTTCCTTTGGTACTCATGCCAATGGACATTCGATGGCTAAGAAGATGCTAAGGGCAGGTTACTATTGGATGACAATGGAATCTGACTGTTACAAATTTTAAAAGAAGTGCCATAAATTCCATATTTATGCAGACAAAATTCATGTGCCTTCGATAATTCTCAATGTTATTTCTTCCCCGTGGCCTTTCTCTATGTGGGGTATTGACATGATGGGAATGATTGAACCCAAAGCTTCGAATGGACACGGTTTTATCTTGGTAGAAATTGATTACTTCACCAAATGGGTGGAAGCTGCTTCATATGCTAATGTTACTAAGTAGGTGGTAGTGCGCTTCATTAAGAACAATCTCATATGTCAGTATGGTGCGCCGAGCAGAATTATCACCGACAATGGCTCGAATATGAATAATAAGACAATGACAGAACTTTGTGAAGAATTCAAGATTTTCCATCATAATTCATCTCCGTACAGGCCAAAGATGAATGGGGCTGTTGAAGCTGCTAATAAGAATATCTACAAGATCATCCAAAAGATGGATGTTACTTATTAAGATTGGCATGAAATTCTCCCTTTTACTTTACATGGATATCAGACATCTTTCTGCACTTCAATAGGAGCAACCCCGTTATCCCTTGTGTATGGTATGGAAGCAGTGCTCCCAATCGAGGTTGAGATTCCCTCTTTACGTGTGATAATGGAAACCAAGTTGTCAGAGGCTGAATGAGTCCATAATAGGTTTAACCAATTGAATTTGACTGAAGAGAAGAGAATGAAGGCTTTGTGTCATGGGAAGTTATATAAGAAGAGAATGAAGAAAGTATTTGATAAGAAGGTCAAACATTATGAATTCAGAGAAGGAGACTTCGTGCTTAGGAAGATCATGTCTTTTAACGCTGATTCTAGGGGCAAGTGGACTCCAAATTTTGAAGGCCCATATGTTGTCAAGAAAGCCTTCTCCGACGGTGCATTAATTCTTGAAACTATGGATGGCGAGGAGTTCCCATGTCCCATGAATGCTGATGTAGTCAAGAAATAATTCACCTAAAGAAATAAAAGAACAACTCGCTAAGTCGAAAACCCGAAAGGACAACTTAGGCAAAAAGGAGTGTCTCGGTAGGCCGAAAACCCCAAAGGGCGGTCTAGGCAAACATTAGAGACATAAACAGAATAAATTTTCCCGCTAAGTTGAAAACCCAGAAGGGAAACTTAGGCAAAAGTTAAGGACTTTTTTGGAGAGTAACTACATCAGACAAGACTTGATCATTGAAGCAACAATCTTCTTTGGTGCTCACCATACTTCAACAGAAGATGCTGCTCAGGATTTCAAAGTTGTTAGAGAGAATAGTGGTAATTGTATTTCAATGTATCTTTTCCATTATATATTACCATTTTCTGAACTTTGTAATCATCTGTGGAGTCTCGTCATTCGCAGACCACCATTCTATTAATAATGTTTGAGCTTTCATCCAATTATTTGTAATTCTTATTTTATTCTACCCGAAAAGACTCCATTTATTATTGATAGTAATTTTCAAAGCGAAAAGATTAAATAACAAAATTGGTTTTCAAAAAGAATTTACAAATCACTTTTACTTTAGATTTTATGACTCAAGAGAAAAACAGAAGTGGTGAACCCAAGAATGGACGAACTCCATTAATTTTGGAAGTTTTGTTTTCCCCGGGAAGGTTCTCTCAGGGTATGCGTATGATTTTTGTGTATTTCTCAGGTAGTTGGAGATGATACCAATTGGCGTAAGGTGCACTATTGAGCTTGTGATCTCGTTTTCTCCAGTCAATTCTTGGTCCATTTTGATTTCAGGTTTGCATGGTTTGAAACCTCCAGCCAAGATTCCCCAACAACTAAGCAAGGAAAGTATTTTTTCTATGAAATGTTGGAACAATTAACAACTTTGTGGGTTTTCTCCCGCCAAGTGCTGGGTTTGATTTAAAATCCCCATAATTTTGATTTCTTGTTGTTTTGTTTAAACTTCTTGAATCCCCAAGGGAAGTCGAGATAATGTTTCCCTCTGAAAGTTGTTATCCCTATATGGTTTCATGATTTCTCCCTAGGGAAGTTTGTGTAATCACCACTCTCAGCATTGAAGAATATATTTGAGCTCCCCTCAGTGATGTAGTATTGTACTCCCCAATGAAAGTCAGCATGAGGTCTCCAGTTGATATCTCGATGATGAGGCACTATCCTCCCTAGTGAAGTCTGTATGATATTTCCCCATTGAAGTCAGTATGATGTTCCCTGGTGTAGCCTGAAGGAGGATTATACACCTCTATATTTGCACCAATGTTTTGATTTGATTACTTTTGGGTTATGTTTCTTCCCATTGAAGTTAAGCCGTGGAATAGGAATTTGTTTCGTCAGTTGGCTTACTTTCTCGTAATTTCCTTCCTGAAAGTGATTTAGCTGAGTATTAACTTTACCCAGTTTGGCTTTGTCTGATTATCCCCAGCATGGTGTGTTAGTTTTTTCAGCATATACATGATAATATTCATGCATGCATCATTTATAACTGAACTAAATCCATTATTCATTTTCATTCATTAACACTTTTATTGGCATATTACCCTATGTTGCAGGTTCGTGTTACTCTCATCGTCAACTTTAAGCCAAAAGTGTATATTCTTTCAACTTCCCCACTGAGTTATCCCTCGTGGAAGAATTTTGCTTTAGCCTTCCTATTCAGTTCTTCATCTGGATGGAATGTGATCCCTTTTGAGTTTATTTCTCATCAGATACTATCCCAGTTGACTATTTAACTCTGGTTCACCTCTGGTTTGAACATGTGGTCCCCGACTGTGGCGGTAGAAATGTGCAATACTAAGCCATTGGATTGACTAGACTTTATACAAATCAAAATAAAAATTTCCACCGCGCTTTATTGTTTCCAAAGGAATGGGAAAAGAGAGAATAACCCAAAAGAGGGGGAAAGATTCAAGGTAAGGGGGTTGGTTATGCAAAGGGAAGATATTAGCACCCTAAACATTTACGGTACTCCGTAGGAACCTCTTTGAAAAATCTGTATATTTTGGCTATAAAAATGTGTTGTATATAAAATGGATGGTGGAGGTGAGAAAAGAAATATTTTTATGATTTTTGCACCCGCCGCGGTTGTAAATCTTTAGTGCCTACGTATCACCTTTCGTGCAATAGGGGATCAGGGTACACGTAGTTCCTCTTTTAAAAATTTGAAACACAAGTGTGTTGGTTGATTTTATGAGATAAGACATCATCGCAATTGTCCGTGTGAAAAAACATACTTACTACCCACAATCATAAGAAAGGAGAATTTGCATCATCTCAAAGTGGAGGATATGGCTTGGATTTTAAAATCAACAATGCCTCACTCAACACCCAAGTGGAAAATATCTCACTTCACTACATATTGTAGAAGTATAGTTGTTTGCATCACTACAAGGATTGACAAGAGTCTAATCTTTTTGAGAAAAGTTTAAAGATAAAAGCCAAAGTGGCAAAATGGTTTGAAATGAGATTGATTGACTTTTAGTCTTCTCACAAAAAAAAAAGGTCAAGGTATTATTAAATTGATTGAAATTTATTTATGAAAATGTTTCGAAGATGCATGGACCTAAGTACAAGTTTATTATGAAAATGTTTCAAGTTTCAAAACAAGAAGAGTTTTTTTTTTAAAAGGAGGGAGAAGATTTTTGAAATTAAAGAAGACGGGAGGAGAAGAAGAGGCTATCCTAAAGCATAAGGTAAAAATCTAGGGATAAGAACCATTTAACCAACAAGAAGCCAATACTTGACATTACGAGTCAATATAGAATTACCATTCTTCGGATTGAAACCAAGCAAGCAAAGATACTAGACCTCTTGAGAGAATAAAACTTCAAGTGTTTTAAGTCTTCGCAAAAATTGGGCAGAGTAACGACTGTATATAGGTGAATTCCATATTACAAACAAAGATCGTAATCTCAATAACCTGCACACAAAACAAACAAACAACCCAATGTCTTGTGGTAAACCTCAAGAACTCCAGACAAAATATCAAATAAAGTCACAAAGTCTCCAAGATAGACCAAGGTCTCTAATCCTAAGTCCAAGAAGTCCATCACTCCATAATGCAAAGGATAGTAACCATGTAGTCCAAGTATCATTAATGATTTTTATGGTTCATGTTGATTATTAGGTGTCTTTAAAAAGAAAGAAAAGCTCAAGTGAGCAAAATAAAAATGACATAAAAGTAAATGCTCAAGTGAGCAAAGATGAAAATAGCATGAAATGTAAAATGCTAAAAGTAAATGGTACATAAAGCATGAAAATAAAAGTGTAAAGTAAAGTTAATTGTTAGTAATTAGTGGTTAGTTGGATGACCATCTTGAAACTTGCATTTGGAACTCATTAGAGGATTGGTAGAACCAAATCCTCCACACAACAAGTTGCATTTGCTTTTTGTCAAGTATATCATCCATTTTGGAATTCTCACAAGGCAACATGTAATGATCAACAATGTTTAAATGATCCGCGTTGACCAAAAGTGTTGTAGATCCATTAGAGGATTGGTAGAACCAAAGCCTCCACACAATGAATCTCAAGGTTATTGGATCAAAGAGATCAAATTAACATACTTGGGCTTGCAATCATAAGTTTGGGCCACGAATGATCATTTATTCGAATCTGGACAAAATTTAGCGCTATGTTAAGCAATCGTAAGTGGACTTATTTAGAAGTCACAGTTATTTTGAGGCCGGTCAATAGCAATCTATGTACTTCATGTTTGGATAAATGATATAGAGATCACCATACCTTAACATGTAACACAATTAAAAAAGAAAGGGATAAGATGAAGAGGGAGGGAAATGATAAGCTAATTTGGATCACCATTTCAAAATTCTTTCATCTTTAAATTCAACCACTCCTCTAGATGGATTAAAGCACTAAACATATCATTAATCCAAAGCACCAAAAATAAATTAAATAATTCACTCTTAGGTAGATTTGAATTGATGAACATTTATCCAACTTCATCTACATCACAAAGTCCATTGATTTTAAAGACAAATTGGACATTCTAAATTGCAATCCAAACCAACAATCAAAAGGAGTGAGTAGAAAAAGCATTTTGGATCAAAGCTGCCCCAAAACAAGGCAAAAAAGTGCATTCTGTCCCTGTGTAAATCGATTGCACTATTCTGTAAATCGATTTACACAGTACAGTTTTCTAAAAATTGTGCAAAATTGCTTTTGTGCAATCGATTGCTCTACAGCCCAAATCGATTGCACACAGTGACAGTAGCAAAAACAACATTTTAAAAGGGCAATTTCTTCTTCAATGCAAAGCTTACTAACTTTTTAAAAATGAAGCTTTGAGTGAATTTGGTAGATGGAGAGAATTGAGAGATTTTTTAGCAAGGTGGATTTGGCTATCAAAAGCTTCAAATTTGAATGAAATGAGAGCTCTATTTATAGAGTTTTAGGATTGGGATTAGTGGTAATTTGGTAATTAATTCTTGGAGCCAAAATTTGAATTAATGATAACTCTTTCAAAAATTAGAGCCAAAATTTGAATTAATGATAATTCTTTCAAATATTAGAGCCAAAATTTGAATTAATGATAATTCTTTTTAAAAATGAAAGATTGACACTAAAATTTGAATTAATGATACATCTTTCAAAAGTGAAGGAAAATTGGAGCCAAAATTTGACAAGTTTAAAATGCTGATTTTTTTTTTTAATTTTCACGCTGTGCAATCGATTGCACTACAGTGCAAATCAATTGCACAGTGTATTTTTTTCAAAAATGGCGCAAAATACACTATGTGCAGTCGATTTCACTTTAAGAGCAATCGATTGCATCAATGAAAAAAATGAAATTTTTTAATTCTTTTTCTTTGCAAATAGAGATTTTAGGAAAATAATACTAGAAATCCTTATTTGTCAGATGCTTCGACATGGTACCTACAAAACAAAAATATACAAAGACAAAGACAAATATTTTTTGTATTTTGATTAGAAGTTAGTCAATAACACATATACAAAATACACAACCAAGGTGCTTGGAGATTCCTCAAAAGCAAACTTAAAGATAGGAAAAAAGAGGAAGAACCAACCCTAATGTGATCTTGTTATGATCGAGTTGATATGATATGATAGAGGAATCTTAGGGGCAACAATTGGGGTACAACAGCTGCCCTTGTTTAAGTGTCTTCTATTCGGAGATACGAAGGTTACAAATCTTCGTGTCGACGCGATTGAAGATACTTAAATATAAAATAAGCCTTATTTTTGTCTCTAAGATGCCATGCAATGCTTATGATTATGGATGCATATGAACAGAACAAAAGAGACGCAAAGTAACACTGGGGATGCCACAAAAATGAAGAAACAAAGGAGCAACTCCACCAGGAAAATAAATCACTGGTGGACCAAAAGAATAGAACCAGATAGGAGAATAATAAGCATCGACGTTCACTGCCGATGTCTACCAACGTTCACTGAGGTAGAGAGAAGAAGATATACCGACTCACAGATGACAGTAAACTACCAACTCAATAGTTGAAGGTAGAAGAGAAAATATATCATGCCATCGCCGTTCACTGACGAGGAACTATCACCGTTCACTGATGATAGCAAAAAGATAAGAAACACCGACGTTCACTGCCGATGCACTACCAACGTTCACTGAAGGTAGATTTTGAAAACATCATACCATCGCCGTTCACTGACGAGGAACCACCACCGTTCATTGATGATATCAAAAAGATAAGAAACACCGACGTTCACTGCCGATGCACTACCAAAGTTCACTGAAGGTAGATTTTGAAAATATCATACCATCGTCGTTCACTGACGAGGAACCACCACCGTTCACTGATGATAGCAAAAAGATAAGAAACACCAACGTTCACTGCCGATGCACTACCAACGTTCACTGAAGGTAGATTTTGAAAATATCATACCATCGCCGTTCACTGACGAGGAACCACCACCGTTCACTGATGATAGCAAAAAGATAAGAAACACCGACGTTCACTGCCGATGCACTACCAACGTTCACTGAAGGTAGATTTTGAAAATATCATACCATCGCCGTTCACTGACGAGGAACCACCACCATTCACTAATGATAGAAAAAAGATAAGGAACATCGACGTTCACTGCCGATGGACTACCAACGTTCACTGAAGGTATATTTTGAAAATATCATACCATCGCCGTTCACTGACGAGGAACCACCACCGTTCATTGATGATAGCAAAAAGATAAGAAACACCGACGTTCACTGCCGATGCACTACCAACGTTCACTGAAGTTAGATTTTGAAAATATCATACCATCGTCGTTCACTGACGAGGAACCACCACCGTTCACTGATGATAGCAAAAAGATAAGAAACACCGACGTTCACTGCCGATGCACTACCAACATTCACTGAAGGTAGATTTTGAAAATATCATACCATCGCCGTTCACTGACGAGGAACCACCACCGTTCACTGATGATAGCAAAAAGATAAGAAACACCAACGTTCACTGCCGATGCACTACCAACATTCACTGAAGGTAGATTTTGAAAATATCATACCATCGCCGTTCACTGACGAGGAACTACCACCGTTCACTGATGATAGCAAAAAGATAAGAAACACCGACGTTCACTGCCTATGCACTACCAACGTTCACTGAAGGTAGATTTTGAAAATATCATATGTTCCCCAAACTTCTGGTGTTTCACCTAGAACGGGTCTCAACTTCTTCCTTAACCAAGGAATTCCGCCTGGAAAGGGTAATATGTAAGTTGTCTCAAATAAAGAGACTTCCACTTGCAAAGATTTCACAACGAGCAATTTCTGTGAATTTGAAAGTCTTTCCATCCAGTGGCGTAAACTGACGACGGACTGCAAGCTAACCACTCATAGAGGAAATAGCAAAAAGAGTTACGTCGACTTGTACAGGGAAGCACGAGTTGCTCAAACAAAGATACCTGTTGCTTGTTATCATGGAGGATTGCAAAAAGAAACGACTTTCTGGGGATAGAAATGTGGCTTCCCGGGGAAAGAGATATGACTTCCTAGGGAAATGAAATATGGCTTCCCGGGGAAAGAGATATGACTTCCTGGGGAAATGCCACATTATTCCTGCTGAAGAGATAAAGTCTTCTCGTGCAAAATAAATGCACAAATCAAAGCTCAAAGTCCTCAGAAATCCAGAGTAAATAATATTGTCATGCAACCACGAACCCTAATTAGAAACAAACTGGAGCAAGACGTCCAAAGAAGATACATCCTTTGAGAAATAAACTCAAGAGGGAAAACCAAATCCAACCAAGCAAGGAGCGCTGCAGGAAGGTTTGAACACAATGTCAATAAAAAATGATTTGTAACAATGCATGATGCATGTATGAATGCATGAGTGATATCGTGCATATGCTGGTAAAAGGATACATAATCGAACAAAACTGCCTCAGGTACTAACAACATTGGTCTAAACTTCAACCGGAAAGATCAATCCAAGAAAGGTAAAAGCAACTGCGGAAACCAAACCTATTGTCTGTCCTAACTTCACTGAGGAGAAACATAATCCGGATGTAGCTAAATCAAACAGATACTGGGATAGAACATCTTTCTCACGTTTTCATTGGAGAAACCAGTTTTCCAAAAACAATGTGCCTACTGAAGATTGCAAAACTAGTCTCAAATAAAGCAGACTGACGCCGAGACAACCAAACCTCACTGAGGAATTCAAACCCACTTCCTTGGAGAAAAAAAAACCGAGGATTGAAAAATTTTCATCATGAATGATCATTCCAACAAGAGATGCCATGGGATACACTTCCCAGGGAATAACACACAGACTCCATGGGGAAAACAAATGTTTCACAGTCCGTACTCCTACTCGGGATTTCGATACTGATTGTGAATAAGGCAAATGGAAACCAAATTGTCAAAACATTCATTGGGGAAATCAGGCCCACTTTGAAGGAAGAAAAATATACGGACTTCACTAAGGGAGACAATACTTCATCATCGAGACCTCTACTGGGGACTTCATGCTGACTTCATTGGGGAGGTCGACACCACATCATCGAGGGGAAACCAAGATACGTTCTTCAATGGGGAAAAAGGATTTCTATCAAACAAACAAGGCCTTCACTGGAAAATACTGGATTGAGTCTTCATATCAACCAAACCTATTCCAACAAAAGATTCCCTAGTGTAATCTTCTTGGGAAATCAAGAAGTCAACACTAATGCCAATATTGCAAAAAGAGCGATATCTTAGCACACCAAGGGAATAAAACCTTTCATCATATGAGGGAAAACTTTGCTGGGGGACCTGGGACAGAGGCTTCTGACCATGCAAACCCAAAATCAAAAGCGAACCAAGACTTGGCCGGGGATCATGGGATCACAAACCTAATACTGTACCTTACGCCAACTGGTATCGTCTTTAATTATCTGAGAAACACACAAAGATTGCGCATATACCAACAAGATAACCTGAGAAAAACCTTCACGAAGGAAGTAAATATTCTTAAAACAATCGGAGTTTGTTCATTCCAGGGATCACCATTATTGTTGTCATTGTTTCATCATAAATCCCAAAGTAAATTGAATTGTAAAGATGTCTTTCTTTTTGAAAAGTAAATTTTGTTTTTTTTAATCTTTTTGCTTTGAAAGTTATTATCAGTAATAAATGAAGTCTTTGCAAGCTAAATAAAAATAAGAACACAAAGAATTGGTAGTCTGCGAATGGAGAGTCTCCATGGATGATTATAAAGTTTGGGAAATGGTAATATATAATGGAAAAGATACATTGAGATACAATGACCACCATTCCCCTAACAACTTTTGAAGTCCTGAGCAACAGCTTTTGTTGAAGTATGGTGAGGATCCAAGAAGATTGTTGCTTCAACAATCAAGTCTTGTCTGACATAGTTACTTGCCAAGAAAAATCCCTAACTTTTGCCTAAGCTGCCCTTGCGGGTCTTCAACTTAGTGGGAAATTTATTTTGTTTATGTCTCTAATTTTTGCCTAGACCGCCCTTTCGGGTTTTCAGCCTACCGAGAAGCTCCTTTTTTCCTAAGCCTCCCTTTTGGGATTTCAACTTAGCGAGCTGTTCTTTTATTTCTTTAGGCGAAGTATTTCTTGACTGCGTCAGCATCCATGGGACGTGGGAACTCCTCGCCATCCATAGTTTCAAGAATTAATGCACCATCAGATAAGACTTTCTTGACAACATACGGGCCTTCAAAATTGGGAGTATACTTGCCCCTAGAATCAGTGTTAAAAGACATGATCTTCCTGAGCACGAGGTCGCCTTCTCTGAATTCACGAGGTTTGACCCTTTTATCAAATGATTTCTTCATTCTTTTCTGATATAACTGCCCATGACATAAAGCTGTCATCCTCTTCTCTTTAATCAAATTCAATTGGTCAAACCTGTTCTGGACCCATTCAGCCTCTGTCAACTTGGCTTCCATTATCACACGTAACGAGGGAATCTCTACCTCAACAGGGAGTATAGCTTCCATTCCATATACCAGGGAGAACGGGGTTGCTCCTATTGAAGTGCGGACAAATGTTCGATATCCATGAAGAGCAAAAGGGAGCATTTCATGCCAATCCTTATAAGTAATAACCATTTTCTGGATAATTCTCTTGATATTCTTATTAGAAGCCTCAACATCCCCATTCATCTTTGGCCTGTATGGAGACGAATTGTGATGGACAATCTTGAATTCTTCACACACTTTTGTCATCATTTTGTTGTTCAAATTTGAGCCATTGTCAGTGATGATTCTACTCGGCACACCATACCAGCATATCAGATTGTGTTTGATGAAACACATAACCACTTTTTTGGTAACATTGGCATAAGAAGCAACCTCTACCCATTTGGTAAAGTAGTCAATCACTACCAAAATGAAACGGTGTCCATTTGAAGCTTTGGGTTCTATCATCCCGATCATGTCAATACCCCACATAGAGAAAGGCCATGGGGAGGAAATTACATTGAGAAGTGTCGGAGGAACATGGATCTTATCTGCATAAATCTGGCATTTATGGCACTTCTTTGCAAATTTGCAACAATCAGATTCTATTGTCAACCAATAGTAACCTGCCCTTAGCATCTTTTTAGCCATCTAATGTCCATTAGCATGAGTGCCAAATAACCTTCATGAATCTCATGCATCAACATGTCTGCTTCGTGTCTATCCACACATCTGAGCAAGACCATGTCATAATTTCTCTTGTATAGCACATTTTCACTGAGGAAAAAACCTGCCTGCCAATCTTCTCAATGTCTTTCTATCTTTCCTCAATGCACCAATCGGGTATTCCTGAGTTTGAAGAAAATGCTTGATATCATAATACCAAGATTTTTCATCTTCTACCTCCTCTGTCGCAAACACATGAGCGGGCCTATCCAGCCGTCGAACTGTAATACGGGGTATATCATTCCAAGAATTCACTTGATACATGGAAGCCAGAGTTGTGAGATCATCCGCCATTTGATTTTCATCTCTAGGGATGTGATGGAATTTAACTTTATTGAAGAAGGGTAGCAATCTTCTAGCATAATCTTTGTAAGGGATCAAGACAGGGTGACGAGTATCCCATTCTCCTTTAATCTGATTTATTACCAAAGCTGAATCACCATACACATCTAGAATTTTGATTCTGAGATCAATAGCTTCCTCAAGACCCATGATGCAAGCCTCATATTCCGCCATATTATTACTGCAATCAAATGTTAGCCTCACAGTAAAAAGAATGTGCGATCCATGAGGAGTGACAATCACAACACCAATTCCTTTACCATAAGCATTCACCGCTCCATCAAAAATCATACTCCAATGAGATTCAGGGTCAGGGCCTTCCTCAGGAAATGGTTCATCACAATCTTTCACTTTCAAGAACGTCATATCCTCATCAGGGAATTCAAATTCTGCAGACTGATGATCTTCCACCGGTTGGTGAGCAAGGTAATCTGCCAACACACTACTTTTAACAACTTTTTGAGTGCGGTACTCAATATCATATTCAGACAACAACATCTGCCAGTGGGCAATTCTCCCCGTAAGAGTAGGCTTCTCAAAAATATACTTGATTGGATCCATTTTGGAGATCAACCAAGTGGTATGATTCAACATATACTGCCACAAACGCTTTGCCGCCCAGGCCAAAGCATAACTTGTCTTTCCTAGCATGGAATACCGCAACTCACAATCAGTGAACTTTTTGCTGAGATAATAAATGGCGAACTCTTTCTTTCCCGTTTCATCCTGTTGTCCCAGAATACAACCCATGGATTTATCTAACACCGTTAGATACATAATCAGCGGTCTTCCTTCTACGGGAGGGAGAAAGATAGGAGGTTCATGCAGATACTCTTTAATACTCTCAAATGCCCTTTGGCAGTCATCCGTCCATACATAACCTTGATCTTTCTTTAACAACTTAAAGATCGGTTCACACTTTGCAGTCATGTGGGAAATGAATCTGGAAATATAATTCAAACGCCCGAGGAAAGCCCTTACTTACTTTTCAGTTCTTGGTGCTGGCATTTCTTGAATTGCTCTGACTTTATCAGGATCAACTTCAATTCCTTTCTGGCTAACAATAAAACCCAACAATTTCCCCGATCTAACTCCGAAGGTGCATTTATTTGGATTCAAGCAGAGACCAAACTTCCTCAAACGCTGAAACAACTTCAACAAATCTTTTATATGCCCTTCTTCAGTTTGGGATTTGGAAATCATATCATCAACATATACTTCAATTTCCTTGTGCATCATATCCTGGAATAGGGTTGTCATAGCCCTCTGGTACGTTGCACCAGCGTTCTTCAACCTAAAGGGCATCACTCTGTAACAGAATGTTCCCCAGGGTGTGATAAACGTTGTTTTTTCCATGTCCTCTGGAGCCACTCTTATTTGATTATACCCGAAAAATCCGTCCATGAACGAGAATACTTTGAATTTTGCTGTGCTATCCACTAACATATCAATGTGAGGTAATGGAAAATCATCTTTTGGACTAGCTTTATTTAGATCTCTGTAATCTACGCACATGCGGACTTTTCCGTCTTTTTTCGGTACTGGGACAATATTGGAAATCCATTGAGGATACATTGACGTCACAAGAAAACCAACATTAATCTTCTTTAGGACCTCCTCTTTGATCTTTACTGCCATATCTGGGTGGGTTCTTCTCAACTTTTATTTAACTGGCGGACACTCTGGCTTCAATGGGAAATGATGCTCAACAATGTCTGTATCTAGACCAGGCATGTCTTGATAAGACCAAGCAAAAATATCCACATACTCTTTCAACAGCTCAATCAACCCGCTCTTCATATCAAGATGCAACGATGCTCCAATCTTAATCTCTTTCAGATCTTCTTCTGAAACCAAATTAATCACTTCCAAAGGCTCCTTATATGGCTGAATGGTATTATCCTCGTGCTCAAGCAACCGTGAGACCTCTTCTAGAATCTCATCATAATCTTCTTCTTCAGCCCCAAACACAGGACATTCAAAGTTGGGAGAGGATGCAGGGTCATTGTATTCAACTGGTTTTTTAATTAATCTGCACATATGATTTATGATTGCTTTTAGAAACTGACATATATAACAAGTGATCATGCAGATTAATTTTCAGTTATCATTTATTTTAAAAGGGTTTTTTATTTGATTACCATTTCCCAAGAAAAAGCAGAAAATAAAGACATATTTTTGGAAGCAAAGACAACTTTTATTAATGATCTTAAAAATCAAAGCAAACAGATAAGCCCATACAATACTTTCACCTTGGGCAAAGTGAAAGCTTTTCAAAGAAAGAAACATATTAACAAAAAACATTTCTTTGAAATATGTATGCAAGAAGGAACATCAATGGTGACCCAGTTCTGAACTCGGACTCCGTGCATCACAAAATTTGGTACTTCCTGCTCTGCTTCATCTTCTTCAACATCATTGATTCCATAACCAATTGGATGGAGGTAGCCTCCGCTGCAGAAAACATCATGATAACTGTTCACAGGAGACTTTGACTTCAAACTTTCGCCTTTGCCATTCTTCGAAGAAAAACCCAAACCAGTTCTGTTCTTGTTCACGGGTGGATCCATCAGTCGTCCCCAAACTGCATTATGACCATTGCGCACAACCTGCTGTGCGTCCTTTAGGGAAACTACAAAATTCTCATTTCTCCTTATGTTGTCAATGGATAGGGCTTGGAACTGGGTTCCAATAGCAGCCTCATCCGCTTCTACAATACTGAAAGAGGATAGATGGGATATCAACAATGCCTGCTCCCCATTTATGATCACTACATTCCCTTCACGCACAAATTTTAGCTTCTGATGCAGAGTTGAAGTGACAGCCCTTGCTTCGTGTATCCATGGTCGTCCAAGAAAACAACTATATGCGGGAATAATATCCATAACCTGGAAGGTTATCAAGAACAAATGTGGTCCTATATGGATGGGCAAGTCCACTTCACCGATGACAGATTTCCTCGACCCATCAAAAGCCTTCACAATGATGCCACTCGGGTGCATAGATGTTCCTTGATACTTTAACTTCAAGAGGGTACTTCTAGGTATGACATTCAGCACAGATTCGTTATCAATTAGCACATCTGACAGCGAATCATTCTTATAGTTCATGGATATGTGGAGGGCCAGGTTGTGATTCCTCCCTTCATGTGGTAACTCATCATCACAAAAGCTCAAATTGTTACATGATGTAATGTTTCCAATTACGCTGCTGAATTGATCTAATGGAATGTCATTCTCTACAAAAGCTTGGTCTAGTACTCTCATCAGTGATTCTCTATAAGCAGAGGAATTCATCAATAAGGCTAGAATAGATATCTTTGAAGGAGTCTGCAATAGCTGATCTACAATTCTGTAATCGCTCATCTTAATTATCTTCAAGATATCATCCACTTCTTTCTCTAATGTAGCTCCACTAGTCCCTCCTACAGACTTTTTAGGCTCATCATTCTCAGCAATCTTCTTTCCAGCAACAACATCTCTTCGAATGATCGGAGCAAATACATGACCACTACGGGTCACTCTGCTATTATCAACTATATTTCCAACATCTGGCATCGGTTGGATGGGAATCTCTACCCCATCTTCTAAGATCGTAGCGTTGTATTTGTAAGGCACAGCCTTATCGGATTCATAGGGAATAGGACCTGGCAGACTAATTACCAATGGGGCAACAACTGGTTTGCTATGGTACTCCACCTCAAGGTGAGTGGGTGCACCAAAACAAGGTACAATGACATTCACCCCTTCCTCAACACAATCAGCCATCAAAAATTCATTTACGGCAAACAAATCTTCGTCTGAAGAGAAATACTCATCTGCGGAGGCATACTCTTCCTCTGACTCTTCCATCAAACAGACTTCATCCATATCAATCTCATGATAATCATCTCTCTGACCTGTGATCTTGATGGTTCCATTGTCTAACAGCAATTGAACACCTTCCTTCACAACAGAACATCCTTGGGGATTTCGACAACAAATTATGCAAGATCCATATTGGTGTTCCACCTGACCAGCAGTATGGCAGAAGGTAGCATGTAACTGCACTAGATCCTCATTCAAATGATCCACATTAAAAATTCTGAATTCACCCGGACATCCAGAAACCATATTCACTTCCTCTTCATATTCCACCCTAGGCCTGATTATATGGATTAAACCTTCATCCATCATCTCCTGCAAATCAACATTTATCTTCTCGCAACCCTGTATATCTGTACTGCAAACAACACAACCGGTATGGTCATGCATATAATACCTGAATTTACAGAGATCTGCGTGCATCTTCACCAAATCCCCTCTAACCAGATTAATGTCAAAAATTCGAAAGTCGCCTGGAAAACCGGCCACCATATTCACAACATTCACTCCCCCGTGCTTGGGTAGAGGATTGTCTTTCACATTAGGTCCCACGTCTTTGAAAGATAAAATTCCAGACTTCAACAACCTTTCCACTTCAGTCCTCAAAGGATAACAATTCTCAACACTATTCCCTGGTGCTCCCTGATGAAATGCACACGTCTGGTCTGCTTTGTAATACCCCAACAATGGTGATGGTACAGTGGGAGGTGGTCGTGTCTGGACCAACTTCTTCTGAACCAATGCTGGTAATAGCTCTGCATAGCTCATGGGAATAGGATCATAGTTCTCCCTTCTCTGATTATACCCTTGATTCCCCTGCTGGGATGGCCTCTGATAAGCAACGGTAGTTGGAGCGGCATTCATAATAGGAATAACTGAGGCGACTTGCTGATGACACTGATAATTCCTTCTAGGAGCGTTTACCTTTCTCTCTTGCATAACAACATTTGTATCCCCCTCTTTCTTCTTTGTAAACCAGTAAGATGGCTTCTTCACACCTCCAGATCCTTCACCCTTTGTCAAACGACCTTCTCTTACTGCCTCTTCTAGGCAGACACCCATTCCTACCATCTCTGTAAAATTACTTGGGGCACTTGCTACCATTCTTTTGTAGTAGAAAGCTCCTAGCGTCTTTAGAAAAATCTTGGTCATTTCTTTCTCTTCCATGGGAGGAATCACTTGTACAGCCACTTCACGCCATCTCTGCGCATACTCTTTGAATGATTCTCTGTCTTTCTGAACCATGGCCCTAAGCTGGTCACGGTCAGGCGCCATGTCCACATTGTACTTGTATTGTTTAATGAATGCTTCTCCCAAATCATTAAAAGTATGGATGTTGACGCTGTCTAAACTCATGTACCATTTCAACGCAACACCGGTCAGACTCTCTTGGAAAAAATGAATCAGCAGACGCTGATCATCAGTATGGGTAGACATCCTTCTCACATACATCACCAAATGAGCACGAGGGAAAGTGTTGCCCTTGTACTTCTCAAATTCTGGGACCTTGAACTTAGCAGGCACTTTAACATTCGGGACCAAACACAGCTCATTCACATTCAGCCCGAACAACTCTTTTCCCCTAAGAGCCTTCATCTCTCTTTGCATTCTATCAAACTGCTCTTGGAAATCATCCATTCTGTCATAAAGACCCAAGTCTTCACTCGGCGGAGGGAAAGGACGACACACATCTTCATTAACAAACGGAACCAAATTCATCGAAGGAGGTGCAGCAGGAACAGTATGCACCACAGGAGGTGCAGGAGTAACAACATTTGGAACCACTAGAGCCTCTTGAGGACCCAGATTGAAACCTTCGGGTGCAAAATTCTCTGGCATTCCCCATGGATAACCTTGAGGCATACGGTTTTGAGCAACAGCCAGAGTATCGGATACAGGAACAGTCAGAACTTCAGTACTTGCCCTTGTTGGTTGAGGTTGAACACTTGGTGGTTGATTCTGAGCAACCACCAGAGCTTCCATCAGAGTAGTCAAGTTGGCCAAGCCAGCCTTCAAAGCAAAAACTTCTTCGCGCAACTCGCAATTCTCCTGTCCTAAGTTGTCCATCTTCTTTTTGAAATTAGCCCGAGTGTTGTAGTGATGAGTCAGCTTGCTGAATGAAGTAAAGAAGATGGGTAAGGCACTTGGATATGCATAACAAATGCAAAAACATGTGCAATATGATGCATGATATGCAATGTATATGATTATTATTATTTTATCATTTAATATTTCAAGGGATTTAAGATTTACAGACATATTGCAAACATCAAAATAACAACGCATTTGAAATACTGAAAACTTTTATTATATTAACTTCGAAATGGGTTTCAAGTTTCAATGATCCAAAGTACAAGATGAGAATACAATCTAAAATCATGAGAAAAGGAACTGATAGAGATCAATTTGTACGAATGCGCTTCCGTGTGAGCCTGGCAATCTGAGCTCTCAACCTCTGGTTTTCTTCCACATGTCTGATGGCAACCTCCTTCCAATCATCTGAATCAGGAAGTGAACAAACAACACCTGATGGAGGCTTAGGAGAAAATAAATCTCCTTGCCTCTCCATAGACTCTACTGCTTGACTCTCAAGGATCTCGATCAAATCATCTCTCTCCTTCAGGTCTGCTCTGTAGGAACTCTCTAAAGTCTGGAACTTGTTCTTCCAAGCATTCCTTTCCTGTTGCATCCTAACCAAAGCAAGCTGCAGCTCTTCTAGATCATCTAATAAGGGAGGAGTGGTCTTCACAAACAAATCAGGCATGGGTGTCTCCCGCGTATATGGCATCTTCAACTAAATGGATCTCGATCGGACCCACTGAAGATATGGCTCCAAAGAAACAACACCCCTAGGTCCCAAATCCTTCCTACTCTTCTTATGAATGTGACGCCAGGCCTTCACAATCTGCTCCCTAGCTTCCCTGTGGTCTTCTCCTTCCTTCAGAAAGAAACTACTCAGATGAATATTGTTCGGTTTATCCCTCATCAGATAACCAAGTTGTTGCCGTGCAAGAATAAGGTTATAGTTAATTACTCCCTTTGTACCAAGAAGAGGCACATTGGGGAAACTACCACAACTGTCAATAATCTCCGTATCCTGGTAAGCTCGATGATACCAATCAATATCCGAGTGAGTAAGTGCCATGATCTTAGGAGCCCAACGGGGTTCCTTCTTGACATCCCAAAAAGCGTCAGACTGAGGCATATGAGAGGTAAACCACCGATACAACAAAGGCATGCAACAGATAATCATTCCCCCATGATAAGAATTCCGAAGATGAACAGAGTAATAAGCATCACCCAATAGTGTAGGAACCGGGTTTCCAATCATGAAAATCTTGATAGCGTTAATGTCGACAAACTTGTCCACATTAGGAAATAAGAATAATCCATAGGCGAGTAAAGCAAAGATGGCCTCAAAAGAAACTGTACTCTTCATCCTGGCAAAGTAACGAGCTTTCTCCAATAAGAACTGAGCTGGTAATCCTCTAATCCCTCCTTTGGTAGTCATATGAGCTTCCACCTTAGACTTCCCCAGATGAATCAAAGCAGCAATCTCATGTGGTTTTGCCTCACTCTCCAAACCAGTAAAAGGAACGCGATCGGTAACAGGTAAATCCAATAGATAGGAATACTCTTCCAGTGTTGGCATCAACTGATAATCAGGAAAAGTAAAGCAATGATACACCGGATCATAGAACTGGACCAAAGTTGAGAGAAAACCCTCTTTCATCTTCAGCTTCATGAGAGGAATAATGGATCCATACTTCTTCCGAAAGTCTGCAGAACACTCGATCTCGGGAATTAGACTGATTAACTAATCTATCTTAGGATCCTTGAAATTGTATTTCCCGGTCTTTCTCTTTCCAGAATCCATGGTTTAAAAGTACCTGAGATATTCACAAATAGTCAACCTTTAAATCCCTTGAAATATTGTTTTTTTAAAAAGATGCTTATGAGTGCATGGATGCATGATGCAACAATCACACACAAGATCACACATATAGGGTTCATAGGTTCAACGTCACGAGCATGAGGTCGAAGGTACTACCCATAAGGTATTGGTCTAAAAAGTTATCACCTGCCGAACAAGGTTCTAGAGGTTCTCAGAGTCTACATCCTTTCTTCAGATATTACCAACTTCCCGATTAACTCGGTAATTAGTAATATTCCTAAGAAAGACTCGTCCGAGCGTAGTATCGTGTGACAACTTCTTCCGGATTACTCCGTTATAGCTTCCGCACTACACCTAAAAGGCCAAGAGGGGTTAGGTAATCTACGGTCCTCAGCTTCGGCAGGCTCCCAGGTCGAAAGCAGTATGTCTTCCCGATTACTCGGTAAACAATTCTAAAGTCAAAGGGGCCTCCA
Organism: Vicia faba; assembly: GCA_948472305.1. NCBI lineage: Eukaryota > Viridiplantae > Streptophyta > Magnoliopsida > Fabales > Fabaceae > Vicia > Vicia faba. The sequence continues at coordinate 698,808,534 of OX451737.1, forward strand.
CTGAGTGGGGGATCTCATGCCTCCTTTTTTGGGATTACTCCCTCAAAGTTAACATGAATATACCGCCCGTCCTATCTTAAAGTTTGCCCAAGTCCGGGTATAGTACTTATGAGTAATCACCAAGCACCCTGTAAACCAGGAAAATCCAGACAAACATATATACAAAATATAACACATAAACAACAATAGCACATATACAAATATAAACAAAGATAGGTTTAACCCACTTAGGGATGGACCAGCAAGAGGTCAATCTATCCCCAGTGAAGTCTCCATTTTTCTGTGGCCGTAGAAATGTGCAAGACTAAGCCATTGGATTGACTAGACTTTATACAAATCAAAATAAAAATCGCCACCGCGCTTTATTGTTTCCAAAGGAATGGGAAAAGAGCGAATAACCCAAAAGAGGGGGAAAGATTCAAGGTAAGGGGGTTGGTTATGCAAAGGGAAGATATTTGCACCCTAAACATCTACGGTACTCCGCAGGAACCTCTTTGAAAAATCTGTATATTTTAGCTATAAAAATGTGTTGTATATAAAATGGATGGTGGAGGTGAGAAAAGAAATATTTTTATGATTTTTGCACCCGCCGCGGTTGTGAACCTTTAGTGCCTAAGTACCACCTTTCGTGCAATAGGGGATCAGGGTACACGTAGTTCCTCTTTTAAAAATTTGAAACACAAGTGTGTTGGTTGATTTTATGAGATAAGACATCATCACAATTGTCCGTGTGAAAAAACATACTTACTACCCACAATCATGAGAAAGGAGAATTTGCATCATCTCAAAGTGGAGGATATAGCTTGGATTTTAAAATCAACAATGCCTCACTCAACACCTAAGTGGAAAATATCTCACTTCACTACATATTGTAGAAGTATAGTTGTTTGAATCACTACAAGGATTGACAGGAGTCTAATCTTTTTGAGAAAAGTTTAAAGATAAAAGCCAAAGTGGCAAAATGGTTTGAAATGAGATTGATTAACTTTTAGTCTTCTCACAAAAAAAAGGTCAAGGTATTATTAAATTGATTGAAATTTATTTATGAAAATGTTTCGAAGATGCATGGACCTAAGTCCAAGTTTATTATGAAAATGTTTCAAGTTTCAAAACAAGAAGAGTTTTTATTTTAAAAGGAGGGAGAAGATTTTTGAAATTAAAGAAGATGGGAGGAGAATAAGAAGCTATCCTAAAGCATAAGGTAAAAATCTAGGGATAAGAACCATCTAACCAAAAAGAAGCCAATACTTGACATTATGAGTCAATATAGAATTCCCATTCTTCGGATTGAAACCAAGCAAGCAAAGATACTAGACCTCTTGAGAGAACCAAACTTCAAGTGTTTTAAGTCTTCGCAAAAATTGGGTAGAGTAACGGCTGTATACGGGTGAATTCCAGATTACAAACAAAGATCGTAATCTCAATAACCTGCACACAAAAAAAACAAACAACCCAATGTCTTGAGGTAAACCTCAAGAACTCCAGACAAAATATCAAATAAAGTCACAAAGTCTCCAAGATAGGCCAAGGTCTCTAATCCTAAGTCCAAGAAGTCCATCACTCCATAATGCAAAGGATAGTAACCATGTAGTCCAAGTATCATTAATGATTTTTATGGTTCATGTTGATTATTAGGTGTCTTTAAAAAGAAATAAAAGCTCAAGTGAGAAAAATAAAAATGACATAAAAGTAAATGCTCAAGTGAGCAAATATGAAAATAACATGAAATGTAAAATGCTAAAAGTAAATGGTACATAAAGCATGAAAATAAAAACGTAAAGTAAAGTTAATTGTTAGTAATTAGTGGTTAGTTGGATGACTATCTTGAAACTTGCATTTGGAACTCATTAGAGGATTGGTAGAACCAAAGCCTCCACACAACAAGTTGCATTTGCTTTTTGTCAAGTATATCATTCATTTTGGAATTCTCACAAGGCAACATGTAATGATCAACGATGTTTAAATGATCCGCGTTGACCAAAGGTGTTGTAGATCCATTAGAGGATTGGTAGAACCAAAGCCTCCACACAATGAATCTCAAGGTTATTGGATTAAAGAGATCAAACTAACATACTTGGGCTTGCAATCATAATTTTGGGCCACGAATGATCATTTATTCGAATCGGGACAAAATTTAGCGCTATGTTAAGCAATCGTAAGTGGACTTATGTAGAAGTCACACCTATTTTGAGGCCGGTCAATAGAAATCTATGTACTTCATGTTTGTATAAATGATATAGAGATCACCATCCCTTAACATGTAGCACAATTAAAAAAGAAAGGGATAAGATGAAGAGGGAGGGAAATGATAAGCTAATTTGGATCACCATTTCAAAATTCTTTCATCTTTAAATTCAACCACTCCTCTAGATGGATTAAAGCACTAAACATATCATTAATCCAAAGCACCAAAAATGAATTAAATAATTCACTCTTAGGTAGATTTGAATTGATGAACTTTTATCCAACTTCATCTACATCACAAATTCCATTGAGTTTAAAGACAAATGGGACATTTAAAATTGCAATCCAAACCAACAATCAAAAGGAGTGAGTAGAAAAAGCATTTTGGATCAAAGCTGCCCCAAAACAAGGCAAAAAAGTGCATTATGTCCCTGTGTAAATCGATTGCACTATTGTGTAAATCGATTTACACAGTACAATTTTCTAAAAATTGTGCAAAATTGCTTTTGTGCAATCGATTGCACTACAGTGCAAATCGATTGCACACAATGACAGTAGCAAAAACAACATTTTAAAAGGGAAATTTCTTATTCAAACTTTCCATCAAACACCTTATGATCATGGATCCACTTGAGCACGAAAACTCCATCAAATTATGAGAAAATAACACCATTGAAATCACAAAATAATGCTCAAAGAATCAATCCCAAAGATCACTAAGAGATCACATTGTGAAAGATGAATTATCCAACTTACCAAAGGTAGATCTAGAGAATTATCAAAACAACTTCAAGAATTTGCTTCAATTCAACCAGAAGAATCAATTGACCAAGCTTGGATGTAGAGAATTGATGAAGAAAAAGTGTTTGGATGAAGGTTTAGCTCAAAGATTAGTAAGCTTCAATGCAAAGCTTACTAACTTTTTGAAAATGGAGCTTTGAGTGAATTTGGTAGATGGAGAGAATTGAGAGATTTTTTAGCAAGGTGGATTTGGCTATCAAAAGCTTCAAATTTCAATGAAATGAGAGCTCTATTTATAGAGTTTTAGGATTGGGATTAGTGGTAATTTGGTAATTGATTCTTGGAGCCAAAATTTGAATTAATGATAACTCTTTCAAAAATTAGAGCCAAAATTTGAATTAATGATAATTCTTTCAAATATTAGAGCCAAAATTTGAATTAATGATAACTCTTTTTAAAAATGAAAGATTGGCACTAAAATTTGAATTAATGATACATCTTTCAAAAGTGAAGGAAAATTGGAGCCAAAATTTGACAAGTTTAAAATGTTTATTTTTTTTAATTTTCACGTTGTGCAATCGATTGCACTACAGTGCAAATCGATTGCACAGTGTATTTTTTTCAAAAATGGCGCAAAATACATTATGTGCAATCAATTGCACTTTAAGAGCAATCGATTGCATCAGTGAACAAAATGAAATTTTTTAATTCTTTTTCTTTGCAAATAGAGATTTTAGGAAAATAATACCAGAAATCCTTATTTGTCAGATGCTTCGACTTGGTACCTACAAAACAAAAATATACAAAGACAAAGACAAATATTTTTTGTATTTTGATTAGAAGTTAGTCAACAACACATATACAAAATACACAACCAAGATGCTTGGAGATTCCTCAAGAGCAAACTTAAAAATAGGAAAAAAGAGGAAGAACCAACCCTAATGTGATCTTGTTATGATCGAGTAATATGATATGATAGAGGAGTCTTAGGGGCAAAAATTGGGGTACAACACCGACCACATCATCATCTTTGATTTTTGAAGGCTTTGAGCCCTGGTTTAAGAATGTGCATTTATTTTGCACGTGAAGATTTTAGATCCTCAACAGAAATGTCATGATTCATTCCCCAAGAAGTCATGATTCATTCCCCCAGGAAGCCCTAATTTCTTCTCCAAGAAGTCATTATTACAATCCCTTCTCATAAAATCCTGTTATGGTCTCTTTATTTGAGCAACTCGTACTTTCCCAGTAAGTTTGATAACTCCCGAAGGAAATTCAATATTTTGCTCGAATGGATGGCAGCCTTGTCATTATGGAAGGTAGTTCATTGTGAATATTTTGCTCCAATGGATGGCAGCCTTGTCATTGTGGAAGGTAGTTTGCTGTGAAGATTTTTCTCCAATGGATGGCAGCCTTGTTATTATGGAAGGTAGTTCGTTGTGAAGATTTTGCTCCAATAGATGGCAGCCTCACCATTATGAAAGGTAGTTCGTAGTGAAGATTTTGCTCCAATGGATGGTAGCCTTGTCATTATGGAAAGTAGTTTGTTGTGAAGATTCTGCTCCAATGGATGGGAGCATTGTCATTATGGAATGTAGTTCGTTGTGAAGATTTTACTCCAATGGATGGCAGCCTTGTCATTATGGAAGGTAGTTCGCTGTTGAGATTTTACTCCAATGGATGGCAAGTCTTTTCAATATAATAAAGACAGTTCGTTGTGAAATCTTTACAAGTGGCAGTCTCTTTATTTGAAACAACTTATATATTACCCTTTCCAGGTAGAATTCCTTGGTTAAAGAAGTTGAGACCCGTTCCAGGTGAAACGCCTGAACTTTGAGAAACTTGTTATTATCAATACGTTTCTTTTCTACCTTCAACTATTGAGTTGGTAGTTTACCATCATCTGTGAGTCGGTATCTCTTACTTTTCTACCTTCAACTATTGATTTGGAAGTTTACCGTCATCTGTGAGTCGGTATCTCTTACTCTTCTACCTTCGACCATTGAGTTGGTAGTTTACCATAATCTGTGAATCAGTATCTTTTTTATCTTCTACCTTCAACTATTGAGTTGGTAGTTTACCGTCATCTATGAGTCAATATCTTTTTGATCTTCTACCATCAATCATTGAGTTGGTAGTTTATCGTCATCTGTGACTCAGTATCTTTTTGACCTTCTACTTTCAACTATTGAGTTGGTAGTTTACCGTCATTTGTGGGTCAGTATATTTTTGATCTTCTACCTTTGACCATTGAGTTGGTAGTCTACCGTCATCTGTGAGTTGGTATCTTTTTTATCTTCTACCTTCAACTATTAAGTTGGTAGTTCACAATTATCTGTCAATCACCTTTATCCTTTTATGTCTCTCCTCAATCTTTGAGTTGATGACACCTTATCCCCTCTTTGGGATATACCCCAATAGAGTCAGGTCTTTTGTTGATCAGTGATTTATTTTCTTGGTTGGGTTTCTCTTTTGATCCTTATTTCCTTTGCTACATCCCCATTGGTTTCTTACGTCCTTTTGTATTTGTTCATTTTCATTCGTAATCATAAGCATTGCATGGCATCTTAGGGCCAAAAATAGGGCTTATTTTATATTTAAGTATCTTCAATCACGTCGACACAAAGTTTTTAACCTTCACATCTGCAGATGGAATAAACTTAAATAAGGGCAGCTGTTCTACCCCAATTTTTGCCCCTAAGATTCCTCTATCATCTCATACCATCACAACGCAACCAAGATCACACATTAGGGTTTGGGTTTCTCTTATACTACATCATGTCTTTAGGTTGGCCTATGGGGAATCACGAAGCACCTTGAATTGTGTACCTTGTATATGTATGGTTTCAACTAACCTCAAAATGTATATATTTGTCTCTTGGAATATCATATTGTATGTAATGGCACAATTGCATTCATCTCACTATCTACTAGCACAGAGGATCAAAACTAGGGTTTGGATTTTAATTAGGAAATCTTTGAATTTTTGGATAATACTTGATCCCATGTTTCTCTACATGATCATGAGCATCTATAATTGAATGTTTCATCATCAACTTTGGCTTGAAAAGGTTCAATTGATGAAAGGGGGTAAAATGGTCATTTTGTCAAAAGACAACCAAAATCAACTGTTGACCAAGTGGACTTTTGGTCAACTATCAATTCAATATCCCTATTCACATATTTTATGGTCAATAGTTGCAAAAAAATCAATAGGAAGTGTGAATTGGAGATAACTTGTCAAGGAAGTTACTTGAAGTTTTGGAATTTTTTCAAAGTGTCGATAGAGCTGACTTTTGATTTGCCATAACTTTCTCAATTTTTATTGAAAATATGCAAACTTTATATGCATAGAAAGAGGATGAAAAATTCTTCAACTTTTTATTAGAGGCCTCAAGTCCAAAAAATGAAATCAGAAAAAGTTATGGAGCTTGGAAGTTTTGGCCACTTAGTGAAATTTTGGATAAAATGCAAAAATTTGACTTCTTCATGTTTAATTTTGATTGTCCATTTGAACTCAAATCAAAAAGTTTGCAACATGAAAGTTAAAGATTGAAGTTTTCTATTCATTTTTCATTTAAGAATCATCTCAACTGGTCAAGTGTGGAAAAAGATATGGTGCTTAGGATTTGGAGCTTCAAATTGCAATTTTTCCCAGCACAAGGCAAGTCACGCGCGCTAGGCCAAGAATTTTATCAAACGATTAGTGGGTGCACATTCATCATCACTTTTCATTGAGAAATATTCATTATTTTGGAAAATGTCCAACATCAAAGATCAAGCCCTAAATGTGAGGGACAACTTTTCTTCAGAAAGTTTCTTAAAATACTCCCTACATAGGCATCACGCGCACACAGAATGCCCAGTCAGGCATGACATTTCACCAAACAGTTTGTAAACATGCATTCATAGTCAATTATCTCATTGATTCAAGCTTCATTTTGAAAAAATTTGAACATCAAAGTTGGAGATGTAATGTCCTCTCAAATTTTGATTCAAACTTTATGACATTCCATGCACCATGGAGAGAAATATAAGAAGGTAAAGATGTGATCATGAAATAGCAAAGCCTGCATGGAAATGTATGAAATTTTTATGCCAACCAAGCTCCAGTTTGTCAGCTCACGTGCACAACCTTTCTCACTTATCCAAAATGCATGTTTTGTATCCTCTAACCAACATAAAACGCGCATCAACTCACACCTCACTCTCACTTCTCATTTTTTATTCCTCACTCTCTTACTTCCTCACTCTATATAAAGCAACTAGATTCAACAATCAAGGAGTTAGCAAGATAAACTCAAGAACATCTTCCTCTCTTCCTCAAAAAACTTCTCTCTTTCTCTTCAAAAAAAGAATTTTCTGCATTCTTTTTCAAGAGACCTCTACTCAAATAATTTCATCTTGCACATCCAGCTCCATTAAAGCTTGAAGAAGTAGCAGCATTGGTGTTTCTGCTGCAAAACAGAGGAATCAAGTGGATTTATTTTTCACTCATCAAGGTAGATGCTCAAATCCATTTCCTTGTCGTGTTAGATTGAATCATGCGTTAAACTTCATTCACATTGGATTTAGCTGGCCAGATTCTATAACTGAAGTATAATCATATGCATTTGGTTCTTGATTTTTTGTTCTACGAACTTGTTTGAAATCCTGTTCATGTTATTGCTTTCATGGCCATTTCATAATCAGATATTTCCTTGTTTGATGAATCCATGGGTGTTTTGATGTTCTATGAATTAAGACATGCAATTTTGGTCTTTGGATCAAGTGGTTTGGTTGAGAATTTAAGGAGAAAACCAAATCAGAGAACTATTTGTTGAATTGCTCAACTCAAAGTACTTTATATTTTCCAAAGTCAGGTACTTTGGATTTCAGAGGGATCGCTACATCTGGAACTAGATCCATTTAGAGAGCATCGACGTTGAAAGCATTGTAGCCCTCCACAGCCTTCAACCTTTCTTCAAGAGCTTTAAACTTATTGAGTGCCATAGGATTATCAGCAATGTTAGTATGGGCAGTCCTTTGAGGAACATGGTTGATGTTATCCAAGTCATGGTCTCCATATTGTAGGTCTATGTAGTTATCCATGTTGTGTGGATTATTGACTGGAATCTGCAAAGTATGAGATGCCCCTAATTTTGGAGGAGGTTGGACAAAGCCTTTAGTATCATCTTGCTTGACCGCTTGATGCACCAATAGTTTGGTCTACTTCCTCAAAGGCTACCCTCGGAATCTGGTCTTGTCTTTTGATGATGTTCTTCAAGGCTAGAAGAACTTGACTCATGTCTCCTTTTATCGAGTCAATGTCACCCTTCACTTGATCTGAATCTCCTTGGAAGACGGCTTGATTTTGTTCGATCTGTTACATCACTTTCTTTTGATGAGATATGGTTTGATATGGGGGCCGTAGAGGTGGTGCTCATTTACTAGTGATTTAATTGGAGATGATTTTGAAAATGTGAGTTTTATGTATGAACTTTGCTAAATACGATGCTTGTGAATGAATGCGTATGAATATGCCAAAATTTTAATCTTTGTATTATTCACGTCAAATTTTCTTTTATACTTTTTTTTGTATATATTTTTTCACGTTTTGCATTTTGTTCGCGAGTACCCCAAAATAAATACCCAATTTGAATGCGGAAACAAAAGCACTTAACGATCCTTAGGTCAAACACTTTTGTTTAAGACTCACATTTTCAAACATTTCACGGTCTCTTTGAATCTGGTGATCTTTTGACTCAAGCTCTTGCTGCAACTGTCTTCTCCCCCTAGTAAGGTCATGGAGGCTATGCTCCAATCACTATTTTTCTTTTTGAGCTTGATCAAGGGCTTTCTTCAAGTTCTCTATCTCCTCTGTAGACATTGGTAAGGGATCTAGAACATCTGGTGTGTAGGTAGGATCAACAATAAAGGGTAGCTTAAATATTTTAACTCTCTCTAAAACCCATTGAGTATAGGCTCCCTTGCCACAATATTCCTTCTTCCGAATCCTTTCTTATGGACTCTATTCCAAGCTTGTATGATCTTGTTAATTAATTCAGGGTTGTTTTTACCCATGTCATGAAGAATTAACTGTCGAAGTTTCTCATTGGAAGGTTTATCTTCCAAAGGGTATCCAAGTTGGAGTAAAGCGAAAGTGGGATTATAATTAATACATCCACTTAACCCAATCAAAGAAACATTGGGAAAATCTCTGTAGTTAACAATAATTTCCTCTATCTTCAATTTCCTAGAGTACCATAAAACTGAATCAGCAGTGAGAGCCCTCAATTTTTGGGACCATTATTCTCGGGTTAGATTTTTAACCATATAATCTTATTTTTAGAGATGAGTAATAAGCCAAGAATATAAGAGATGGATACAACAATTCAACACGCCTCTTCCTTTTTCATAATGGGTATGAAGTGCATAATAACCATCTACAAGTAAAGCGAGAGTAGGATCAACATTCAACACCTTTATGACCCAAAAAACACAAATAGCCACATGATCTATGTAATTCATAGTATGTGGAAAGAGAATCAAACCAAAAATCAGTAGTGCCAAACAATCTACACAAGGCCTTTATTCTTTCTTATTAGAAAAAGCAAGAGCTTTGGCCTCTAAGTACTATCTTTTAATCCCTTGAACTTTGTCATCCTTTTTGTAATTGAGCAACAAATCAGTAAAGGGTATTCCCAATCCCTTATCCAAATCTTGGACATTAACATTCTTCCCAATCCCCATGTAAGGTTCATCCTTAATTCTAGAAAAATTATGGATCTTATCAAATTCCTCCAACGTAGGTGCTAACTGAAAATTCTGGAAAGTGACATATTAGAGTGGAGTGTCATAGAACTGAGTTAGGGAACTACCAACTTCCTCTTGCATAGTAACTTTGGTCAACTCAAGGATGTCTCCATAGCGTCGAACAAACATTTTCCTAGCTTTGTCACTCAATTTTCCCATAATCAATTTTGTCTTCTACATATCAGGAATCACGACACTAACTCAGATGGTTTGTTTCTTGTTGGTATTCATTTTTAAGATACTCAACAAAACCTTTGATTATTTTTTTCTCATAAATCCTATGAATAAGACAATACAAATGTAAAAACAATGAATATTTAAAATGTAATGATGCGTGTATGCATGGTAATGTAACATGGTAGTGGGATTATGATAAGTATCCTTAGTATGTAGGTTCCTAGTTTTGTCCTACGGATATTCTACCCTCCCAATTAGGTGGCTTCCATAAGGGTATCATGGATAACACTAGATGGGAAACACAAGGGATTCCCTTAAGCGGAACCTCTTTGTAGACCGAGACTTTCCTCTTTTAGGTCGTACAAGGCCTCACCATGAGATTTTGTTTTAAGGTTATACAAAGAGTCATTGGTTAAATTCCAAAGTTCTACCTCGTAGAGAGTCTAGCCCTCTAAAATATATTCCTTCTTTGGAATTCAACCGAATCTTGGCAAAGTTGTCACAAAATCTCGGAGGAGTATTTACCCCCTTTGGCCAATAGACAATCCTTCTTTCTAAGGTTTGATTTTATTTTTAAATTAAATCCCACACCAAGAATATATAATATGATAATATGATAACATGAACAAATAAAATGAACAGATAAACAAATAATCATATATAGAAACAAAACACCAAAAACAGAAAGCACCCAAGAAACTCTTGACCTAAATTATAGGGAAGACTCTAAACTCTAGGGTTGTGTCTCCAGCGGAGTCCCCAACTGTTGTAACCAGAAATAAAATAGAGAGTCGCCGCCATTAATTTTTGTCCTAAGGACGGGAATATAATGTATAACCCTAATTTGTATAGAGATTATAAATTCGTAAGTCAATTAGACGAAGGGAAGGTGTTAGGAACCCTTCATCTCCCTTGTTCTCAAGAGGATCCACTTATAGTTTTAAGGGTAAAATGGGCATTTGGTAGTTAATGTTTCTATATATGGGGAAAAGGATTTAATTTTTTTATTGTGATCTCGCCTTGATTTTAACCACGTGCCTACATATCTCCTAATGAAGAATCAGAATCCAATTTCATAGTTCGAATGTGTTTGGTTATTTTTTTGATGGATTGTGGAAATATTTGAAATTATCTTTGAACTTTATCTTAGTTTGAAAATGGCGTAGTTGTAGACGCAGATCGTAGTTAATATAAAATATCTCCACAATCCTTTTTTTTAAAAAAATAAAATAGAATTTGAACTAAGCTAGTAAAAGATGTCAGTATTTGATGGGTTAACTATTTTAGAATTTATGATGCAATATGTAATAAAAAGAATTTGAATGATAAAAATATTTGATAAATAGAAAGAAAATGGTTAGTATTTTTTTTAGAAAATATTAAATAAAAATTAATTTTTTATTATTAAAAATATATTAAATTTTCTTAATATTAATCCAATACTTATTAATTATAAATGCAAAAATATAATTTTAATGCAATATACTAAAAAGAATGATAAATGACAAGAAACAAATAAAGAAAACAAGAATAATTAATTAATTAAATTAAATAAATATATTAATTCCAAACAAGGGGGAGGGGCATTATTAATATGTATAGTAATTAGCAGGGGTATGAATATCAAGGGCTTAAGCCCAATTTTTAGTTTTAGGGCCAAAAGTGCCTGGGGGTGTATTTTGAGCTGACTAGCAAAATTGATGGGTGTGGTTAGCATGGGGCTTGGCCCAGGATTTCTCAGAGGCCCAAAACGAACTCTGAGTTCGTTTGGGTATGATGTGGAGAAGAGATGGTTATCATGTGGAAACAAGATGTCACGCTTTGATTTCATCCAACGACCCCAAAGATCTAGTCCTGGAGTGTTGATTCGTTAGTAATCAAAATGGGTGGCTATGATTGAACATTGACTAGGTGTATGATGGGTACAAGCATAGGAAATAAGTTAAAGTATGATGATCGCATGGCCATTGTGAGGCCACACGTCCAACATCAACAAGCGGAAGGAGAATTATTTAAGTGAAATTCTGAGCTCTTGGCTCCTTTCCCCACTTTCTCTCCTCTCTCTTTGCAAAACAAAATAACATTATATGGAGGATAAAGAGAGAAGCTTTGGATTCTCTTTAGACTTCCACCACTCGAAATCGCCTCAGTCCTGGGCGCCACCGTTGGAAATCGCTTCCACCGGCAGCAGCTCTAGGGCACCACCAACTTCAACAATCCCCACGGTGAATCTTCAAATATTCAACCAAACCCTAGCCCAAATCTTCATATCTTCATACAACCTTCAACCGAAATCCCATATTTCTTCCTATCTTCATCTGGGTTCGCAAAAACCCTATGAAGATTAAATCCAACCCTAACAATCTTCATCCAAACCCTAAGAACCCTAAACCCTCTTCTCCAACCATAAATGAATTGTCAAAACGTAAACTGTTCGCATCCTAACCCTAACCCAATCACCAAACCATAAGGCATTTTACGTAACCCTAAATAAAAATAAAAAACCCAGAAACCCCAATCCAAACAGAAATCACATAAGAACATCCACAATCAACATCAACAAAATATAAACCCTAAGCTATGTTTTTAGGATTACCGTCCATGCAGTGAAACTTTTCATATTAAATTCGTTTTCTGATTTTCCTTCTTCTCCTTCTAATCTCTTTTTGTTTCTTTCTGTAGGTACCTTGAATTGAGCGTTGGGGTCGAGCTCTGACGAACATAGGGTTTAAGTCATGAAACCCAAGTTTTCAATAAGAAGAACTTTGGTAAGGGTGGGGTTTGCAGCAAATTAAGAGTTCTCTTTAGGGTTTTTTCCTTGTTCGTCCCTTTTCTGTATTTGTCCTTCGGTTTTTAGAGGCATTAGAATATATTTGATTTAGGAAATTTGTTAGCTGATAAACAATTATAGGTTAGATATTGATTCTGATTGATTCAATCTTAGGATTTGGTTGTGAATTAGTTGATTTTGTGATGCAAATAGATTTAAGGTTTGCAATTCTTGTAAAGAACTTGGACATATTTTTTGTATAAATTCATTTCAGTTAATAAAACAAAATTTATCTGATTTGATTAAATCCAAAAGATTTGATTTTTTTTAAATGTGGAATCCTAGGCTTGGATGTCTTGGTGAAGAAGATGAAATTGGGCGCTTTTTTCGGTTCAGAGGGTTATTAAATAATGGAAGACCCTAAAATTTGACCATAGACTTGAACAAATATGAAAAGATAAACCTCAAAAGATAGATAGGCATTGGCGACATAGTTAACTCACTAATGCCCTAGAAAAGAGTATAATTGACCTAGATACAATGACGCGAATAACTCGTCAACACCTAGAAAAGGTGTTCATAGATTTTTGTGTATTTACCATAACCTAGGAGATAAATAACACAAGCTTGAAAATTAACTTACTAATGCTTCGAGACTAACATATTAAGCTACAACATAGATTTAGTATATTCATCATAGCCTAGGGGATGAATAACACAAAGTTTCAAAACTCATTTTTGCTTGGAGACTTTCACAATGAAATAGATAACTTATTGTTTCTTCAAGACTAACACAACAAGTTATATCGAAGATTTCGTATATCTACTATAACCTAGGGAGAAAATGATACGAGTTTGAAAATATCTTACTAAGGCTTTGATACTAACATAGTAAGGTATAACGTAGCTTTGTTTACTTATCACGACCTAGGGGATAAATATCACAAACCTGATAATTCATTGTTGCTTTGAGATTGGCACAATGAACTATATTGAAGATTATCGCGCATCTACCACAACCTAGGGGGTGGATAATATGAGTTTTGAAAATAGATAAATTACAAAAGATTTGAGACTAACATAGTAAGCTATATCACGAATTTTCATATCTATCACATCCTAGGGGATAAATAATGCGGAATTTGAAAAGAGTGTTTTGACAACTAAACCAAAGATATAAAGATTTACCAGTTGTGTCTGTTCTCAACCAAGGTATTCGCTTGTCTTGCATAGATAAGCTAAATCATAATAGGCCCCAAGATATGTCGCAGTATTCTTGGCCTAAGAAATTTTGGAAATGTTATGCATAATGTATATGCACAATGCCCTAACTTGATATGATATCCAATGGCAATGTTATGATACCCAAATGTGTTATTTTGTATATGCACCAAATGTCTCGTATGCACAGGCACCAATTTCTTTGAAAATGTTTTTTTTGTTGATATTTTTTCATTTTTAAATCATTGGCTTCTTCCTAAGTCACAAACCATCCGACGTTGTTTGTTGTTTCGTCGTGGTGTCTCCAAGTTGATTTGAATTTGATATGCAGAAGTGAACAATGTCAATTTTGATAATGGTAGTTATATTGCAGGCGCAGGCGTAGCATGGGCGTGGACATGGATTTTCTTTTGAAGTTTTTCTAACCAAAATGATTTTTGATGCTTTATCAAATGCTTTAATATGTTTTGTCAAATCCCTAAATTAATTTCGACGTAGTGTTTTCAAGAAATATTTGTAGTATTTTGCAAACAAGTCAAAAAAAGAAAAACACAATTGAATTTGAATTTGAAAAATAGATTTTTTTATTTATGAATGTATCTTTGAATAGGAGTGAGTAGAATATGTAATTCTTAAAAAAAGGTAATTAAAAAAAGTTTAAAAGAATTTTGATAATGACAATGAAAATGATAATTACTACTGTTTCTCTGATATCCTTTGATAACTTAAATCTCTTTTTCTTCTGAGTAAAAATACTTATATTGATCATTCTTTTTCGAATTCATGGTAAAGAATTCTCGAATCGTAGTCTATTTATTCATTTTTTGAATAAGATCTATAACTTTTTCCTGAACTTCCTTTTCGGGTCTTCAATCCACCGGTATAATAATTTTTGTTTGTATGTCCCTAATTTTTTTCCTAGATCTCCCTTTAGGGTTTTCAATCCACCGGGACACCCATTTTTTCTTAAGTCGCTCATTTAGGGTTTCGACTTAGCAGGCTTTTTATACCTACTATTTTTTACTGCGTCAGAGTTTGTTGGATGTGGTAGTTATTCCCCATCCATTGTTGTGAGGATAAGATCTCCACCCGAGAATGTTGTTTTTACCATATATGGACCTTCGTTGTTAGGTGTCCCTTTACCACATTAATCTAGATGAGGCATCAAAATATTCTTGAGAACCAAATCCACTTCCTTGAACACTCGAGGACGAACCTTTTTGTCGAATGCCTTCTTCATCCACCTTTGGTACAACTAACTGCGTCACAAAGCTGTTAAGCATTTTTCTTTAATAAGGTTGAGCTAATCAAATTGTGCCTGAACCATTCTGATTCCTCAAGTTTTGTCTCCATTAGAATGCGTAGTGTTGGAATCTCTACTTCAACATGGAGTATAACCTCCATGCCATAAACAAGAGAGAAAGGAGTTGCACCCGTCGAAGTATGCACTGAGGTACGGTAGCAATGCAGGGCGAAGGGAAGCATTTTGTACTAATCTTTATATGTCTTCACCATTTTCTAAGTGATTTGTTTGATCTTCTTGTTGGCAGTTTCAACAACCCCATTCATCTTTGATTGATTAGGTGATGATTTATGATGTTGAATCTTGAAGTCATCGCATAACTCCTTCATCATTTTGTTGTTTAAGTTGGACCCATTGTCTATAATAATTCTTCTAGAAGCCCTATATCTGCATATAATGTTCTTGTTGATAAACTGAGTAACCACTTGTCTTGTAACATTTGCATTAGACTCAAATTTTACCCACTTGGTGAAATAATCAATGGCCACTAGTATGAATTATTGTCAATTATAAGCCTTCAGTTCGATCATTCATATCATATCAATTCCCCACATCGAGAATGGCCAAGGTGAACTCAGGACATTCAGGGGAGTTGGTGGCACGTGCATTTTGTCAACGTAGATTTGGCATTTGTGACATATATTCGTATAATGGTAGCAGTCAACTACCATCGTCAACCAATAATAACTTGCTCTTAAGAATTTTCTATCCATGGCATGTCCATTTGTATGAGTCCTGAAGGTTCCTTCATGGATCTCTCACAGAAGTGTATTTTCTTCATGATTTTCCACGTACCTGAGTAACACCAAATCATAGTGTTTTTTGTACAATACATCACCATTTAAAAAGAACTTTGCAGCTAGCTCTCATAGAGTTCACTTATCAATTATTAAGGCATTTTCTGGATATTCTTGTTTCTCCAAATACCTATTGATATCATATAACCAAGGTTTGTTATCTGGCCCTTCTTTAATGGCAAGTGAAATAACGGGTTGAACTGTCAACTGATAATGAAATCAATGAAGTTGCCATCGAACATTTTTTATCCCACAGGCAGGGAAAGGTAAACATCGAGTAAACCTGAGAAGGATGAAATGATGGTCGAATGACTGAGAGATTGTGTAAGGGAGTCTGTTACGCGAGGGGAAGGTATTAGCACCCCACATGCTGGTAGTACTCTACGATATACACTCTTGTTATTCTAATCTAATGGATGTGTTCAAAGTCTATGTCTAAGGTTTAAAGTGAAAAGAAAGAGGGAATACATTCAAAAGAAATGAGAAAATAATATGGGGAAAATAAAGTTGTGCTTTCTTTGGCCCTACCCCAATGCCTACGTATCCTTTTAGGGAATCAGAGTGTCGTAGTTCGGCTCACCTGTTTTGGTGGGTTTGCGTTTTTTAGTTGAAAAATGTTAAATTCAATCATTCCACCACTGCTCGACCTTTGGAGACTTACAATCTGTAGTGGAAATGAAATAACATGCTCTTAAAAGATAAAATCCAATTGGAAACAAAGAAAGGAGTTGGTTAGTGTATTTTACCTTAAGGAAGAGTTTAAATTGTTAGAGAGTGTTTTTATTAGTTTTAGGAAAAAGAAAGTTTTAGTTTTAAATGCAAGAATGCAAAAAGAAAGAAAGCATCTAAGGAAGACTATCTAGAATGTAATCCCTAATGTCATCATACAATGATGGCCCTATGTCATGGATAAAGGGGAAATATCTATCTACGTTAGCATGCATGGATTACTATCCTAAGGTCTAGCTCGAATCAGGAAAGAAACAAGCAAATCCTAAGGGAGCGTGGTATATACAAAGAAAGCAAGTAAAGGAAGCACATACATGGAGAGAGTAGTGTATCCCAAATAAGCAAAGGAGAGCACATACATGACGAGAGTAATGCGCCTCAAAGTAGGAAGCTCGAACAAAGGGAGCACATACTTGGCGAGATTAATGCAAAATAGCTTAAGCAAAATGGCCTAACCAAGATATCATGAATCGAAGTAGGTACAAAATACATTAGGCATGCTTTAGCCAAGGGGTCATATCAACTGAGGAAAACAAGCGGGAAAAGGGATGAAGCGGTAAGCTTTAGCTAAGGGGTCATATCAAACAAGGAAAACAAGCGAGAAAGGGATAGAAAAAACACGGAGCATCAATATCGTCCAACGCGAACTCAAGAAAAAGTGTGGGGAATCGATTACAAATCCCTTTTCCACTTGAATGACTCTATACACATGTTCTGCATAACTCTGAAGCATCGACGTACAATATGAGCTAAGAATGACACGAACGAACTATAGGGGTTGATTGCGAACCCTTTCTTCTCGTGTCCTTTTGAGGACTTATCTTGTATAGTATATGCGAGCATAAAATGTACACACACCTGTAGAATAACTATTTCAAAGGTAGGATATTAAACAAGCACAAGTAGCACAGAAAATGCACACAATGCATAATTTCCGTAAACGGGTCTTAAAATAAACCAGAGGGATTCCTGGCATAATCAGCAATGGAAAAGCCCGTCATACATCTCTACCCTACTTCTCATAGCAAGGAAAGCGGTAAAGTGCGGAAGTAGTACAAAGTAAGAGATGAAATACGAAATGAATAACAAACTGTAGCAAGCAAGAAAGAAAATATAAGAAAATCAGAAAACATCGAGTGAGCTAGCATCAACAAACAAAGCAAGTCAGAAATCAGACGTCAAACATAAGCCTCAAAGCAATGGTGTGAAAATAAATCACAAATAGTATGCATCGAACACCATCAAAAGTAATCCTGCATGAAAATATAGTCAAGACAAAAACTCAACAAGCATGTATACTCCTCAAATCATGAATAGCATTCGTATCTTGCCTATATAGCAAAACACGAATCAAGAATAATATTGAATTCGTGTTCCCCAAATAAAGTGGAACACGAATTAATATCATCATGAGAATCCCTTAATATAAGTCCTTGCACCACTGTAAGTCGGGTAACCAGTTACCATAATTTGGTAACCGGTTACCTTCGCAGATTTCCAAAACTTTTAAGAGCCTAGAAGGCTTGTAGCTCAAATCTTGTGCAAGCTTTTGGTTCCTTTGCAAGGTAAGATGATAATTAAATCATTTTATAAAACACATAGTATCTCAATTTCAAGCTCCTGGTTTTTTGAACAATTCAAAATCCAAATTATGTCACAAATGATTAATCAAGAACCAACAAAATAATCTCTACACAACGTCTAGCTTTGATTCTTTGCATAAACAATTTTATGAAAACTACTTAATTCAATAAGCACTTATTAAATCTGTCCAATTTCAGATTTGCACAACATGATTCCAAATCAATTCACATTTTCACAATTGAAATCAATTTCACAGTTAAATTTATTAACCAAAGCTTGATTTAAGAGTCTTCAAAAGTGCTTATTCAAGAATTAATTACTTGATACAGGGCTTAAATCAAAAATTCTCACTGATAGAACGAAGAGGAAGGTGAGGTATAGAGATTGCAACAATTGGATTGAAGATCGGAGGAGAATTGCTCTTGATTTGCTTGATCTTTAAAAGTTGTTGAAAAAGTTGTTGAATGTTCTTGATCAAAACAATGTAGAACCTTGATTTGATCCTTTAGAGACTTGAGAGAAAAGATTAAAGTGTTTATGAGATTTTTTTTTGTGAATTATAAGAGCCTCCTCACTAACAAAAATCATATTTGAGATTTTATGGTGTGGGTAAGTTGGGCCTTGGATGTGAAATTGGATTAGGCCTTGACTTGAAAGTGTAAGCCCGGCACGACCATAAAATGCCATGTTATCATTCGTATGGAATCTCAATTCGGTTTTCAAACGGAAAATGAAGATAACAAAAATTTGTGACGTGTTGCCGAAAGAATGGGCTCAATCGAATAAATGGTGATTTAGTTATAATATTTTGAAGTTTCGTCTCAGATGAAAATATTTCAGGATTTTCAATGTGTTGTGTGTGGTTTGGATAGAAAACGAGAACATTTGGATCATTGTTTGCTTTTAGAATCTGAAGATAAGTTGTAGTAGACAAACTTTGTGAGCCAACACCACCGGACCCAGCTTAATATGATAAAAATCGAGTGAGATATGAATTTTACCGTATCAAATTAATACAAATGAGTTCCAGTTCAGCACAAACAGGTCTTCATAAACTCAAAATTCAAGGGTCCTTCCTTCGTGAATAAACTTTTAGTCTCCAAAGAGGACATCAAGATGACATCGAGACGAAATTTTAGCAATTGGAACTGCACACATACGATATTCTATCCGAGAGATATATGTAAGTGTTTAGTTATTGACATGTATTTTTGGTAAAACCAGGTGTGCGAATGTCATGACTGATGTCATAACATTCTGGTTTATTAGGTTCTTTATGCAGAAAAATTATGGCATACAGTAGCTACTGTGTATGAGTGTGTATCTGAGCATTTTGCAAAAGATCACATTTATTGCCTTCTACCAAAATCAGTAAACAGGAATTTTGATGTCATAACAAATGTTAAGACATCCTGTACTGATCTAACAGTAGTGCAGTTTGGTTAATTCTGAGATTTTTCAGAAAGTTGGCTCATTCCTTCCAGAACAGAATCTCCCGTTGTCTTTGGGTTAACCTAGCTCAACCCTAAACTGGTTGATAAAGTCTTGTGACCAAGTCTTATGGTTAAACCTAATTAACCCTAGCTTTTTGTGGAAACCCTAACTGAAGAAACAGCTGCTATATATTCAACAGGATTGCTGTTTGGAAAATATCCCTTTGGACTGAAGATCAATCAGAAATTGTATAGTTTTAACTGCTGTAATCCAAGCAATTGTCATTGTGATAAGTGACTTGGAATAGGTTTTGTTTGTAAGGGTTTTTGTACCACTCAAAGCTTTGAAGCAAGAGTGTTTTGTGTCTCTTGACTGAAGCTTTGAAGCAAAGTCAAGTTAGGTTTATGTATCACTCAAAGCTGTGAAGCAAGAGTGTTTGTGTTACTTGATTAAAAAGCTGTGAAGCATAATCAAGTGTATGTTCTGAAGAGTGTCTTCATTAATTCATTAGTCAATTGTTTTAAGTATCACTGCTGTGATTGAGGGGGAGTGAGTAGGAACTCAGGTTTAAGTAGAACTTAGATTGAAGTTGCATTGGGTAGGTCTTAAGTGAAGGAGATAAACTAGTTGGTTTATTCCTGAATTAATATCTCTTATAGTGGATTTCTTCCCTGGCTTGGTAGCCCCCAGAGTAGGTGTTGTTTCACACTGAACTGGGTAAACAATTGACTGTGTTCTTTACTATTTTTTTATTTACTGTCTTATAGAAAGTCAGATACGGTGTCATAACATTCACTGTGACATTGAGTATCTGCTGCCAGAATTTTCAATTGGCATCAGAGCAGGCACCCTGCCTGTATTACTAGGTGAGATCTAGGGATATCACTTTCTTGCATTATTGACAAAGAAGGAGTTTTTGGAAATAGACCACCCATTCTGGATGGAACAAATTATGACTACTGGAAACCTCGCATGATTGCCTTCTTAAAATCTCTGGACAAAAAGGCTTGGAGAGCTGCTGACAAAGGATGGAACCATCCCACCATAACTGAGAAAGATGGGACAATCAGTCTGAAGCCTGAGGAAGAATGGAGCAAAGAAGAAGATGAGTTTGCCCTGGGAAATTGCAAAGCCTTAAATGCCTTGTTCAATGGAATTGATAGAAACATTTTCAGACTAGTACATCAATGTGAACTGGCCAAGGAAGTGGGGGACACTCTCAAAACTACCCTTGAAGGCACATCCAAAGTAAAAATGTCAAGGCTTCAGATGCTGACTACAAAGTTTGAGAACCTAAGGATGAAGGAAGATGAAACAATTCATGAGTTTCACATGAACATCTTGGAGATTGCTAACACCTCAGGAGCATTGGGTGAAAAGATGTCTGAAGAAAAACTGGTGAGAAAAATTCTCTGATCCATGCCTAAAAGATTTGCAATGAAGGTAACTGCTATAGAGGAAGCCCGGGACATCAGCAACTTAAAAGTGGATGAACTCATTGGGTCTCTTCAGACTTTTGAGATGGGGATCAGTGACAATGTGGACAAGAAAAACAAGAGCATAACACTTGTATCCAACACTGAAAATGAAAACAAGGAGGATGAAGAAGAAAATATTTCAGAAGCTATTGCCATGCTTGGAAGACAATTCAACAAACTCATCAAGAGAATGGATCCAAAGTCAAGGTCAAATGTTGATAACATTCCCTCTGACATTAACAGATCTTATGACTCCAGCAGAAGACCAAGGTCTGAAGAGAAGGGAAATCAAGGCAGAGGAATTCAATGCCATGGTTGTGAAGGATATGGGAATATTCGAGCTGAATGCCCTACCTTTCTTAAGAAATAAAAGAAAGGAATGACTGTTACCTGGTCTGACTGTGATTCAGAAAGCAATTCTGAAGAAGAATCTGCCAAACTAGTTACTGCTCTAACTGGTGTTTGTACCTCTGAAAGTGACACCAGTGATGAGGAAGTGACATTTGAAGAACTGGCTGATACTTACAAGAAATTGTGTATCAGAAGTGCTGAAGTCTGTGTGCAAAATGAGAGACAAACAAAGCTCATCATAAAGTTGGAGGCTGAAAAAAGGGCAGACCTTGAAACTATAAGTCATCTAGAAGGGGAAGTTCAATTGCTGAACTCACAACTGAACCAGATGACCAAATCTGTCAAGATGCTGACAAATGAAACTGACAAATTGGAAGAAATCCTTCAGGTTGGACAAAATGTGGGAAACAAGTTTGGACTAGGATTTGTGGAAGCAAAGAAATCTGGTACAGACAAGAAGATCAGGTCTGATAAACAAAGGTCAAAGCAGATGTCATAACATAACACTCAACATCGGGAACAGAGAAATATGAAGAAAAAGTACCAAAGATGGAGATGTCACCATTGTGAGAGGTTTGGTCACATAAAGCCTTTCTGCTTCAGATTGTATGGATACCCTAATCAGAACCGAGGTGTCAAACCTAAGGCTAACAGGGTACCACATACTCCTCAATGGAAGAAAAAGGCTACTGCCCTGATAGCACACACTTCCCTGAGAGTCTCTGCAAAGGAAGACTGGTACTTTGACAGTGGGTGTTCTAAGCACATGACTGGAATCAAGAACATTCTCAATCATGTTAAACCTCACACCACTAGTTATGTGACCTTTGGAGATGGTGCTAAATGTGAAATCAAAGGAGTTGGTAATTTGGACTGCCCTGGAGTTCCAAATCTGAATAAAGTACTATTGGTAAAAGGCCTGACTACTAATCTCATTAGTATCAGTCAATTATGTGATCTAGGATTCAAGGTCAACTTCTCAAAATCTGAATGTCTTGTAATTAATGAAAAACAAGAAGTTGTAATGAAAGGAGTCAGATCTAAAGACAACTGTTACTTGTGGCAGCCTGAGAACACTAATAACTCCACTGTGTGTTCTATTGCCAAAGAAGAAAAAGAGGTGAAACTGTGGCACCAAAAACTTGGCCATCTAAGAGGAATGAAAAGGACTATCTCCATGGAAGAAGTCAGAGGGATTCCTAGACTGCAAATTGATAAAGGGAGAGTTTGTGGTGAATATCAGGTGGAAAGGTTTGGTGAAAAGAGATATGCCTATGAAGTTTTTAAAGAATTGTGCAAAAGAACTCAAAAAGAAGGGTGTATTGTCAGAATCAGAAGTGATCATGACAAGGAATTTGGAAACAGCAAGTTTAATAAGTTCTGTTTCTCAGAAGGAATTATTCATGAATTCTCTTCTCCTATAACTCCTCAACAAAATGGAGTTGACAAAAGGAAAAATAGGATCATACAGGAATCTGCCAGAGCTATGATTCATGTCAAAAGAATTCCTTTTCAACTCTGTGCTGAAATAGTTGCAGCTGGTAGTAGCTGTTCTCAAATTATCTGGACAAAACAGATGCTCACTGAGTATAATGTCTCACAAGAACCCTATTCAGCATAGCAGGACCAAGCACATTGACCTTAAAAATTACTTTATCAGAGACCTTGTAGAGGAGAAGACAATTAAACTGGAACATGTTGCCATTAAGCTACAGCTAGCTGATATTTTTACCAAGGCTCTTGATGCAAATCAATTTGAAAACTTGAGGGGCAAAATGGGTATTTGCAAACATAAGAAATTATAGCAATTAATTTTGCTCAAAACAAGGGTTGAAGGAGTTATTTTTGTTAAGTCTATTTTAAGTGGTTAATCATATATTTCCCCAATTCTTTCAAAATTATTAAGAAGTTGAATAGACACACATTTGCCTCCTTCCACTCTCGACTTTGCAACATCTCTTTTTCTCTCAATCAAAGTTTTCTCCCTAGTTACTACTGGTTTTCCAAGTCAATCAAAATGTCTCAAACTTCATCCTCATCCAAGACAACCGTTTCATCTTCATCATCTGATCAAGATTCTCGAGCAATCACCTCATGCATGGATTCTGAAGTCCTGGAGATTACTCCTCTCAGAGAAATAGCAACTAACCCTTCCAAGGTCAAAAAGCTGAGAACAAGGCATGCAGGAAGGTCTCAGGCTACGTCATCCGGTAATCCCTCTCAACCTTCATCTTCTGTACCTAATAGGGAAGGATCAGCTTATGTAGATCAAGCAATATCTAGGCTTGTTACAAGAATCCTGAGTGAGAACCACTCTGTACCGGGGATTTCTGTTCCATTAAATCAAGAATCAGCAAGCCCAAATGTTGAAGCAAATCCAGATGTCTCTGAGAATGTTGAGACACCAAATGACAACATTCAAAAACCATCTGAAAACCTGGATGATATTCAGAACCCTTCAGAGAAGAATGTTGAACCACCTATTATTGATGTGGATGAGGAATACTCAGACAATGACCTGATTGCAAATATCAACCCTAACATAGCTAGGAGAATGATGAACAGGAAGGGTAATCAAGATGCTGCAAAAGGTCTGAACAAAGAGAAACCTGCTGATAAGAAAACCAGGTCTGAAGGGAAGACTGGTACTGTGAAGTCTGGACTGTCCAAAGGGAAGGTGAAAGCCCAAGTGCATGTTGGGAGTCTCTCAAAACCTGCAAGGCAACCAATAACAAAGAAGAGAAAAGAACCTGAGCCTACTGATTCTGATGAGGAGTCAGATTTTGAAATTGATACTGAAGACATTTCCCTCAGAAGGAAACTCCCTTCCAGCAAAATGGCTAGAGTTCCTGAAGTCCCCACTGACAACATTTCATTTCACCACCCTGAAAATGCCAACAGATGGAAGTATTTTTGCTTGAAGAGAATAGCCTTGGAAAGAGAACTAAATAATGGTGCCATGGATTGCAAGGAAATCATGCACCTGATAAAAGATGTTGGACTAATGAAGACTATGGTAAAATTTACCAAATGCTATGAAAATATGGTCAAGGAATTCATAGTGAATTTGTCTGATGAATGTGTTGATGGAAGGTCATCTGACTTTGAAGGTGTATATGTGAGAGGAAGAAGGGTTAATTTTTCTCCATCTGAAATTAACAAATTTCTTGGAAAATCAAATGAGGCCTGCCCTGAACTGGAAGTTACTGACAATGAAGTTTGCCAAACCATCACAGCAAGACAAGTCAAGTGCTGGCCCTCAAAAGACAAGCTAAATGCTAGCAAGCTAAGCATAAAATTTTCCATCCTGCACGAGATTGGTGCAGCCAACTGGGTCCCTCCAAACCATAAATCAACCATCTCTACAGGATTGGGGAGATTCATTTATGATGTTGGTACCAAGACTGAATTTGACTATGGCAGGTACATTTTTGATCAAACCTTAAAACATGCTGGTAGCTATGCTGTTAAAGGCCCAATTGCCTTTCCCTCCCTCCTATGTGGAATCATTCTTGTTCAGTACCCTGATATCCTGGTGGAAAGAGACACTGCTTGCAAAAGAGCTCCTGCTCTTGGGTTACACTACAAGCTGTTTCAGGGATCTCATGTTCCTGACATTGTCATAACATCAACTGAGACATCATCTGCAAAAACTCAGTCCAAGACATCTGATGTTATAGTTGTATTGAAAGAGACCTGCAAAGAGCTGGAGACCAGGAAAAAGACTCTAGAAAACCTAATTGCCAAATTAGAACAGGAGGAGACTGAAGGAAACAGAAGGGAAGAGGGTGCTGCTGAAGATCAGCTCAATGCTGAAGAAAGTAGCTCCTCTGAAGGTGACAGTACTTAAAGTCTGGTGGTATTGTCAAGCCTGATGCTGATGATGTTGATGCAAGTGTCTTCAGATTTTATTTGTTGTTTTTATTACCTATTTTGGATAACTGTGTAACATTTAAGTACATGTTTCTTTGGCCCATTTGTGGTTAAAGAGGGGGAGATCATTTCTGTGTTAATCACTTGGTAGACCTCATATTTTTTCTGCAGTCATATTCATTCTGCTGCTCTATATTCTCTTATTGCTAAGGGGCTTTAGCCAAAAATCTGCCAAAGGGGGAGTTTGTAAGTGTTTAGTTATTGGCATGTATTTTTGGTAAAACCAGGTGTGCGAATGTCATGACTGATGTCATAACATTCTGGTTTATTAGGTTCTTTATGCAGAAAAATTACGGCATACAGTAGCTACTGTGTATGAGTGTGTATCTGAGCATTTTGCAGAAGATCACATTTATTGCCTTCTACCAAAATCAGTAAACAGGAATTTTGATGTCATAACAAATGTTAATACATCCTGTACTGATCTAACAATAGTGCAGTTTGGTTAATTTTGAGATTTTTCAGGAAGTTGGCTCATTCCTTCCATAACAGAATCTCCCGTTGTCTTTGGGTTAACCTAGCACAACCCTAAACTGGTTGATAAAGTCTTGTGACCAAGTCTTATGGTTAAACCTAATTAACCCTAGCTTTTTATGGAAACCCTAACTGAAGAAACAACTGCTATATATTCAACAGGATTGCTGTTTGGAAAATATCCCTTTGGACTGAAGATCAATCAGAAACTGTATAGTTTTTACTGCTGTAATCCAAGCAATTGTCATTGTGATAAGTGACTTGGAATAGGTTTTGTTTGTAAGGGTTTTTGTACCACTCAAAGCTTTGAAGCAAGAGTGTTTTGTGTCTCTTGACTAAAGCTTTGAAGCAAAGTCAAGTTAGGTTTATGTATCACTCAAAGCTGTGAAGCAAGAGTGTTTATGTTACTTGATTAAAAAGCTGTGAAGCATAATCAAGTGTATGTTCTGAAGAGTGTCTTCATTAATTCGTTAGTCAATTGTTTTAAGTATCATTGCTGTGATTGAGGGGGAGTGAGTAGGAACTCAGGTTTAAGTAGAACTTAGATTGAAGTTGCATTGGGTAGGTCTTAAGTGAAGGAGATAAACTGGTTGGTTTTTTCCTGAATTAATATCTCTTATAGTGGATTTCCTCCCTGTCTTGGTAGCCCCCAGAGTAGGTGTTGTTTCACACTGAACTGGGTAAACAATTGACTGTGTTCTTTACTATTTTTTTATTTACTGTCTTATAGAAAGTCAGATACGGTGTCATAACATTCACTGTGACATTGAGTATCTGCTGCCATAATTTTCAATATAAATTTTTTAGAGCACACAAAACAATGGTTTAGCCCACTTCCTTTCTGTTTTTTCACTGTATAACTCCCAAAAGAATGGCGTATTCGAAGACCTTCCTTCGAGATTTAGCTTTTGGTCTGAACAAGAAAGTTAAAGAGAATGTCGAGATGGTTTCAAAACCTTAAGAATCAATCCAAAACACTATTCCAAACGAGATATATGAATTTCCAAACTCAAATCAGCTAAGAAATTGTTTCCTATTCGCACAACTTAAAATTCACCGAAAACACCCAAATCTTCCCCAACTCGAGATGCGTTAAACAAATATGAGAGCTTTGTTGTGTTAACAAAAATACCTTGATCCCATAGAATGCATGTATGCCTATGATAATGAAATATAATCCAATTAGGATCATAATGAAGAGCGCAAATTTTGGGGTACAACATCTGCCCCTATTAAATCTTCTTTGACCAGATAGTGAGATTGGAAGAAGCCTTTCCAACAATCAAGGTGAAAGAGGATTGAATAATTAATAGAACTGTAAAATTTGCACTCTGAAGGTAGTTGGGTATCATTGCACTTTTGTTTTTTTTATGAATAGTGGTTATCAAGGACAAATGTATGCCCGGTTGGGATATGACACATAACAGGAATAGCCCGAGGAAAGGTCTAACCAAAGGATATTTGAATACATGTAAGGAGGAAAGGTCACATAGCAGAAAAGAGGCCGGAAGAAAGGACTCTTCACAAAGATATCACGAATGTAAGACTCAACAATAAGGTTATTGGGTAATGGCCAAGTTTTGAAACAAAACCGCGTGTGAAGAATGTTTAAGCTTCAGTATGGTTACTAGACTATGTACCAACTAGGTGGTTGGAACGACAAACATTTCAACTTATAGACATCGATAAGGTTACCGGGAGAAGAGTATTTTGGACAAATGATCATGGTAAGGTTACCAACATCGGTATGGTTACTAGGAGGCTTCAATCAAGTGGTTGGTTAAAAAATGATATCAAAGTGGCCGACATCGGTAAGGTTATTGGGTGTCACAAATGGGTGATTGGGAAAGAAATTCATACTGAGGACATTATCGTCGACAGGGTTATCGGAAAACAAATGAAGTAGTAAGGTTGATAACATCGGTGGTGTTACAAGAAGACATCTATCAGGTTATTTGGGATAATAAGGATAGCAAGGTTTCTAGCATCGGTAGGGTTACAAGGAAGCTTCAATCGGGTGATTATGACAACAAGGATAGGAAGGATGCAAGCATCAGTAAGGTTACCTGGAAAAGGGATTAAGTGGTAAGCTTTAGCCAAGGGGTCATATCAATCGAGGAAAACAAGCGAGAAGGGGATAGAAAAAAAACGGAGTGTCAACATCTTCCAACGCGAACTTAAGAAAAAGTGTGGAGATTTAATTACAAATCTATTTTCCACTTGACCGACTCGATACACATGATCTGCACAAATCCGAAGTGTCGACGTACAACGTGAGCTAAGGATGACGTTGACGAAATACATGGGGTTGATTGTGAAACCCTTTCCACTCGCCTCCTATTGAGGACTTATCATCCATAATATATGCAAGCACAAAATGTAAACACACATATAGAATACCTACTACAAATGTAGGATTTTAATGAAGCGCAAGTAGCACACAAAATTCACACAATGCAGAATTTCCCAAAACAGGTCTTAAAATAAACCAGAGGGATTCCTGACATGATCAGCAACGGAAATCACCGTCATACATCTATACCCTACTTCTCATAGAAAGAAAGGAGGTAAAATGAGGAAGTAGTAAAAAGGAAGAGATGAAATACCAAACGAATAACAATCCGTAGCTAGCAAGCAAGAAAATATAAGAAACTCGGAAAACTTTAAGTGAACTAGCATCAACAAAGAAATCAAGTCAGAAATTGGACGTCCAACATAAGGCTCGAAGCAATGGTGTGAAAATAAATCACAAATAATATGCATCGAACACGATCACAAAAGTCATCTTGCATGAAAATATAGTCTAGACAAAAACTCAACAAGTATGAATACTCCTCAAATCATGAGGGTCAAAGCATAAGCTCGTATAAATCGCATTCGTATCTCGCAAATAAAGCGAAACACGAATCAAGAATAATATTGAATTCGTGTTCCCAAAATAAAGTGGAACATAAATTAATATCATCATGAGAATCCCTTAGTATGAGTCCTTGCACAATCAACACACATGTCAAAAATAACAAGGAAAATTTAAGTTGAAAGAGAAAACACAATGAAAAATGAAACAATAAAAAGGAAGTTGCAGTTTTTTGGCTTGGGAACCCGGTTACTAGAAATTGGGTAACCAGTTACCCTAAGTCAAAAATTTGAGAAAACAACTACTTTGACGTAACCAGTACCATAACTTGGTAACCGGTTACCCGAGTCAAAAAAGCTGGGAAACACTACTGTAAGTCGGGTAACCGGTTACCATAATTGGGTAAACGGTTACCTGTGTAGAATTCCAAAAATTTTAAGAGCCTAGAAGTCTTGTGGCTCAAATATTGTTCAAGCTTTTGGTTCCATTGCAAGGTAAGATCCTTATTCAAGCATTTTATCAAACACATAATATCACAAATTCAAGCTCATAATTTTTTGCAAAACTCAAAATCCAAATTATGTCACACATGATTAATCAAGAATCAACAAAATAATCTCTACACAACATCAAGCTTATGAAATCTATCCAATTACGGATTTGCACAACATGATTTAAAATCTATTCACATTTTCAAAATTGAAATCAATTTCACAATTCAATTCCTT
The DNA here is from genome assembly GCA_948472305.1 of Vicia faba. Lineage (NCBI taxonomy): Eukaryota > Viridiplantae > Streptophyta > Magnoliopsida > Fabales > Fabaceae > Vicia > Vicia faba. The sequence continues at coordinate 698,838,090 of OX451737.1, forward strand.
AACCAAAGCTCGATTTAAGAGTCTTCAAAAGTCTTTATTCAAGAATCACTTATTTGGAAAAGGGCTTAAATTTAAAATTCTCACTGATAGAAAGAAGAGGAAGTTTAGGTATAGATATCGTAATAATCAGATTGAAGATCGGGGGAGGATTGCTCTTGATTTGCTTGATCTTTAAAAGTTGTTAAAAAAGTTGTTGAATGTTCTTGATAAAAAAATGTAGAACCTTTATTTTATCCTTTAGAGACTTGAGAGAAAAGATTAGAGTATTTGTGAGATTTTTCTCTGAATTATGAGAGCCTCCTCTTTAAAAAAAAATAAGATTTGAAATTATATGGTTTGGGTAAATTGGGCCTTGGATGTGCAATTCGATTAAGCCTTGACTTGAAAGCGTAAGCCCGAGACGACCATAAAATGCCACGTTATCATTCGTACGGAGTCTTAATTCGTTAGCCAAATCGAAAAGAAGATAACAACATTTGTTACATGTTGCCTAAAGAACGAGCTCAATCGGATATGGTGATTTAGTTATAATATTTTGAAGTTTCGTCTTAGATGAAAATATTTCTCGGTTCAGGATTTTCAATGTGTTTCATGTGGTTTGGATAAAAAAGAGAACCTTAGGGTCATTATTTGCTTTTAGAATATGAAGATAAATTGTAGTAGACAAAATTTGTGAACCAACGCCATCGGACCCAGATCAATACGATAATAATCGAGTGAGATATGAATTTTACCATATTAAACATTAATACAAATGAATTCCAGTTCAACACAAATATATCTTCAAAAACTCAAAATTCACGGGTCCTTCCTTCGTGAATAAAATTTTAGCCAACAAAGATAAAATCAAGATGACATCGAGATGGAAATTTGGCAATCATAACCGCACGTATACGATATTCCATCCGAGAGTTATGAATTTTTTAGTGCACACGAAATACTGATTAAGCCCACTTCCTTTGTATTTTTTCACTATATAACTCCCAAAATAGTGGCGTATTCGGAGACCTTCCTTCGATATTTAGCTTTTAGTCCGAACATGAAAGTTCAAGAGAACGTCGAGACGGTTCCAAAACCTCAAGAATAAATCCAAAACACTGTTCCAAACAGGAGATATGGATTTCCAAACTCAAATCAGCTAAAAAGTTGTTTCTTATTCGCACTACTTAAAATTCATCGAAAACACCCAAATTTTCTGCAACTCGACATGCGTTGAACAATTACAGGAGTTTTGTTGTGTTGACAAAAATACCTTGATACCATATAATGCATGTATGCATATGATAATGAAATATAAGCCAATTAGTACCATAATGAAGAGTGCAGATTTTGGGGGTACATCATCTGCCCCTATTCAATCTTCTTTGACCAGATAGTGAGATTGGCAGAAGCCTTTCAAAAAATCAAGATGAAAGAGGATTGAATACTTAATAAAAAAGTAAAATTTGCACTCTGAAGCTAGTCGTGTATCATTGCACTTTTGTTTTTTATGAATAGTGGTTATTAAGGACAAATGTATGCCTGATTAGGATAAGACACGTAGTAGGAATAGGCCGAAGGAAAGGTCTAACCAAAGGATATCAGAAATGCATGTTCAGAAGAAAGGACACATAAAAGAATAGATCGGAGGAAAGGTCACGTAGCAGGAAAGAGGCCAGAAGAAAGGACTCTTTACAAAGATATCACGAATGTAAGACTCAAAAGTAAGGTTACTGGGTAATGACCAAGTTTTGAAACAAAACCGCTGGTAAAATATGTTTGGGCTTCAGCATGGTTACTAGACTATGTACTGACTAAGTGGTTGGAATGACAAACATTTAAACTTATAGACATCGGTAGGGTTTACAGGAGACGAGTATTTTAGAAAATGATCATGGTAAGGTTACCAACGTCGGTAGGGTTACCGGGAGGCTTCAATCAAGTGATTGGTTAAAAAATGATATCAAAGTGGCTGACATCGGTATGGTTATTGGGTGTCATAATTTGGTGATTGGGAAATAAAGTCATAGTGAGGTTATTATCATTGATTGGGTTATCGAGAAACAAATAAAGTAGTAAGGTTGATAACATCGGTTGAGTTACAAGAAGACATCTATCAGGTGATTTGGGATAACAAGGATAGCAAGATTGCTAGCATCAGTACGGTTACCAATAAGCTTTAATAGGGTGATTGGGACAACAAAGATAGCAACGTTGCTAGCATCAATAGGGTTACTGGGAAAAGGGGTGAAGCGGTAAACTTTATCCAAGGGGTCATATCAACGGAAGCAAACAATCGAGAATGGATTAGAAAAAACACGAGTGTTAATGTCATCCAACGTGAACTCAAGAAAAAAGTGTGGAGAATTGATTACAAATCCCTTTTCCACTTGACCGACTCGATACACATGATCTGCACAACTACGATTCGTCAACGTACAACGTGAGCTAAGGATAACACTGACGAAATGTGGGTGTTAATTGCGAACCCTTTCCTCTCACCTCCTATTAAGGACTTATCTTCTGTAGTATATGCAAGCACAAAATGTAAACACACCTAAAGAATACCTATTTCGAAGGTAGGATTTTAAACAAGCACAAGTAGCACACAAAATGCACACAATGCAGCATTTCCCTAAACGGGTCTTAAAATAAACCAGAGGGAATCTTGACATGATCAGAAACGGAAATCACCATCATACATCTCTACTATACTTCTCATAGCAAGGAAAGCGGTAAAGTGCGGAAGTAGTAAAAATGAAGAAATGAAATACCATACAGATAACAATCTGTATCAAGCAAGCAAGAAAATGTAAGAAACTCGGAAAACTTCGAGTAAGCTAGCATCAACAAACAAAGCAAGTCAGAAATCAGACGTCCAACATAAGCCTCGAAGCAACGGTGTAAAAATAAATCACAAATAGTATGCATCAGACACCATCACAAAAGTCATCCTGCATGAAAATATAGACCAGACAAAAACTAAACAAGCATGTATAATCCTCAAATAATGAGGGTCAAAGCATAAGCTCGTCTGAATCACATCTGTGTCTCGCAAATAAAGTGAAACACGAATAAAGAGTAATATTTAATTCGTGTTCCCAAAATAAAGTGAAACACGAATCAAGAATAAAATTGAATTCGTGTTCCCTAAATAAAGTGAAACACGAATTAATATCATTAAGAGAATCCCTTAGTATGAGTCCTTGAACAATCAACAAATATGTCAAAAATAACATGGAAAAACTAAGCCGAAAGAGAAAACACAATGAATAATGAAACAAAAAAAAAGAAGTTGCTGTTTTTTGGCTTGGGAACTCGGTTACCAGATTTTGGATAACCGGTTACCCTAAGTCAAAAAAGTTGGGAAACACTACTTTAAGTCGGCTAACCGATAACCATAATTGGGTAACCGATTACTTGTGCAGATTTCCAAATTTTTAAGAGCCTAGAAGTCTTGTGTCTCAAATCTCGTGCAAGCTTTTGGTTCCATTGCAAGGTAAGATCATAATTCAAGCATTTTATCAAACACATAGTATCTCAAACTCAAGCTCATAATTTTTTGCACAATTCAAAATCCAAATTATGTCACACATGATTAATCAAGATTCAACAAAATAATCTCTACAAAACATTAGGCTTTGATTCTTTGCATAAACACTTTTTATGAAAACTACTTAATTCAATAAGCACTTATTAAATCTATCCAATTCTGGATTTGTACAAGATGATTTAAAATCAATTCACATTTTCACAATTGAAATTCATTTCACAATTTAATTCCTTAACCAAAGTTTGATTTAAGAGTCTTCAAAAGTGCTTATTCAAGAATCACTAATTTGGAAAAGTGCTTAAATAGAAAATTCTCACCGATAGAACGAAGAGGAAGGTTAGGTATAAATATCGTAACAATCAGATTGAAGATTGGGGGAGAATTTCTCTTGATTTTCTTGATCTTTAAAAGTTGTTAAAAAAGTTGTTGAACGCTCTTGATTAAAAAAATGTAGAACCATGATTTGATCCTTTAGAGACTTGAGAGAAAATATTAGAGTGTTTGTGAGATTTTTTTGTGAATTATGAGAGCCTCCTCTTTAACAAAAATCAGATTTGAGATTATATGGTGTGGGCAAATTTGGCCTTGGATGTGTAATTGGATTGGGCCTTGACTTAAAAGCGTAAGCCCGACACGACCATAAAATGCCACGTCATCATCTGTACGGAATCTTAATTCAGCCATCAAATGGAAAATGAAGATAACGATATTTGTGACACGTTTCCAAAAAAAGGGTCTCAATCGGATAAACAGTGATTTAGTTTAGATATTTTGAAGTTTCGTCTCAGATGAAAATATTTCTCAATTCAGGATTGTCAATGCGTTGCAAGTAGTTTGGATAAAAAACGAGAACCTTCGGGTCACGTTTAGTTTTAGAATCTGAAGATAAGTTGTATTAGAAAAAATTTGTGAACCAACGCCACTGGACCCAACTCAATACGATAAAAATCTAGTGAGATGTGAATGTTACCATGTTAAGCATTAACACAAATGAATTCCAGTTCAACACAAACATGTCTTCAGAAACTAAAAATTCACGGGCCCTTCAAGATGACATCGATATGGAATTTGGGCAATCAGAACCGCACGCATACGACATTCTATCCTAGAGTGATGAATTTTTTAGTGCACACATAATAACGGTTCACCCCACTTCCTTTACGAATCGTCTACAACTCGATATGCATTGAAAAAATACGGGAGATTTATTGTGTTGACAAAAATACCTTGATCCCATGGAATGCATGTATGCATATGATAATGAAATATAAGCCAATTAGGATCATAATGAAGCGGGAAAATTTTGGGGTACAACATCTTCCCCTATTAAATATTCTTTGACCAGATAGTGAGATTGGCAGAAGCCATTCGAACAATCAATGTGAAAAAGGATTGAATACTTAATACAACCATAAACTTTGCACTCTGAAGCTACTCGGGTATCATTGCACTTTTGTTATTTTTATAAATAGTGATTATCAAGGACAAATGTATGCCTGGTTAGGATAAGACACATAAAAGGAGTATACTGGAAGAAAGGTGTTGTACCCCAAAATTTTCCCTTGCATTCCACTCAGTACATGCTCCTAGGGGTCCTCAATTGCTCAAGGTTGACCAAGAATCGATCAGACAAATTCTCCTCCTAAGCAATGGATTTTCAACTAGGGTTTCGATTTTCACCAAGATGTTTGATATCCAAAGGCATCAAATGATTTCCATGGTCCATAATATGTCTTCAATATTGTCCATGTCAAGTTTCATGCCTTGCACTACAAGTTTGCTCAGTCAACTGCTCAAATGCCTGAAAATCAACTATATTAGGTCAAAAGTCAACTGTGACCAATATACAGTCAAACTTCAATATTTTTGGTCAACATCAATATTTTGAAGTGATATATACCATTTGATCAAGGGTTGATCATGATTCCTTAAGGAATGCTCTTAATTTATCAAAAGTCAAGAATTGTTAAACTAGGGTTTCTATCGGAAAAGTAAACAGAACTTTGACCAGGCATAACTTTCATATACTTCATCCATTTTGCCCCAACCAAAGATAATTTTGAATATAACCCAATTCCCTACAACTTATCTTATATCGTAAAGCTCAAGAAATGCATCATTTGGAAGATATGAGCTCATACATTACAGGGCATTTTCAAAAAGTCAACAAAAGACACTTTTTGTCAAGACAACTTACATCAAGATAATATCTTAAAAAAATAAAATGATCAACATAGAGATTGTAGAGGACATCTTGGGCTTTCCAAAAAGTCAAATATCATCTTGAAAAGATGAAAGTTGAGTAAGTTATGGTTTGCAAATGTGGGAAAATTTGTGAAAAATGCATTAAGTCAACTTTGAGCAAAATTGTATTTTTTGGTTAATGGACCTAACTTCTAGGTTCAAACATGTTTATGACATACCCAAGGACCTCTAAACCTAACCATTCACTCTTTTTATTTCTATTTATTTGAATTTTTTCCATTTAAATATGAATTAAATCAAATAAATTAAATAAAAATACAAAGAATAATGGGCCATGACATTTGGGTTTGATTTGATCTATTAGAAGGCCCATATTTTCGTGCAAGATACATCCAAAGGGACCAGGTTCATGCAAGTGACCGAAGAGGTAAAGATATCACAAATATGGACATTTTTCAATGTATTTTATCCTTGTCTCCAAGGCCATGAATGCATTGATTCTTTACCATGTTTGTTTCTCCTAACTTCCCTCTATAAATACATAACATTATTAGTCAAAGGGAGCGCAAAATTCCTCTCCAAAAAGCTCTCCCAAAGCACTTCAAAAATCTCTCCAAAAATCAAAAAATTGGTGCTAGTCATATCTCAAGGTTCCGGTCTCTCTCGATTGACACCAAGCCTCAATTCATCCTCGTGAAGTCACCAGGAGTCTTACAAGGTCCAAGAGCAGTCCAGCACACACCTAGCACGCCCCCATTTGACAACATTGGTTTGATAAAATTTTAAACTTCAAATCTCTAATTTTAATCACATTTCATGGCATGCTAACGTTTGTTTGAGCTTATATAGAACAATTATGGATGGTTGAATCAGAGGTTCCACGTAAGAATCTGAAAACATCATGGTTAGGGCATGAAGCTTTCAAAGATTCAGGCCTAGGGATTTCTGATAATTGCACCCCCTGTTTACTTTTGCTACTAGGCCCATCTTTATTTTCTTGTTTTCTTCATTTTATTTATTTCTTTTAATTCCTTTTTTAATCAATAAACAAATATAAAAATCACATAAAAGTAGATTTCATATTTTTCTTAATTAAATTTTAATTTTGGTAAATTAATTAACTAATCACTTTAACATTTTTTTTAAAATTAAATTAATAGAACTTTGGTTTAATTTCATTTTAATTTATTTTTCTTTTCATAACAAAAATACAAAAAAAAACATAGAATTAATTTATTTTCTTTAAATTTCATGTTTCTTTAATAATTAACCTTTCCTTCTTTAAATATAGATCTAGATCAATTATTTTTTAACTTAAACCATTTTCATAAGTTAAAACAGAAAAACAAACAAAAGATTTTCTCTTAGGATTTCGCAGACGTCCTTTCAATTCGCGCGTGCTATTATCTTTCGCATTCTATTTTTCATACTATTGTAACTTCCTACTGGATGTAATAGCATAATTAATACTTTACATTTACTGCTTTATTTCCCCCCTAAAGTTTTGGATATGTAATTAATCCCCCTCCCCGAAGCCTTGTAATGGTTTAGGATTTATCTTTCCGCACTTTTAATTACTGTAAACTATTAACTGTCTAGATGCATGACTAATAGGATTGTATGGCAAGAACATAAAATCAAAATCTAGAAAACCTAACACATGACAAATAACTGAATACAAACACAATTGCACATGCATATCTCTAGGGTACTCCAACTTTGATTTCCTTCGGAAATAGTCACAACTCTCGAAACGTGAGAGATTTTAGTTGTACCCTCCGGTTCAAAAGATCATAAGTCCCTCGATGACCCTTTTGACGTTGCCTTGGTAAAAATATGATCTTAGATCCCTAGGGTAGTTACTAAAACTTGTTGCTCAGTTACCTTTGTAATTATAAAAACGTCCCTTCAAATGTCCCTCAAACATCCGAACGACTAGGGCTACCTACTCACTAATAGTAGGCTAGCAATGTCTAAAGGAAAGGAGGAAAAGAACGACCCTTTCGAGTAAAGTAGATAGTTCCTAGATGCTTGCTTAAAAAACAAACTTTTTTACACTTACACAAAACAATTTTCAAAAACCCTTTTCAAAAACGCTTTATCAACACTCTTGAGGACTGATACAAGAGTTATCATAAAGCGAATCTATGCACTAAGGCAATTTCAAAATACTTTTCAAAAACACACAAAAGAACAAGGTATTTCAAAAAATGAGCTAAGCATCGAAGAGCCCTTAGAAAACTACAGATGGAAAGGGTTCTAACACCTTCCCTTTCCATAATGTACCCCCCTTACTCAGAAAACTCTCGAAAGGTCTTTTTCTATTCTTTTCGACCTTTCCTTTGTTGGATAAAAGAAAAGTCGGTGGCGACTCTTGCTTACCGCAACATTTATGAACACAAATGTAAAACTAGTATAATAGTCAGTTCTGCCACTGTATCACAGAACTGGCGACTTTGCTTGGGAATGAAATAAAAAGTGGGGTTACCCTAGAGCTTAGGTCATATTTAATTTGCTTTCCTTGTATTCTTTAATTGCTTTATCTTTAAGGGTTTTTGCTTCGGTTTACTTTTAAAGATCATACACCCAGATCTGGGGCACCTTTTAGGTAAGTAGCAATAGATCATGGGGACTGTGCGGGGTATACCGACACGGTTGAAACGATAGCTACGTTGGTGTGACACATTTATTGGTACCGGTATCCTTTGAGTAGTCAAGGAGAATACGGGGTGGATGTCTGGTGTCACGAAGCACCAACTGACCATAGAACCATTAATTGAACAACTTAGCCATTAGGAAGTAGTGAGATAGCCGACTTTGGTGCAGTCTAAAGTTGGTTGATACTCGATACTACACTCATTGAGATCTGATTTCTGGGATATTCCGGTCGCCAATAAAGAGGCTTACACTGAAAAAATGCCCGGTGAAGAAAGATCAATGATATTGAGATTCCCTAGAGCCAGGTTACTATTACTAGGACAGGTTGAACCAACTAAACTTCAAGAGGGTACTTACCTATGGAATCCATGCAAGCCTAAACTAAGGCTACTTGTGTGACTTGTTTGCTTTCACTATCTAACAAAATTGAACTTATTGCAGGGCCTTGTTTGTACTCCCTGCAGGATTTGTTTGTAGTCATTATCCAATAACTCGGATTTCCTACAAATACCCACCTTTCTTCATCACCTTACACTTTTTCTTGATGCATAACATATAAATTCCCTTGCTTGATGCATACCATAGAATTTCCTTAACCGTTTCAAGGATCTCAAGGGCCTATGACGCAGGTCATGATGAACTAGACGTCTAGCAAGGGGATTTATTTTCCTCTAGATAATTCCTTCAAAAGACCAAAACACAACAACTTGAGTTAGGGGCTATGAACCACTCGATATGGTGAGCTTGTTTCTCATAGAAGGACATTCAATGATACAGAGTTCTTCAATCGAAATTACAGTCGAATTCTAACAGCTTCTTATGTTTACCCCATGAGATCCTTGAAAACATTGCATGTAAGTCATTACATAACATGTCTTCCAGTACAGGTTTCTCATCTTCTTGCTGTTTATTTCACCAAGGGAATTGGCTCTCAAACAGAACAACAGAGATCTCCAAACTCAAGAGGCTCAGTTCAAGGAAATGTTCCTGAACCTATCCAAGGGGAAAGAAGAATTGAAAGCACTCCTCAACGGGAATTTGACCAAGAAAAATCCTGCCAACAACAAGGATGACCAGTTGGAAAAACTAGAGGCTGAGATGGAAAGGATGAGAATCCATATGAGTAATCAAATGGCTCTTATCCAAAATTTAACTCGGGGACAGGAAGAGTTAAGGATTCACATCAGTAAGCTTCATCAAGATGGATGTAACCGTATGAAGAAAATAGTCGAGGCTGGGGATCAAGTGACTAATCATCCCCTGATAAGACAAGAAGTTGGCTTGGTGGAGAGTAGAGCTTTACAAAATTCTTCTACGTCACAACCTCACCAACAAAGACATGGTATTTAGCGTAAGCGGAATACATCTAAAAGACGCTTTACCGAAATCAACATGTCATTGGCTCAAGCTTTGCAACACGTGTTGGAGGCCAAGCTGGTTATGTTGAAGGATCCTCCTCATAATCCCAACACTGCTTCCCCAATGTACAATCTAAATGCAAGGTATGCGCACCACTGCAATAGTCCTGGACATGACACTAATAGCTGTTGGGCATTGAGAAATAAAATTCAAGACTTGATCGATGAAGGAGTGCTGGAATTCGCACAAGATGGTCAACTGGAATTTTTCTGTCATCCCTCCAAGGCACATCATCTGAAGTGACGAAGTTTAGGCAGAGAAATTTTTGTTCATTCAATTTTTCATTTGTAATTTCATTGTTTTGTTTAAACACTTACCTTTATGTCAGACTTTGGTTTATTCTCATTAATGCATTGCATGTGTCTTTCTTGAATCAATTCATTCGTATTAACTATATTCAAACTGTGTTTTTCCTTCCTTTCGTGATATTCAACTCTCGATTAAAATCTCTAAGCCTTTAGAAGGAGGATGACGAAAACAATACCATAATATCTACAGTATGCTTTTGAACAGACCCCACTAACGATGTACAGGCGTTGTTTCGAATCATGAACAATGGAGTTATAAGGAAGATAATCCCTAGTCAACCCCTTTGAGCCTAAGAAGTAGGAGTTTTTCTTTTCAAACAAATTGAAACCCTTAATCATAACCTGGGGCAGGGTAGTTTTCTCAGTTAATTCAGATGTGCATTCAGTCGCAAGCTCTACCTTCATACACGAAAAATAGGGTAGAAGATGCCCTCCAAAAGAAGGTAATAGTTCCACATAATCGTCAAGATAGGAAATCATTATCCCTCAAAATAAATTCCCATTAAGTCAAAAACCTGTGATGGAGACTTAAGAAAAAAACAGGGGCATCCCGCTGACTGTAATCTCAAAAGAAACAATTCTGGAAAAAGTAGGGATAACAAAAAAAAAGAGGTCCTACAAATCCTCAACAAAAAAGAAAAGGTTACAAAAATGACTACCTCCTCAAACGAATGTTTAATTTCTGAACCATCACTAAGTATCAGAGCAAAGATTCCAGACTCAACTGGGATCTAAATGCATAATTAGCTTGGCATAGGATCGAAGAAAATCACGAAGAAAGGGTTGGGTACAAGTAAAATTTGAGCCTTTATGCTTTTTTTCTTAAACTGTGAACCAGACCACGTTACAGCCCTTAAAAGTCCTAGCTGAAGCATGGGTTAGTTCGAAACCATACTGTTACAAAAGGTATCCTGACTCCTGTAAGGATTGCTCTAAATCTTGAGTTGATATCACACTCTTACAAAATTTGTTGGTTTTACTAAAAAAATGAATTTTCAAACTTAAAGACAGACATAAGCTTTGCATTATTCAATACCATTGTTTGCATATGACTATTTGTTCAAACAACAGAGAAGTTCGCACAATGGATATTCGATGAACAAAAATCATCTCAATGGACAGAACCACTTTAGATGGAAAGATATTCTAGTAGTAGAACTTTCATAACCAAGGGGCATAACATGGTGTCCAGCTGATCTGGGGCAGTCAAGTCAGGGTTTGAGGAATCTCTCAAAAATGCCAAATAGCCAGGGACAGATCTCCATCTGAATCACTTTGGGCATTGGACATGAATTCCATCCACGAATCACGTGCAATCAAACAAACATCTTTTGGCAGTGTGGCAACACTTACTACTATGGAGAGTGACAATTCTCTGCACCCGATGAATGTAGTCATAGTTAAAAGATACTACACATGAGCAAAGACCCTCTAGGTCAACTAGCCTAGGCAAAAATAAGGGCATCCCGGCGAACCAAAAGGATTCGAGAAAAAATTAGGGATATACATGTGAAAAATTTGTACACCCTGCAAGTCGAAAACCTGAAAGGGCTGCTTGGGCAAAAAAGGGTATCCCGGTGGACTGAAAATCTGAAAAGACAGTCCAGGAAAAAGTTAGGAATTAAAGCGTACGAATATGTCCTGTTGTCTCGTCCCTTGTCTATTAATAGAAGACTTATCACCCTGACCAACATTTAATCAAAGACTCCAGGAGTTGGGATAAGATTAAGGCCATCCACAAAATCCTCGTGGATACTTTCTCCAGCAGGTACAGAGGCAGGGACATCCTATTATAAAGTCAGTGTCATATCCTCAACATACCGCCTAATGATGTCAGGTGTTCTTATATCCCCGACAGAGCAAAACTCTCCAACTACTACTCCGACATCTAATAAAAATTTCCAATTGAAGTCACCAAGCTTCTCAAGATTCCCCAGCAGGATTTCACAAAATCCCCAAACAGTGTACTGAGTTTTTCCTTCCCCAACATAGTTTATTTCTCTAGCCATAGAATTTCATCTCCCAGCAATTCAACTTCAATAAATATTGAAGAATCACATTCTACATCCCCAGCTACAATCAGGGATTTATTTTACCTAACTCAACAACCCTGCAATAGAACAACTGATACGTTCATACATTGCATTCATACATTATTCTACAAACATCATAGCATATGCAACACAAATACATACATCACAATCTCATTTATTTTGGGAGCATCATCCAATTCATACATCATGACATCGCATGAAACTGATTTTACCTTTTCAGGTTAAATTAGCAGACAAATAAACACTATCAACTTATACAGTAGGTCAAAGATTAATGCTCGAAACTAGACGGGGAAACTACCTACACGACCAAGTGGTATGAACTCCCGAAGCAAGATAGGTTTACTAACAAATACAATAGGACACAGATTAATGCCTGAAACCAGATGGGGAACTATCTATGTGACCAACATTTTGAAGTTCCAGATTAATACCTGTAACAAGCTAGGACAACTATCTGTGGACGACTGATTATAGATTAACACCTGTAACAGGCCATGAAAACTATCTAGATGAACAAATTGAAGATTAATTCCTGTAGCAAGCCAGGAAAACTATCTTTCTTTCTAAGGTTAGAGATTAATACCTGTAACTAGCCAGAACAACTATCTCGACGACCGACAAAAGCAAGTTCCAGATTAATACCTGTAACAAGCAATGACAATTATCTGTGGACGACTGATTGTAGATTAATACATGTAACTAGCCAGGAAAACTATCTACATGAGCATATTGAAGATTAATACCTGTAACAAGCCAGGAAAACTATCTTTCTTTCTAAGGTTAGAGATTAAAACCTGAAACCAGACAGGACAACTATCTCGACGACTGAAAAAAATAAGTTCCAAATTAATACTTGTAACAAGCCAGGACAACTATTTGTGGATGACCAATTATTGATTAACACCTGTAACAAGCAAGGAAAATTATCTACATGAGAAGATTGAAGATTAATACCTGTAACAAGCCAGGAAAACTATCTTTCTTTCTAAGGTCTGAGATTAATACCTAAAACTAGATAGGACAACTAATTCAACGACCGACATTTTCAAGTTCCAGATTAATATCTGTAACAAGCCAGGGCAACTATCTGTGGATGATCGATGGTTGACTAATACCTGTAATAAGCCAGGAAAACTATCTATATGAGCAGATTGAAGATTTATACCCAAAACCAGACGAGAAAACTATCTTTCTCTCAGGTCAGAGATTAATACCTGAAACTAGACAGGAAAACTATCTCAATGACCAAAAGCAAGTTCCGAATTAATACCTGAAAAAAGACAGGACAACTATCTGTGGATGAATGATTGTAGATTAATACCTATAACAAGCCAGGAAAACTATCTACATACGCATATTGAAGATTAATACCTGTAACAAGCCAGGAAAACTATCTTTCTTTCTAAGGTTAGAGATTAATACCTAAAACAAGCCAGGACAACTATCTCAACGACCGACTAAAACAAGTCCCAGATTAGTCCCTATAACAAGCCGGTCAACTATCTGTGGATGACCGATGATAGATTGATACATGTACCAAGCCTGGAGAACTATCTCAACAACCAACAAAAGCAAGTTCCTGATTAATACCTGAAACAAGACATGACAACTATTTGTGAATAGATGATTGTAGATCAATTCCCGAAACTAGACGGGGCGACTATCTACATGACCATCCTGAAGCAATCTTACACGGGTTTCTTCTCATGATCTCTAGATGCAGTCTAACACAGACTCATCCTGAAGCAATCTTACACGGATTCCTTCCCGCATTTTCCAGATGCAGTTTAACAAGGACTCATCCTGAAGCAACCCTACACATGCTCCTTCTAATATATTTCTAGATAACAGTTAATTTCATCCTCCCCAACAAGTTACTGTGAAGCCTGGAATTCAACCAGAAAATAACAAACTTTCATCTCTCTAGCCCAGAGATAATTCCTCAATAAAGCCTTTGACAACTGAAGTTCCTAGACTCTATTCCCCACAGAGCTCTCCTCAAGCAGGAGAACAACATAAATCAACCTTCCCCAGTGGACTCCTCCTCAGACAGCAGGAACAGGAATTCCCCACAAAGGGACCTCTTAGGAAGTCAGCACCTACTTTGGATGGCGTCTTTAAGCCCATCTCTGACAACTCTCAGTCATCCTCTCCAAATGGAATCTATAAGACCATTCTTGGTTTATTCAACCACCAGCATTACCTCTTGCACAGTCGAGTGCAAATTTCTGGGCACTCTAGTGTTCAATCATCTTCCCCCTTCAGATTATTAAAGGCAGACAAGCCAATCTAAATCCTCAGGTTTAAGATGATTGAATAGGGGCAGCTGTTGTACCCCACAATTTTCCATCCCATTCCACTCAATACATTCTCATAGAGGTCCTCAATTGCTCAAGGTTAACCAAGAATTAATCAGACAAATTCTCCTCCTAAGCAATGGATTTCCAACTAGGGTTTCACTTTTAACCAAGATGTTTGAGCTCCAAAGGCCTCAAATGATTTCCATGGTCCCTAATATGTCTCCAAGATTTTCCATGCCATGTTTCATTCCTTGCACTACAAGTTTGCTCAGTCAACTGCTCAAATGCCTTAAAATCAATTGTATTAGGTTAAAAGTCAATTGTGGCCAATATACAGTAAAACTTCAAGATTTTTGGTCAACATCATAATTTTGAAGTGATATCCATCATTTTATCAAGGTTTGATAGTTATTTCTCAAGGAATTCTCTTAATTTATCAAAAGTCAAGAATTGCTAAATTAGGGTTTCTATAGGAAAAGTCAACTGAACTTTGAGCAGACATAACTTTCACATACTTCATCCATTTTCCCCCAACAAAATCTAATTTTGAAGAGAACCCAATTCCATAAAACTTATCTTTTATCCTTAAGCTCAAGAAATGCATCAATTGGAAGATATGAACTCATACATTACATCTCATTTTCAAAAACTCAACAAAAGACACTTTTTGTCAAGACAACTTACATCAAGATAATGTCTTAAAAAGTAAAAATGATCAACATAGAGATTGTAGATGACATCTTGGGATTTCCAAAAAGTCCAATATTATCTTCAAAATATGAAAATTTAGCAAGTTATGGTTTGCACAAGTTGGTAAGTTTTGTGAAAAATGCATTAAGTCAACTTTGAGCAAAATTAAATTTTTAGGTTAATGGACCTAACTTTTAAGGTTCGAACATATTTATGACATGCCCAAGGACCTCTAAACCTAACCATGCACAATTTTTATTTCTATTTATTTTAATTTTTATTCATTTAAATATGAATTAAATCAAATAAATAAATAAAAATACAAAGAATAATGGGCCATGACATTTGGGTTTATTTGATCTATTAGAAGGGCCATATTTTCGTGCAAGATACATCTAAAGAGACCAGGTTCATGCAAGTGACCAAAGAGGAAAAGATATCACAAATATGGACATTTTTCAATGTGTTTTATCCTTGTCTCCAAGGCCATAAATGCATTGTTTCTTTACCAGGTTTGTTCACTCCTATCTTCCCTCTATAAATACATAACATTACAAGCCAAAGGGAGTACAAAATTCCTCTCAAAAAAGCTCTCCAAAAGCTCTTCAAAAAGCTCTCCAAAAATAAAAGAATTGATGCAAGTCATATCTCAAGGTTCCGGTCTCTCCCGATTGACACCAAGCCTCAAACCATCCTCCTGATGTCCCCAGGAGTCTTACAAGGCTCAAGAGCAGTCCATCACACACCTAGCACGCCTCCATTTGACAACACCGGTTTGGTAAAATTTTAAACTTCGAATATCTAATTTTAATCACGTTTAATGGCATGCTAACGTTTGTTTGAGTTTATATAGAACAATTATGGATGGTTGAATCAGAGGTTCCACCCAACAATCTGAAAACACCATGGTTAAGGCATGAAGCTTTCAAAGAATCGGGCCTAGCGATTTCTGATGATTGCACCCCCTGTTTGCTTTTGCTACTAGGCCCATCTTTATTTTCTTGTTTTATTCATTTTAATCATTTCTTTTAATTCCTTTCTTTTATTATAATCAATAAACAAATATAAAAATCACATAAAAATAGATTTAGGATTTTTCTTAATTAAATTTTAATTTTGGAAAATTAATTAACTAACCACTTTAACATTTTTTTGAAATTAAAATTAATAGAACTTAGATTTAATTTAATTTTAATTCGTTTTCCTTTTCATAACAAAAATACCAAAAAAACACATAGAATTAATTTATTTTCTTTAAATTTCATGTTTCTTTAATAATTAACCTTTTTTTCTTTAAATATAGATCTAGATCAATTATTTTTTAACTTAAACCATTTTCATAAATTAAAACAAAAAAACCATCAAAATATTTTCTCTTAGGATTTTGTAGACGTCCTTTCAATTCGCGCGTGTTATTATCTTTCGCATTCTATTTTTCATACTATTGTAACTATCTACTGGATGTAATAGCATAATTAAGACTTTATATTTACTACTTTATTTCCCCCCAAAGTTTTGGATATGTAATTAATCCCCCTCCCCAAAGCCTTGTAATAGTTTAGAATTTATCTTTCCGCACTTTTAATTATTGTAAACTATTAACTAACTAGATGCATGACTAGTAGAATTGTTTGGAAAAAACATACAATCAAACACTAGCAAACCTAACACAAGACAAATAACTGAATACAAACACAATTGCACATGCGTACCTCTAGGGTACTCCAACTTCGGTTGCCTTCGGAAATAGTTACAACTCTCAAAACATGAGAGATTTTAGTGGCAACCCTCTGGTTCAAAAGATTATAAGTCCCTCGATGACCCTTTCGACATTGCCTCGGTAAAATATGATCTTAGAGCCCTAGGATAGTTACTAAAACTTCTTGCCCAGTTGCCTTTGTGACTATAAAAATGTCCCTTCAAATGTCCCTCAAACATCCAAACGACTAGGGCTACCTACTCACTAATAGTAGGCTAGCACTTTCTAAAGGAAAGGAGGAAAAGAACGACCCTTTCGAGTAAAGTAGATAGTTCCTAGATGCTTGCTCAAAAAAAAAACTTTCTTACACTTACAGAAAACAATTTTCAAAAACCCATTTCAAAAATGCTTTATCAACACTCTTGAGGACTGATACAAGAGTTATCATAAAGTGAATTGCCTCACTAAGGCAATTTCAAAATACTTTTCAAATACACACAACAGAACAAGGTATTTCAAAAAATTATCTAAGCATCTAAGAGCCCGTAGAAAACTACGGATGGAAAGGGTGCTAACAACTCCCCTTTCCATAATCTAGCCCCCTTACTAAGAAAACTCTCGAAAGCTCTTTTTTTGTTCTTTTCACCCTTTCCTTTGTTGGAGAAAAGAAAAGTCGATGGCGACTCTTGCTTACCGCAACATTTTCAAACACAAACGTAAAACCAGTATAATAGTCGGTTCTGCCACCGTATTACAAAAGGTATAACCAAAGGATAACAAAACTTCATGTCCGAAGGAAAGGACACATAGCAGGAATAGACTGGAGGAAAGGTCTAACCAAAAGATATCAAAATACATGTCCGGAGGAAAGGAAACGTAGCAGGAAAGAGGCAAAAAAAGGACTATTTACAAAGATATCATGAATATAAGACTCAACAGTAAGGTTAATGGGTAATGACCAAGTTTTGAAACAAAATCGCAGATGAAAAATGTTTAGGCTACAATATGGTTACTGGACTATGTACCGACCAGGTGGTTGGAACGAAAAACATTTGAAAGTGGCTTCAATCAGGTGGTTGGACTATGTTATCGGGATACAAGTATTTTGTAAAAATGATCGTGGTAAGGTTACCAATGTCGGTAGGGTTACCTGAAGGCTACAATCAGATGATTGGGCAAAAAATGATATCAAAGTGGCTGACATCGATAGGGTTGTCGGGTGTCACAATTGGGTGATTGGGAAAGAAATCCATAGTGAGGTCATTATCATTGTTAGGGTTATTAGAAAACAAATGAAGTAGTAAAGATGATAACATCGGTGGGGTTACTGGAAGATATCTATCGGGTGATTTGGGATAACAAGGATAGCAAGGTTCCTAACATCAATAGGGTTACCAGGAAGCTTTAATCAGGTGATTGGGACAACAAGGATATCAAAGTTGGTAGCATCGATAGGGTTATCGAGAAGCTTCCATTCGGTGATTGGGATAACAATGATAGCAAGGTTTCTAGCATCTGTAGGGTTACCAGGTGTAATACCCCAAATTTTTCCTACCCTTTTATTAAATCATCTGGCTTATGCAGTTCATTCTCATTTCATCTACATACCATCCATTAGGTCAATTAACACATCATGCATCATTAAACAATGAATTTAGCACATGATCAAGGATATTGAAGAATTAGGGTTGTTGTATGTCTTTAAGGTTCTCATCTTCACTCAAGCTTGAACCAAGTGATTATTTCATCAATCATAGTTTGTTTGAAGCTTGGGTTTTAATTCATGAATCCCTTTATCACAAAGCTACAAGGATATATTCATCATGGGCTTTTAAGCCATCAAGGTTCATCTTAAGGAAGCTTAGGGTTTTGTGATCACCATCACTCGTATGCTTCTAATCGCTCCTATCTACATGGTTTTCCTTAAGTCATTTGCTTGAAGATCATTAGTCGTGAAAATGATGTGCCTTTGCAAAGTGAATTGCAAGATTTAAATCATGGTACAAATGTGATGTTGTGGATGCGTAATACAATGAAGGAATTATCATTGGAAATTCAATCGTGAGATTAGGGTCTCTAATAAGATACGAGCATAGAAGGCAAGATGGTGTTGAATGCATTTATTATGGAGAGAAAACACAAATACAAGGGCTAATGCATTAGGGATTCAACATATCATAGGTCATTCAAGGCATGGTTCAGGTTATCGCTTTCAATACCATTCAACATTGTTTTTGATTCTAAGTTCATCAAAATTCATTTAACAATACTCAATTTATGATTCAAGATGTGATTCATTCAAGCGGAGTCCATTCGGAATTCAAGAAGGAAAGATATCAAAATCAAACTAGTTCATCCACTGACTTCATTCAAAAATGATTCAAGTTCTTTTCTGTTTCAATTATCGTACACCATGTTCATTACACCATAACCATCACGTATCCAGAACCCATTAATCATTTCGAATCCTTGGTGAATTACAAGTTAAAGTACAAGGTTGATTCATTTAAATAGCTATTAAATTTCATTATAAACATCTTGAGTTCATTATAAACTCTTCACAAGAAATACATAAAATCACTCAGATTGACTAAATCTAAAGTCTAAACTCCAAGATTCAATGGCACATCTTTGATTCAGCTCCAAAACAATGCTATAACTTGCACCAATACATGCTGCCATACTTTTCTGGATGAGGTTCTTAAATAATCTACAGGGAATCTGATCCAAACAAGTTGCCCTGCATATGACCTTCAACCAAACATAAATCCAAAAGAGAATAAAATATCTTGCTGTCGAAAAAGCAGCATGAAACTAAACCAAGAAAATTTGGAATGGAGAGGAAATAAGTTAATTCAGAAGCCAGAATATTCTAACAGCCCCATAACGGAGTGCAATGAACCAACTTCAAAACCACCCTAACTGAATTAACTACCTACCAGCTCATTCAAATAGAAATCAAAAACCAATTTAACAAAAATTTTATAACTAACATTCTAATTTCTCATCCTCACCATTCGTTTCTTCTAATAGGATTTCAACCAACTAACAAATCTAGCCAAGTTCCCAACTAATTCCTATAACTAACTAAATTATTTTTATAACTAACATCTGACTGATATTTTTTCATCTCAAAAAAACTAACTCCTAACTGCTGTAATAGCAGAATCTGCCAGCATATCAACATTAAAACTAACTTCAAAACCACCCTAACATTTTTTCTAACTTCTTAATATCTCTTAACCAAACCTAACACCATAACGGAAATCCCCAACGGATTCTAACCTCAATAACTAACTACCTATAACAGAGTCTCAACAGATCCAAACAGCCAACAAAATTTCCTAACAGAAATTAACAGAACTAACAATCATTTCTAACAAAATTTCATAACCATAATTAACAGTCCAACAAAAATCCCTCTAACTTCCAAACTATATAATAGAAACTCCCAATAGATTATAATAAAAAACGGAAAGAGGAGATGTAAAAAAAAAGATACGCTTGATACCATAACAGAAAAAGAGAAACTCACAACAGCTTTTTTTCCTGAGGCGGGCTCTCTCTGCTTCATCTACAATTCTCTCTTTCCCTCTAAAGATTCAATAACCAAAATTGTTCTTCATTGAAATATTCAACTTCATTGCTGCATAAACCTTTATTAATTTCAATCTTCAACTGCTCCACACTTTAACCTTTATCATCTTCTAGTATCATCTCCATCACCATAACTGAATTGAACTTCTCTGCATCCTCAACTTCAATAGAATCTTCACTCCTCATCAGCAAAACCATTTCATTGATTATACATCATCACCTCAGTGCAACATCACATCTGCAACACACACAATGATATCATCAATCTGCATCAACAAGAATATCACAGAAAGTGAAAAGAAGAATTCGTAAAATAAGAAGGTATAATCACGCTTACGATTGTATAGCGTGTGTTTACCTGAGCTTAGATGCTTCTTGCTAGTTTTCTAATCATCACTGCCACAAAGTTGCATCAGACAAACACCGATCAGTAAGTTCTTGAAAACTCTTGTTCGATACTCCCCCTTCCAATAGATGTTGTCGGTTATCACTTTCTTCGCATTTGAATTACCGAAGCTAGATTGTAAAGTCCCTAAGGCTTAGTTATGATTAAGGCTTCGATTGAAGCTATCTTACCAATCCTAGTTTGATTCACGCGAAGATGATGATCAATAAAATGCATGAAGTGAAACGGACTAAGGTGGACACAGATGATTCGCTTCTGAACGTAGAGAGATGAGAGGATGGTGTGGGAGATAGAGGCGAATGGAGGAGGTTTTCCATTGAGGATGATGACCTAAACTGTTTGTTCTATAAAGAGGAGGATGGCGTTTTGCCAGTGTCATACCCCAATTTTTGACCTAAGATCCCATTTTTATTTTTGCATTTTTATACAAAAGTCAAGGTCACTAAATACAGTTGGTTTTAACCTCTCACCTTCGAGCATTGATTATGCAGAAATTGTCAAGTGTTTTGAACATTCTTAGCCTATGTATCACTAACTTCTAATAAAGCACGAAATGTGTGTTTTTTGTTTCTTTGATTTCATGTGCTGACAGGTCTCCTTTGATTTTACATCCTTCATTTGGATTTGAAACCTCCTTCGAATGCAACTTGGATTACATCCTTCGTTTTGAGCAAGAGCCTCCTTCGAATGCAAGTTTAGAAACACCCTTCGATTCAGAAGCCAGGAACTTCCCTCACACTAAAAGGCAAAAACCCTCTTGATGATGTCCTTCGATCCAGGAGGAAAAAGCCTCTCTTTTGCCCTCTTTCGATCACACATCCTTCCCTTGCACGCCTTTTTTCGTTTGGGGGAGTGACTTCTCCAACGTTGCAAGCTTCGGTTGAGCCTTCCATCCCTGGCACACATCCTTCGCTTGAGGGTGTGAATCCTTGGGCACAAGTGTTTTGTCATTCTTTCGTTTGGCCATATGGCCCCTTTTTAGGTAAATTTAAGTGGGAAGGATTTCCTTTTAGAAATGTCCTGTTCCAAGCATACAAGCTCTTCACTATGTCATTCCCTCAGGCGAAGAAAGCATCTTGGTGGTGCATTCGAAGAGTTTTGTCAGGCATGTTTGAATGTCCCCATTCGAAGGACATATATTACTGATCCATCCCAAGAGCATTATTTTGGCCCATTTGAAGGATTATCTAGGGAAGTCATTCGTACGTCACTTCGATTGAAAAAAGGAGATGGTTACTGAAAGTATGGTCGAAAGGTGAGTCTAGGGAGTCAAGACAAAAGGATGAGAGGCCAAAGGCATTTGTCGACCAAGTCACATGCGCTGCCAGGCTCGGGCCTGGTTCACTGGCCATAAAACTCCAAAACTGCTGCACATCAGTCCTGAAACACTGCCCCATTCCTTGCACCAAAATGGCAATAAAGCACTGTCCCTCAAAGGCTACAAAGAGAAGCTTACTCAAATCGTTCAAGTTATTTTGTTTTCCCTCCAAAAAATTCAGCCAACTTTGCCTATAAATAAGAGGCTCCAACACATGTTTAAGGGAGGACATTGGGACCAGAGGAACGAATCCCTCAAATTTTCTCAAACACAACAAAACTCTCAAGTTCATCAACACTAGAGAAATCAAAAAACCCAAAATCCCAAACACTCATCTCTTTCGATTCTGAAGAACACCCCACACATAGAAGTTTGTTCAAACTCAAAGACAACCTTCTGTGACAACCCTTCAAAACAAAAGCAAACCCCCTGTGACTATTCTTCGAATTCCAGAAACGTCCAGGTAGCAGTTCAAGTTCGAATCCCACATCCATTTAAGGCCTGAAGCAAGGTAAGTTATTCTTACCTTTGAACTTTCTGTTTCATGACATAACATGTAAATAATCTTTTCGTTCGTTTCAAACATGTACATACCATTGTTCCTTTCGTTTCCACCCTTTTAACATGTTATTTTTACAGAGCTAACCCTTTCATTTTTTTGCTTTCTGTTTACCTGAACTTGCTTTAACTGTTAAACTGTTTACCAAACAAATATTAGCATGGCCTCAGGCCATGTTGCCATTTAATGCTTTAAATGAAAGAAACAGGAAACAGGAAATAGGAAATCAAGCTTCTGGCTTCTATCCTCTTTCTCCAGGTCGAACGAAAGAGACAACCAGGAGTATGAAACGAAGCCTTTGGTTTCCACACTGACTTCCAGGCCCCATTCGAAGGATACAACTTACTGCTGCCTTTGCCCAATCGAAGGACAGGACCTCGCCCCTGCCAAGGCCCAATCGAAAGACATGACTTTGCTGTTTCTAGCCCCAATCGAAGGAGGCCAACAAACTGAAAGTCGAAGGGTGCTACTGCCTGGGTCAAAAGACACTCATTTTTCTTACTTTTATCTTATTCTTTCCTTCATATTTTTTATGCCTTTCGATACGGTTGTAATAGCGTAGGATTTTATCTTTTTTCATTTTATTTACTTTGTAAAAATGCTAGTAATTAGGCGTGTATGGAAATATAAAATCAACAAGTAAACAAACCAAAAAATCCAAAAACACTCTTTAATCCTTACTTGAATATATCTTAAAACCCGTAAAACACTCAACAAATTAAAACTCCCCCCAAGGGCATGTTATCTCCGTTCTACTGCGATACCGGCCGTGCCTATTGCTATAATACGTGCGTTAATGTCGCCCACTAAAAAACACAAACAAATCAACTTTTTTCTAGAGGAACTACGGTGTTTTGATTCCTTCATTGAATACGTAGGCAAAGGGTCGCGAAACCCTCACGAACGCAATAATAAAAACTCATTTCTTTCCCCTTAAGCAAACATAGTTGTAGATAAATACACCCTTGTATATAAAAAACAATTTTAACCAAAAACAGATATTCCAAAAGGTTCCTGCGGAGTACCGCAGATGCATTGCGTGCTAATACCTTCCCATTGTATAACCAACCCCCTAACTCTTGATCTCTTTCAAAAACGCATTGTATTTTCATTACTTTTAAGTATTATTTTATATTACATGTTTTAGGGTTTTATTTCTCTCTTTTCCCTTTCCCCTTGGAAATAATAAAGAGCGGTGGCGACTCTTGCTTTTGCGAGTCGAGTTAATTAATAGCTCGATCTCCGATTTTCACCGCTACAGAATTGGCGACTCTACTGGGGACAAATTGAACTCTTGCTGGTCCATCCCTAAGTGGGTTAAGCCTAATTTGTCTTATCTGTTTTTATTATTATTTGTTTATATGTTTGATTATATGTATATATTATGGTTATTTGGGGTGTTGATTACAAAGGACAAGTCCTATACCCGGACTAAGTTACACTTAGGAATAAGACGGGTAGTATAGTCATGTTAACTTTGGGGGAGTAATCCCGAAGAAGGAGACATGAAATCCCCCACTTAGTGGAAGCCCCTTTGAACATAGTATTTGTTTACCGAGTAATCGGGAAGACATTATTGCTTTCAACCTGGGAGCCAGAGAAGCTGATAACCGTAGAACCCTTAACCCATCTTGGCCTCTTAGGTGTAGTGCAGAGACTATAACAGAGTAATCCGAAAGTAGTTGTCACGCGATGCTGCACTCAGACGAGTTTCTCTTGAGAATATTGCTAATTACCGAGTAATCGGGACGTTGGTAATATCCGAAGGAGGAATGTGGACTCTGGGAACTTTTAGAACCTTGTTTTACAGGTGTGATTAAACCTTTAGTACATACCTTACGGATGTTTTTTACCTTTGACTCCATTCTCGTGACGTTGAACCTTTCGACTTTATTTGTGACCTTGCTTGTGGTTGTTGCATAGCCATACCTTCATGCATCCATGAAACCCGTTTTCACTTGATTTTCAAGGAATCTGGAAGTCTTTCTTTGTATATATCACAAGTTTTGTCAAGCTCAATAGATCTTGGGTGTGGATGGGGGTGGAAACCCTAATCCACCAAAATGGATGATTGATCTTGATGATAACTTGATCAATGTTTGGAGCCAATTTAAAATTCATCTTCTATCTTCATACCTTAATGTTTACAATTTAATACCTTGAAGATCAAATAAAACTCTCTTTTACATTCACATATCATGCATCATTCTACAATTTTTGTTTCACTTTCAAAGGTCTTTTTCCAAGTCTTATTTTTCCTTTGGTCTGACCAATACGACACTCACGCTAAGAGAACAATGGAGAATATCAAGCAAGAGATTTCTGAACTCCACAGAGAGTTGACTAATTTGAAAGCTAGTACGGATCACTTAACTGTTTTGGTTGAAATTTTGGTTGCCGCCCAAGTCAATCCTTCTAAGAAAGAAGAAGTGATGGCAAAGGTCTTCACTGAAACTCTGAAGTCATTCATTCATGAGAAGATGATAATTAATGCGCCTAGTGACTTTCCTGACAAGGTGAATGTGGGAGTGCGTCTAGAAGAAGATGTCTGAAAGGGATGTTTATATGAAGATGGTGGCTCAGCTAATGGTGTGAAGAAGTTTGATAATAACGTTTCCAAGAAGAGAACCAGAGGAAGAAATAGTCATCGTCAGAATCATCATGTTTCTCCTATTCATCAATAGAATCAACAAGGTCCTAATCATAGGAAATCTCGGTTTGGTCCAATTCCAACAACCTATACAAAGTTATTTCATGTCTTGATGCAGAGGAATTTGGTTCAGACCCGACCTCCACCGAAGGTTCCTGAGAAGATACATTGGTATCACAAAGCTGATTTGACTTGTTCCTTTCATCAAGGTGCTCCTGAGCACGACTTAGATGGTTTCTTTTCTTTGAAGATTGAGGTTCAGAGGATGGTCAGAGGTGGTATTTTATCATTTGAAGACGGCAGTCTTAACATTCAAGTCAACCCCATTGCTAAAGCATGAGTTAATCTCTATTAATTTTGGCCTTGAAGTTTAGGAGAGGTTTCCTTCAGTACAAGTCTAGATGGAAAGCCTTCCTAGATTATTAACTCATTTCTGCTTTTTTTTGTAATTTTTCTTGTTTATCAAAACATTGTTTGCGTGTAAGAACTTGTTTACATTTGAATAATTATCTTAATACAATGAGTATGTTTGTCTTGAAGAAATTCATTCGTTTCACTCATATTTATTTTCAAATTTTAAATTGCTTTTTGCATTATGATACCAACTTGTTGCCCATTCTCTTGCCTAGGCAGAGATTGAAGGGAGGATGATGATCTAAAGAACACAAAATCTCTGGTTGTATGCTTTTGAATAAAATCTTGCTGACGATGTACAGGCATTATTTCAAATCCCTAAACACCGGAGATATAAGGAAGATAATCCCTTGCTAACCCCTTTTGAGCCTTGAAGTAGGAGTTTCTTTTCTTTACGAAAAAACCCTCAAATTTTAACCTGGGGCAGGGTAGTTTTCAGTTAATCTGATTGAGTGTTCAAAATTCATAAGGAAGATATTTATGAAGAGAAACTACGAGGGCTATCCTTCATGTATAATGAAGCCAGAAGATGTGGAACTATAATGTTATCTCTCATTCATCAAGAAACGAGGCAGTCATAATCTTTTCAACAAGTTAAGACAAGCTAATGTCACACGTTTTGTTCAAAAATCAAGAAAAGAGAAAGCCTGCTAAGTCAAAAAACTTGAAAACAAGTGACTTAGGCAAAAATTAGGACATCCCGTTGGACTATCAATTCAAAAGAATTAGTTCAGGAAAAAGTTAGGGAAAATAAAAATTGAAAAGAAAGGACTACAAAGAAAAGTCCTCAGCAAAGAACAAATTGGTGACTACAAACACGAAGACATAAGGGTGGTTTCTACTCCGAAAGCCTCGTCGTTTCCTTAACCGTCACAAAATCCTTTTGAGAGATGAACACTCATGTTGAATTAACTGAACATAAGGTTGGAGAACATCATGAAGAATGGGTGGGCACCTATAAATTTTGAGCCTTAAAAAATCTTTTTTCTAAAAACCATGAACCAGGCCACGTTACAACCCTCAAAAGTCCTAATTGAAGCAAGGTTATTCTGAAAGCATACTTCAATGAGATAGTGTTCCTGACTCCCATGAATGTTCTAAATAGTTATGTTGATATCATATGTTTTTCCTATACA
This sequence comes from Vicia faba, assembly GCA_948472305.1. Taxonomy (NCBI): domain Eukaryota; kingdom Viridiplantae; phylum Streptophyta; class Magnoliopsida; order Fabales; family Fabaceae; genus Vicia; species Vicia faba. The sequence goes on from OX451737.1 coordinate 698,865,038, forward strand.
AAAATAAATGGTGCTCTAACTCGCAAAATTTGTGTGATATCTTTTCAAAATCTTCAAGACTTACATAACTGTTGCATTAGAATTTTCATTCTCATAATAAACTTTTTCTAACTGCAAAACATTTGTTTTATATCAAGGAAGCTCACATATAAGCACTAGTGATAAGTTTATTCTTTTAAGGCCTGAAACTCTGTTGAGTAATTAGAGAATCATTTCAATAAAAAATCATATCAGGGGGCATGTCACATGAAGACCTTAAGCACGAACATGTTGCTTCTCCTAGTTAATGCTTTCCCAACTTGTTTACTCTTTTGGGGCAAAATTTGAAGACTTTGTTGTGCCAACTACAGTCAATTCGGGGCAATCACGTCGAGATTTGATGAATCTCTCTAAGAGTTTGAAGACACCAGAGCATGGTGAATGCCAGGTCTTTTGTAAAATCCTCTTGAGACGATTTCTCCTCATCAACCATATAGCTTGGGGAATTTTAGAAGTGAAGTTATTCGCAAGAATTATCGTGCAACATGCAGCTTATCAGTAGTAAACTTGGGGCATCCAAAATTAGTCCCGGGGGAAATCCAGATTTGTTAAGATATGTGATATGTTTTGCACACATTATCAGAGGGTGGTGTTCCCAGTATCTCCAGCTAAGCATGACTTTTTCCAGCTGAAACATTGTTCGTGTTGTTATCCTTTTAATGTATTATTGACGATAGAAGATTGGACTTTGGGTTTCCTACCTGAAAATATCTTCCCCTCCATAGATATTTAAGCCTTGTAAAAGGACTTTGCTCCAATGATGGCTTTTGTTTTTATCTCCAGTAATGTTACCATCTTGTTGAGATTAGCTGAGTGTCGGGTTGTGCTGTGATGTCTTATCATCTTCTGTCTATCTCCTCTATTTATTTTGTCAGCATATACATGACATTCATTTATTCATTCACACTTGCATCATGCACACACATTGATATTTGTTGATGTTCTTGATCTGTATACTTTGGTTATCGTATTTCCTCTTATCAAATAGAGTGTCAACTTAAGCAGAAAGTGTATCCTTTCTAATTCCCCACTGAGTTTATTCCTCATGGAAGAGTTGTTGCTTTAGCCTTCCTTTCTGTCTCAGGATAGGATAAGTCTCGGTTGAGTTTATTCCTCATCTGGTAAGGTCTTGTTTGACTGTTTCTCTCCAGTTTGTTCTTGGATTGCATTTTGTCTATTACAAATGTTGCTTTGAGAATCTCTCTAAGCTGTGAAACCTAGATGGAGAGTTCATTGATCTTGCGTATGTAAATACTTGGTCTCCTCAGGAAGGATTTATTCATGGTTCCCCATTGAAGATGAACTTTATTCCCTAGTAGTGTTATCATAACCTTCTTCTGGAATATCGACGTGACAACAAGCGACTGACTTCTTATTTGAGCAATTTGATTATTTCTGAATTTCTTTATGTTATGACAAGCGGCAGTCTCTTCATGAGCAGTTTGTCCATCCCCGATGAAATTATTGATTCTCACCTCCAGCAATATCTTCACGATATTTTATGGATACCTTTTTGAAAACAACAAGCGGTGGTCTCTTCATGAGCAACTTCTATGTTATTGATACCTTTGAGAAAACAGCAAGCGGCGGTCTCTTCATGAGCAACTTGTATGTTATTGATACCTTTGAGAAAACAGCGAGCGACGGTCTCTTCATGAGCAACTTGTGTGTTATTGTTCTTTTGAAAAAAATCAAGCGGCGGTCTCTTCATGAGCAACTTGTGTGTTATTGCTACCTTAGAGAAAACAGCAAGCGGCGGTCTCTTCATGAGCAACTTGTGTGTTATTGATACCTTTGAAAAAACAGCAAGCGGCGGTCTCTTTATGAGCAACTTGTATGTTATTGATACCTTAGAGAAAACAGCAAGCGGCGGTCTCTTCATGAGAAACTTGTGTGTTATTGATACTTTTGAAAAAAAACAGCAAGCGGCCGTCTCTTCATGAGCAACTTGTGTGTTATTGATATCTTTGAAAAATAGCAAGCGGCGGTCTCTTCATGAGCAACTTGTGTGTTATTGATACTTTTGAAAAAAAAAGCGGCGGTCTCTTCATGAGCAGCTTGTATGTTATTGACACCTTTGAAAGGAAGCAAGTGGCGGCCTCTTTATTTGAGCAGCTTGTGTATCCCCAATAATGCAAATGACACCTCTTCGGAAAAGTTCCATGGGGGAAATTTGTATTTTATCCTTTTCAAGCGATATCTTGGTAAAATTCAAAAGTCATAAATGTTTATTTCCAGTCTCAGTACTGATGCCAATCATTTTACAGTCTCAGTACTGATGCCAATCATTTTCCAGTCTCAGTACTGATGCCAATCATTTTCCAGTCTCAGTACTGATGCCAATCATTTGCCAGTCTCAGTGCTGATGTCAATCATCATCTGCCAGCCTTAGTGTTGATGTCAATCATTTCTTTTCCAGTATCAATACTGATGTAAATCATTCAAGAGTCTCTCATTTGAAGCCTATGAATCTTGTTTCCCCAGTTGAGTTATAATCTCTTCCCCTATGTGATTACTGTGCTTGGTTTCTCAAGTAGTAGTTTGTCTCATACGGCATCATTCCTTGTTAAATTCAAAATCTTACATTCATAACATATCATAAACATAATTGCGGTATCTTAAAGCCAAAAATTGTGTATTCTATATTTAAGTCCCTTCAATCTCGTCGAAATGAAGATCCCAATCTTCATATCTCCAGATAGAAGAAACTTAAATAGGGGCAGCTGTCATACCCCAATTTTTGACCTAAGATCCCATTTTTATTTTTGCATTTTTATACAAAACTCAAGGTCACTAAATACAGTTGGTTTTAACCTCTCACCTTCGAGCATTGATTATCCAGAAATTGTCAAGTGTTTTGAACATTCTTAGCCTATGTATCACTAACTTCTAATCAAGCACGAAATGTGTGTTTTTTGTTTCTTTGATTTCATGTGCTGACAGGTCTCCTTCGATTCTACATACTTCATTTGGATTTGAAACCTCCTTCGAATGCAACTTGGATTACATCCTTTGTTTTGAGCAAGAGCCTCCTTCGAATGCAACTTGGATTACATCCTTCGTTTTGAGCAAGAGCCTCCTTCGAATGCAACTTGGATTACATCCTTCGTTTTGAGCAAGAGCCTCCTTCGAATGCAACTTGGATTACATCCTTCGTTTTGAGCAAGATCCTCCTTTGAATGCAACTTGAATTACATCCTTCATTTTGAGAAAGAGCCTCCTTCGAATGCAAGTTTAGAAACACCCTTCGATTCAGAAGACAGAAACTTCCCTCACACTAAAAGGCAAAAACCCTCTTGATGATGTCCTTTGATCCAGGAGGAAAAAGCCTCTCTTTTTCCCTCTTTCGATCACACATCCTGCCCTTGCACGCCTTTTTTCATTTGGGGGAGTGACTTCTCCAACGTTGCAAGCTTCGATTGAGCCTTCCATCCCTGGCACACATCATTCGCTTGGGGGTGTGAATCCTTGGTCACAAGTGTTTTGTCATTCTTTCGTTTGGCCATATGGCCCCTTTGTAGGTAAATTTGAGTGGGAAGGATTTCCTGTTAAAAATGGCCTGTTCCAAGCATACAAGCTCTTCACTATGTCATTGCCTCAGGCGAAGAAAGCATCTTGGTGGTGCATTCGAAGAGTTTTGTCAGGCATGTTTGGATGTCCCCATTCGAAGGACATATATTACTGATCCATCCCAAGAGCATTATTTTGGCCCATTCGAAGGATTGTCTAGGGAAGTCATTCGAACGTCACTTCGATTGAAAAAAGGAGATGGTTACTGAAAGTCTGGTGGAAAGGTGAGTCTAGGGAGTCAAGACAAAAGGATGAGAGGCCAGAGGCATTTTTCAACCAAGTCACATGCGCTTCCAGGCTCGGGCCTGATTCACTGGCCATAAAACTCCAAAACTGCTGCACAACAGTCCTGAAACACTGCCCCATTCCTTGCACCAAAATGGCAATAAAGCAATGTCCCTCAAAGGCTACAAAGAGCAGCTTACTCAAATTGTTCAAGTTATTTTGTTTTCCCTCCAAAAACTTCAGCCAACTTTTCCTATAAATAAGAGGCTCCAACACATGTTTAAGGGAGGACCTTGGGACTAGAGGAACGAATCCCCCAAATTTTCTCAAACACAACAAAACTCTCAAGTTCATCAACACTTGAGAAATCAAAAAACCCAGAATCCCAAACACTCATCTCTTTTGATTCTGAAGAACACCCCACACATAGAAGTTTGTTCAAACTCAAAGACAACCTTCTGTGACAACCCTTCGAACCAAAAGCAAACCCCCTGTGACTATTCTTCGAATTCCAGAAACGTCCAGGTAGCAGTTCAAGTTCGAATCCCACATCCATTCAAGGCCTGAAGCAAGGTAAGTTATTCTTACCTTTGAACTTTCTGTTTCATGACATAACATGTAAATAATCTTTTCGTTCGTTTCAAACATGTACATACCATTGTTCCTTTCATTTCCACCCTTTTAACATGTTATTTTCTCAGAGCTAACCCTTTCGTTTTTTTTACTTTCTGTTTACCTGAACTTGCTTTAACTGTTAAACTGTTTACCAAACAAATACTAGCATGGCCTCAGGCCATGTTGCCATTTAATGCTTTAAATGAAAGAAATAGGAAACAGGAAATAGGAAACGAAGCTTCTGGCTTCTGTCCTCTTTCTCCAGGTTGAACGAAAGAGACAACCAGGAATATGAAACTAAGCCTTTGGTTTCCACACTGACTTCCAGGCCCCAGTCGAAGGATACAACTTGCTGTTGCCTTTGCCCAATCGAAGCACAGGACCTCGCCCCTGCCAAGGCCCAATCGAAAGACGTGACTTTGTTGTTGCCAGCCCCAATCGAAGGAGGCCAACAAAATTCAAGTCGAAGGGTGCTACTTCCTGGGTCAAAAGACACTCATTTTTCTTACTTTTATCTTATTCTTTCCTTCATATTTTTTATGCCTTTCGATACGGTTGTAATAGCGTAGGATTTTATCTTTTTGCATTTTATTTACTTTGTACAAATGCTAGTAATTAGGCGTGTATGGCAAGATAAAATCAACAAGTAAACAAACCAAAAAATCCAAAAACACTCTTTAATCCTTACTTGAATATATCTTAAAACCCGCAAAACACTCAACAAATCAAAACTCCACCCAAGGGCATGTTATCTCCGTTCTACCGCGATACCGGCCGTGTCTATTGCTAGAATGCGTGCGTTAATGTCGCCCACTAAAAAACACAAACAAATCAACTTTTTTCTAGAGGAACTGCAGTGTTTTGATTCCTTCATTGGATACGTAGGCAAAGGATTGTGAAACCCTCACGAACGCAATAATAAAAACTCATTTATTTCCCCTTAAGCAAACATAGTTGTAGATAAATACACCCTTGTATATAACAAACAATTTTAACCAAAAACAGATATTCCAAAAGGTTCCTGCGGAGTACCGCAGATGCATTGCGTGCTAATACCTTCCCATTGTATAACCAACCCCTGAACTCTTGATCTCTTTCAAAAATGCATTGTATTTTCATTACTTTTAAGTATTATTTTATATTACATGTTTTAGGGTTTTATTTCGCTCTTTTCCCTTTCCCCTTGGAAATAATAAAGCGCGGTGGCGACTCTTGCTTTTCTGAGTCGAGTTAATTAATAGCTCGATCTCCGATTTTCACCGCTACAGAATTGGCGACTCTACTGGGGACAAATTGAACTCTTGCTGGTCAATCCCTAAGTGGGTTAAGCCTAATTTGTCTTATATGTTTTTATTATTATTTGTTTATTTGTTTGATTATATGTATATATTATGGTTATTTGGGGTGTTGATTACAAAGGACAAGTCCTATACCCGGACTAAGTTACACTTAGGAATAAGACGGGCAGTATAGTCATGTTAACTGTGGGGGAGTAATCCCGAAGAAGGAGACATGAAATCCCCCACTTAGTGGAAGCCCCTTTGAACGTAGTATTTGTTTACCGAGTAATCGGGAAGACATTATTGCTTTCAACCTGGGAGCCAGAGAAGCTGAGAACCGTAGAACCCTTAACCCATCTTGGCCTCTTAGGTGTAGTGCAGAGACTATAACGGAGTAATCCGAAAGTAGTTGTCACGCGATGCTACACTCAGACGAGTTTCTCTTGAGAATATTGCTAATTACCGAGTAATCCGAAAGTAATAAATGACCATATTGGACAATTGAAGGAAATTGGAATGGCTAGACGCTGATTTCATTGGGCCGTCTTAAAGCCTGGTCCATGTAGATTTTTATGAACTTCACTAGTGGAACAAAAAGGAGTCGTTTATGGATCACTATAGAATTGGGCCAAATAGAATTACCTTGAAGCCAGATAATGACTTAAACAAAAACAAAAACTGTCTTGATTATTAGATTCAGAGTTTGGGCCGAAACCAACTTCCTTTAAGCCACGTGTGTTTTTGGCTGTCAGCTTATGAACAAAAAAGGGGCTCCTAGACATTTGGTCATGGGCCTAGCGCCCTTGCTACTCATACACCCTCATTCTTACTTCATACCCATATTTCCTGTATTTTCACTTTTGTTTTTTTAATTAATTATAATCTCTCTTTCCTAATTTTTGTCGATAAAAATACTTGATAAAATATAATAAAAATGATAAAAGATAGTAGAATATAATAAGGAATTAATTCTTTAGTTTTTAGATTTTTCCTTACATAAAAAATTAATAAAAAATACTTTTTTCCTTTTAGTTTTTATCCATATTTTCGTGCTGCTTTTCCTTGTTATTTTTGACGCGTATGTGCATTATGCAAGGTACATTCTTTTGATTTCGTTCATGTAACATAAAAAGTTGTTATATGATCGAAGCATATGGCTTATGCTCGCTTTCGATGCGACACGCCTTATTTCTCATCCTCCTGAGAAATTCATATCGTATTATATATTGTCCTGATACATGTGATATTTGTGATGCTTTGTGAAGGAACTTCTGATTACGCGTTGCATTTGCAACATGCGTTTTCTTTTATCCTAGTTGGATATTGTTTCTGACTTTGTTTGTTCTTGGTGAAGCTTGATCAACGAGTACTCCCTTCTTCTCCATTGCCTTCATCTTCTTTCTACAATTTGCTTGCTTATGGTAGTTGCCGCTACTTCTTGTATATTTCTCCGCACTTTATCGCATTTATTTACTACTTTTCTTGAGATCATGAGAAGTAGGGCTTTACTGTTTTCTGATGCCATGAGAAGTAGGAATAGAGATGTATGATGAGGGTGTCCGTTGCTGATCATGTTAGGAATCCCTCTGGTTTATTTAAAGACCTATTTAGGACAATTGCACATTGTTTGCCATTGTGTTCTACTTGTGTGTGGTTTGTTTAAAACCCTACCTTTGTGTAGGTATTTTGTAAGTGTGTTTATACTTTTTCCCGCACTATTCCACCATCCCTTATTGAAGTCCTCAAAAGGAGGCGAGCGGGGAGGGTTCACAATCAACCCCTACAATTTCGTCAGTGTCATCCTTAGCTCGTGATGCATCATGATGCTTCAGAGTTGTGGCTGCTCTTGTTTATCTATTCCGCCATGTGGGGAAGGGTTTTACAATAGAACACACATGCTTTGTCAGGAGTTCGCATTGGCCGATGATGAAACTTCGTGATTGTTCATATTGCCTTCTGTCACCTACCTTGATCTCCTATATCTTGGATTGGTGTTCAGTCTCTTTTGACATCAAAATTTTGTTTTACATCCTACTCCCGCTTGTTTGTCTCGGGTGATATGCTCCCATTGACTAAAGCATTTCGTTTCTTTTCCTTACTCTTTTATGTGTGTGCTCTTTCGAGCTTGCTTGTTTTATTATTGTAATACCATGTTCCCTTAGGATGTGCCTGCTCTTTTCGGATGCAAGTTAAACCTTCGGTTACAAACCATACATGCTAACATTAGGTAGAGATTTCCATTTCATCCTTGATATAGGGTCACCATTGTATGATAACATTAGGTTAGAAATAGGCTAGTCCCCCGTAGACTCTTTTCTTCCCTTTTTGCATCTTTTCTTTTAAAACTAAAACCTTTTCTTAGCAAACTATAAATCATGCTAATCATACTTAAACCCTTTTCAAGGTAACAAAAATACAAACCAACTCAGACCGTTTTGTGCGCCCAAGCACCTTTTCTCTAAAAAACCCTTTTCAAGAAAGGACATGATTAATTTAATTTTGTGCCAACGCGTGAGTCTCTAAAGGTTCAGCTACTGCAGAAGGTGGAATTAACATTGTCCATAAAAAACACAAAACAAAAAAACATGTGAGTCGAACTACGGTAACTCTGATTCCTCAAAAAGGATACGTAGACATTGGGGTAGGGCCCAAGCGAGTACAACTTTATTTCCCATACATTCTTTTCTCCTGTCTTTTGCATGCATTCTTCCTCAGTAATAAACAATAAGCATAAATTAGACACACCCATAAGATAGATAACAATAGTGAATACCATAGAGTACTACGAGCGTGTGTGGTGCTAATACCTTCCCCTCGCGTAACAAACTCCCTTACCCGATCTCCCGGTTGCAAGACCGTAACTTCTCCCTTCTCAGGTTTTCTTGATGTTTACATTTCCCTTCATGTGGGAAAAATACGTTCGATGGCGACTTTATTGTTTGATGATTCTCAGCCGGTTGTTTCAGCTGGCGACTTCACTCGGGATAGGTCGACCAAATACTGGTCCATCCCGGAGTCCATCCTAGCTCTTGTTTTCTTTTCTTTGGGTGTTTATTTTTTAAGCTTTCAGTTTATTCACCCATACATGTTTACTTGAGCATATGTATGCATTGAATTTTACTATTTTCCATATATTACTGATGTACTGGATCTTCTTCTTGATTGGTTTGGAATGTTACTATGAGTTGAGAGACCCAATATCCAAGCTAGAGTGTACTATCTAGGATACTAGGAATAGAGTGGGGGAATGACGGCTATAGGACGTGGTCTGACTAGTGCAGTCATGTCATATACCATGCTCGGATGAGGTTCAATTGGAGGTATTTTTGTCATGCACGTCTGTGTTGTAATGATTTTACTTTCAAGCGGACCCTTGATTTTTGAGTTACCCTTGCCCTACCCTGACCTAGTCGTCACCCATTAGTGGGGAGGGAATAATCTTTACAGGTATCATTGGTGACTATGTTCATGGAGTGATTGTATGTTCTGTTGGTGACTATGGGGGTTCTCAGATTTATTTCCTGAGTTCCTAATCTGATGTTCATGGGGTTCTTCCAGTTATGTTTCGAACCTGTCATCCTAGTACTAGCAGACAATGTGGAGATAATACAGTAGAAATAAGTATCATGGAAGTAGTAATCCCATGATCACTTGCACTTACAACATAGCATGTTTACTTTTCAAAAAGAAATGTCAGAAAAATGAAACTATATATTAACCTTGCATGTGAATGTCCATTCCGGAGTATCTCACGAAGTTATAGTTTTCGTCAGTAACGTCTAGCAACAACGATGTTCTCAAGAGGATCAAAAGAGACATTTGTACTTATCATTTCCGCTCAAGTTCTTGGCCTTCTTTGAAAAGTTTGAAAGATTGTTTAGTCTGTCCTAATGCAGAGGCTTTTAGTGAAAGACATGGTAGCACTTTGACTTTAATTTAGTTTTACGACTATGAGTTACACTGTTTCACCTTCCAGGACTAACAGATTGCTCCGACTTTGAAACAGTACTCTCATTTAATCAAGTTCACCGAGCACATATTTGTTGTTGTTCTTAACGAGCCCGATTTTGAAGCTATTACTAAGGCATTTTATTTGGGCCTTAGTAATGTTAGATAAAGATGGAAAAAGAATGGTATCCTACCCTCAGACTGATTATTATATTATTGTTCTGATTAACACCGGGCTTGTTGGGAGGCATCCTTTATCTTATACTTTTTCAAACTTCTTGTATTGAACTCCCCTGGAGTTTCTCTTATTTCTGGATATTTTCTTTATATGGTCATTCTTATTATCATGTTTCTCGATTATTACTGACGTTGATTGAGCTGTGAAAAACCAGAATGGACAATCATTACATACATCATACATATCATGCTTTTCTTGAATTGCAGGTCCTCTGGTTGGAACTCTTATTTGATGGTTTTTCCTCTTATTATCATAATCTACAAGACAACTTCCTTACATCCTTATCGCACTCGATCTAACAAGTTGAAGATTATGGAGAAGATTGAGCAGAACCAGGCTGCCCTACGCAAAGACATTGACACCATGGGTGATCAAATGAATCAGCTCGTGGAAACTCTTCACGTCGTCATCCAAGGGTAGGAAGAGTTTAGACTGAGTGTTACTAAGTTGGTTGATAATGCCTCTATGTCCGAGAATGGTGGACCCAGGAATGACAATGAGGGAATTCCTAAAGAGAATCCACAGATAATTTTGGATGATCACCATGATGTCATCGACCTCGATGGCTCTCCAAAGGATTCTACAACTGATTTGTATGAAATTGCTAAAATATATAAGGCTTTGGAAGAATGTTTAAAGGCTATGTAGACTTCCAAAAGGCCGATATTCAGTGCTGCTGCTATGTGTATGTTCTAGGGGTTATGATTCCACCAAAGTTCAAGGTACCGGAATTCGACAAGTATAAGGGGGTTACATGCCCAGAGACTCATCTCCGATCTTACTGCAGGAAGATGGCCGCTTATGTTAGCAATGAGCCGTTGCTTATGCATTTCTTTCAAGACAGTCTGGCTGAAGCTCCATTAGAGTGGTACATGCAGTTGGAGCAAACTCATGTTAGTACTTGGGGTGAGCTTGTCGATGCTTTCCTAAAATATTATAATTACAACACCGCCATAGTGCCTAGCCGTGTATAGTTACAGAGTATGGCTCAGAAGACTAATGAGTCTTTCAAGGAGTATGCCCAGAGGTGGTGCAGTCTGGCCACGAGGGTCCAACCTCTTCTCCTCGACCATGAGCTAATAGATTTGTTTATGACTACCCTCCGAGGTTCGTATTTGTAAAACATGCTTGGTAGTAGTTCTGATTCCTTTTTAGATATTGTTATCATTGGGGAGCGTCTTAAAATGTGTAATAAAGCAGGGACTATTGCAGGTGCATCCGACATAAATAGTAATAACAACTCATGTAGTGTAAAGAATTTGTATTTTAGCGGTCTTGTCAAGAAGAAAGAAGGAGAGGTGAGCAATGCCTCCATTGATAAGGGAAAAGCTGATGTACAGGTTCCATATTATAAAACTCTTGTTGCTGCTCCGCAACAACCGTACACACCATTGGGAAACTATCAACAAAACCAAAGGCCCCAAGGACAAAGGGGTCAACAAAGGCCGAAAAGGTATCCTGAAGGGAAGTTGGATCCGATTTCAATACCGTATGCCCAATTGCTTCCTTAATTGCTAGCCGGCCAATTGGTACAGCTCTGAGAGTTAGGGCCTCCATCGGTTGAACTTCCAAGGGGTTATGACATTAATGTACGTTGTGAGTTTCATTCAGGCGCTCTAGAAAATTCAATCGAAAAATGCAAAGCTTTAAAGTACAAGGTGTAAGAACGTTTGGATTCCAAAGAGTTAACCGTTGCTTCTATGGGCCCTAATGTTCAGAATAATCTTATGCCTCCCCACCATGGGTTTGCTGCTAATGTAATTGGGTTCGATGATGGGCGTGATTTAGTGACACGGGTTGATGAGGTTCAGATGTCAATATCGGTTTTAATAGAACACCTTCTACAACAAGAAGTTCTACAAGAGCTTCATTACTTTTGTTTGAAATGCTCGTCCAATCCGGATGAGTGTGATGATTTGAAAAATTCCATTCAGAGATTGATGGACGAAGGGGTTGTTAGAGTTGAGAAGGTCATCCCCTAGGGTTATGTTGTTATTCTAGAGATTCTGTATTATCCGGCCAATGTTTAGAGTAATACTTCAAGAGTTCCATTGGTTGTACAAGTTGCAGTGCTCCTTGCACCAGATCTTCCAACCCAAGCCCTGACACCTCCAAATCCAGTTCCCGTTTCGATAGCTGATAGAAGGGAAGTGCCATGGGAATACAATGTTATTTACATCCGTGGAAAGAAAGTTGTTTGTCCTCCGATTGAGAATGAGGATATAACCAACATTGTTGGAACCAGTAGAATAACCCGAAGAAGAAGAGTCTTTTCTCCTACTCCACCTCCTCCCGAAGAAGTTAATGAAGAAATCCTTGTGAAATATAAGGGGATGAAAGTAGTCAGTGATTCTCCCAGGACGTCTTTTGAACAACAAGTGGAGCAGTTAATCATGGTGATCAAGAAGAGTGATTTCAAGGTGGTTGACCAGCTCAATCAAATACCTGCAAAGATATCGATCTTATCTCTCCTTCTAAACTCTGAAGCACATCGAGCCGCTTTGATGAGAATTCTGCATGGTTCTCATGTGAATCCTGAAATTTATATGGCCTAATTTGAAGGGGTTATTACAAATATTTCCATAGGGAACTGTCTAGGTTTCAGTGATGATGAGCTTCCTCCTGAGGGCCGAGCTCATAATAAAGCGCTGCATATCTCCATTAGATGTTTAGACACTATGATGTCTCGAGTCTTGGTAGACACCGGGTCTTCTTTAAATGTGAAGCCTAAACATACTCTGTTCAAGCTGAACATGGAAGGGGTCATGATGAAACCTAGCACGCTAACATTCAAAGCTTTTGACGGGTCAAGCAGATCTGTGGAGGGAGAAGTTGACCTACCCATCAAGATCGGTCCCCACGTATTCTACCTGTCATTCTATGTCATGGATATTCGTCCGTCTTATACTTTCCTGCTGGGACGCCCATGGATCCATATGGTAGGGGTTGTAACCTCAACTTTGCACCAACGTTTGAAATTCATCATCCAAGATAAGGTCATCGTCATCGACTGAGAGGAAGATATCGTGATAAAAAATGTTACTTCCTTTCGTTATGTCGAAGAGGATGGAGAAATACATGAGGCCCCTTTCTAAGCCTTGAAAATTATTTCTATTGACAAAGTCCTCACCATGTTGGAAACTACAAAGAAGTCCGGAGTTCTAATGGTTTATTTGAGGGATGCCAAAGCCATTATGGAGTCAGGAATTCCCAATTAAGATTGGGGAAAAGTGGTCGAAGTGCGTGAAAAGTAGGACAAGTCTGGTCTCGGGTTCGGGTCCCCTACTTCAGATCGCGTTGGTTCTGGTCCAACAATGATCAAAGGAAAACAGATCCCCCCTGCTTTCAGAGGTGTTTGTTAGTGATGGTCCAAGTGTTCAAGGATAAATTCATGCAGTGGATGGTGATGATAAAGACGGTGCAGATATATCTCAATATATTTACTAGATTGCGCCTGATTAAGAACTCGACAATTTGACTGCTACTGATATTCCCGAAGTGGTTTTGTTTGACATGAAATGTTATTGTTTTAAATAAGTCACGTGCTTTTCCCAAATCATGCTAACAACTTGTGAAAAGGTCCCCCTCATGTTTATATGTTTGTTTAAAATTGAATAAAAATCGCATTTTATGCATAAAATTTTTTTTCTCTCTGTCTTTTCTTTTCTTTTCATAAAATAAAAGAATAGAAATGCTTTTCCTTTTAACTCTTCAACCATTTACCAACTTGCATTCTGTGATACAGTGGCAGAATCGACTGTTTTGAAGTGCTGGTTTGCATTTTATGTTTTGTGTTCGCAAAATGTCGCAGTAAGCAAGAGTCGCTACCGACTTTTATTTCATCCAACCGGAAAGGTAAAAAAGCACAAAAAAAAATCCTTTTTCGAGATATTCTGAGTACGGGGGGTAGATTATAGAAAGGGAAGGTGTTAGCACCCTTTCTATCCATGGTTTTCCATGGGCTCTTAGGTACTTGATCATATTTTTAAAAATTGCTTGTGTATGTGCTTTGTTTTTAAAAAGTTCGACTTCGAGATAACCCTTGTATCAGTCCTCAAAGGTGTGACGAAGTTGTTTTAAAAATTTGTTTGAAAAGTGTAAGTGTGAAAGGTTTCGATTTGAGCAAGTACCTACTAGCATCTACCTACTCGAAAAAAGATTGTTTCTATTCTTGTTTTCTTTAGACAGCACTATCCTATTATAGAGAAATAGGTAGCACCGTCGTTGGAGTTGTAAGGGTCAATTTGAAAGGGACGTACAATCACTGAAGCAATGTTAGGACACTTTAGTAATAACCCCAGAGTCTTAAGATCATATTCGAGGCAACATTTCCGAGGCAACATCCGAACGAGACATTTGATCTTTTTTAGACGGAAGGGCAACCACTAAGACACCCTATACTTAATGATCGTTTACTGAAGGCAACCGAAGTGAGAGCATACCTTAAGAGTGATATGTGCGAGTGATTTGTTTCAGTTATTTATCTTTGCACATTAGGGTTTTCTAATTGTATTAAATTTGTCATGCATTCTTGTCATACAATCCTATTAGCATACATCTAAACAGTTAAATATTTGCAGAATTTAAGATGCGAGAAAGTAAATCTACGCTATTACAAGGCTTCGAGGAAGGGAATTAATTACATAGCCAAAAACCCCGGGAAAAAGCGATAAATAAAAACCCTAGATTAAACTATTACAAATCATGCACAATTACAACAATATTGACAAAATAAATAATATGCACGCGTTGAAGCGAATACGAGATAATTAGGGTTTTGACCCTTGCCTAAACCTAATTGCGATTAATTAAAAAAAATGTTTTGTTATTTTTGTATCTAAGAAAATAATGGCATAGTTAAAATTAAAGATAAAATTCTATGTTCTACTTAATTTTAAATTAAAAATAAATTGATTCCATCTAAAACCTATTTTTGTATTTTGTTTATTTGAAAAATAAAAGAATTAAATCAATAATTTAACCTAATTTGCTAATTAGTTTTAATCATAAAAAAAGTTAAAATTTCCCTAAGTTAAACGAAATTGAATTAAATTAAAAAAATTAATTTTGATTAAAAAAAATGTCTAATTCTAATTTTTTGGTTTCTTGATTTTATGATTTTTTATGAAAAAGAATAATTAGTTGTCAATTAAAATAATTAAAAAAGGGTACTAAAAGAATTATAAATAAATAAAGAAAGGTGAGATGGGCCTGGTGGTTTTTGCTGGAAAATAGGGTTTAGAACTGAATTTCTGGGCCCAAATGGACAGAGGCCTGTTTGACTTTCCCCCATCTAGTGCACATGCTTGACTGAGGTGTATGGTGGTCCTTCCAAGGTGGCAAGTTGATCTGGGGACATTGGTGGATCAGAGGGCCAGATCTTGATGGTGCACGGTGGACGCTGGATGCTGTAATGCGCTAGAATTCCTGAAACAAAATAGCACGAACAAAGTTGGGGACCTGGGGATCAAACCCAGGTCCTTATGCATATTTCCACCCCACGCTACCATCTGATCTACGCACTTCTGTTGTTCATATAATAATAACAATAAATAATATATCAAACACTATGGTTATATAAGAAAAACGCGCATAATTTCAAACTGCCCAACCAGGGGGTGCCACACCTCCATCTTCTTCCTCCCAGCCGTCGTGTTAGGCTATACACTTATACCTACGGCGTGACTCCATGGCTAAACACCTGTAACCTTCAACAATCAAGAAAACGCATGCTAAATCAATTCTAATCACATGGTTCTGTTTTCCTTAAACCCACAAACACCATAGTATTACTTTCTTGGTCCAATTTTACTGATACAGAGAAACCCCAAAACATAAGAGCAAACCCTAACAATGGCATCTCTTGACTCCTGAACTAAAAACACAATTAAACACCACCAAAAGCTTGCAATTTTGATGATAAACAAGGATATATACACAAAATATGCTAATGATGCGTGAATCAATGAAAACGAAATCGAAGTTTTGGGAAAAAACCGCGACTTCTGTACCTATGATTTCAGGCGTGATAGATCTTGCAATTAGTTGGGATATGTTCCTGGGATGTCCAACAATCTATTGGAAATCTGAGAATGGCACGAATTAACCTGTAATACAGAAATTAGATTACCCCTTTTCTTGCAATTTTTTGAGTTTTATTTCACCTATGCACGGCTGCTTTACCCTTGTGCTTGCTTTGGAAATGTTCCATATATAATAGAGAATGCATTAGGGTTGTAAAACTGATCACATCTTTGGAAGTTTTTCAAGATTTGATTTTGTTTTCATGGCATATGTAAACCTTCCAAATTTGGCCTAATCATGCTCTTTTTGTCCCAATTATCATTGATTCGATTTGATCTTGCAAGCTCATCAAATCTTGGTTGCTAACCTGTCACGAAAACCAATAAAATCCAATCTTTGATAATTTTCATCATTTATTTGATTTAATTCAATTTTTAATTAATGAAAAATCAAAATAAATTGAAAAATGAAGCAAACAAATTATGGGTCAGCATATGAGTCGTGGACCACAATATAATTGAGGTGCAAGCATAAAAAGTTGGGCCCATTTAGCAAAAAATGCAAATTTGAGCATGTTTGACTTTTGGCAATTTTGCAAAAAAGGTCAACTTGGACAATGCATAACTCTCTTAATTTTGACCTTAGAGAGGTGTTCTTGGACTTTTTAGAAATCTTAGGATGTCCTCTAAGCAAGCATTTTGGTCTCATCTAAATTGAGTCTTCCATGTTCATGTATGAAGCCTTGACCCAAAAGGTGTTTTTGTTGACTTTTCAAAATGACCTATAATGTCCAAATTCATATCTTCTTGTGAGTGTATATTTTGAACTTGGGAGCTGAAGATGAATTGTAGGAAATTGCATCCTTTTCAAAATGAGCTTTGTATGGATCATTTTTGATAAAGTATAAGAAAGTTATGCTTGGTCAAAGTTGAGTTGACTTTTCCTGCAAAACCCTAATTTAGAAACTTTTGGGTTTTGATGAATTATGGGCAATCCTTGATGAATCATGATCAACCCTTGATCAAATGATGAATGATACTTCAAAATGAGGATGTTGGCCAAAAATAATTAAGTTTGACTGTATGTGGGGCACAGTTGACTTTTGACCTAGCACAATCGATTTCCAAGTATTTGAGCAATTGGTTGAGCAAACTTCCTCTGCAAGGCTTGAAACTTGACATGGATAATCTGGAGAACATATTAGGACAATGGTGAGCATTTTAGTCCTTTGTGGTTCACACATCTTGATGAAGATGGAAACCCTAATTTGAGGTATACTGCCTTAAGAGAGAGTTTGTCTGGTCAATTCTTGAACTTCCTTGAGAAATTTGAGGACCTCACTTGCCATGTATTGAGAAATATGGGAGGGAAAATTTTGGGGTACAACAGCTGCCCCTGTTCAATCTTCTTAAACCTGAGGATGTATATTGGCTTGTCTGCCTTTCGTGATCTGAAGGTGGAAGATGATTGAACACTAGAGTGCCCAGAAATTTGCACTCGCATGAAGTGATACTTGTCTTGTGATATCAGGAATGGGCTTATAGATTCCATTTGGAAGTCAATGACGGAAGATGGGCTTAAAGATGCCATCCGAAGAAGTGTCGATCGTATAAGAGATTCCTTTGCGAGAATCTTTATACATGTTGTTGAGGAGAAATTCGTGGGGGAATGCTGGTCTCTGTCTTGAGAAAAATAGAGTTATAGGAGTTTCAGTTGTCCGTTACTCTACTGGGGAATAGTTCCAGTTTGGGAAACGGAAATAAGCTGTGTGTTTGGTCAGGGTACATGCTGCACTGCGACTTACTGGGGAAATGTGAAATCAATTGTGTTTGATTGGGTCCCGGTCTTACAGTGTTGTGGACTGTTGTTTGGGGATAAGGGAGGCCAAACTTGGATAGTAAGGTTAGGAGAAGGAACCTGGATAGTAGGGTTACTTCGGTATGAAAGCCTGGATAGTAGGGCTTGAGAAGGAACCTGGATAGTAGGGTTACTTCGATATGAGAGCCTGGGTAGTAGGACCGTGAGAAGGAACCTGGATAGTAGGGTTACTTTGGTATGAGAGCCTGGGTAGTAGGGTTGTGAGAAGGAACCTGGATAGTAGGGTTACTTAGATATGAAATCCTGGATAGTAGGGATTGAGAAGGAACCTGGATAGTAGGGTTACTTCGATATGAATGACTGGATAGTAGGGCTTGAGAAGTAACCTGGATAGTAGGGTTACTTCAATATGAGAGCCTGGGTAGTAGGGCTGATGCAGAATGAGTTTGGGTAAAACTGCAGAGGGAACCTGGGTAAGGTTGTTCTTGTCGCGTCGATGATTACTCTATTTAGCTTTGAGTGTTGATCATGGACCTGCTGGAAATTGTTAATAATAATTGTCTTTCCTGAAAGAAATACAAGGTTAGTTATATGCGATGCATGAGATGCATTGTACAATGACGTTCCCAAAAATAAATGAGACTATGTTATATGTGATGTATTCACATGTCATGATGTATGAACAAGAAATGTTGACATAATAATCTGAGTCTGGGAAAATAAATCCCTGATTGCTATGAAAACCATAGTTCCTCCACCTCTGTTGGGGATGGTGAACATAGATGACCGTGCTGGGGATTTGTCCCTTGGTTGGTAAATATTCTGCCGGACGAGATTCCCTCTGCAGATAACTCTGCGGGGAGTAACTCTATTGGAGAGGAGATACTCTATTGATAGATCTGTCGACTTGGAGAATAAATCAGCTGGGGATGAACTTCTGTTGCTGGTGATAAACAAACTCTGCTTGGGGAAAATTTTAACGACTCACTCGCGATTGGGAACCTTTGTTGGGGAGAGTTGTGTCCTGTTTGGGAAAGCTAACACCACTGTCTTTGGATACTTTTTACTCCGTGGGGAGTGTATGTACCACTACTCATGTTCTTAAGCTGGCTCTATCCTGGTACCTGACGAGCAGAGTAACTGTAAGGTTTGGGAACTTCTTCTTTTCCCCTATTTCTGGAATTACAAGTAATTATACTTTGTTTTTCATGTAAATATTTGTGAGAAACAATCATTTTCAAATGCATATATCAAAAATTAATCATTGGACGTTCTTGCAAAACAAAACAGAAAAAGAAAAAACAAGTTGAAATTTCTTGTGAAAATGAATTGTATTGATTTTTGAAGTTGGCCTGTAATAGGCGTTTTGTACAAGGAAGCTGACGTCCCAGTAAGAGAACGCCACCGAAAGATAGAAATTACAATTTGTGTAAAAGAAGAAAAAACAGCTATGTGAAACAATCCCATTGGGTTCCAACTCTGCTATTGCCCTTATATCTTCAAGCGTCTCATCACTTTGCTGCTTGGTCGAAGGTGGATCAGACTGATTGGCGTCGTCCGAGCTTGATAGTCGACACCGAAGTCTGGTTGCGAGATGATCCCATGAGACATAGTGTTATGATTCAATCCCTAATTTTTTCCTGGACTGCCCTTTCGGGTTTTCAGTCCACCGAGATACCCTTTATTGCCCAAGTCGCCTTTTCAGGTTTTTGACTTGTCGAATGTACAATTTTTTCACTTTCATCCGTTACTTTTGTTCGAACCCTTTTGGTTTGCCAGGAAGCCCTTATTTATGCCTAGGCCAGTCAACCTAGCGGGTCTTTGATTAGGCGTAGTATCTTTTCACTATGTCTGCATTAACGGGGTGAGGAAGGTCGTCACCATCCATGGTGGTTAGAATCATAGCTCCTCCCGAGAAGATGTTCTTAACCACAAATGGCCTTTCGTAAGTAGGTGTCCATTTTCCCCTGGGATCACCTTGCGGTAGTATGATGCGTTTGATCACTAGATCCCCGACTTGATATTCTTGGCATTTGACTTTCTTATTAAAGGCCTTGATCATTCTCTTTTGATACGTCTTACTATGACAGATAGCAGTAAGTCTCTTTTTATTAATTAGATTCAGCTGATCAAGTTGGGTTTGGATCCAGTCGTCTTTGTTCAAACCCGCATCCTTCATAATCCTAAGAGAGGGTATCTGGACCTCGGTGGGTAAGACTGCCTCCATGCCATACACCAAAGAGTAGGGTGTTGCCCATGTTGACGTCCGTGCTGAGATACGATACCCATGAAGAGCGAATGGTAGCATCTCATGCCAGTCTTTGTATGTCACTGTCATCTTCTGCACAATCTTCTTGATGTTCTTGTTAGCCGCTTCAACAACCCCATTTATCTTCGGCCGGTAGGGAGAAGAGTTGTGATGCTGTATCTTGAACTGTTTGCAGAGCTCGGTGATCATCGTATTGTTGAGATTTGTACCATTGTCAGTGATAATCCTCTCTGGTACACCATATCGACAGATTAGATTGTGTCGGATAAACCGCACCACGATCTTTTTGGTCACTGTAGCAAAGGAAGATGCCTCAACCCACTTTGTGAAATAATCAATTGCTACTAGAATGAAGAGATTCCCATTAGACGCAGTAGGTCTGATCTTGAAAATCATGTCGATCCCCCACATTGCAAAAGGCCAAGGAGCTGTCAAAACATTCAGGGGGACCGGAGGTACATGCACTTTATCAGTATAGACTTGGCACTTATGACAGGTTCGAGAATGCTGATAACAATTGGCTTCCACAGTGGACCAGTAATATCCTTCCCGTAGGATTTTCTTCTCCATGGTATGTCCACTATAATGAGTTCCGAAGGTAGCTTCATGTAAGTCTGTCATGATCCTTTTAGCCTCGCTCTTGTCTACGCACCGCAATAAGGTCGAATCATGGTTACGCTTATAGAGGATACCATTACTGAGGAATAACTTCGCAACGAATCTTCTCAGAAACTTCTTATCATTAACAGATACCCTCTCGGGGTATTCTTGAGCCTCAAGATACCTTTGTATCTCGTGAAACCAAGGTTTATCCGCTACTTCTTCAGTTTCAATGTCATAACAGTGTGCGGGTTCGTCCAACCTCTCAATGGTAATCTAGGGAGCTTCATTGTCCCACCTGACTTTGAACATAGAAGACATGGTAGGTAGCGCGTCCGCTAATTGGTTCTCCTCTCTGGGGAAATGTTCAAAGGTTATCTCCTCGAAGTGTGGGAGAAACGTCAGTACATACTCTTTGTATGGAATAAGATTCGGGTGCTTCGTATCCCACTCGACTTTGATCTGACTTATCACCAGAGCGGAATCTCCGAATACACTCAAAAACTTAATCCTTAGGTTAATAGCAGCTCGAAGACCCATGATACACACTTCATACTCCACCATGTTGTTGGTGCAGTTAAAACATAATCGGGCGGTGAATGGAGTATGACAGCCTTCAGGAGATATAACTACAGCGCCAATGCCGTTACCCAAAGCGTTCGATGCTCCATCAAAATACATAGACCATCGGGATCCCTCCTCGGGTCCTTCATTCGGTCTAGGTTCTTCGCAGTCCTTCACCAACATGATATTCTCATCCGGGAACTCAAAATTCATGGACTGGTAGTCATCCACGGCTAATGCGCAAAATGATCCGCCAATACACTCCCCTTGATTGCTTTTTGAGTTATGTATTGGATGTCGTACTCGGTTAGGATCATCTGCCATATTGCTATTCTTTTGGACAAGGTGGGCTTCTCGAAAATATACTTAATTGGATCCATCTTTGATATCAACAAGGTAGTGTGAGTCAGCATATACTGTCTTAGCCGGCGAGCAGCCCATACCAAAGCGCATCAAGTTTTCTCAAGCAATGAGTATCGGGTCTCACAGTTGGTAAACTTTTTGCTAAGGTAGTAAATAGCGTGCTCTTTTTATCCAGACTCATCATGCTGCCCCAACACACACCCCATTGAATTGTCTAGCACTGTCAAGTATAAAATCAAAGGTCTTCCTTCAATTGGAGGCATCCAAATTGGTGGTTCTTGAAGGTATTCCTTGATTCTTTTGAAAGTGGTTTGGCATTCATCATTCCACTTTACCACTTGATCTTTCTTCAACAGCTTGAAGATTGGCTCACAAGTAGCAGTCAGATGTGAAATGAACCTGGAGATGTAATTTAGACATCCCAAGAAGCCTCTAACTTCTTTTTTTGTGCGGGGAGCAGGCATCTCTTGTATGGCTTTTACCTTTGCAGGGTCCACCTGAATACCTTTATCACTGACGACGAAACCCATAAGCTTACCAGACCTTACCCCGAAGGTACACTTGTTCGGATTCAATCTCAGCTTGTACGTCTTCAACCTGTCAAACAGTTTCTGGAGATGATCAAGGTGCTCTCCCTCAGTCTGGGACCTGGCTATCATGTCATAAACGTAAACCTCGATCTCGTGGTGAATCATATCGTGGAACAAAGTGACCATGGCGCGCTGATAAGTTTCCCCAGCATTCTTCAATCCGAAAGGCATTACCTTGTAACAGAAGGTGCCCCACTGTGTAATGAAGGTTGTCTTATCCATGTCTTCAGGAGCCATTTGATCTGGTTGTAGCCAGAAAAACCATCCATGAAGGAGAAGATTTTATGTTGTGCGGTATTGTCGATCAAAACATTGATATGAGGAAGTGGGAAATCATCCTTGGGGCTTGCCCTGTTCAAATCTCTGTAGTCCTCACACATTCGTACCTTACCGTCCTTCTTTGGTACCGGAACGACATTGGAAACCCACTGCGGATAAGAAGTGACAGCTAAGAACCCTGTGTCGAACTGTTTCATGACCTCTGCCTTGATTTTCTATGACATTTCAGGGCGCATACGGCGAACCTTCTGTTTTACTGGAGGGCAGTCTTCTTTAGTCGGCAAGTGATGAACCACAATATCAGTGTCCAAACCAGGCATATCTTCATAGGACCAGGCGAAGATCTCAACATAGTCGTGTAGCATTTGTATCAACCGTTGCTTGACACTAGGCTCCATATTCGCACCTATTTTGACCTCCTTCCTATCTTCCTCTGTACCCAAATTCACTGACTCAACCGGCTCTTCATGAGGCTGTATGGTCCTCTCTTCCTGCTGTAACAGTCTAGCAAGTTCTCCAGGCACATCACAATCATCCTCACCTTCGTCCTCGGCTTGGTTGATCAGATTTTCGAATTCATAACTGGCAGTAGTAGAGCTGTTATCAATGGGATCCAGAGTGGATATGGATCTGCATTATAATACGTGAGTGTGTATGTAAGAGAATAGCTGTTTTGATAAAGTGAGAGATAAAAAAGAAAAACAAGTAGCGCAAAATTTTTAATGCAAGAAACGTCCAATGTTTTATTAATGATATATGAAATGACAAATAATAAGCCCTCACAAGCAAAGCCAAGGTGCCTCGGGCAAGGCACCAGGCCATAAAGTTTCAAACTGTTTATTACAAATCATAAAACAAAAAGTCAATTACTGCGGAATAAAAGAAACAGGTATGAAGTCCTTCGTCGTCTAGTTGTACAGTACACCATTGGTTGTTGGGTAGATCCATCTGTCGATGTCTGAATCCTCTTCACTGTCCTTGATTACATTAACTCCCTGATTGCTGATGTGTAGAGGAAGTCTTCTGATCCGTGCGCGCCTAACAGCCCTTTGAGATCTGTAGTAAAGCCCAAAACAAATTTGTCAGTTTTGTGAGTGAAATCAGGGAGTTGACCCCAATTGGTACACCCACCTTCTTCAATTACAACCCTGGCATCCTTGATGGAAGCCATCTTTAGCAGAGGTTTGTTGGTAGCAACTTCAGTTGACGCCAAAGTCTGAGGGACCTCTTCAAATTTCTGACAAGGGGTTTAAATAAATTCCCCGTTCATCTCCATGTAGCGGAAGGAATTGAGATGACTCACCATATACTCCTCTTCACCTCGTACCGTGACAATATTCCCCTTTACTGGATATTTCAACATTTGATGGAGTGTGGATGTAACTGCCCCAGCCTTAAGACTCCAATGACGACCCAGCAAGCAGGAATATGATGGTCTGATATCCATCACATAGAAGGTGGATGCAAAAGTATAAGAGCCAACTTTGACAGGGATGTCCACCTCCCCGTGCACCATTCTTTTTGACCCATCAAAAGCCCTGACCACAATGTTGCTCGCCTTTAGAATCAAGCCTTCACAATCCAGACGGTCTAACGCTTTCTTTGGCAGAACATTCAATAAGGACCCGGTATCTATCAGTACATGGGCCATAGTGGTGCCCCTGCACTCGATCAAGACGTGTAGAGCATCATTATGATTTCTCCCCTTAGCAGTCAAATTTGCATCTGAGAAACCCAACCCATTGTCGGCGGTCAAGCTAGATACGCAATCTTTGAACTGATCGGCTGAAGTTTCCTGCGGCACATGCGTAGTTTTGAGGAATGCGATTAAAGCCTTTGCATGGGCTTCAGAACACAACAACAAGGACAACATGGAGATTTTTTATGGGGTATGCCCCAGCTGCTCGACTACGTTGTAGTCGCTTTTCTTGATAATCTTCATTATTTCCTCTATCTGCTATTTAGAGGTTTCTACAATGATCTTCTTAGGTGCCTTCGTCCGGGAAGGCTCACCTATGATTTCTTTGCCCCGAGTCCTAGATGGCTCGGCGACAGGGGTGATAACTGGAATAGGGACTGGGAAAGTAGTTGATGTACTAGCAGATGGAATGATAACAGGTTTCTGGACAGTTGAAGGGGAAATCTCGGGAGAAAAGAATCTTCCACTTCTGGTGACCTTGCTTTTCCCAACAATATTACTGATATCTATATTGGCTTCTTCAGCCATCAAATCTTGTTTAACACCATGGTAATATACATCAGCACCGTAATGCAATGGGATATCCTTATTTGAGATATATAGGATGAGACCAGGAGCGGTGATTATTAATGGAGCAATTCTAGGAACGGGTGTAAACCTAATAGGTTTTCTCGAGGAAACCTTGGAAGGATTGGCGGAAATGGTTATACTGGCAACATCTTCAAACGGAATCATAGTCTTCTTAAACATAATTTCTTTAGTATCCATCAGGCGCTGAACACCTGACTTCAATAAACAGCAACCGAAAGGCAGAATTGAACACACGTGGCAACCTTCACCACAACCCGGAAATAAACCGGCCAACAACAAATTCTTCTTAACCGTCATCAAAGGAGTAGAAATTTCTTCCATAGAGGTCACAAACGAATCGGTGTCCACAGCATTGACTCCACGACCATGTTTGGGCATAGGAGCAGTTATAACGTTTGGCTTTTCCGGAGCATCAAACACAATCTCTTTAGCTTCCAGCAAATCTTGCACTTTATTCCTCAGAGCCCAGCAATCGTTTGTGTCGTGGCCAGGACTCTCTGAATGGTAGGCGCACCGCGCGTTGGGATTGTATCTGGGAGAAGCAGTGTTTGGATTCTTGGGAGCCTCTTTTAAGGTTGCCAAGTTGGATTTTAACATATGAGGTAGAATTTCAGCCAAAGTCATGTTGATGCGGGTAAACTTCCGTTGTGGTCTTTCCACCCTTTGCTGATTGTTGCATTGTGGGGCAACCGCGGGTCTTGGTATCACTACAGCATTTACTACTTGACGGTGTTCAGGTATACTTTGGCCCCTTGGACCATAGACTGCACTAGCTTCCTTCTTACCGGTGAAAGGCTTCTTTACTGCACTTGATAAGGAATCCTTCTGTATTATACCACTTCAAATTCCAGCTTCTACTATCTCTCCAGTCAAAATCAACTCAGTAAACCCAGACGACGAACAGCCGATCAAATGATTGAAAAATGGACCAGATAACATCCCTAGAAACATGTCAACCAACTCCCTATCAGACAAAGGGGGTTGGACTCTTCCATCCAAGTCTCTCCACTTTTGAGCATAATCCTTAAAACCTTCACTTGCACCCATGGACATACCCTGGAGCTGAGTACGAGTGGGAGCAAGGTCGGCGTTATACTGATACTGCTTGTAAAAAGCAGCAGCAAGGTCTTCCCATTTTCGGACACTGGCTCCTTCCAACTGATAAAACCATTCAAGCTGAGTCCCTGACAGACTATCTTGAAAGAAGTGTACCCACAAATTTCTATCAGCAGTGTGGGGTTGGATTTTTCTGACGTAAGAGCGGAGATGGAGTTTTGGACAGGATACTCCATCGTACTTGGAAAAAACTGGAGCTTTGAACTTATGAGGGATCACCACTCCTGATGCCAGTCCTAGTTCTTCGAAATCCAAACCAGGGATCTTCTGAATCTCCATAGCACTCAGACGGTCTTCTAGCTACTTGTACCTATCCTCAGCAGGAGGATATTGCTCATCATCGTAATCCGTATCATTATCAGAAACTGCAGGACTAGGGTCCTTTACTTTTTCTTGGTTCTCCCCGTCTTTGGATGAGGAGCTCAGATCAGCTGGTTGTCTCAACCTTTCTCCGAATCTTCTACCCATGTTTAGAATACCAATCTTCTTCTTATTCTTTTTCTTCTTCTTCTTCTTCTCTTTCAGAATAAGGGTCTTCAGGTCCTCTTTCCCTTTAGCCAGACTTATGAACATGTGTTGGAATTGGGCGTTCTATGCTTGAAGATCTTTGATAGCTTGTTCAGAAGACATTTATGCTGAAATAAACAGCGAAGAAGATGAGAAACCTATAGGGGTACCTCTGATGATGTGCATGATAATGGGATGCACATGTAATGATTTCAAAGACTTTGGGAGATTTAAATTTGCAAACAAAAAATAAACAAACTTTATTAGATTAACTTTGAAAGGTTCAACAATGCCTTTAAGGCGTTACAAATAAGTAAATAGAAAACAAATCTAAAACTAGAAAAGAAAAATCAAAAGTCCCATGGACGCTTCCTCTTGGTGCTGATGTAGTCATTGATCACTCTTTCCTCCTTGAGCTGCCTGGTGAGCTTCAAAATCTTCCTCTCTTGCTCATGGTACTTTTCCCGGTAAGTATCCCGCTCATTCCTCAGCTGAATCTAAGACCTCTGCAACTCCCCAGGATTGGTGGGCATGTAAGGATAGATAACCGTGTAAGGAATGCCTTCTTCATTATTGGGCTTCACAATCACTGGTAACACGGCCTCATAGGGCATCCTAAGCTTCTGGGCACAAGCTTGGACCCATTGGAGGTAAGGCTACATAGGTAGGGAAGTCTTTGGTCCCAACTCTTAGGGGTCAACTCTATTCACCATGCCCCAAGCTCGTATAAACCTCCGGCGGTGCTCCTTAACGTCCTCCTTGTAGTCAAATACAATGTCCTCCAGAAGTAACTCATGGGGACCATCTCTCTGAGCATGACCAAACTGTCGCAAAGCTAGACATGGATTGTAAGTTATAACCCCTATGATTCCAAGCAACGGGACATTAGGGTATCCCCTGCAATGGTCAATAACAACAGTGTCTTCCATAGCTCGGGAACACCAAAGAATATATGTATGAGGAAGTGACATTATTCTGTAGGACCAACCCAAACCATCTTCGTTCTTCAGCACAAACTTAGGGAGGTGAGAAATAAACCACTTTGACAGCAACGACATGCAACACATAAGAGTCCCTCTTCTCCTCACGGTACGAGTATAGAGGGCATGCAAGATATCTCCAAGCAAGGTAGGCACAGGGTTGCGAGAAAGGAAAATCTTGACAACATTCACATCTACAAAGGAATCCGGATTCGGGAAGAGAACCAAACCATAGATAAGGAGAGCCAAGATATCTTCAAAAGCTTGAAAATCCAAATCATCCCAGAATAGCTGAGCCTGGTCTATCAGAAATTTGGCTAGGAAACCTTCGACCCCGCTTCGTGTTTCCCAATTGGATACTACATCAGCCCGTTTCAAATGCAGAGTTGAGGCAATGTCTTCTGGTCTAGGAACTTCTTCCATACCTGTGAAGGGTACCTGTTCAAGGATGGATATACCCAATAGGTGAGAGAACTCTTCCAAGGTGGGAACCAGCTGGTAATTTGGAAAGGTGAAGCAATGATGCACAGGATCGAAGAACTGGAAAAGTACACTCATCATCTGCTCATCAAGATTTAAAGTGACTAGGCTGAGAAGCTGACCATGTCTCTTAATGAACATAGAAGTCTCGGAAACTCTTGAGACTAGCTCTTTATGTTGGGCATGTATCTGCACAAAGTTTACTCGGATGGTATTTCTGCGCCCGGAAGCCATAATCTACAAAACAAAACAAAGATAAATCCCCTTGGTCTTTGAAATGGTTAGTATAATGAAGTATGAATGCCATGTTATGATGCATGATGTCATGGTAAACCACAGGTATAGCAAACATAGATATTGCAAACACAGTTAAACCACACAAAGCCCTTAGGTTTAAGACTTGCATGAGGTCAAAGGTAGTACCCTCTTGAAGTTAAGTTGGTTTCAACCTGTCCTAGAAAAAGTAACTGGGTTCTAGAGGATCTCAATATCACTGACCATCCTCCATCGGTCATGATTTCAGCTCGCACAATCTTTTCTTGCAGCCGGAACTATCTCGAGAGTATGGTCTCAATGAGTGTAGCATCGAGTATCAACCAGTTCCCAGCTTTACACCGAGGTCGGCTATCTCACTACTTTCTAATGGCCAAGTTGGTTGATTACAGGTTCTAAGTTCAGTTGATGCTTAACGACAACACGCAGCGGCCCTGTATTCTCCTCGTTTCTCCATAAGGGATACCGGTACCAACCAATGTGCCACATCAACGTTGCTACTGCTTCAACCGTATCGGTCTATGCCGTACAGTTCCCTCACAATTTATTGCTACTTACCTAAAAGGTGTCCCCAGATCCAGGTTAGGATCTATAGTAACTCCCAAACAAAACCCTTTAAAAGTAAAGCAATCAAAGAAATCAATAGAAGCAATTATGATGAACTAGATCCTAAGGTATACCCCACTAGTTAGTCCCCAGCAGAGTCGTCAATTCTGTGATACGGTGGCAAAACCGACTGTTTTGAAGTGATGGTTTGTGTTTTGTGTTTGAAAAATGTCGCGGTAAGCAAGAGTCGCCACCGACTTTTATTTCATCCAATCAGAAAGGAAAGAAAGCACAAAAAAAATCCTTTTTCGAGATATTCTGAGTACGGGGGGTAGATTATAGAAAGGGAAGGTGTTAGCACCCTTTCTATCCATGGTTTTCCATGGGCTCTTAGGTACTTGCTCATCTTTTTAAAAATTTCTTGTGTATGTGCTTTGTTTTTAAAAAGTTTGACTTCGTGATAACCCTTGTATCATTCCTCAAAGGTGTGACGAAGTTGTTTTGAAAATTTGTTTCAAAAGTGTAAGTGTGAAAGGTTTTGATTTGAGCAAGTACCTACTAGGATCTACCTACTCGAAAAAATATTATTTCTATTCTTGTTTCCTTTAGACAGCGCTATCCTACTATTGAGAAATAGGTAGCACCGTCGTTGGAGTTGTAAGGGTCAATTCGAAAGGGACGTACAATCACTGAAGCAATGTTAGGACACCTTAGTAATAACCCTATAGTCTTAAGATCATACTCGAGGCAACATTTCCGAGGCAACATCCGAACGGGACATTTGATATTTTTTAGACGGAAGGGAAACCACTAATACACCCTATACTTAATGATCGTATACTGAAGGCAACCAAAGTGAGAGCATACCTTAAGAGTGATATGTGCGAGTTATTTGTTTCAGTTATTTATCTTTGCACATTAGGGTTTTCTAACTGTATTAAATTTGTCATGCATTCTTGTCATACAATCCTATTAGCATACATCTAAACAGTTAAATATTTGCAGAATTTAAGATGCGAGAAAGTAAATCTACGCTATTACAAGGCTTCGGGGAAGGGAATTAATTACATAGCCAAAAACTCCGGGAAAAAGCGATAAATAAAAACCCTAGATTAAACTATTACAAACCATGCACCGTTACAACAATATTGACAAAATAAATAAGATGCGCACGTTGAAGCGAATACGAGATAATTAGGGTTTTGATCCTTCCCTAAACCTAACTGCGATTAATTAAAAAAAATGTTTTGTTATTTTGTTATCTAAGAAAATAATTACATAGTTAAAATTAAAGATAAAATTCTAAGTTCTACTTAATTTTAAATTAAAAATAAATTGATTCCATCTAAAACTTATTTTTGTATTTTGTTTATTTGAAAAATAAAAGAATTAAATCAATAATTTAACCTAATTTGCTAATTAGTTTTAATCATAAAAAAAAAGTTAAAGTTGCCCTAAGTTAAACTAAATTGAATTAAATTAACAAAATTAATTTTGATAAAATAAAAAAAAAGTCTAATTCTAATTTTTTGGTTTCTTGATTATATGATTTTTTATGAAAAAGAATAATTAGTTGTCAATTAAAATGATTAAAAAAGGGTACTAAAAGAATTAAAAATGAATAAAGAAAGGTGAGATGGGCCTGGTGGTTTTTGCTGGAAAAGAGGGTTTATAACTGAATTTCTCGGCCCAAATGGACAGAGGCCTGTTTGACTTCGCCCCATCCAGTGCGCATGCTTGACTGAGGCGTATGGTGGTCTTTCCAAGGTGGCATGTTGATCTGGGGACATTGATGGATCAGAGGGCCAGATCTTGATGGTGCATGGTGGACACTGGATGCAGTAATGCGCTGGAATTCCGGAAACAAAATAGCATGAACAATGTTGGGGACCTAGGGATCGAACCCAGGTCCTTATGCATATTTCCACCCCACGCTACCATTTGAGCTACACACTTCTGTTGTTCATATAATAATAATAATACATAATATATCAAACACTATGGTTAAATAAGAAAAACACGCAGAATTTCAAACTGCCCAACCAGGGGGTGCCATGCCTCCATCTTCTTCCTCCCAGCCATCCTGTTAGGCTATACACTTATACCTACGGACGTGGCTCCATGGCTAAAGACATGTAACCTTCAACAATCAAGAAAATGCATGCTAAATCAATTCTAATCACATGGTTCTTTTTTCCTTGAACCCACGAACACCATAGTATTACTTTCTTGGTCCAATTTTACTAATATAGAGAAACCCCAAAACATAAGAGCAAACCCTAACAATGACATCTCTTGACTCCTGTACTAAAAACACAATTAAACACCCCCAAAATCTTGCAATTTTGATGATAAACAAGGATATATACACAAAATATGCTAATGATGCATGAATCAATGAAAATGAAATCGAAGTTTTGGGACAAAACTGCGACTTCTGTATCTATGATTTCAGGCGTGATAAAGCTTGCAATTGGTTGGGATATGTTCATGGGATGTCCAGCAATCTATTGGCAATCTGAGAATGGAACCAATTGACCTCTAATACAGAAATTAGATCAAAACTTTTCTTTCAATTTTTTGAGTTTTGTTTCACCTCTGCACGACTGCTTTACCCTTGTGCTTGCTTTGGAAATGTTCCATATATATTAGAGAATACATTAGGGTTGTAAAACTGATCACATCTTTGGAAGTTTTTCTAGATTTGATTTTGTTTTCATGGCATATGTAAACCTTCCAAATTTGGCCTAATCATGCTCTTTTTGTCCCAATTATCATTGATTCGATTTGATCTTGCAATCTCATCAAATCATGGTTGCTAACCTTTCATAAAAACCAACCAAATCCAATCTTTGATAATTTTCATTATTTATTTGATTTAATTCAATTTTTAATTAATGAAAAATCAAAATAAATTGAAAAATGAAGCAAACAAATGATGGGTCAGCATATTAGACGTGGACCACAATATAATTGAGGTGCAAGCATAAAACGTTGGGCCCATTTAGCAAAAAATGCAAATTTGAGCATCTTTGACTTTTGGCAATTTTGCAAAAAGTGTCAACTTGGACAATGCATAACTCTCTCAATTTTGACCCTAGGGAGGTGTTCTTGGACTTTTTATAAAGCTTAGTATGTCCTATAAGCAACCCTTTTTGTCTCATCTCAATTGAGTCTTCCATTTTCATGTATGAAGCCTTTACCCAAATGGTGTTTTTGTTGACTTTTCAAAATGACCTATAATGTCCAAATTCATATCTTCTTGTGAGTGCATATTTTGAACTTGGGAGCTGAAGATGAATTGTAGGAAATTTAATCCTTTTAAAAATGAGATTTGTATGGGTCATTTTTGATAAAGTGTGAAAAAGTTATGCTTGGTCAAAGTTGAGTTGACTTTTCCTACAAAACCCTAATTTAACAACTTTTGGGTTTTGATGAATTATGGGCAATCCTTGATGAATCTTGATCAACCCTTGATAAAATGATGAATTATACTTCAAAATGAGGATGTTGACCAAAAATCTTGAAATTTGACTGTATGTGGGCAACAGTTGACTTTTGACCTAGCACAGTCGATTTCCAGGTATTTGAGCAATTGATTGAGCACACTTCCTCTGCAAGGCTTCAAACTTGACATGGATGATCTGGAGAACATATTAGGACAATGGTGAGAATTTGAGTCCTTTTTGGTTCACACATCTTGATGAAGATGGAAACCCTAATTTGAGGTATACTGCCTTAAGAGAGAGTTTGTCTGGTCAATTCTTGGACTTTCTTGAGCAATTTGAGGACCTCACTTGCCATGTATTCAGAAATATGGGAAGGCAAATTTTGGGGTACAACACATTAATATTCTAAAAAAGGCATGATTCATCAATCATGCAGGTCTGCCTCGAATTCCATTATAAGCGACGATGTTACTGTTCCTTGCACCAATATCCTTGGAAATCCGAATGACCAAGCCGACAAAGATAGTGGGGAAGATTGTGAAATTCCAGAGGAATTGGCAAGACTGTTGAGACAAGAAGAGAAAACGATATTGCCTCATGGAGAAGCCATTGAGGTCATCAACCTCGGTACTGACGCAGTGAAAAAGAGGCCAAGATGGGGGCCGCTTTGCAAGACAATGTAAATAAGGGGTTGATTGAGTTTCTAAGAGAGTACTCTGACATATTCACCTGGTCGTATGAAGACATGCCTTGTTTGGATACTGATATATTTAAGCACCATTTTCCACTCAAGCCAAAATATCCTACGGTAAAGCAAAAGTCGCGCAGAACTCGTCCGGATATGTCCCTCAAGATCGAAGAATAGGTTGAAAAGCAGTTGAATGCAAGCTTCTTGTTGGTATGTGAATACTCGGATTAGATTTCTAACATTGTACCCATTTCTAAGAAATATGGGAAGGTGTGCATGTCTGTGAATTATCGGGATCTGAATAAAACAAGCCCAAAGGATGACTTCCCATTACCTCACATTGATGTATTGGTTGATAATACAGCTTAGTCATCAGTTTTCTCCTTCATGGGTGGTTTTTGGGGTACAATCAGATAAAGATGGCTCTAGAAGACATGACAAAGACGACATTCACTACTCCATGGGGTACCTATTGTTACAAGGTCATGCCTTTTGGTCTCAAAAATGGTGGTGCAACATATCAACGTGATATGGTAACACTCTTTCATGATATAATTCCTAAAGAGATTGAAGTATATGTTGACGGTATGATTATGAAATCACAAACTAAGGAGGAACATTTGGTCCATCTGCAAAATTTATTTGCGCGTCTATGAAAGTTTAGGCTAAGGCTTAATCTGAACAAGTGTACCTTTGGGGTGCGATCTCGAAAACTACTTGGTTTCATCGTAATTCAACAAGGAATTGAGGTAGATCCCAAAAAAGTAAAAGCAATACAGAATATGCCAGCACCGAAAAATTAAAAAGAAGTAAGAGGGTTCCTTAGGAGATTGAATTATATAGTTAGGTTCATCTCTCATCTCACAACCACTTGTGAACCCATCTTTAAATTATTTCGTAAGAATCGAGATGTCCAATGGGATGTTAATTGCCAGGAAGCCTTTAAAAAGATCAAACAATATCTCCAAGAGCCACTGATCCTTATTCCTCCAGTGCCTGGAAGGCCACTCATCATGTACTTGACAGTGCTGGAAGGGTCTATGGTTTGTTTGCTTAGACAACATGACGAAATTGGACGTAAAAAGCACGCCATTTATTACTTGAGTAAATATTTTAATGATTGTGAATCCAGGTATTCTTTTCTTGAAAAAACTTATTATGCGCTTGTCTGGGTGGCTCGATGTCTAAGATAGTATATGCTGACATACACAATGTTTTTGATATCAAAGATGGACCCGATAAAGTATATCTTTGAAAAACCAGCACTTACAGGAAGACTGGCCTGATGGCAGATGCTTTTATCTGAATATGACATTCAATATGTTACACAAAAGGCTATCAAAGGGTAGCATTCTTGCGGAATATATCGCTCATCAGCCGTTGGAAGAGTACCAATTGATGAAATTTGATTTCCTGACGAAGATGTTACGAAGCTTGATGATTATGATGGGGTTGATCCAGAAGAGTGACAGACTCTTACGTTCGATGGTGCCTCAAACGCTGCAGGTCATGGAATTGGGGAAATACTAACTTCTCCATGTAATACTCATACCCCGTTTATGGCCTAATTATGTTTCGATTGTACAAGCAATATGGCAGAATATGAAGCCTGCATGATGGGTCTTGAGACAACGATCGACCTTAAAATCAAAATCCTTGAAGTCTTTGGAGACTCTGCTTTAGTCACACACCCGGTATGAGATGATTGGGAATGAAGCACCCCAGTTTAATTTCATACAGAGACTACATCCTACAACTGATACCCACTTTTGATGAAATCACCTTTGAGTATATCCCCAGGGACGAAAACTAGTTGGCCGATGCATTAGATACTTTAGCACCAATGTTCTCAGTGACCTTTCCGAATCATACGCCTAATATACGTATCTTCTGTTCCAAAGAGCCATCACATGTCTTTCGTGCTCCATGTCTCTCGACTGAGGATGTGTATGATGAAAAGTTGTGGTATTACGACATCAAACTATACCTTGAGAAGCAACAGTACCCCGAAAATGCTACAATTTGTCATAAATTTATGCTTAGAAGGTTAGCATCCAAGTTCCTCTTATCAGGAGACATCCTATATAAGAGAAATTATGACTCGATTCTGCTCAGATGCGTGGATAGACACACAGTAGAACAAATCATAAAGGAAATCCATGAGGGTTCTTTTGGGACTCATTCGAGCGGGCATTCTATGGAAAAGAAAATCCTGCGTGCATGGTATTTCTGGATGATGATGGAGAGTGACTATTGTGTATATGCAAAATTGAGTCACAAATGCCAGGTGTATGCAGACAGAATCCATGTTCCTCCAACTACTTTGAATGTTATAACTTCACCCTGGACATTCGCAATGTGGGGCATTAACATGATTGGAAGGATTGAACCAATTTCTTTGAATGGTCATAGTTTCATTCTAGTGGCTATTGACTATTTCACCAAATGGGTGGAAGCAGCTTCTTACAAGAATGTAACCAAACAGGTCGTTACCAACTTCATCAGGAAGGAAATCATATGTCGTTACAGAATTCCTCACAGAATCATCACTAATAATGGTTCTAATATTAAGAACAACATGATGAATGAGTTATGCAAAGAGTTCAAAATTGAACATCACAATTCATCACCATACCGACCAAAGATGAATGGTGCAGTCAAAGCTGCTAAGAAAAACATAAAGAAGATCATCCAGAAGATGGTCAGAACGTACAAAGATTGGCATGAAATGTTGCCTTTTGATCTGCATGGTTACAGAACGTCTTTGCGTACTTCAACAGGAGAAACTCAATTTTCTCTTTCCTATGGTATAGACGCAATGCTTCTCGTCGAAGTAGATATTCCATCGTTGAGGGTTCTGATGGAAACCAAGCTGGATGAGGCAGAGTTGGTTCAAACAAGACTTGACCAGCTCAATCTGATTGACAAAAACCACATGGCATACAACTATCATGGCCGGTTGTACTAATATAGGATGAAGAGAGCATTCGACAAAAAGATCCGTCCTCAAAAATTTTATCCTAGTGATTTGGTCTTGAGAAAGGTTATTGTGCAAAGCCATTCCGACCCAAGGGGCTAATGGACTCCCAATTACGAGGGACCATATATCATGAAGAGAGCCTTTTCAGGAGGTGATCTAGTCCTGGTAGTCATGGATGGGGAAGAAATTCCACTCCCAGTCAATTCAGACTCAGGTAAAAAATACTACGCATAAAAAGACCCGCTAAGTCGAAAACCCATAAGGGAGACTTAAGTAAAAATGGGCATCCCGGTGGACATAAAAAGTCTAGGAAAAAATTAGGGATAAAATGAAAAAAAGATAATAACCCGCTAATTCGAAAACCCGAAAGGGCGACTTAGGAAAAAAAGGGTATCCCGTTGGATCGAAAACACGAAAGGGCAGTCCAAGCAAAAGTTAGGGGTCATAATCGAGAGGCTGTAGTCTGAATTCTCTTCACTAATAACACAAAAACATTTATAGCACCTTGGTAGTGAATCGAACGGTCCAACTGCTACTCTTCAGAGGCAAGACATTGCGAGTATTGAGGATATGGGAACTGTAGCAATACCAGTTTTAATGGAAATTCGAGCATCTCTCATTGCCATTCGTACCTATTTTATTTTTCTTTTTCCGCAATTACCTCATATAGAAGTTGCATCCTTGTACAAATGCCTGTTTATAGGCCAATCAATAAATTTGGTTATCATCAAATTGCTGTGTTTTATTATCATAAAATGTTTTTCGTATGTGAAATGTGTTTTCATTCATTATTAAACATTGCATTAGAAAAATGGGGAATAAAAATTCCCAAGATAAGATAAACTTGACTTTATGTTGATGTATAACCACAGAGGGATGTCGTATGCATTCCAAGTATCATTTTTCTTTAAAGATAGCGACTGATAACGGTCACCCTAACCTAGCCAATGCCAATCCTCCTTCATATACTGCAGACAACTTCAAACAGGATTCCCCAAGTGAATTCAGAAAGTCCAGAGTCATCATTTGATTTGGCATGCGCAAGTGCACGACCTCGAGGGCTAAACCGGGGCACTCACAGAGCTGAACCAGGGCATCCCTAATGGAGTAAACCTGGGCATTCAGAGGTGTCCATGTCTACCTTTTACCCCCAAGTGATTTAAGGTGTAATTCCCCAGTGTGGTGTAAACATGGTGCATGTATTCGAAGAGATCCACATGGTGTTCATTACTCGTTCCTCGAAATATTCGGTTCTACTATGTTCTCAATGGTTCATGATATAGAGAAGTAGGGCCAGATCATCTCTTCCCCAATAGTATAATCCAGAATTCAATAACTTACCTGAAAACTCACTTTGTTAGCAATCCAATCTTCAGTGGAGTCATCAATAATCTTTGGTATCATGAGCTCCCCAGTCCAAATTCTTATCAGTATCTCTAGTGACCTTTGGTACTGAAGGTTTCTAGTGCCGGTATGTATTTTCATATCTGGTGATGAGTAACAGTTCCCAACAAGCCTTCGCTTATTCACATGAAGTATTTCTTTACATTTCATATGGTTATCACTCCATGACATTTCATCTTTAAAAGCATGTAGCCGATCCATCGAAATGGATCTTTGTGGCAAAAGAAATTCAAACATGCATACGAAGCATAAGTCAGATCGGGTACCTTACATGAAAGACCCGAATCATTCAAAGGCAGCAATACATCCCCACAAGGGAGTATCTCTCCCAAACCTTCAGCTAACATCATTCACCTTCATAATTCCCAGCTAACGGTGCAAAAAGCTTATACCCCTGAATTCCCAGAAAAATCAATACACCTTATCATCTAAATCTAGTTCTCGTGTGATGGTCAGTTCTCATCTAGAATTCAAGTCTAAGCCCAGTTCTCGCCATGGATAATCAATTCAAATCCCAGTTATCATGTAGTAGTCAGTTCTCTTCTGACAATTAATTCAAATCACAGTTCTCGTCTAGTAGTCAGTTCACGTCTGACAATTAATTCAAATCCCAGTTCTCATCTGGTAGTCAGTTCTCGCCTTACAAATAATTCAAATTCTAGCTCTCGTTTGTGTTAAGTTATAAACACTTATCATATCGTAACCAATGTTCTCATCTTAGAACTTGAGATTTCCTGTTGGCTTGGTTCTCTCAATAGATCACCTTAGAACCTGAGATCACCCATTGGCTAGGTTCTCCCGATAGATCATCTTAGAACCTGAGATTTCCCATTGGCTAGGTTCTTCCAATACATCATCTTAGAACTTGAGATCGTCTAATGATTAGGTTCTTCCAATAGACCATCTTAGAACCTGAGATCACTGATTGGCTAGGTTCTTCAAATAGATCATCTTAGAACCAGATATCGCCTGTAGGCTAGGTTCTTCCTATAGATCCTCTTAGAACCTGAGATCGCCCATTGGCTAGGTTCTTCCTATAGATCATCTTAGAACCTGAGATCTCTTTATGGCTAGGTTCTTCCAATAGATTATCTTAGAACCTGAGATCACCCATTGGCTAGATTCTTCCAATAGATCATCTTAGAACCTGAGATCGCCTATAGGATAATTTCTTCCTATAAATCATCTTAGAACCTGAGATCTCCCATTTGCTAGGTTCTTTCCATAGATCATCTTAGAACTTGAGATCGCCCGTTGGTTAGGTTCGTCAAATAGATCATCTTAGAAATTGAGATCGCCCATTGGCTAGGTTCTTCCAATAGATCATCTTAGAACCTGAGATCGCCCGTAGGCTGGGTTCTTCCTATAGATCATGTTAGAACGTGAGATCTCCCATTGGCTAGGTTTTTCCTATAGATCGTCTTAGAACCTGAGATCTCCTATTGGCTAGGTTCTTCTAATAGATCATGTTAGAACCTGAGGTCGCCCTTTGGCTAGATTCTTCCAATAGATTGTCTTAGAACCTAAGATCTGTTGTAGGTTACATTCTTGCTATAGATCATCTTAGAACCTAAGATCTCCCATTGGCTACGTTCTTCCTATAGATCATCTTAGAACCTGAGATCGCCCATTGGCTAGGTTCTTCCAATAGATCATCTTAGAACCTGAGATCGTCCATTGGCTAGGTTCTTCCAATAGATCATCTTAGAACCTAAGATCGCCCGTAGGATAGGCTCTTCTTATAGATCATCTTAGAACATTAGATCACCCATTGGCTAGGTTCTTCCTATAGATCATCTTAGAACTTAATATCTCTCGTTGGCTTGGGTCTTCCAATAGATCATCTTATCACCTGAGATCACCCCGTTGGCTAGGTTCTTCCTATAGATCATCTTAGAACCTAAGATCGCCTATTGGCTAAGTTCTTCCTATAGATCATCTTAGAATCGGATATTGCCTGTAGGCTAGGTTCTTCTTATACATCATGTTTTAGAATTTCGAGGTCGCCCTTAGGCGTAATTCTTTAGCAGATAACC
This sequence comes from Vicia faba, assembly GCA_948472305.1. Classification (NCBI taxonomy): domain Eukaryota; kingdom Viridiplantae; phylum Streptophyta; class Magnoliopsida; order Fabales; family Fabaceae; genus Vicia; species Vicia faba. The sequence goes on from OX451737.1 coordinate 698,904,209, forward strand.
CATAGGTATCTTCGTAGAATTCTGAGGTCGCCCATAGGCCTAACTCTTCGACATATTGTTCTTATGTTTAACCTTAGGATCATAGGTCGCCCATAGATCTTATCTGCCGTCTTTTTCATACCAACCTTTGTCTTGTATTGGCATCGCACCATATTATTAGTACGATCTAAGTTTTCTCACCAAAAAATGAAAAATTCTTTCCCCCAGCAGATATCATAAAAAGAAATAAACACTCACACTTTCTCCTAGAATTTTTTTTGGCATTGGTATTTACTCATCTTCTACCTCAAACATCCGATAGGCACACGCCAATCATACTTTAAGGTTTAAGACGATTAAATAAGGGCAGCTGTAATACCCCAAATTTGTCCTACCCTTTTATTGAATCATCTGTCTTACACAGTCCATTCTTATTTCATATGCATACCCTATATTAGGTCAATTAACACCTCATGCATCATTAACCAATAAATTTAGCACGAGATCAAGGATACTGAAGTATTAGGGTTGTTGTATGGCTTTAAGGTTCTCATCTTCACTCAAGCTTGAGCCAACTGATTCTTTCATCAATCAGAGTTTGTCTGAAGCTAGGTTTTTAATTCATGAACCCCTTTATCACCAAGCTACAAGGACATCTTCATCATGTGCTTTTAAGCCATCAAGGTTCATCTCAAGAAAGCTTAAAGTTTTGTGATAACCATCACTCGTATGCTTCTAATCACTCCTATCTACAAGCTTTTCCTCAAGACATTTGTTTCAATATCATTAGTCATCAAAATGAGGTGCCTTTGAAAAGTGAATTGCAAGATTTAAATCATGGTACAAAGGTGATGTTGTGGATGCGTAATACAATCAAGGCATTATCATTGGAAACTCAACTGTGAGATTAAGGTCTCTAATAAGATGCGAGCATAGAAGGAAAGATAGTTTTTAATGCTTTTTTTATGGAGAACAAACACAAATATAACGGCTAATGCATTAGGGATTCAACATATCATAGGTCATTCAAGGCATGGTCCAGGTTATCACTTTCAATACCATTCAAATTTATTTTTGATTCTAAGTTCATCAAAATTCATTCAACAATACTCAAGTTGTGATTCAAGATGTGATTCATTCAAGTGGGGTTCATTCGGAATTCCAGAAGAAAAGATATCAAAATAAAACTAGTTCATCCATTGACTTCATTAAAAATGATTCATGTTCATTTTCGTTTCAATTATCGTACATCATGTTCGTTACACCATAACCATCACGTATCCAGACACCATTAATATTTTCAAATCCTTGGTGAATTACAAGTTAAAGTACAAGGTTTATTAATTTCAAAAGCTATTAAGTTTCATTACAAACATCTTGAGTTCATTATAAACTCTTCACAAGAAATACAAAAAATCAATCAGATTGACTAAATCTAAAATCTAAACTCCAAGTTTCCATGGCACATATTTGATTCAGCTTTATAACATTGGTATAACTTGCACCAATACATGTTGTCATACTTTTCTAGATGAGATGCTGGAATAATCTACAAGGAATTAGATCCAAACAACTTGCCCTGCATATGACCATCAACCAAACATAAATACAAAAGAGAATAAAATATCTTGCTGCCTAAAAAGCAGCATGAAACAAAACCAGGAAAATTTGGAATCGAGAGGAAATAAGTCAATTCAGAAGCCAGAGTATTCTAACAGCCCCATAACAGCGTGTGTAACACCCTTCAAAACCTCACAGAATATTCATAATTATTTAAAATAATATCAGAGTAATACAACAAAAGGACATCACATTTTATTCGTGAAATAATAATACGTACTAGTCTTACTCCGTAACACGAGTTTTCAAAATTATTCATGACATTTCCGTTATCAAGGTTTCACATACTTGCAGTGGAATCATAGTTCAAACAAGTTCATTAAAACACTTCATAGTGCCCCATGATTCATGGTTCACAATTCAACCTAATTTAAACTCCACAAACAATTTAAATGTCATAAGAAAAGAAGAACAAACTAGTTTTCAAAATAAAGCATTCCCGTGCTCGATGTTACATATCAGAGCAAGACCTTCTAGACTCAACGAAAATAAAACACACGCTCCAAGATATTCTTCTAAGTCTCTAGGTACTACTCCTGATTACCTACACCTTACCCATGTAGAGACAACATTCAATCAGAAAGGGTGACTTCATCATAATCATTATATAAGATATAAGTAATAGACATAGCAGAATAAACAAAAAGTATCACAACATAAACTCAGCATGGTTATATTCCAAGTACCTCAACAATCATACAAATTCAACAACATAATACAACATCATCAATTTAAGAACCATGCAATGCCACATAAGATGTAGTGCAAGAACATAAACTCATGCATGTGGTACCAATTCATTTGATGGACACTGGGCCATCACCCTCCAAAGACCCCAATCATAGGATTGATTCCCACTTTGAACTAGAGCAAATCACAGACATCCCAAATCCACACAATGGGATTGAGACCAAATCACTAGACCAACGTCCTAAATCATCAAAACGGACCAAAGTTATCCAATGAATGCATGATTTGCAACAACAATATTAATGACCACAAATAGTCATACACATCATCATTCATGAATTCACCAACCTCATCATATAAACCTCATCATATGTACTCATATAAGTAAAGAATCATCATCATATCATCATATAAAACAAAATCATCATATTAACAACATATCATCATCAAACTTCATTACCACAAAACATCATAGCGATTCAACACGGGGAAACTAATTCTATCCTAACTTGGGTACTATAATTATCCTTCTAATTATTCATTTTACTCCTTATAAATATAGTTCATCGTGTTAGCTATCCAACGCTTTGAACGGCACCTCAAACGGAGTCAAAAAACTCAAGTTACGACCTTTAGAAAAATTTATCAAAAATTGGATTGCTTGAGTCGACGCATGCCTCCTTTGAGTCGACACATATGTATTTTGTCTGCCCCGAGTGTGCTCAGGTCAACCCAATCATTCGAAGCATACTGAGTCTTGAACCTGCATGAGTCGACATATGACCTCATTGAGTCGACGCATGTTGTTTTGTGCTGAATTTGTCTGTGCTTTTTCTGCGAGTTCACTACCTTGTAACACCTAAAACATCATCTAATCATAGGGATTCATCATCTATCAACAACTTAATATACTACGTCAATTAGACAACATTTACGGGACATTATTCATCACTAATCTATCAATTCTTAATCAAACAACATTGAATCACCATCTATGAAACCTAAGGCAAACCCTACCTCTATCTACCACTTAAATCAAATATAATAATCAGATAAAGACCCCTTACCTTATTGCTTCGAGTGATTGATTACGTTCTTTGTGCCTCTTATGATTGTGAGAATAACAATTATCTCTTCTCTGTTATCACAAAGGACCCCTAATATCTTCCTCAATTTCCCTCGCTTAGTCAACCTCTATTTAACATCACGTCCTCACTCTTCCTACTAATTACCAACACACCACTCTAATTAAAATAACCATTTAAATAATTATTCCTATTATTGTATTCTCAATAATAATCCAAATAATTACTAAATGATTATTTAACCATTCAAATACTTCTAATCATCATAATTCAAATCATGCAAAACCTCATACCAGCAAATCATACATATAATCATATAAGACATCAATTATTCATAAATACTCCTAATAATTCATTAAATAAATAACTTCTAAAAATTTGGGTGTTACAGAGTGCAACAAACCAACTTCAAAACCACCCTAACTGAATTAACTACCTGCCAGCTCATTCAAACCGAAATCAAAAACTAATCTAACAGAAATGTTATAACTAACATTCTAATTTCTCATCCTCACCATTCGTTTCTTCTAACGGGATTTCAACCCACTAACAACACTGACCAACTTCCCAACTAATTCCTATAACTAAATAACCGATTTCTATAACTAACATCTGACTGATTTTTTTTCAGCTTAAAAAACTAACTCCTAACTGCTATAATAGCAGAATCTATCGGCTTATAAAACTGACTTCAAAACCACCCTAACATTTTTTCTAACTTCCTAATATCTCTTAACCAAACCTAGCACCATAACGGAAATCTCCAACGGCTTCTAACCTCACTAACCAACTACCTATAACAGAGTCTCAATAGATCCAAATAGTCAATAAAATTTCCTAACCGAAATTAATAGAACTAACAATCATTTCTAACAGAATTTCACAACGATAACTAAAAGTCCAACAAAACTCCCTCTAACTTCCTAACTGTTTAACAGAAACTCCCTACAGATTATAATAAAAAACGGAAAGAGGAGAGGTAAAAAAATATACCATTGATACCATAATAGAAAAAGAGAAACTCACAACATATTTTTTTCCGAAGCTAGGCTCTCTCTGCCTCATCTTCAATTCTCTCTTTCCCTTTGAAGATTCAATCACCATAATTATTCTTCATTGCAATCTTCATTTTCATTGCTGCAGCAACCTTTATTAATTTCAATCTTCAACTGCTGCACACGTCAACCTTTATCATCTTCGGTATCATCTTCATCACCATTACTGAGTTGAACTACTCTGCATCCTCAACTTAAATCAAATCTTTAGTCCTCATCAACAAAGCCATTTCATTTATTATACATTATCACCTCAGCACATCTGCAACACACACAATGATAGCATCAATCCGCATCAAGAAGAATATCACAGAAAGTGAAAATAAGAATCCGTAGAAGAAGAAGTTATAATCAGGCGTAATATTGTATAACGTGTGTTTACCTGAGCTTAGAAGCTTATTGCTGGTTTTCTCATCATCACTGTCGCGAAGTCTCATCGGACGTAATCTAATCGACAAGTTCTTGAAAAATCTTGTTCGATGCTACCTTTTCTAATAGAGATTGTTGGTTACTGATTGCTTCGCGTTTGATTTCTCGTCACTAGATTGTAAAGTCCCTAGGGCTTGGTTCTGATGAAGGCTTCAATTGAAGTTATCTTACCAATTCGAGTTTGATTCGCACGAAGAAGATGATGAATAGAATGTGTGATACAGTGGCAGAACCGACTGTTAATAATGGTTTGTGTTTTTTGTTCGCAAAATGTCGCGGTAAGCAAGAGTCGCCACTGACTTTTATTTTATCCAATCAGGAAAAGGAAAAAGAACAGAAAAAACCTTTTTCGAGATGTTTCTGAGTACGTGGGGTAGATTATAGAAAAGGAAGGTGTTAGCTCCCTTTCTATCTGTGGTTTTCCACTGGCCCTTAGGTACTTTCTCATTTTGAAATTGCTTGTGTGTGCTTGTTTTGAAAAGTTTTGTTTTACTTCGTTTTAACTCTTGTTTCTGTCCTCAAGAGTGTTATGAAGATGTTTTTGAAAACTTTGTTTGGGAAAGTGTTGGTGTGAAAAAGTTTTTGTTTGTTTGAGAAAGTACCTAGGAACTAATCTACCTACTCGAAAAAGTCTGTTTGTTTTCCTTTTAGACAATGCTATCCCATTATTGAGAAATAGGTAGCATCGTCGTTGGAGTTCTAAGGGACTTTCAAAGGGACAAATACGATCACAAAAGCAATGTTAGGAAATGTTAATAATCATTCTAAAGCCTTAAAGATCTTTTTTCGAGACAACATCTTAATGGGTCATTTTAGATCTTTCGGGGCTAGAGGACAACCACTAACAAACCCTATACTTCATGACCGTTTACCGAAGGCAACCAGAGTGGAGTAAACCCTAGGAGTGAGCATGTGCAAGTGTAATTTTCAGTTAATTTATCTTTTCACATTTAGGGTTTCCTACCGTATTAATTTTCAGTTTGTCTTTCCATACAATCCTATTAACATACATCTAAGCAGTTTATAGTTTGCTGAAATTAAAGCGAGAAAGTTAAAGTCCTAGCTATTATAGGGCTTTTGCAGATACATAATTATCTTTGACTGAAAATAAAGATGCGGAATTGAAATCCTAATTGCTATTACAAACTCGGAGCAGTTACAATAATAATAAAAAGGAACTAAAAAATGCGCGCGGCAAATTAAATGCGAGAATAATTTAAGAATCCTAAAAATCTAATTGAAAAATATTTAGGTTAGTTTTTGAGAAAAAATTAGGTTATGTACAAATTAAACCCTAATTTCTAATTATTTTAGATTATATAAAAAGAATTAAATTGCCCTAATTTTAATTAAACTAATTAAATAAGGAAATAAAATATTTTATGAAAAATAATTTTTGATGTTTTTTATTATTTTTGATTTAATGAAAAAAGAGATAATTTTTGTGTTATTTTTGTAAAAATAAATAATTAATGAAATAATTAAAAAAAGAAAATTAAAATAGAAAAGAAAAGAAATTGGGCCTGTGTTATAAGCTGAAAGGGGGGTATGACGCATGAATTGTTAGGCCCAAATTCCTGGTCAGCCCAGTCCCTCGCATGATCATGTGCATCCTCTTCCTGATAGTGTACCATGGTCTTTGATGTGTGGCACGCTGGATTAGGATTAGAGATGCATCAAACGGCTGGATGGTTGGAGTGCATAGTGAGCACTTGGAATCATTGTGCACAAGATCTGCAATCAAATATTAAGAAAACAACAAAACGCTGGGACCTGGGATCAAACCCAGCTCCTTTCGCTTACCAACGTGCGCCTTTGCCACTGGACCACATGTTCTATTTGTTATAATAATAAAAACAATGAATAATATATGAAAACAAAGTGGCTAGCTGAAAAATAAAAAATATGTGCCAGCTATTTGAATGGCCCAATGATGATTGAACACATCATCTTCTTCTTCCTCATCCGTCGTGTTAGGTATAGAACCTTTACCTACGGACAGCTTGCCATAGTCATACATCTGTGAATTTCGAAAATCTCAGACAAGCAAGATAAATTAATTCCAAATATACCAATCAACTCGTTGTGATCTCACGAGCATAATGGCATCCTTCTTTTGCCCTAATTTTTCCTGTATCAAAAAGCCCTAAAACAGCCATCAAAACCCTAATAATGGAAAACATGTATACATGCATCAAAGAATCAATTAAACCATTCAAACACGTTGCAAATATGTCAATGAACACAAATATATCATTAGAACATGTTTATGATGCAAGAATTGTTGTAATCGAATTTGAAAAAAAGAAGCAAACCGCGTGGGTGTTATGTGACGTTTCTGGGCTTGTGGAAGCTTGTAATTGGCCGTGCTAGCTTCTGGGAAGGTCTAGGAAACGATTGGTAGCATTGAAATGCTTTGAATTGCCCTCTAAGCTTGAAATTGATCCACCACTTTTTTGTCAATTTTCTAGATTTTGTTTGATTCTTTCACGACTTGCAATCCTTGTTCTTGCACATTGTTCTTGCTCAGTATATATAGTGGAGCATATTAGGTCAACAAAAATGCTTTGTATCTTTGATAATCATGGAGATTTGATTTGATTTTTCTCTTGTATTATATCTTTCCAAAATAGGTGTAATCATGCCAATTTGCTCCAATTATCCCTTGATCTGATTTGATATGGTTTTCCCAGCTTGATTAGATTGTGATTCCTACAAAAATCAGATCAAAACCAATCTTTTATTTTATTTTTGCAATTTATTTGATTTAATCTATCTTTTAATAAATAAAAATCAAAATAAAATAATTAAATAAGAAAATAATATGTGGAGGATGATTTGGGGCATGGACCATGTCACAAACAAGATGCAATGATGAAATGCCAGGCCCATTTGACAAAAAATGCACTTTTGAGCATATTTAACTTTTGGCAATTTTGCAAAAATGGTCAACTTTGACAAGGCATATCTCCTCCAATTTTAACCCTAGATAGGTGTTCTTGGACTTTTTAGAAATCTTAGGACGTCCCCTAAACAACCCTTTTGGTTTCATCTCAATTGGGTCTTCCATGTTCATGTAAGAAGCTTCGACCTAAAAGGTGTTTTGTTGACTTTTCAAAAGGACCTATAATGTAGAAATTCATATCTTTTGATGAGTGCATATTTTGAACTTATGGGCTGAAGATGAATTGTATGGAATTTCATCCTCTTCAAAATGAGTCTTGGATGGAAAATTTCTGATAAAGTATGAAAAAGTTATGCCTGGTCAAAGTTTGGTTGTCTTTTCCTAAGAAACCCTAATTTAGCAATTTTTGGGTTTCGATGAATTTGGGGGCATTCCTGGAGGAATCATGATCAACCCTTGATCATATGATGGATGTCTCTCAAAAATGTTGATGTTGACCAAAAATATTGAAGTTTGACTGTATGTGGGCCACAGTTGACTTTTGACCTTGTATAGTTGATTTTCAAGCATTTGGGCAATTGACTGAGCAAACTTCTTGTGCAAGGTACGAAACTTGACATAGATAATATTGAGAACATATTAGGACCATGGAAAGCATTTGGGACCCTTGGACTTCCCCCACCATGATGAAAATAGAAACCCTAGTTTGAGGTACATTGCCTTAGGAGAGAGTTTGTCTGGTCAACTCTTGGGCATCCTTGAGCAAGTTGAGGATCTCAATGGGCATGTGTTGAGTAAAACGAGAGGGAAAATTTTGGGGTACAATAGCTGCCCCTGTTCAATCTTCTTGAACCTGAGGATGTAGATTGGATGTCTGCCTTTCGTAATCTGAAGGTGGAAGATGATTGAACACTAGAGTGCGCAGAAATTTGCACTCGTCTGAGATGGTGTTGGACTGTGTAGGTAGTATAAGGAATGGGCTTACAGATGCCATTTGGAGGAGATGACGGAAGGTTACCGGAGATGGGCTTAAAGATGCCATCTAGAGGATGTTGATTTCCCGAGATATTCCTTTGATGAGAATTCCTATTCCTGACGTTGAGGAGGAATCTCATGAGGAATGTTGGTTTCTGTCTCGGGAGAAATAGAATTTTAGGAGCTCCAATTGTCCATTACTCTATTGGGGAATCATCTCTTAGTAGAGGAGATGAAAATGAACTGTTATCTGGTCGTGCTGCACGCCTTATAGTGATTTGCTAAGGAATAAGACTAACTGCTATCTGGTCGTGCTCTAGGTTTTATAGTGACTTACTAGGGAGATGAGATTAAACTTGCTATCTGGTCGTGCTCAAGGCTTTGCAATTTCCCAATTCTTATCTGGTCGTGTTCCAGGCTTCAGAAGGAATTAAGTGGTTATCTGGTCGCATCCGGGTTTTAACTTGAATTTAAGGCATACTAACATCCGGTCGTTTCCAGGCTTCAGTAGTAACTGGCCGAGTAAACTTCTATCTGGTCGAATTCTAAGCTTCACAGTACCTCATACTGTTATCTGGTCGTGCTCCAAGTTTCATAGTGAATTGGGGAAATTAAGATATTATTCGGTCGATTTCAGGGCTTCATAGCTTGAATTTGAGATATACCACTATCTGGTCGATTCCAGGCTTCATAGTATTTTGTACTATAATCCGGTCGTGTCCGGGCTTCATAGCTTTTTTAACTGGAATAAAAATCTTGGTATCGATTTGACTAAACTAGGGAAAGGTCTCGAGTTGTCTTCAACTGAGAGAGAAATCTTAGTATCGATTTGACTAAACCCGGGAGAGGTCTCGAATTAACTTTGACTTTCATAGAAATCTGGGAAATCTTAGCGGTGATTCGTTTGACCATGACGAAAGTCTTAGAACATCTTCAACTAGAATAGAAACCTTAGTGTCGGTTTGACTGAACTAGAGAAAATCTTGAAGAGTGTTGGAATATCTTCAACTGGAATAGAAACTTTGGTGTCAGTTTGACTGAACCAGAGAGAACTTGTGAGAATTTGATTGCATCTTTCCCTGAAAGGTAAAGGGTTAGTCGTATGTAATGTCATGATGTATGAAATGTATTGAGTAATGATTTTCTCCTAATAAATGAGATTGCGCTGTATAATATGTATGCACATGCCATGATGTATGGATATGCAATGCTATTGTGATATTCTCTGGCTGGGGAGAACAAATCCTGGACTGCCGCTAGAGAGTATAAGGAGTTGAGTTCTTCGTTTCCGTTGGGGATAGTGACCTAAGATGATTATCTGGGGACTTACATCCATTCGGCTTAAAAACACTCTGCCGGAGGAGACTCTGTCTGAGAATGCTCTACAGCGGAATGACTCTATGAGGAAGAGAGATAATCTGTTGGAAGATCTGCTGATTTGGAGAAATAAACTCAGTTGGGGAATGCTTCCATTGCTAGAGAGAAGAGCTTTGTTGAAGGTCTAGCTTCCGCTATCATATAAATAAACTCTGCTCGGGAGTTGGCTTTATAAACTGCTCATGGTTATAAAACTCGGCTGGGGAATGCAGATATCAACTTTCTGTTGGGGAAGTGATTCCTGCTTGGGGATACGGAGGTCAGACCTTGTTTGTCTCAACTCTGTAGGGAATATAGGTATCACTGGCTTGTATGTGATAGTGACTTCGCTTCCAACTGTCTCTGCCCCTTGTACCATGATGGACGAGGTAACTGTCGGTATTTAGGTTTTGTACCAGTTTCTTTGAGTTCTTAGTAACTGTCTTTATGTTTTATATGCAGATATTTGTGAACAGTAATTATATTTAAATGCATATGTCAAGATTAAAACATTGGACATTTTTGGAAAATAAAACAGAAAATGGAAAAACAAACACAAAGTTTTGTACTCAAAAGACGCTTTGTATTGATTTGAAATTTTCCTATAACAAGAGTTTTTTTACAAGGAGGCTGACGCTCTAGTAAGAGAAGGCCTCCGTAAAAATGGAAATTATTACAGAAATTGTGTACAAAAATAAAACAGCTATGTGTAGTGATCCTATTGGGTTTCAATTCTGCTATTTCCCCTGTGTCTTCGAGCATCTCATCACATTGCTGCTTGTCCGAAGCTGACTGGATTGATCGGTACCGTTTGAGCTTGATATCTGATTACTGAGGTTTGATCGCAAGGTGATCCAATGGGGCATAGTGATATGCTTTAATCCCTAATTTTTTCCTGGATTGCCCTTTCGAGTTTTCAATCCACCGGGATACCCTTTTTTAACCCAAGCTGGCCTTTCGGGTTTTCGACTTGTCGGGTGTATAGATTTTTTCATTTTTTATCCCCAATTTTTTCCCGAACCCTTTTGGTTCGTTGGAATGCCCTTATTTTTGCCTAGGTATGTCAACCTAGCGGGTCTTTATTACGCATAGTATCTTTTCACTATGTCCGCATTGACAGGGTGTGGAAGGTCGTCACCATCCATGGTGGTCAGAATCATGGCCCCATTGTAAAATATGTTCTTGACTACAAATGGTCCCTCATAGGTGGGAGTCCATTTTCCCCCGGGATCACCTTGCCGCAGTATGATGCGCTTGATTACCAGATCCCCTACTAGATACACTTGTTGTTTGACTTTCTTTTTGAAGGCCTTGATTATCCGTTTATGATACATTTGACCATGACAGACAACAATAAGTCTTTTTTCGTCGATTAAGTTCAGTTGATCAAGTCGAGTCCGGATCCAATCGTCTTCTCTCAAACCCGCATCCTTCATAATCTGTAGAGAAGGGATCTTGACCTCAATAGGTAGGACAACCTCCATGCCATATACCAAAGAATAGGGTGTTGCCCCTGTTGACGTACGCGCTGAAGTAAGGTACCCGTGAAGAGAAAATGGTAACATCTCGTGCCAGTCTTTGTATGTCACCTTTATCTTATGTATGATCTTTTTAATATTCTTATTAGCAGCTTCGACAGCCCCGTTCATCTTCGGCCGGTAAGGAGAAGAGTTGTGATCCTGAATCTTGAACTGTTTACAGAGTTCAGTGATCATCGAGTTGTTGAGATTAGTACCATTATCCGTGATGATTCTCTCAGGGATACCATAATGACAAACCAAGTTATTCTTGATGAACTGTGCTGCCACATTCTTGGTAACTGTAGCAAAGGAGGCAACCTCAACCCACTTTGTAAAGTAACCAATGGCCACTAGGATGAAGCGATGCCCGTTGGACGCGGTAGGTATGATCTCTCCAATCATGTCAATGCCCCACATTGCAAAGGGCCAGGGATCCGTCAAAACATTCAAGGGAACTGGAGGTACATGCACCTTATCAATGTAGATTTGGCACTTGTGGAAAGTTTGAGAGTGCTGATAACAGTCGGCTTCCATAGTGGACCAGTAGTATCCTGCCTGTAGGATCTTCTTTGCCATGGTATGTCCACTAGAATGAGTGCCAAAGGTACCTTCGTGTAGGTCTGCCATGATCTTCTCTGCTTCTCTCTTGTCTACACACCACAGTAAGGTAGAGTCATGATTGCGCTTATAGAGAATTCCATTGCTGAGGAAGAACTTTGCAGCAAACCTTCTCAGAAACTTCTTGTCATTGACAGATGCCCCCTTGGGGTATTCTTGAGCCTCGAGATACCTTTTCACCTCATGAAACCAAGGTTTGTCAGCTACCTCCTCCGTATCGATCTCACAGCAGTATGCCGGTTCATCCAACCTGTGAATAGTGATTAGGGGAGCTTCATGGTCCCACCTGACCTTGAACGTTGACGACATAGTAGCTAGCGCGTCCGCTAACTGATTCTCTTCTCGTGGGAAATGTTCAAAGGTGATCTCTTCAAAATGAGGCAGCAGTGTCAGTACATTTTCTCTGCAAGGGATAAGGTTCGGGTGTTTCGTATCCCACTCGACTTTGATCTGACTTATCACCAAAGTGGAATCCCCGAATACACTCAAGAACTTGATTCTCAGGTGAATAGAAGCTAGAAGACCGATGTTACATGCTTCATACCCTGCCATGTTGTTGGTACAGTTGAAACAGAATCGGGAAGTGAACGGAGTATGACAGCCCTGGGGAGATATGATTACAGCACCAATGTTGTTACCCAGTGCATTTGAGGCTCCATCAAAATACATAGACCATCAGGATCCTTCCTCAGGTCATTCATCCGGTTCGGGTTCTTCACAGTCAGTTATTAACATGATGTTCTCATCTGGGAACTCAAAATTCATGGACTGGTAGTCATCCACGGCTTGATATGCCAAATGATCAGCTAACACACTTACCTTGATTTCCTTTTGGGTTGTGTATTGGATGTCGTACTCGGTCAAGATCATTTTCCATCTTGCTATTATTCCGGAGATAACGGGCTTCTCGAAAATGTACTTGATCGGATCCATCTTAGACATCAACAAAGTAGTGTGGGTCAACATATACTGTCTCAGTCGGTGAGCAACCCATGCCAAAGCGCAACATGTTTTCTCGAGCAGTGAGTATCGTGTTTCACCGTCGATAAACTTTTTGCTAAGGTAGTATATTGCATGCTCTTTTTGACCAGACTCGTCATGCTGCCCCAACACACACCCCATTGAATTATCTAGCACTGTTAAGTACATTATCAAAGGTCTTCCTTCAGTCGGGGGAATCTGAATAGGAGGTTCTTGGAGGTATTGTTTGATTCGGCTACCTGACATTCGTCATTCCATTTTACCACTTGATATTTCTTCAGAAGCTTAAAGATTGGCTCACAAGTAGCAGTCAGATGTGAAATGAATCGAGAAATGTAATTTAAACATCCCAAGAAACCTCTAACTTCCTTCTCAGTACGGGGAGCCGGCATCTCTTGTATGTCCTTCACCTTTGCAGGGTCTACTTGAATACCTTTTTCACTGACGATGAACCCCAAAAGCTTACCAAACCTTACCCCGAAGGTGCTCTTTTTCGGATTTAACCTCAACTTGTACGTCTTCAACCTATCAAAAAGCTTTTGTAGATGATCAAGATGTTCTTCCTTAGTTTGAGACCTGGCTATCATGTCATCGACGTAAACCTCTATCTCATGGTGAATCATGTCATGAAACAGAGCTACCATAGCTCGTTGATAAGTTGCCCCAACATTCTTCAACCCAAACGACATCACCTTGTAGCAGAAAGTTCCCCACTGTGTAACAAAGGTTGTCTTCTCCATGTCTTCATGTGCCATCGTTGATAGAACATAATTTCAGTCTACAACCCATAATTAGAGTTTTGATGATAACAAAATACAAAGAATAAATAAATTGTAAGATTTATATATAAGACAAATATGCTTCTTAAAATTATTTCTTGTTTATACAGAAGTTCTGATGGAATCAGCATCAGCATCAGAAGCATCAGAAGATCAGTAATATGTCAGCATCAGAAGATCAATAACATGTGCTACACGCTGAAGCTACCAGATTATACGCTGAAGCTTGATGACCAGAATCTGTGCATAAACATATACACTCTGACTCTGATCAAAGATCTTTACCAAGTCATCAGCACTCTGAAGCGTTATCATAAGCAAAGAAGACTCTGAAGTGTTATTAAGTATTCAAGACAGAATAAATTGCTAACGGCTTTATTCAGACAAGATCTTCTCAAAAAGGAAAGTGCGTTATTATCATTAAAATGGCTTTATGGACAACGTATCTCTTCCTTGGCTATTTAAACAAGTTTGTATGAGAAAAGACGCACGCATGCACTCACACAATTTTCCAAGCCTTCAAAACACGCTTACTCAAACGCTTTAGCAATTCAGTTTTACTCCAAGCTTAAGTTGTGTAATTATCACAATTGTGATATATTGTTTTATTATAAAACATTAAACACATTCTTGTTCAATTATCTGTAAGAGATTTCCTTGAGATAAACCGGTTTGTGGTTATACTCAAGAAGGCTTTAACAGTTGTTAAAGTAGCTATTGTAATCCTTTGAATATAATGGATTAAGACCTCGTTGGAGAGAGGCGAAATCACCTTGACGGGTGGACTGGAGTAGTTTAAGATCAAACGAACCAGGATAAAAATATTGTGTTGTCTAAGCATTTGTTTTAAGTTTTACAATTCAACCCCCCTTCTTGTGTTTTTCACATTTTCAATTGGCATTAGAGCGCCTGGTTTTGAGCTTATAACACTTAACCGTGTCAGTACAAGATCCAGCGTCAGAAAAACACAATGGCAGGACCAAATCAAAACATCAGCAATGACAACAATGAAGAAAGAGACAGATTCAGTGGCAAACCTCCAGTATTTGATGGAGAGAACTTTGACTACTGGAAAGACATAATTGAGAGTTTCTTTCTGGCCCATGATGCTGATCTGTGGGACATGGTGACTGATGGATACACACACCCAGTAGATGGAAGTGGTCAGAAGATTGACAGGAAAACAATGTCTGATCAGCAAAAGCGTGAGTTCATAAATCATCACAAGGCCAGAACAATTCTTCTCAGCGCCATCTCTTATTCAGAATATGAGAAGATATCAAACAGAGACACTGCAAAGAACATGTTTGACTCTCTGATAATGACGCATGAAGGCAACATTCAAGTCAAAGAAACCAAAGCCCTTGCACTCATTCAGAAGTATGAGGCATTCAAGATGGAAGAGAGTGAATCAATAGAAACTATGTTTTCAAGATTTCAAATTCTTGTTGCTGGTCTAAAAGTTCTTGACAAAGGGTATTCTACTGCTGATCACGTTAAGAAGATCATCAGAAGCTTGCCAAAACAATGGAGGCCAATGGTCACAGCGCTTAAGCTAGCCAAGGATCTCAACAAAATCTCTCTGGAGGAACTTGTTAGCTCCCTCAGAAGTCACAAGATAGAGCTAGAAGCAGATGGACCTCAAAAGCAAGGTAAGCCATTAGATTTAAAATCTAATAGAAAATCTGACTCCAAAGTTTTGCAGGCTGTGGAAGAAACCTCTGATGGGTCCTCATCAGAAGAAGATGAACTATCTCTCCTCTCCAGAAGGGTGAACCAATTGTGGAAGCAGAGGCAAAGGAAGTTCAGGAATCCCAGAAGATCAGAAAATCAGAATGAATCTTTCTCCAGATACAGAAGGTCAGAATCCTCCTCTGGACACAGAAGATCTGAAGGTTCTTCAGGAAACAGAAAGCCAACCAACAAAGACATCATCTACTATGAATGTAACGAGAAAGGGCACTACAAAAGTGATTTCCCAAAGCTTCAGAAGGAAAAGCCCAAAAAGAAGTTTGGCAAGGAAAAGAAGAAAAGTATCATGGCTACATGGGATGATTCTGACACATCTGAAGCTGACTCAGAATCAGATGATGAAAGAGCAAACATAGCTCTCATGGCAAACATAACAGAAGACAGTGAAGATTCTGAGTCAGAATCGGAATCAGATACAGAAGAGGTATTCCCTGACTTTACTATAAACCTTACTAAGGTTGAACTAGCTGAAATCCTTAATGAAATTCTAGAAAGATATCAGCAGATCAGAGTCAAATTCAGAAACCTGAAAAGGAATCTTGCTTCTGACTCTGATAAGACTGAGAGTCTCAAATTGGAGAATTCTGAGTTAAAAGATAAAATTTCAAAATTAGAAAACCAATTGCAAAACTCTCAGAAGGAAACAATCCCTGAAACTCCCAGCAATGCTAATGAGATCATCAAGGAGTATGATCACAGCTTTCAGAAGTTTCTAGCTAAAAACATAGACAGAAGCAAAATGGCTTCAATGATCTATGGAGTTAGCAGAAATGGCAGAAAAGGGATAGGATATCAAGGTAAGGTACCTACACCAAAAAATGCCATGAATTTAGTTATAAAACGTACTCCACTTGATTCACACTTTATATATGGGCACACACATGACATAAAATATACTAGTAGTGATTACTCTGTCAAACCAAAATTCAACCAGAGTTTTGGTAAAACTAACAAATCAGGACCCAAGAAAATGTGGGTACCTAAGGATAAAATAATACATGTGGCAGATATCTTTAGCAGTAAAGCAAAAACACCAATCATGGTACCTGGACTCTAGCTGCTCACGACACATGACGGGAAGAAGGCATATGTTCCAAAGCCTGGAACTTAAGCCTGGAGGCCACGTAGGCTTTGGAGGCAATCAGAGAGGAAAGATCATTGGCTCTAGAATAGTAGGTAATGGAAATCTTCCCTCTATAAGTAATGTTTTACTAGTTGATGGATTAATGCATAATCTGTTATCCATAAGTCAATTAAGTGACAAAGTTTATGATATAATCTTCAATCAAAATTCATGCAAAGCTGTTAGTCAGAAAGATGGGACTATCCTATTTAATGGAAAGAGGAAAAACAACATTTATAAAATAAAACTTTCTGAACTAAAAAGTCATAATGTAAAATGTCTACTGTCTGTTAACAACGAGCAATGGATCTGGCACAGAAGATTGGGACATGTTAGTATGAGAAGAATATCTCAGATTAACAAACTCAATCTGGTCAGAGGACTTCCTAATCTGAAGTTCAATTCAGATGCTCTGTGTGAAGCATGTCAGAAAGGCAAGTTTTCAAAACCAGCTTTCAAATCTAAAAACGTTGTTTCCACCTCCAAGCCATTAGAACTTCTGCACATTAACTTATTTGGACCAGTTAAAACTGCTTCAGTCAGTGGCAAGAAGTATGGGTTAGTAATCGTAGATGACTATAGCAGATGGACATGGGTAAAGTTCTTAAGGCACAAGGACGAGTCACACTCTGTGTTTGTTACCTTCTGCAACCAAGTTCAGAATGAAAAGGATCTTAGAATCGTCAAAGTCATAAGTGATCATGGTGGAGAATTTGAAAACAAAGATTTTGAGTAATTCTTTAATGACAAAGGCATTCTGCATGATTTCTCTTGTCCTAGAACTCCCCAGCAAAATGGAGTTGTAGAACGAAAGAACAGAACATTGCAAGAAATGGCCAGAACCATGATCAACGAGACTAACTTTGCTAAGATCTTCTGGGCAGAGGCAATAAACATAGCATGTTATATTCAGAATAGAATCTCCATAAGACCTATTCTGGAAAAGACTCCATATTAATTGTGGAAAAACAGAAAGCCCAACATTTCCTACTTTCACCCATTTGGATGTACATGTTTTATCCTGAATACAAAAAATTATTTGAACAAGTTTGACTCTAAAGCACAAAAGTGTATTATGTTAGGATATTTGGAACGCTCAAGAGGGTACAGAGTATACAATACAGAAACACAAATTGTGGAAGAGTCAATCAGTGTTTGTTTTAATGATAAGCTTGACTCTCAAAAGTCAAAGCAGAATGAATTCCTTGCAGGTATGGAAGTTGAATTCATAGGTACTGAAGACAAATCATCATAAGCTCTCAACAGATACACTCCCTCAACATCAGAAAGAGGCACTACAAGCAATCCAGCACCTTCTATTGATCAACTCCAGAAAAGACCATCCAGAAGCAGCATGGATCACCCAGAAGAAATAATCTTAGGAAGAAAGGAAGATCCAATCAGAACAAGATCTAGCTTCAGAAACTCTGAAGAATCCCTCATGGGACTGGTTTCTCTAATTTAACCAACGAAAATTGATGAAGCACTTCTGGATAATGACTGGATTCTAGCAATGCAAGAGGAGCTAAATCAATTCACAAGAAATGACGTATGGGATCTAGTTCCCAAACCAAAAGGATTCAACGTCATTGGAACAAAATGGGTGTTAAGAAACAAACTGAATGAACAAGGTGAAGTCATCAGAAACAAAGCACGACTGGTAGCTCAAGGTTATAGTCAGCAAGAGGGGATAGACTATACAGAAACCTTTGCTCCAGTCGCCAGGTTAGAATCTATCAGACTCTTAATTTCATTTGTTGTTAATAAAGGCATCACTCTGTATCAGATGGATGTTAAGAGTGCATTCTTAAATGGATTTATAGAAGAAGAGGTATATGTGCACCAACCCCCTGGTTTTGAAAGTTCCAAAAATCCAGAATATGTTTTCAAACTAAAGAAGTCACTCGATGGTCTGAAACAAGCTCCCAGAGCTTTGTATGAAAGACTAAGTAACTTCCTGTTAGAAAAGGAATTCACCAGAGGGAAAGTGGACACAACCTTGTTCTGTAAGACAGTTAAGAATGACATTTTAGTATGCCAGATTTATGTTGATGATATCATATTTGGATCCACTAAACCCTCTCTGGGAAGAAAGTTTTCTAAATCTATGCAGGCAGAATTTGAGATGAGCCTAATGGGGGAACTAAAATTCTTTCTGGGCATTCAGATTAATCAAACCCCAGAAGGAACTTACATTCATCAGAGCAAATATGTCAAAGAAATTCTGAAGAAATTTGATCTCTCAAAATGTAATCCATCAAAGATTCCAATGCATCCCACGTGCATTCTGGAAAGAGAAGAGGTAAGTAAAAAGGTAGAACAGAAGGTCTACAGAGGTATGATTGGTTCTCTTCTCTATATGACGGCCTCAAGGCCTGACATTCTATTCAGTGTTTGCATTTGTGCTAGATTCCAATCAGATCCTAGAGAATCTCACTTAACAGCAGTTAAGCGAATTTTCAAGTATCTGAAAGGTACTACTAATCTGGGATTGTTTTATAGAAAATCAAGTGATTATAATTTGATAGGATACTGTGATGCTGATTTCACTGGAGACAGAGTAGAGCGTAAAAGCACTTCTGGAAGCTGCCAGTTTCTGGGAGAAAATCTAATCTCATGGTCCAGCAAAAGACAATCCACAATAGCTCTATCAACAACAGAAGCTGAATACATAGCAGCAGCTGGATGCAACACACAAATACTCTGGATAAAAAGTCAACTTGAGGACTTTCAGATATTTGAGAGTAACATTCATATCCTCTGTGACAATACTTCTGCTATTTGTCTCAGTAAAAATCCTATTTTGCATTCTAGGGCTAAGCATATAGAAATAAAACATCATTTTATTAGGGACTATATTCAGAAAGGAATTCTATATTTAAAATTTATTAACACAGACCATCAATGGGCTGATATCTTTACAAAACTTCAATCTTTCTTCAGATCTTTAGAAGTACAGATTGTATCAGAAGCTATCCATGAAGATCTGAGCGCTTCATTTCAAGGATAGAAATGTGCAGTTCACTCAAGAAAACAAGTTTCATCCAGTCATCAGCTACTTTCTGAGGCTGAACACACGTTCACATTTCTGAAAGGGCAAAAGCGATGATTGGATGCATTGAGACACATGTCATGGGTAACCGTTCCAATATCTTTCTGAATCCGCTAAAATCAGCTATCATTAAATGCTCATAATCATTATTTTTAATTTCTCTCTCTTACCTTTTATGTTTTCAAAATTGTTTAGCAATCTATTTAAACACTTTTCTCACCATTTACACTCTTTTACCTTCACTTTCATTTTCTCTACAAACTTATTGTTTTCAGTTTGCATCTGTTCTCAAAAACCCTTTCAATTTTATTCTCAAAACCTTCGTGTGAACATGGCTTCTTCAAGCATCCCCACTTCCAGTTCTCAGAAAGCAGACTCCTTCGAACAATATGAAGAACCCTACAGAACGCTTCTCACACCCATCAAAAATCTAGAAGTTCTGCCAGAATTGATCGTGGATTTCAATTGTCTTCAAGAGAATGGGTTTAATCTCTCTGAAGAGGTTAAGGATCAAGGTTGGGAAAGATACTTTGACCGTATGGTGGGTCCAACATTCCCAATTCTGGTAAAGGAATTTTGAATTCATGCTTCATCTTCCAACCATCAAGTTACTTCATACATTATGGGGAAGAAGATAGTTATTACTGAGGACCTCATTGCAAGATTAATAGGCTACAATGGTGGTGGTGTACGTTGCATTGACATGGCTGAAAGATGCGCCGATGTTGCCCTAATTGCTAGAAAAATCTTCACTCTGGGGCTTCCCTCCAGCAAGATAAGGGATTTAAAAGACCATCACAGAATATGGGCTAAGATCATTCTGGGATGCATAAACCACAGGAAGCCTACCGGCTCTTCTGACTACATCAATATTGATCAGCAATTTCTGATCTACTTCATCTCTCAGAAGATTAAGGTAAATCTGGCTCATCTGTTGTTTAATCATCTAAAGATAAGTGTTAAAGAAACCAGAGAAGAGGAGCGCACAAAAAGGGACTGGATACCCCTAGGAAGACATATATCAGATATTCTAAAAGAGAATAAGATGATTGATCATCTTATAGAGGCTCAGGAAATCAGCTCTTTGGAAGCTACTGTTGGAAAACAGCTGAATGCAAAGAATCTGAAGAAAATGAAGTTGATTGAGAACATCAATAAGGAACCCTGTGTCACTCCTTTTGCAACAATCTCCAGCAGAAGAGTCCCTCTAGATAACTTCCCTCTGTTCTCAGAGATTGATTCTAAACCTGATATCATAGTTAGATATCTGGATGCTTGCAAGGCGGATGGTACAGCACCAAATTTGAACATTCAGGATCTGCAGCAGAAGGCTCCAGAAGTTGTGCTGAAGAAAACCAAGAAAAGGAAAGTTGTAGCAGAAGGATCATCCCAGCAGACTCCTAAAAAGAGAGGTAATCCTTCTTCTGTAAATGTTTTAGATTCAATTTTTGTATCAACATCTATACCAATTCCCACTCAAGAAGAAAACCCCACACCACAAACTTTTGATGACTTTGACATTGATTTTGACCCATCTGAATCCTTAACTCTTAGAAGATCTTGCTCCCAACCTCCAAATCCCAATATTGAAGCAACCCAACAAGAACTTGCAAAAGTTCTATCTGATATAGATACCTTTGACCAACATACTTCTGCTCCCATGCCAGAAAATCCAAACCATGAAACCACCACAGAAGCACAACTAGAAATTCCCATCTCACCACAACCAGAAATTGCCCTCTCTCCACTACCAGAAATACCACTACCTCCATCTCCTCAACCAGAAATTCATCCACCTTCTCCACAACCTGAACCTCTTCAACCAGAAGTTCAAACTTCTGAGGCTCAACCCTCTGAATCTTGTGAACCAGAACCTCATAACGTTCAATCAAACTAAACTGTTGATTCTGATACCATTCCCATTCCTGGAATCACAGAACCTCTGGCCATTCGTATGCCCCTTGATACCATTGTGAATATTCCCCAACTTCCCTCTTCACCAGAATCAACTCCACCAAACTCCCCATCAAGTCCAATCATAGTTCCTGACTCTCCCACTCCCTCACCAAAGAACAATCCAGAAGACAACATCAAGACTGTCATTGACTTAACAGTTTTTGAACGTCTTGCTGCCATAACCCACAAAACAGCTATCCCAAAACAAAAACATCCAGATGTTGGAACCAGCTTATTGACATTTGAAACAGAAGTACATAAGTGGATCACTTCTCTGAAACAAGCTAGTCTTGAGCTGGTTGATCCTGCTGCATCAGACTACCTTTGGACAATGTTCAGAAGATGGGTATGCTCTGAAACTTATAAGCTTCAAGAACAGAGCTACGGAAAAGCTCAACAGAACTTCAGCAATCTGCTGAAAGAAATTGAAGGTCCAGTTCTAAGCCAGCTGCTTAAGGAAGAAGTTCTTCCTCTAGACATTGCTCCCTGGTCTGAACATCGTCCAACATCCAAAGATCTCAATCTGACTGTTACTCCAGAGAAGATGGTTCCTGCTGAAGCACTGGGTCAAAAAGAAGATATTGAAGAAAGCTCTGAGAAGCATCTTGTTTCTGAAGATCCTCAAGCTTCCTCCCTTGACAGGAAGACTCTAGAAGACCTGAAAAGATCTGATATGTTGATGAAGGAAAGAATGGATAAGCAGGACAAAAAAATTAATGCAATCACGAGCATGTTAACCCAGCAACAGGAAACCAACACCCAGATCAAGATCATGTTGGAAGCTTTGTTCACACGTCTTCCTCCTCCCTCTTAGAATTTCCTTGTCTTTAAAACTTGTTTATCTGTAATATTTTTACACTGTTTTGAACTTATCATTGCTTATGGTTTTTAATATAAATGCATTTTGGCTCTGATTATTTGTTCTTTTTGATAACTGACAAAAAGGGGGAGAAAGAATAATATTTTTGAATAACGGATTACTGAGACATAAGTCTCAAACATTCTGATCTATTTAAATTTCTTTCTTCTGAAAAGCTTACAGGTACAATATTCTGATGAAAGATACAGTAAAGTTCTGATGCTCAAAGACTCATGGAATTAAATGGAAGTAATCAACTCAAGGGGAGTTTTCTCTTCTTAAATCTATACTTTTTATTCTTTATTTTCAATTGAAAAAATCTGGTTTTTGTCATCATCAAAAAGGGGGAGATTGTTAGAACATAGTTTGAGTCTAAAACCCTTAATTAGAGTTTTGATGATAACAAAATACAAAGAATAAATAAATTGTAAGATTTATATATAAGAAAAATATGCTTCTTAAAATTATGTCTTGTTTATACAGAAGTTCTAATGGAATCAGCATCAGCATCAGAAGCATCAGAAGATCAGTAATATGTCAGCATCAGAAGATCAATAACATGTGCTACACGCTGAAGCTACCAGATTATACGTTGAAGCTTGATGACCAAAATCTGCGCATAAACATATACACTCTGACTCTGATCAAAGATCTTTACCAAGTCATCAGCACTCTGAAGCATTATCATAAGCAAAGAAGACTCTGAAGCGTTATTAAGTATTCAAGACAGAATTAATTGCTAACGGCTTTATTCAGAGAAGATCTTCTCAAAAAGGAAAGTGCGTTATTATCATTAAAATGGCTTTATGGACAACGTATCTCTTCCTTTGCTATTTAAACAAGTCTGTATGAGAAAAGACGCATGCATGCACTCACACAATTTTCCAAGCCTTCAAAACACGCTTACTCAAACGCTTTAGCAATTCAGTTTTACTCCAAACTTAAGTTGTGTAATTATCACAGTTGTGATATATTGTTTTATTAGAAAACATTAAACACATTCTTGTTCAATTATCTGTAAGAGATTTCCTTGAGATAAACCGGTTTGTGGTTATAGTCAAGAAGGCTTTAACAGTTGTTAAAGTAGCTGTTGTAATCCTTTGAATATAGTGGATTAAGACCTCGTTGGAGAGAGGCGAAATCACCTTGACGGGTGGACTGGAGTAGTTTGAGATCAAATGAACCAGGATAAAAATACTGTGTTGTCTAAGCATTTGTTTTAAGTTTTACAATTCAACCCCCCTTCTTGTGTTTTTCACATTTTCAATCTTGATTTGATTGTAGCCAGAGAAATCGTCCATGAAGGAAAAGACTTTGTGTTGTGCGGTATTGTAAACCAGAACATCGATGTGGGATGTGGGAAGTCATCTTTGGGGCTTTCCCTATTCAGGTCTCTGTAATCCACACACATTGGTACTTTACCATCTTTCTTAGGTACTGGAACGACATTAGCAACCCACTGCGGATACGAGGTGACAACTAAGAACCCTTTGTTGAACTGCTTCATAACCTCTGCTTTAATCTTCTCTGACATCTCAGGGCACATACAATGGACCTTTTGCTTTACCAGAGGGCAGTCTTCTTTAGTCGGCAGATGATGAACCACTATATTCGTGTCTAGTTCCAGCATGTCTTCATATGACCAGGCGAAGATTTCAACATACTCATGCAACATCTATACCAACCGATGTTTGACACTAAGCTCCAGATTTGCACCTATCTTAACCTCTTTTCTGTCTACCTTTGTACCCAAGTTCACTATCTCAACCGGCTCTTCATGAGGTTGTATGGCCCTTTCTTCCTGCTGTAATAGTCTAGCAAGTTCTCCGGGTACCTCACAATCTTCCTCACCTTCGTCCTCGGCTTGGGTGATTGGATTTTCAAAGTCATAATGAGAAGTAGCAGAACTGTTATCAATGGGATCCAGAGTGGATATGGATCTGAATTTGGATACGTGAGTGTGTGTAAGAGCATAGTTGTATAGAAAAAATAAAAGAAAAGAAAGACAAAGAGCGCAAAATTTGTATGCAAACGTCCAATGCTTTATTAATGTCATATGAAAACGAAACATGATAACCCTCACAAATACAACAATTGTGCCCCGGTTAAGACACATGGCTATATAGTTTATATTGTTTTTTAAATTACATATCTGAAATATTAGAAAGACAATTACTCATGAACAAAAGTAATCGATACAAAGTCCTTGGAAGTCCAGTTACTGAGTTCGTCGTTGGTAGTCGGGAATATCCAATTGTCAATGTCGGAATCACCATCACTGTCTTCAAGCGCATTGACCCCAGGATTGCTGATGCGTAGGAGAGGTCCTCCAGCCCGAGCACGATGAACAACCCTTTGAGCACCTGTAGTGAAGCCCAAATCAGATTTGTCAGACTTGTAATGAATAACCGGGAGATGACCCTAAATAGTAGACCAACCTTCTTCAACCACTGCTCATGCATCCTTGAGAGAAGCCATCTTCGTTGGAGATTTGGTGACCTTTGGAGGACTGTCGGTAGTTTCTACTATAGCCATAATCTGAGGTACCTCTTCAAAGTTCTAGCAAGGAGTCTCGATGAACTCGCCATCGATTTCCACGTACCTGAAGAAGTTCAAGTGACTGATCATATACTCCTTTTGACCATGCACAGTGACAATCTTTCCTCTTACTGGGAACTTCAAAGTTTGGTGGAGGGTAGAAGTAACAGCCCCAACCCCATGTATCCAAGGGCATCCCAACAAGAAAGAATATGATGGTTTGATATCCATTATGTATAAAGTGGAGTCAAAGGTCTGGGAACCAACATTGATAGGGACATTCACTTCCCCGTGCACCACCCTCTTCAAACCATTGAAAGATCTCACTACTATATTGCTAGGCTTCAAGGTCAAGCCTTCGCAGTCCAATATGTCTAGAGCTTTTTTAGGTATCACATTCAACGAGGTGCCAGTATCTACCAAAACATGGGCCAGAGTTGTGCCCATGCATTCAACGGAAACATGAAGAGCATCATTATGCTTCCTCCCCTTTGGTGTCATATCCACATTGGAAAAACCAAACCGTTATCGTCAATTAGACTAGCCACACAATCATCAAACTAATCAACAGATTTCTCTTGTGGAACGTGAGCCATCTTCAGAAGCTTAACCAAAGCCTTCTCATGGGCCTTGGAACACATCAAAAAATCAAACATAGAAATTTGGGATGGGGTCTGCCCCAGCTGCACGACCATGTTGTAGTCGCTTTTCTTTATTATCTTCAAAATTTCTTCCATTTCTTTTTTGGAAGCTTCTAGTATGGTTACTAAATTGGCCTTTGTCAGGACAGGCTCAAGCAGTATGTCTTTGCCTCGAGTCTCGGCCGACTCGGTGATGGGACGGTCAATAGGAGTGATTATTGGAATTACAGTAGTAGTCTTGGGTGGAACCACGAAAGGAATGGTCACAGGTGCGGTAACAGTCTTCGGGGTAGAAATTTCAGGGGAGAACACTCTTCCACTCCTTGTTATTTTACTGGTTCCGGAAATATTGACAATGTCAGAATCATCATTTTCAAGAATCTTGTCTTTAATGGCTAGCAAGTCCTACTTTACACCGTAGTAATAGACGTCGGCCCCATAATTCCAAGGAACAACTTTGTCCGAGGAGTATGGGATTGGCCCTGGCATGGTTACGATCAACGGAGTTACCTTCGGAATTGATGTAATCCTGACGGGTCTCTTAGCGGAGGCCCTGGGAGGATTGGCGGAAATGGTTATGATAACAACGTCTTCACAGGAAACATTCGGAACAGGAGTCTTCTCAAACAGAATCACTTTGTCATCCATCAAGCGCTGAACACATGTCTTCAACAAAGGGAAACCAGTCGGTGGAAATGAATAACGGTGGCAATCTTCATCACATCCCGGAAATAAACTGGCCTTCAGCAAATTCTCTTTGATAGTCATGAGTGGGGTCACTAATTCTTCTACAGCGCAGTCCAATATGTCTAGAGCTTTTTTAGGTATCACATTCAACGAGGTGCCAATAACTACCAAAACATGGGCCAGAGTCGTGCCCCTGTATTAAACGGAAACATGAAGAGCATCATTATGCTTCTTCCCCTTTGGTGTCATATCCACATTGGAAAAACCCAAATCGTTATCGTCAGTCAGACTAGCCACACAATCATCAAACTGATCAGCAGATTTCTCTTGTGTCACGTGAGCCGTCTTCAGAAGCTTAACCAAAGCCTTCGCATGGGCCTCGGAACACATCAAAAAATCAAACATAGAAATTTTGGATGGGGTCTGCCTCAGCTGCTCGACCATGTTGTAGTCGCTCTTCTTTATTATCTTCAAAATTTCTTCCATTTCTTTTTTGGAAGCTTCTGGTATGGTTACTGAATTGGCCTTTGTAAGGATAGGCTCAATCAGTATGTCTTTGCCTCTTTGCCTCGAGTCTCGGCCGACGATGATGGGAGGGTCAATAGGAGTGATTACTGGAATTACAGTAGTAGTCTTGGGTGGAACCACGACAGGAATGGTCACATGTCCGGTAACAGTCTTCGGGGTAGAAATTTCAGGGGAGAACACTCTTCCACTTCTTGTTATTTTACTGGTTCCGGCAATATTGACAATGTCAAAATCAACATTTTCAGCAATCTTGTCTTCAATGGCTAGCATGTCCTACTTTACACCGTAGTAATAGA
This sequence comes from Vicia faba, assembly GCA_948472305.1. Classification (NCBI taxonomy): domain Eukaryota; kingdom Viridiplantae; phylum Streptophyta; class Magnoliopsida; order Fabales; family Fabaceae; genus Vicia; species Vicia faba. The sequence continues at coordinate 698,931,633 of OX451737.1, forward strand.
CGTCGGCCCCATAATTCCAAGGAACAACTTTGTCCGAGGAGTATGGGATTGGCCCTGGCATGCTTACGATCAACGGAGTCACCTTCAGAATTGATGTATTCCTGACGGGTCTCTTAGTGGAGGCCCTGGGAGGATTGGCCGAAATGGTTATGATAGAAACGTCTTCACAGGAAACATTCGGAATAGGAGTCTTCTCAAATATAATCTCTTTGTCATCCATCAAGCGCTGAACACCTGTCTTCAACAAAGGGAAACCATTCGGTTGAAATGAATAACGGTGGCAATCTTCATCACATCCCGGAAATAAACCGGCCTTCAGCAAATTCTCTTTGATAGTCATGAGTGGGGTCACCAATTCTTCTACAGCGCAGTCCAATGTGTCTAGAGCTTTTTTAGGTATCACATTCAACGAGGTGCCAGTATCTACCAAAACATGGGCCAGAGTCGTGCCCCTGCATTCAACAGAAACATGAAGAGCATCATTATGCTTCCTCCCCTTTGGTGTCATATCCACATTGGAAAAACCCAAATCGTTATTGTCAGTCAGACTAGCCACACAATCATCAAACTGATCAGCAGATTTCTCTTGTGGCACGTGAGCCGTCTTCAGAAGCTTAACCAAAGCCTTCGCATGGGCCTCGGAACACATCAAAAAATCAAACACAGAAATTTTGGATGGGGTCTGCCCCAGCTACTCGACCATGTTGTAGTCGCTCTTCTTTATTATCTTCAAAATTTCTTCCATTTTTTTTTTGGAAGCTTCTGGTATGGTTACTGAATTGGCCTTTGTCAGGACAGGATCAATCAGTATGTCTTTGCCTCTTTGCCTCGAGTCTCGGCCGACGATGATGGGAGGGTCAATAGGAGTGATTACTGGAATTACAGTAGTAGTCTTGGGTGGAACCACGGCAGGAATGGTCACATGTCCGGTAACAGTCTTCGGGGTAGAAATTTCAGGGGAGAACACTCTTCCACTTCTTGTTATTTTACTGGTTCCGGCAATATTGACAATGTCAGAATCAACATTTTCAATAATCTTGTCTTTAATGGTTAGCATGTCCTACTTTACACCGTAGTAATTGACGTCGGCCCCATAATTCCAAGGAACAACTTTGTCCGAGAAGTATGGGATTGGCCCTGGCATGCTTACGATCAACGGAGTTACTTTCAGAATTGATGTAATCCTGACGGGTCTCTTAGCGGAGGCCATGGGAGGATTGGCGGAAATGGTTATGATAGAAACGTCTTCACAGGAAACATTCGGAACAGGAGTCTTCTCAAACAGAATCTCTTTGTCATCCATCAAGCGCTGAACACATGTCTTCAACAAAGGGAAACCAATCGGTGGAAATGAATAACAGTGGAAATCTTCATCACATCCCGGAAATAAACCGGCCTTCAGCAAATTCTCTTTGATAGTCATGAGTGGGGTCACCAATTCTTCTACAGCGCAGTCCAATATGTCTAGAGCTTTTTTAGGTATCACATTCAACGAGGTGCCAGTATCTACCAAAACATGGGCTAGAGTTGTGCCCCTGCATTCAATGGAAACATGAAGAGCATCATTATGCTTCCTCCCCTTTGGTGTCATATCCATATTGGAAAAACCCAAACCGTTATCGTCAGTCAGACTAGCCACACAATCATCAAAATGATTAGCAGATTTCTCTTGTGGCACGTGAGCCGTCTTCAGAAGCTTAACCAAAGACTTCGCATGGGCCTCAGAACACATCAAAAAATCAAACATAGAAATTTTTTATGGGGTTTGCCCCAGCTGCTCGACCATGTTGTAGTCGCTCTTCTTTATTATCTTCAAAATTTCTTCCATTTCTTTTTTGGAAGCTTCTAGTATGGTTACATAATTGGCCTTTGTCAGGACAGGCTCAATCAGTATGTCGTTGCCTCTTTGCCTCGAGTCTCGGCCGACTCGGTGATGGGAAGGTCAATAGTAGTGATTACTGGAATTACAGTAGTAGTCTTGGGTGGAACCAAACCACGGCAGGAATGGTCACAGGTCCGGTAACAGTCTTCAGGGTAGAAATTTCAGGGGAGAACACTCTTTCACTTCTTATTATTTTACTGGTTCCGGCAATATTGACAATGTCAGAATCAGCATTTTCAGCAATATTGTCTTCAATGGCTAGCATGTCCTACTTTACACCGTAGTAATAGACGTCGGCCCCATAATTCCAAGGAACAACATTGTCTGAGGAGTATGGGATTGGCCCTGGCATGCTTACGATCAACGGAGTCACCTTCAGAATTGATGTAATCATGACGGGTCTCTTAGCGGAGGCCCTGGGAGGATTGGCGGAAATGGTTATGATAGAAACATCTTCACAGGAAACATTCAGAACAGGAGTCTTCTCAAACAGAATCTCTTTGTCATCCATCAAGCACTGAACACCTGTCTTCAACAAAAGGAAACCAGTCAGTGGAAATGAATAATGGTGGCAATCTTCATCACATCCCGAAAATAAACCGGCCTTCAGCAAATTCCCTTTGATAGTCATGAGTGGGGTCACCAATTCTTCTACAGTGCATTCCAATATGTCTAGAGCTTTTTTAGATATCACATTCAACGAGGTGCCAGTGTCTACCAAAACATGGGCTAGAGTCATGCCCCTGCATTCAACGGAAACATGAAGAGCATCATTATGCTTCCTCCCCTTTGGTGTCATATCCACATTGGAAAAACCCAAACCGTTATCGTCAATCAGACTAGCCGCACAATCATCAAACTGATCAGCAGATTTCTCTTGTGGCACGTGAGCCGTCTTCAGAAGCTTAACCAAAGCCTTCGCATGGGCCTCAGAACACATCAAAAAATCAAACATAGAAATTTTGGATGGGGTCTGCCCCAGCTGCTCGACCATGTTGTAGTCGCTCTTCTTTATTATCTTCAAAATTTCTTCCATTTCTTTTTTGGAAGCTTCTGGTATGGTTACTGAATTGGCCTTTGTCAGGACAGGCTCAATCAGTATGTCTTTGCCTCTTTTCCTCGAGTCTCGGCCGACTCGGTGATGGGAGGGTCAATAGGAGTGATTACTGGAATTACAGTAGTAGTCTTGGGTGGAACCACAACAGGAATGGTCACAGGTCCGGTAACAGTCTTCGGGGTAGAAATTTCAGGGGAGAACACTCTTCCACTTCTTGTTATTTTACTGGTTTTGGCAATATTGACAATGTCAGAATCAACATTTTCAGCAATCTTGTCTTCAATGGCTAGCATGTCCTACTTTACACCATAGTAATAGACGTCGGCCCCATAATTCTAAGGAACAACTTTGTCCGAGGAATATGGGGTTGGCCCTGGCATGGTTACGATCAACGGAGTCACCTTCGGAATTGATGTAATCCTGACGGGTCTCTTAAAGGAGGCCCTGGGAGGATTGGCGGAAATGGTTATGATAGCAACGTCTTCACAAGAAACAGTCAGAAGAGGAGTCTTCTCAAACAGAATCTCTTTGTCATCCATCAAGCGCTGAACACATGTCTTCAACAAAGGGAAACCAGTCGATGGAAATAAATAACGGTGGCAATCTTCAACCAATCCCGGAAATAAACCGGCCTTCAGCAATTTCTCTTTGATAGTCATGAGTGGGGTCACCAATTCTTCTACAGCGCATTCCAATATGTCTAGAGCTTTTTTAGGTATCATATTCAACAAGGTGCCAGTATCTACCAAAACATGGACCAGAGTCGTGCCCCTGCATTCAACGGAAACATGAAGAGCATCATTATGCTTCCTCCCCTTTGGTGTCATATCCACATTGGAAAAACCCAAACCGTTATCGTCAGTCAGACTAGCCACACAATCATCAAACTGATCAGAAGATTTCTGTTGTGGCACATGAGCCGTCTTCAGAAGCTTAACCAAAGCCTTCGCATGGGCCTCGGAACACATCAAAAAATCAAACATAGAAATTTTGGATGAGGTTTTCCCCAGCTGCTCGACCATGTTGTAGTCGCCCTTCTTTACTATCTTCAAACTTTCTTCCATTTCTTTTTTGGAAGCTTCTGCTATGGTTACTGAATTGGCCTTTGTCAGGACAGGCTCAATCAGTATGTCTTTGCCTCTTTGCCTCGAGTCTCGACCCACTCGTTGATGGGAGGGTCAATAGGAGTGATTACTGGAATTACAGTAGTAGTCTTGGGTGGAACCACAGCAGGAATGGTCACAGGTCCAGTAACAGTCTTCGGGGTAGAAATTTCAGGGGAGAACACTCTTCCACTTCTTGTTATTTTACTGGTTCTGGCAATATTGACAATGTCAGAATCAACATTTTCAGCAATCTTGTCTTCAATGGCTAGCATGTCCTACTTTACACCGTAGTAATAGACGTCGGCCCCATAATTCCAAGGAACAACTTTGTCCGAGGAGTATGGGGTTTTCCCTGGCATGGTTACGATCAACGGAGTCACCTTCGGAATTGATGTAATCCTGACGGGTCTCTTAGCGGAGGCCCTGGGAGGATTGGCGGAAATGGTTATGATAGCAACGTCTTCACAAGAAACAGTCGGAACATGAGGCTTCTCAAACAGAATCTCTTTGTCATCCATCAAGCGCTGAACACCTGTCTTCAACAAAGGGAAACCAGTCAGTGGAAATGAATAACGATGGCAATCTTCATCACATCCCGGAAATAAACCGGCCTTCAGCAATTTCTCTTTGATAGTCATGAGTGGGGTCACCAATTCTTCTACAGCGCATTCCAATATGTCTAGAGCTTTTTTAGGTATCACATTCAACGAGGTGCCAGTATCTACCAAAACATGGACAAGAGTCGTTCCCCTGCATTCAACGGAAACATGAAGAGCATCATTATGCTTCCTCCCCTTTGGTGTCATATCCACATTAGAAAAACCGAAACTGTTATCGTCAGTCAGACTAGCCACACAATCATCAAACTGATCAGCAGATTTCTCTTGTGGCACATGAGTCGTCTTCAGAAACTTAACCAAAGCCTTCGCATGGGCCTCGGAACACATCAAAAAATCAAACATAGAAATTTTGGATGGGGTCTTCCCCAGCTGCTCGACCATGTTGTAGTCGCTCTTCTTTACTATCTTCAAAATTTCTTCCATTTCTTTTTTGGAAGCTTCTGGTATGGTTACTGAATTGGCCTTTGTCAGGACAGGCTCAATCAGTATGTCTTTGCCTCTTTTCCTCGAGTCTTGGCCACCTCTGTGATGGGAGGGTCAATAGGAGTGATTACTGGAATTACAGTAGTAGTCTTGGGTGGAACCACAGTAGGAATGGTCACAGGTCTGGTAACAGTCTTCGGGGTAGAAATTTCAGGGGAGAACACTCTTCCACTTCTTGTTATTTTACTGGTTCCGGCAATATTGACAATGTCAAAATCAGCATTTTCAGCAATCTTGTCTTCAATGGCTAGCATGTCCTACTTTACACCGTAGTAATAGACGTCGGCCCCATAATTCCAAAGAACAACTTTGTTTGAGGAGTATGGGATTAGCCCTGGCATGGTTACGATCAACGGATTCATCTTCGGAATTGATGTAATCCTGACGGGTCTTTTAGCGGAGGCCCTGAGAGGATTGGCGGAAATGGTTATGATATCAACGTCTTCACAGGAAACAGTCGGAACAGGAGTCTTCTCAAACAGAATCTCTTTGTCATCCATCAAGCGCTGAACACCTGTCTTCAACAAAGGGAAACCAGTCGATGGAAATGAATAACGGTGGCAATCTTCATCACATCCCGGAAATAAACCGGCCTTCAGCAAATTCTCTTTGATAGTCATGAGTGGGGTCACCAATTCTTCTACAGAAGTCACAAACACATCTTCTTCAACGGTATTAACACCCCTTTCATGTTTCGGCATAGGAGCATTGATAATGTTGGGATTCTCCGGGGGACCAAATTCAATCTCCTTAGCATCAATCAAATCCTGAACTTTGTTCTTCAAAGCCCAACACTCATTGGTGTCATGGCGTGGACTTTCCGAATGGTAAGCACAACGAGCATTCGGTTTATAGTAGGGAGAGGTGGTGTTCGTATTCTTCGGAGCCTCCCTCAGAGTAACTAGATTGGACTTCAGCAACTGAGGTAAAACCTGAGACAATGTCATGTTGATCTGAGTAAACTGTCTAGCTGGTCTTTCTGCTCTTGGTTGATTGTTTCTTTGTTGAGCAGGTGCAGGTTTGCGAATCATAATAGCCCCTACCGCTGGACGGTGCTCGGTTCGATTCTGATTCTTTTGGTTATAGACTACACTGACTTTATTTTTACCTGCAAATGGCTTCCTTCCAGCATTAGAAGAGGCAGCCTTCCTAATTTTTCCACTTCGGATTCCAGCTTCCACTCTCTCTCTTGTTAAGATCAGTTCAGTGAAACCCGCCGATGAACTTCTAATCAGATGGTTGAAGAATGGCCCATTCAAAGTTCTCAGAAACATATCCACGAGCTCCCTGTCAGCCAAGGAAGGTTGAACTCTTCCAGCCAAATCTCTCCACTTTTGAGCATAATCCTTGAAACCCTTGTTCGAACCCATAGACAAATTTTGGAGTTGTGTACGGGTGGGAGTGAGGTCTATATTATACTGATATTGCTTATAAAATGCAGCAGCAAGATCTTTCTAGTTACGAACATCGGCTCTTTCTAGCTGATAGAGCCAATCCAGTTGTGTTCCAGATAGACTGTCTTGGAAGAAGTGAACCCACAAGTCTTTGTCAGCAGTATTAGGTTGTATCTTCCTCACATAGGAACGGAGATTCATTTTAGGACAAGAGACCCCATCATGCTTAGCAAATACCGGTGCCTTGAATTTGGGGGGGATGACAACCTCGGAGACCAGACCCAACTCTTTAAAATCCAGCCTAAGAACCTTTTGGATTTCCATAGCACTCAGACGCTCTTCTAACTGCTTATAGATTTCGTCAGCCGGAGGGTACTGCTCCTCATTATAATCAGTTTCATTGTCAGACTCTTTAGGACTAGGGTCATCTTCTCTTGTTTCACCCTCTTGATTCTCTCACTCTTTAGATGAAGAAGCTAAATCAACAACCTGTCTTGGCGGCCCTCTGAACCTTCTGCTCATATGTTCCACACCAGATATCCTCTTGGTCTTCTTGTTCTTCTTAACAATCAGAGCCTTCAGCTCTTCCTATCCTTTGGCCAGAGCCACGATCATTTGCTGGAACTGCGTGTTCTTAGTCTGAAGATCTTTCACAGTTTGTTCAAGAGCCATTGCTGAAATAAACAACAAAGGAGATGAGAAACCTGTTATGAATCCTGTTATGCAATGATATGTATGATATGTATGCAATGTTTTCAAGGGTTCTTAAAGGCTCAAATTTTCTTAAACAAAAAGGAACAAACGCAAATTGTATTAGTAAACTTGAATTGTTACAAAGAATTTATTTTGAGAGTACAATTAAGCAAAATAAAACAAAAATAAGACTAGGTTTCCTATGGGCGCATCCTCTTTGGTGCGATGTAGGCGTTGATAGTCCTCTCTTCATGAAGTAACCTAGTGAGTTCCAAGACATTCTTCTCGTTGGCATAGAATTGTGCTTCAAACGTATCCCGCTCCTCTTTAAGCTGAACCCGGGACTTTTGTAACTCTTCGTGATCAGTTGGCATGTCTGGATGAAGAACAAGATGAGGAGTGTCTCCCTCGGAAACTGGTTCCATAATCATAGTTAGGATAGTGGGATAAGGTATTGTAAGAGTTTGAGCGTGGGCTCGTACCCATCTGAGATAAGGCTCGAGTGGTATGGAATTCTTATGCCCAAGTGTCTTGCTTTCAACCCTATGTACCATACTCCAAGCTTGTATGAACCTTTTGCGGTAACCCTGAACATCATTCTCATAGTTGAAGGCGGTTCCTTGAATAAGTGTATCATGAGGACCATCCCTTCTCACATAACCAAATTATCATAATGCTAAGCAAGGGTTATAAGTGATTCCTCCCCTAATGCCTAAGAGAGGGACATTAGGTAATTCACCACAGCGATCGATGATAGTAACATCTTCCAAGAACCGCGAACATCAATGGATGTCTGAATGTGTGAGGCACATAAGTCGATGAGACCATCTTTTACCTTGTTCATTCTTCAAAGTATATCTGGATAGGTGCGAAATAAACCACCTAGCCAATAGAGGAGTGCAACACTGGAGGGTTCCCCTTCTCTTTAGAGTGCGAGCATGCAGAGAGTGTAGAATATCCCCGAGTAATGTAGGTACCAGATTATGAGACAAAAAAACCTTAATAGCTGTTGTACCCCAAAATTTGCCCTCTAATATTATTCAACACATGCCCATTGTGGTCCTCAATTTGCTCAAGGATTCCTTAGAGTTGACCAGACAAACTCTCTCCTAAGGCAATGTACCTCAAACTAGGGTTTCCATTTTAAGCAGGATGGTTGAAGTCCAAAGGTCCCCAAATGCTTTCCATGGTCCTAATATGTTCTCAATATCATCCATGTCAAGTTTCATTCCTTACACAAGAAGTTTGCTCAGTCAATTGCTCAGATGCCTAAAAATCAACTATATTAGGTCAAAAGTCAATTGTGGCCCACATATAGTGAAACTTCAAGATTTTTTATTAACATTTTGAAGTTATATCCATCATTTTATCAAGGGTTAATCATTATTCCTCAAGGAATTCCCCAAATTCATCAAAACCCAAAAGTTGCTAAATTAGGTTATCTCAGGAAAAGTCAACCAAACTTTGACCAGACATAACTTCTTCATACTTTATCAGAAATTTCTCATCCAAGGATAATTTTGAATAGAATCCAATTTCCTACAACTCATCTTCAGCCCTCAAGTTCAAAATATGCATACATCAAAAGATATGAATTTCTACATTATAGGTCCTTTTGAAAAGTCAACAAAAACACCTTTTGGGTCAAAGCTTCTTACATGAACATGGAAGACCCAATTGAGATGATACCAAAATGGTTGTTTATAGTACATCCTAAGGTTTCTAAAAAGTCCAAGAACACCTCTCTAGGGTTAAAATTGAAAGAGATATGCCTTGTCAAAGTTGACCATTTTTGCAAAATTGCCAAAAGCCAAATATGGTCAAAAATGCATTTTTTTTGTCAAATGGGCCTAGCTTTTCATGATTGAATCTTGTTTGTGACATGGTCCACGACCCAAATCAGAATCTACACTTTATATGCTTCATTATTTATTTTATTGATTTTTTATTATTTAAAATTCAAATTAAATCAAATAAATAGCAAAAAATACAAGAGATTGGTTTTTTATCTGATTTTTTGTAGGAATCAAATCCAATTAGGCTGGAAAATCATATCAAATCAGATCAAGGCAAATTGAAGCAAAATTGGCATGATTATGCTTGTTTTAGAAACATATATTACAAGAACAAAATCAAATCCAATTTCCATGATTGACAAAGATTTAACTCGTTTTTGTTAACCTAATTTGTTCTAATATATATACTGAACAAGAACAATGCGCAAGGAGAGGTTTTATAGGTCGTGAAAGCTGCAAACAAAAACTATAAAATTGTCAAAAAGTGGTGGATCAATTCAAGCTTAAAGGCCAATTCAAAGCATTCTAAGACTACCAATAGACTCATGGACATCTCCAGAACGTGTTTCAATCCATTGCAAGCATATTGACGCCCAGAATCACGAGCTACAGACCCACGGTTTGCATATCCAAACTTGAACTTGATTTTACAAATTATGCATGATTAATTACTTTTGAGCATATCATTGTGTTTGTACTGACATTTGGAATGTTTTTGTTTAAGTAATTTTGCGTTTTGATGCCTGTATTCACAACTGCCATTATTAGGGTTTATCTTGTCGTTTTAGGGTTTTTTGATACAAGGAAAATTAGGGAAAAAGAAGGATACCTTGATGCTCGTGGCGTTAAGACGAGTTGATTGGTATACTTGGAATTAATTTATTTTCCTTGTTTGAGATTTTTAAAAGATTCAGGGTTATAGCTACAGAGGCAGGCCGTAGGTAAAGGTATCATACCTAAAACGAAGGATTTGTGAGGAAGACGATGGTGTGTCCCAGCCTGATTAGGAAATTCAAATTTCGCGCATTTATTTACCACATTGACCCATATTTTATTATATTATTTTTTCTTCAATATTATAACAACTAAGCATTACACTCAAGTTGGTTAAGCACGCGTGTGTTGAGTGGGAGGACCTGGGTTTGATCCCAGGTCCCAATATTTTTCTATTTTCACAATATTTGATTGCAGATCCTGTGCACAATGCTTCCATACGCCTACCATGTGCTACTATAATCCAGCCATTGGATCGTTCACATTCCAGATCTAGTGCTCAAGCAAGCAACGAGCATGGTGGGCCATCAGGAAGGAACAACACTGAATCTCACGCATTGACTGGGCTCAGCAGCTAATGGGCCTAACAATTCAGACATACACCCCCCTTTTCAGCTTCAATACAGGCCCATCTCTAATTCTTTTATTTTAATTCTTATTTATTTTTATTTTTATTATTTTCTTTTTACAAATTAATCCAAAAAAATCATTTTTTTTATTAAATCACAAAATCACAAAAACCTAAAAAAATCTTTTTTCAAAAAAAATATTATTTCCTTAATTAATTAATTAGTTTAATTATTTAGGGAAAGTTAATTGTTTTTTTAAAATAATTTAAATCAATTAGAATTAGGGTTTTAATTTGTATATAACCTAATTAATTTTTTCTCAAAAAATTTTAATAACCTAAATATTTTATCAATTAAATTTTTTAGGGTTCTTTAATTCTCGCATTTAAATCGCCGTGAGCATTTTAATTTTTTTTTCTATTATTGTATCTGCTTCGGGTTGTAATAGATTTAATTAGGGTTTTAAACTTCCACATTTTCATTTTTAGTCAAGATAATTATGTATCTGCAAAAGCCCTGTAATAGCTAGGACCTTTAAACTTTCTCGCATTTTAATTTTCGCAAACTATAAATTGCTTAGATGTATGTTAATAGGATTGTATGGAAAGACTAACTAAAAATTAATACTGTAGAAAACCCTAAATGTGCAAAGATAAATTAACTGAAAACATACACTCACGCATGCTCACTCCGAGGGTTTATTCCACTCCGGTTGCCTTCGGTAAACGGTCATGAAGTATAGGGTTTATTAGTGGTTGTCCTCTAGCCCCGAAAGATCTAAAATGACCCATTCGGATGTTGCCTCGGTAAAAGATCTTTAAGGCTTTAGGATGATTACTAACATTTCCTAACATTGCTTTTATGATCTTATTTGTCCCTTCGAATGTCCCTAAAAACTCCAACGACAATTCTCCCTATTTCTCAATAATGGGATAGCATTGTCTAAAAGGAAAACGAACAGACCTTTTTCGAGTAAGTAGATTAGTTCTTAGGTACTTGCTCAAACAAACAAACTTTTTCGCACCAAACACTTTCCAAACCAAATTTTTCAAAAACAACTTCGTAACACTCTTGAGGACAGAAACAAGGGTTACAATGAAGTAAAACAAAACTTTTCGAAATAAGCACACACAAGCAATTTTAGAAAATGAGCAAGTACCTATGAGCCCGTGGAAAACCACAGATAGAAAGGGTTCTAACACCTTCCCTTTCTATAATCTACCCCCCATACTCAAAAACTCTCGAAAAAAAGATTTTTTCTGTTCTTTTTCCTTTCCTTTGTTGGATGAAATAAAAGTCAGTGGCGACTCTTGCTTACCGCGAAATTTGCGAATACCAAACACAAACCAGTATTAACAGTCGGTTCTTCCACCGTATCATAGAACTGGAGACTCTGCTGGGGACTATAAAGTGGGGTTTACCTTAGGATCTAGATCATTTTAAAATTGCTTTCTTGTTTTGCCCTGCCTGCTTTAAATTCATGGGTTTTGTTTGGGTTTTATTAAAGATCCTACACCCGGATCTGGGGATACTTTTTAGGTAAACAACAATAGATCGTGGAGACTGTACGACGTAGACCGATATGGTTTAAGATATGGATGTGTTGGTGTGACACTTTGGTTGGTACCGGTATCCTTCGTGTGGAAACGAGGAGAATACGTGGCCGCCGCGTGGTGTTGTGAAGCACTACCGGACCTTAGAACCTTAGTTGAACAAACTTGGCCATTAGAAAGTAGTGAGATAGTCGGCCTCAATATTAAGCTGAGGATTGGTTGATACTCGATGCTACACTCATTGAGATCAGACATTCGGGATATTTCGGCCGCAAGAAAAGGTTGCTTGAGCTGAAACAATGCCCGATAAAGGATGATCGATGATATTGAGAATCTTTAGAACCCGGTTACTTTTCTAAGACAGGTTTGAAACCAACTAAACTTCAATAGGGTACTTACCTTTAACCTCATGCAAGCCTTTGTACCTAAGGTTTGTTGTGTGTTTTACTTATATGTGATTTATCCTGTTTGAACATGAAATCATGCATTATAACATAGCATCCATTCTTATTGCACTAACCATTTCAAGGACCCAGGGAATTTATCTTTGTTCTGTTTTGTAGATCATAGCTTCCGCTCGTAGAAACATTATCCGAATCAGCTTTGTGAAAGTACCTTCGCAACTTAAGAAGCTAGTATCAAAGGTCCTTGAAACTTCTGCGTTCACTAAGAGATATGGTCATCTTCTCAACCTGGTTACTTCAAACTTTGATGAAAAGATGATGAGTGTACTATTTCATTTCTTTGATCCCAAGAACCACTGCTTCACCTTTCCAGACTATCAGTTGGTTCCTACCATGGAAGAGTTCTCTCAGTTATTAGATATATCCATTCTTGAATAGTTGCCTTTTAGAGGTCTGGAAGAAGTTCCTAAGCCAAAAGTCATTGGCTCAGCCTTGCATATGAAACAGGTCGACGTGGTATCCAATTGGGAAACAAGAAGCGGAGTCAAGGGTTTTCTAGCCAAGTTCCTGATAGACAAGGCCCAGCTATTTTGGGATGATATGGATTTTCAGGCTTTTGAGGAGGTCTTGGCTCTTATAATCTATGGGTTAGTACTATTCCTTAATCCAGACTCATTCATAGATATGAATGCTATCAAGATCTTCTTCTCTCGCAACCCCGTGCCTACCTTGCTCGGAGATATTTTGCACGCTCTCTATACTCGTACCATGAAGAGAAGAGGGGTTCTTATGTGCTGCATGCCATTGCTGTCGAGGTGGTTTATTTCTCACCTCCCTAAGTCCGTACTGAAGAATGAAGAAGGTTTGGGTTGGTCACAAAGGATAATGTCACTCGCTCACACGGATATTCTCTGGTGTTCCGGAGCTATGGAAAACACTGCTATTATTGACCGCTGTGGGGAGTACCCTAATGTCCCATTACTTGGCATCAGATGGGGCATAACCTACAATCCTTGTTTAGCTCTGCGACAATTTGGTTACGCTCGAAGGGATGGTCCCCATTGAAGAAGTGAAAAACACAAGTAGGGGGTTGAATTGAAAACTTGAAATCAAATGCGCAATGACACAGTATTTTTATCCTGGTTCGTTTGATCTCAAACTACTCCAGTCCACCCGTCAAGGTGATTTCGCCTCTCTCCAACGAGGTCTTAATCCACTAATCTCAAAAGGATTACAATCACTACTTTAACAACTGTTAAAGTCTTCTTGAGTACAACCACAATCCGGTTAATCTCAAGGAACACTGTCTAAAACAAAGATACAAAAATGTGTGTATAGATGTTTTTCTTTACAAAAACAGTTATCACAACTGTGATAATTTACACATATTTAGAGCTTGAAAAGATGAGTAAGCTTTTTGCGTTTTTTAATTCTCGTGAGTAGTATTGGAAAATCGTGAATGATTTGAACACTGAGCTTGTTTATATAGGCAATGGATTCTTGTTAAACATTAAACGTGATAAATGCCATTAACTCAATTTCCATATTGAGAAGATCTTGTCTGAATGAAGCCGTTGTAATTGATGCAGTCTTGAATGAATAGTAACGCTTCATAATCTTTCGTCCTTGCCTGTTGCTGATGCTTCAGAACATTTATGACTTAGTTTATTATGCTCTTGTTCAGAATCATAGTTTACTTCACTTAAGCACAGGTTTTGGTCATCAATCTTCAGCACAAATTCTGATTGCTTCAGCGTGTAGCTTCTATAGCTTATCTTCTAATGCTGCTTTGGTCAGAACTTCTGCATACAAAATAACATAATTTTTAGGGTGCATATTTTTTCTTTGTATTTTTATCATCAAAACTCTAACTAAGTGTTGTAGAATCAAACTATGTTCTAACAATCTCCCCCTTTTTGATGATGACAAAAACTAGAATTTAAAAAAAAAACAAAAGGTTTAAGAAAAACTCCCCCTGAGTTGATTACTTCCCTGAAGTTCCTTCTCATTAGAGTTTTAGCTGCATCTCTTATCAGAATTTGTTCCTGTTCAAACTTTTTAGAAAGGTTAAATAATTCAGAATGTTTGAGACTTTTTTCCTGGTAAACTATTATTGAAAATATCTTACTTTCTCCCCCTTTTTTGTCAGGTATCAAAAAGGCAATATAATCAGAGCCATAATAGATGAATTATATTTAAAACATAATGCAATGACAAGCTTCAAAAGCAAAGATGTAAAGATAAAAATTATAGATAAATTTTTTTAAAAGAAAATCTAAGAAGGAGGGGGAAGACGTGTGAACAACGCTTCGAACAAGCTCTTGATATGAGTATTTGACTCTTCTTGCTTGCCTAGAATGCCTCTGATTTCCTTTGTAGTGTCTTCTTGTTTACCCAGAATACTTTTAATCTCTTTGTTCGTATCCTCTTGCTTATCCAGTCTTGCATGGATTAAAGCATTTTCTTTCTTCAACTATTCCAGAGTTTGCATTACTAAGGAGGAAGCTGGTGTCTCTTTAGGAGTTGGATGTTGCTCATAACATTCCGCAGCCTCTTCTGAGTGAACCATTTCTTCTGATGAAATCATATCTTCTGGAGCAGTAGTCAGAAAGAGACTTTCTGATTCTGGTTCAACTACTTCTGAAGGATGATGCTCTTTCCAGGGAGCATTATCCAAAGATGGGATATCTTTCTTGAACAGTTTGCTCAGAACTTGGTCTTGGAAAGCCTTCAACTGATCACTGAAGTTTTGCTAAGCCTTTTCATAACTCAATTCCTTCATCTTCAAAGTTTCAGGGTTGACCCATTTTCTAAATTTTTCCCACATATAATCAGAAGCAGCAGGATTAGAAGTCTCTTGACTTGCATGCTTCAAAGAATTGATCCATTCCTTCATTCCTGTTTCAAAAATCAACAAACTTGTACCAACATCTGAGGTGGTTGCAGTTGGTTTAGGTTTGGGAATGGTAGTTGTGTTTGAGATGGAAGCTAGTCTTTCCAGCACAATTGGATCAATGACAAGTCTTAAGTTTTCAGCTGGACTATTAGTGGGTGAAGGAGTGGGAGAGTCAGGAATGATAATTGGTCTGGTAGGGGTGTTTGGTGGTGTGGATTCAAGGGATGATGGAATTTCGTGAATGTCATGGATGGTGAGAGGCATGCGAACCGCAAGAGGTTTTGTTATTCCAGGAATTTAGATTGTGGTATCAGAGTCTGAATGAGACTTTTCAGATTGGTTTGTGGAGGTGTGTTGGGTTTCTGATTCAGGAATATCAGAAGATGGATTTTCATAAGGTTGAGTTTCTGGTTATGGTGAGTTGGGGTTCATATATTCTGGTTGAGGAGATTATGGTTGAGTATTTTCTGGTTGTGGAATTTCTTGTTGAGGTGATTATGGATGGGAAATTTCTAGTTAAGGAGATTGTGGATGTGGAGTTTTTGGTTGAGGAGATTTTCGAATTTCTGGTTGAGGAATTTCTGGTGGTTGTTGAGTGTTTGGATTTTCTGGTATGGGAGAGGAAAAATCTTGATCAAATAATTCAATGTCAGACAGAACTTTGGCAATTTCTGGTTGATGATGTTTAGGATTTGGATTTTGAGTAGGGGAGTGAGGTTCATTCAAAAAATTACTTAGAGTTATGGATGGATCAAACTCTATGTCAAAATCTTCAAAGGTTTGGGATGATGAATTTTCTGGTTGAGAAGGCATGGCTTCAGATGTTGAAACAGTTATTGATTCTATAACTGAAATAGAAGATGGATTACCTTTCTTTTTGGCAGCTTTAGGTGTCCTCTGAGAGGGTCCTTCTCCTGCTGCTTTCCTCTTCTTTGATTTTTTTAACACAACTTCTGGAGCAGCCTTGTGCAGATCCTGAATGTTGATTTCTGGAGCAGTTCTATCAGCCTTGCAAGCTTCAAGGTATCTGACAATGATTTCTGGTTTGGATTCTATCTCAAAAAATAAAGGAAAATCCTTCAGAGGTATCCTTCTTAAAGTAATGGTCTCATGAGCAGTAACAGTTGGTTCCTTCTTGATATTCTCAATGATCTTCATTTTCTTCAGATTCTTGGCTTTCAGGGGCTTCCTAATAGTTGCTTCCAATGTGCTTATTTCCTAAGCCTCTGTCAGATATTCTATCAGCCTGTTCTCTGTTAGAATATCTAATATCATCCTTCCTAAGGGAATCCAATCCCTCTTGGTCCTTTCGTCTTCTCTGGTTTCCTTCACACTTGTTCTGAGATGGTTGAAGAGAAAGTGTGGAAGATTTACCTTTGTCTTCTTAGAAATGAAATAGATCAGAAATTGCTGATCAATATTGATATAATCAGGAGAGCTTGTAGGCTTCCTGTGGTGGATACATCCCAGAAAGATTCTGGCCCAGATTCTATGATGATCCTTCAAATCTCTGATTTTACTGGAGGGTTGTCTAGAAGTAAACATTTCTTTTGCAATTAATCTTAGGTCAGAGCATCTCTCAGCCATGTCAATGCATCTGACACCACCACCGTTGTATCCAAGAAGCTTCGCAATAAGGTCTTATGTTATCACAATTTTATTCCCCATAACATAAGAAGTAACCCGATGATTTGATGAGGAAGCATGTATCTAGAATTCTTTGACAAGAATGGGAAACGTTGGACCAACCAGACGGTTAAAATACCGGTTCCAACCTTGAGCAGTCACGTCTTCATAGAGATTGAACCCATTTTCTTGTAGACTCCCAAAATCAATGATCAGTTCTGAGAGAACTTCCAGGTTATCAATAGGAGTTAGAAGAGTCCTGAAGGGTTTTTCATACTATTCCGTTGATGCAGATTCAGAAGCACTGAGATTTTTGAGTTTGATGAAGAAGCCATTGTTCACACTGGTTTGAGAAATATGAAAGCAAGAAATTGAAACAAGAGAAAATATTGAGAAGAGTAAAAGTGAACGAGTGAAAAAAGTAATTTTGAGTTTAAATAGGTTTCTTGAAAACATAAATAGTAAGTAAAATAAAAAATTAGTAATGATTATATGCATTAATGACACCTGAATTTAGGGGATTTAGAAAGATATTGAATGATTACCGATTACAAGTGTCTCAATGCATCCAATCAAGGCCTTGAACCCTTCAGAAATTGAATGGGTGTTCAGCTTCAGAAGGTAGCAGGTGAGAGGATGACAAGTGTTTGATGTTGTGAACTGCACGCCTCTATCCTTGAAGTTAAATGTTCAGATCTTCCTGGATAGATTTTGATGCAATCTGTACTTCTAAACTCTGAAGATAGGTTGATCAGTTGTTCATAGAAAATAATAAAGTTCCGAGGGTTAAGATATAAATAAAACATTTTATTTTGGGCATAACTTAATGCTGAGATGTTTCAGAATGAAGTTGAACCTATCTTCAGAAAGAGGTTTTGTAAAAACATCAGCCCATTGATGATTTATGTCAATAAATTTTAAGGTTAGAATTCCTTTCTGAATATAGTCCCTAATAAAATGATGTTTTATTTCTATATGCTTAGCCCTAGAATGTAAATAGGATTCTTACTGAGACATATAGAAGAAGTGTTGTCACAGAGGATAGGAATGTTGCTCTCAAATATGTTGAAGTCTTCAAGTTGACTTTTCATCCAGAGCATCTGCGTGCTACATCCAGCAGTTGTTATGTATTCAACTTCTCCTGTTGACAGTGCTATTGTGGACTGTCTCTTACTGGTCCATGAGATCAGATTTTCTCCAAGAAACTGGCAGCTTCCAGAAGTTCTTTTACGTTCTACTATATCTCTAGCGAAATCAGCGTCACAATATCCTACTAAGCTATAATCATTTGATTTTCTATAAAAAAAACCCAGATTAGTAGTACCTTTCAGATACTTGAAAATTCGCTTAACTACTGTTAAGTGAGATTCTCTAGGATCTTATTGGAATCTAGCACATAATCAAACACTAAATAAAATGTCAGGCCTTGAATCCGTCAGATAAAGGAGAGAACCAATCATACCTCTGTAGACTTTTTGTTCTACCTTTTTACTTACCTCTTCCTTTTCCAGAATGCACGTGGGGTGCATTGGAGTCTTTAAGGGCATACATTCTGAGAGATCAAATTTCTTCAGAAGTTCTCTGACATATTTGCTCTGATGAATGTAAGTTCCTTCTGGAGTTTGGTTTATCTGAATGCCCAGAAAGAATTTGAGTTCCCCCATTAAGCTCATCTCAAACTCTGCGTCCATGCATTTAGAAAACTCTCTTCCCATAGAGGGTTTAGTAGATCCAAATATGATGTCATCAACATAAATCCGACATACTAAAATGTCATTCTTAAATGTCTTACAGAACAAGGTTGTGTCCACTTTCCCTCTGCTGAATTCCTTTTCTAACTGGAAGTTACTTAGTCTTTTATACCAAGCTTTGGGAGCTTATTTCAGACCATAAAGTGACTTCTTAAGTTTGAAAACATATTCTGGGTGTTTGGAATTCTCAAAACCAGGGGTTGGTGCACATATACCTCTTCATCTACATAGCTATTTAGGAATGCACTTTTGACATCTATCTGATACAGAGTGATGCCATTGTTTGCAGCAAATGATATTAAAAGTTAGATAGATTCTAACCTGGCGACTAGAGCAAAAGTTTCTATATAGTCTATCCCTTCTTGCTGACTATAACCTTGTGCTACCAGTCGTGCTTTATTTTTGATGACTTCTCCTTGCTCGTTCAGTTTGTTTCTAAACACCCACTTTGTTCCAATGACATTGAATCCTTTTGGTTTGGGAACCAGATCCCATACGTCATTTCTGGTGAACTGATTCAATTCCTCCTACATTGCCAGAATCCAGTCATTACACAAAAGCGCTTTATCAATTGTAATTGGTTCAATCAGAGAGACCAGTGCCATGAGGGATTCTTCAGAGTTTCTGAATGTTGATATTGTTCTGATTGGATCATCCTTCTTTCTCAGTATTTTATCTTCTTGGTGAGCTATGCTACTTCTGGATATCCTTTTCTGAATTTGATCAACTGAAGGTGTTGGATTGCTTGTAGCATTTCTTTCTGACGTTGTTGGAGCATCTATGTTGAGATCTTCTGATGATTTGTCTTCAGTACCTGTGAGTTCAACTTCTATATCTCCAAGGAATTCATTTTTCTTTGACTTTTGAGAGTCAAGCTTATCATCAAATCTAACACTGATTGACTCTTCAACAATCTGTGTTTCTGTATTGCATACTCTGTACCCTCTTGAGCATTCAGAATATCCTAACATAATACACTTTTGTGCTTTAGAGTTAAACTTGTTCAAATAATTTTTTGTATTCAGAATAAAGCAAGTGCATCCAAATGGATGGAAATAGGAAATGTTGGGCTTTTTGTTCTTCCACAATTCATATGGAGTCTTTTCCAAAATAGGTCTTATGGAGATTCTATTCTGAATATAACACGTTGTGTTAATTGCCTCTGCCCAGAATATCTTAGCAATGTTAGTTTCATTGATCATGGTTCTGGGCATTTCTTACAATGTTCTGTTCTTTTGTTCTACAACTCCATTTTGTTGGGGAGTTCGAGGACAAGAGAATTCATGCAAGATGCATTTTTCATTAAAAAATGATTCAAAATTTTTATTTTCAAATTCCCCACCATGATCACTTCTGACTTTGACAATTCTAAGATCCTTTTCATTCTGAACTTGGTTACAGAAGGTAACGAACACAGAGTGTGACTCGTCCTTGTGTCTTAAGAAATTTACCTATGTCCATCTGCTATAGTCATCTACGATCACTAACCCATACTTCTTGCCACTGACAGACGCAGTTTTTACTGGTCCAAATAAGTCTATGTGCAGAAGTTCTAATGGCTTAGAGGTGGAAACAACATTTTTAGATTTAAAAGCAGGTTTTGAAAATTTTCCTTTCTGACATTCTTCACACAGAGCATCTGAGCTGAACTTCAATCTAGGAAGTCCTCTGACCAGATTGAGTTTTTTAATCTGAGATATTCTTCTCATACTAACATGCCCCAATCTTCTGCGCCAGACCCATTGCTCGTTGTTAACAGAGAGAAGGAATTTTACATTCTGACTCTTAAGTTCAGAAAGTTTTATTTTGTAAATGTTGTTTTTCCTCTTTCCATTAAAAAGGGTAGTTCCATCTTTCTGACTAACAGCTTTGCATGAATTTTGGTTAAAGATTATATCATAACCGTTATCACTTAATTGACTTATGGATAACAGGTTATGCATTAATCCATCAACTAGCAGTACATTATTTATGGAGGGAAGATTTCCGTTACCTACTGTTCCAGAGCCAATGACCTTTCCTCTTTGGTTGCCTCCAAAACCCACGTAGCCTCTAGGTTTAAGTTCCAGGCTTTGGAACATATGCCTTCTTCCCGTCATGTGTCGAGAGTAGCCAGAGTCCAGGTACCATGACTGGTGTTTTAGCCTTGCTGCTAAAGATATATGCTACATATATAATTTTATCCCTAGGTACCCATATCTCTTTGCGTCCTGGTTTGTTAGTTTTACCAAAATTCTGGTTGAATTTTGGTTTGATAGAGTAATCACTACTAGTGTATTTTATGTCATGTGTGTGCCCATATATAAAATGTGATTTAAGTGGTGTGTGTTTTATGACTAAGTCCATGGCTTGCTTATGTGTAGATACCTTACCTTGATATCCTATCCCTTTTCTGCCATTTCTTCTAACTCCATAGATCATTGAAGCCATCTTGCTTCTATCTATATTTTTAGCCAGAAACTTATGAAAGTTGTGATCATATTCTTTGATGATCTCATCAGCATTACTGGGAGTCTATGAGATTATTACCTTCTGAGAATTTTGCAAATCATTTTCTAATTTTGAAATTTTTCCTTTTACCTCAGAGTTTTCTAATCCGAGACTTTCAGTCTTTTCAGAGTCAGAGACAAGTTCCTTTTCCAGGTTCTTGAATTTGACTCTGATATGTTGATACCTTTCCAGAATTTCATTTAGAATTTCTGCAAGTTCAGCTTTAGTGAAATTAATAGCAAAGTTGGGGAATACCTCTTCAGTGTCTGATTCTGATTCTGAACCAGAAGCTTCACTTTCTTCTGACATGTTTTCCATGAGAGCTATGTTTACTCTTTCATCATCTGATTCTGAGTCAGCTCCATAGGAGTCCGAATTGTCCCATGTTGCCATGAGGCTTTTCTTCTTTTCCTTGAAGTACTTCTTTTTGGGCTTCTCCTTCTGAAGCCTTGGGCAGTAACTTTTGTAGTGTCGTTGCTCATTACACTCATAGCAGATGATGTCTTTGTTATTTGGCTTTCTGTGTCCTGAAGAACCTTCAGATCTTCTGTGTCCAGAGGAAGACTCAGACTTTCTGTATCTGGAGGAGGATTCATTTTGATTCTCTGGTCTTCTGGGATTTCTGAATTTCCTTTGTCTTTGCTTCCATAGTTGATTCACCCTTCTGGAGAGGAGAGACAATTCATCTTCTTCTGATGAGGATCCATCAGAAGTTTCTTCCATAGCCTGCAAAACCTTAGAGTCATATTTTTTGTTAGATTTTAAAGCTAGTGGCTTACTTTGCTTTTGAGGCTCATCTTCTTCTAGCTCTATCTCGTGACTTCTGAGGGAGCTGACAAGTTCCTCCATAGATATCTTGTTGAGATCTTTGGCTAGCTTAAGGGCTGTGACCATTGGCATCCATTGTTTGGGTAGACTTCTGATGATCTTCTTTACGTGATCAACAGTAGAATATCCTTTGTCAAGAAGCTTCAGTCCAACAACAGGAATTTGAAATCTTGAGAACATTCCTTCTATGGATTCACTATCTTCCATCTTGAATGCCTCATACTTCTGAATAAGTGCAAGGGCCTTGGTTTCTTTGACTTGAATGTTGCCTTCATGCGTCATTCTCAGAGAGTAAAACATATTCTTGGTTGTCTCTCTTTTTGAGATTTTCTCATATTCTGAATATGAGATAGCACTGAGGAGTATTGTTCTGGCCTTATTGAAGTCATGTTTCTACTGGTCAGACATCATTTTTCTTTCTATCTTCTGACCTCTTCCATCCACTGGATGTGTGTATTCATCAGTTACTATGTCCCACAGATCAGCATCATGGGCCAGAAAAAAACTCTCAATTCTATCTTTCCAGTAGTCAAAGTTTTCTCCATCAAAGACTGGAGGTTTGCCACTGATTTTGTCCTTGTCTTCATGGTAGTCATTGCTGATGTTTTGGCTTGGTCCCACCATAGTGTCTTTCTGAAGCTTGGATCTTGTACTGACACGGTTAAGCGTTTAAGCTCAACCAGGCGCTCTGATGCCAATTGAAGAAGTGAAAAACACAAGAAGGTGGGGTTGAATTGAAAACTTGAAATCAAATGCACAATGACACGGTATTTTTATCCTGGTTCGTTTGATCTCAAACTACTCCAGGCCACCCGTCAAGGTGATTTCGCCTCTCTCCAGCGAGGTCTTAATCCACTAATCTCAAAAGGATTACAATCACAACTTTAACAATTGTTAAAATCTTCTTGAGTACAACCACAATCCAGTTAATCTCAAGGAACACTGTCTTAAACAAAGATACAAGAATGTGTGTACATATGTTTTTCTTTACAAAAACAGTTATCACAACTGTGATAATTTACACAGATTTAGAGCGTGGAAAGATGAGTAAGCTTTTTGCGTTTTTGAATTCTCGTGAGTAGTATTGGCAAATCGTGAACGATTTGAACACTGAGCTTGTTTATATAGGCAATGGATTCCTGTTGAACATTAAACGTGATAAATTCCATTAACTCAGTTTCCATATGGAGAAGATTCTGTCTGAATGAAGCCGTTGTAATTGATGCAGTCTTGAATGAATAGTAACACTTCAGAATCTTTCATACTTGCCTGCCGCTGATGCTTCAGCACATTGATGACTTAGTTTATTATGCTCTTGTTCAGAATCATAGCTTACTTCACTTAAGCGCAGGTTTTGGTCATCAATCTTTAGCGCAAATTCTGATTGCTTCAGCGTGTAGCTTCTATAGCTTATCTTCTGATGCTGCTTTGGTCAGAACTTTTGCATACAGAATAACATAATTTTTAGGGTGCATATTTGTTCTTTGTATTTGTTATCATCAAAACTCTAACTAAGGGTTGTATAATCAAACTATGTTCTAACACCCATGAGTTACTTATCGAGGGCATTGTATTTAACTATGAGGATGATGTTCAAGGGTATCACTAGAGGTTCATACGAGCTTGGAGCATGGTAAATAGATCTGGCGCCAAGGCTTTGGTGCCAAAGGCTTCCATTCCTATGGAACCTTATATGCAATGGGTATGAGCTCGCGCCCAGAAAACTATGATGCCCTATATGGCCGTTCTACTAGTGATTGTGGAACCCACTACTTAAGGGAGTATTCCTTACACGATTCTCCATCCCGATATGCCCACTGATCTTGGAGAACTACAGAGGTCTTGGATTTAGTTGAAGAAAGAGCGGGATACCTACAAGGATCAGTTCTATGCCAAGGAGAGGAAGGTTTTAGAGCTCACAAAGAAGCTCCATGAGGAAAGAGGACTCAATGTCTATCTCGGCACAAAGAGGAAGCATCCATGGGAATTTTGATTTTTTTTAGTTTTTAGATTTGTTTTTAATTGTAACGCCTAAAAGGCATTTGAACTTTGAATTCAACTAATAAAATCTTTGTTTCATTTTGGTTCGCAAATTTAAATTTCCCAAAGTCTTTGAAATCATTGCATATATATATCATACATATCATTGCATAACAGGATTCATAACAGGTTTCTCATCTCCTCTGCTGTTAATTTCAGCAATGGCTCTTGAATAAACTGTGAAAGATCTTCATACTCAGAACACGCAATCCCAGCAAATGATTGTGGCTCTGGCCAAAGGACAGGAAGAGTTGAAGGCTCTGATTGTTAAGAAGAACAAGAAGACCAAGAAGACAGCTGGTGTGGCACATATAAGCAGAAGGTTCAGAGGGCCGCCAAGACAGGTTGTTGATTTAGCTTCTTCATCTAAAGAGGGAGAGAACCAAGAAGTTCAAGCCAGAGAAGAGGACTCTAGTCCTAAAGAGTCTGATAATGAAACTGATTACAATGAGGAGAAGTACCCTCCGGCTGATGAAAGGTATAAGAAGTTAGAAGAGCGTCTGAGCGCTATGGAAATCCAGAAGGTTCCTAGGATGGATTTTAAAGAGTTGGGTATGGTCTCTGAGGTTGCCATCCCCCCAAAATTCAAGGCACCGGTATTTTCTAAGTATGATGGGATCTCTTGTCCTAAAATGCATCTTTGTTCCTATGTGAGGAAGATACAGCCTCATACTGCTGACAAAGACTTGTGGGTTCACTTCTTCCAAGACAGGCTGTCTGGAACACAACTGGATTGGTTCTATCAGCTGGAAAGAGCTAATGTTCGTAACTGGGAAGACCTTGCTGCTGCATTTTTTAAGCAATATCAGTATAATGCAGACCTCTCTCCCACCCGTACACAACTCCAAAATCTATCTATGGGTTTGAACGAGGGTTTCAAGGATTATGCTCAGAAGTGGAGAGATTTGGCTGGAATAGTTCAACCTCCCTTGGCTGACAGGGAGCTCGTGGATATGTTTCTGGGAACCTCGACTAGGCCATTCTTCAACCATCTAATTGGAAGTTCATCGGTGGGTTTTACTGAACTGATCTTAACGGGAGAAAGAGTGGAAGTTGGAATCTTAAGTGGAAAAATTCAGAAGGATGCCTCTTCTAGTGCTGCAAGGAAGCCGTTTGCAGGAAAAAAGGAAGTCAATGTTGTCTATAACCAAAAGAATCGGAATCGAACCGAGCTCCGTCCGACGGTAGGGGCTGTTATGATTCCCAACCCTGCACCTACTCAACAAAGAAGTAATCAGCCGAGAGCAGAAAGTCCAGCTATACAGTTCACTCGGATCAACATGAAGATGTCTCAATTTTTGCCTCAGTTGCTGAAGTCCAATCTGGTTACTCTGAGGGAAGCTCCGAAGAATCCGAACACCACCTCTCGCTACTATAAACTGAATGCTCGTTGTGCTTACCATTCGGAAAGTCCAGGCCATGACACCAATGACTACTGGACTTTGAAGAACAAAGTACATGATTTGATTGATGCTAAGGAGATTGAATTTGATCCCCCAGAGACTCCCAACATTATCACTGCTCCTATTCCGAAACATGGTCGAGGTGTTAATGTCGTTGAAGAAGATGTTTTTGTGACTTCTGTGGAAGAATTGGTAACCCCACTCATGACTATCAAATAGATTTTGTTGAAGGCCGACTTATTTCCGGGTTGTTGTGAAGGCTGCCACTTTTGTTCATTTTTACCGACTAGGTGCCCTTCGTTGAAGGCAGATGTTCAGCGCCTGATGGATGACCAAGAGATTCTATTTGAGAAGACCACTGTTTCGACTGTTTCTTGTAAAGACATTTCTATCCTAACCATTTACGCCAATCCTCCCAGGGCCTCCGCTAAGAGACCCGTCAGGATTACATCAATTCCTAAGGTGACTCCGTTGATCATTCCCATGCCAGGACCAATCCCATACTCATCAGCAATCCTGGGGTCAATGAACTTGAAGACATTGATGGTGATTATGACATTGAAAACTGGATCTTCCCGACTACCAACGATGGACTCAATAATTGGACTGCCAAGGACTTTGTACCGATTAGTTTTGTTCAGGAGTAATTGTATTTTTTATTTTTTCGGATATGTAATTTAAAAACAATATAAACTCCATAACCATGTGTCTTACCCGGGGCACAATGGTTCTATTTGTGAGGGTTATCATGTTTCATTTTCATATGACATTAATAAAGCATTAGACATTTGCATACAAATTTTGCGCTCTTTGTCTTTCTTTTATTTTATTCTGTCTATACACCTATGCTCTTACACACACTCACGTATCCAAATGCAGATCCATATCCACTCTGGATCCCATTGATAACAGTTCTGCTACTGCTCATTATGAATTTGAAAATCCAATCAACCAAGCCGAGGACGAAGGTGAGGAAGATTGTGAGGTACCCGAAGAACTTGCTAGACTATTACAACAGGAAGAAAGGGCCATACAACCTCATGAATATCCGGTTGAGACAGTGAACTTGGGTACATAAGAAGACAAAAAAGAGGTTAAGATAGGTGCAAATCTGGAGCTTAGTGTCAAATAGCGGTTGGTACAAATGTTGTATGAGTATGTTGAAATCTTCGCTTGGTCATATGAATACATGTCGGGATTAGACACGGATATGGTGGTTCATCGTCTGCCGACTAAAGAAGACTGCCCTCCGGTAAAGCAAAAGGTCTGTCGTATGCGCCCCGAGATGTCAGAGAAGATTAAAGCAGAGGTTATGAAGCAGTTCAACACAAGGTTCTTAGCTGGAACCTCATATTCGTAGTGGGTTTCCAATGTGGTTCTAGTACCTAAGAAAGATGGTAAAGTACGAATGTGTGTGGATTACAGAGATCTGAACAGGGAAAGCCCCAAGGATGATTTCCCGCTTCCCCACATTGATGTTCTGGTTCACAACACCGCACAACATAAAGTCTTTTCGTTCATGGACGGTTTCTCTTGCTACAATCAGATCAAGATGGCACCTGAAGACATCGAGAAGACAATCTTTGTTACACAGTGGGGCACCTTCTGCTACAAAGTGATGCCGTTTGGGTTGAAGAATGCTGGGGCAACTTATCAGCAAGGTATGGTAGCTATGTTCCATGACATGATTCACCATGAGTTAGAGGTTTACATCAATGACATGATAGCCAGGTCTCAAACTGAATAAGAACACCTTGATCATCTACAAAAGCTGTTTGATAGGTTGACGACGTACAAGCTGAGGTTAAATCTGAATAAGTGCACCTTCGGGGTAAGGTCTTGTAAGCTTCTGGGATTCATCGTCAGCAACAAAGGTATTGAAGTAGAACCTGCAAAGGTGAAGGCCATACAATAGATGCCGGCTCCCCGTACAGAGAAGGAAGTTAGAGGTTTCTTAGGACGCCTAAATTACATTGCCTGATTCATTTCACATATGAATGCTACTTGTGAGCCGATCTTCAAGCTTCTGAAGAAAGATTAAGTGGTAAAGTGGAATGAAGAATTTCAGGTAGCCTTTGACATAATCAAATAATATCTCCAAGAGCCTCATATTCTGATGCCTCTGACTGAAGGAAAACCTTTGATAATGTACTTAACAGTGTTAGATAATTCAATGGGGTGTGTGATGGGGCAGCATGACGAGTCTGGTCGAAAAGAGCACCCAATATATTACCTTAGCAAAAAATTTACCGACTGTGAAACACGATATTCACTGCTCGAGAAAACTTGCTGCGCTTTGACATGGGCTGCTCGCTGACTGAGACAGTATATGTTGACCCACACTACTTTGTTGATATCTAAGATGGATCCAATCAAGTACATTTTCGAGAAGCCCGCTCTCTTCGGAAGGATAGCAAGATGGAAAATGATCTTAACCGAGTACGACATCCAATACACAACCCAAAAAGAAATCAAGGGAAGTGTGTTAGCTGATCATTTGGCGCATCAGGCCATGGACGACTATCAGTCCATGAATTTCGAAGTCCTGGATGAGAACATCATGTTAGTAATCGACTGTGAAGAACCTGGACCAGATGAAGGACCTGAGGAAGGATCCCAATGGTCTATGTATTTTAATGGAGCCTCAAACTTATTGGGTAATGGTATTGACGCCGTAATCATATCTCCCGAGGGCTGTCATACCCCGTTCACTGGCAGATTAAGTTTCAATTGTACCAACAACATGGCGAAGTATGAAGCATGTATTATGGGTCTTAAAACTGCCATTGACCAAAGGATCAAGTTCTTGAGTGTATTCGGGGATTCCACTTTGGTGATAAGTCAGATCAAAGGCGAGTGGGATACGAAGCACCCGAACCTTATCCATTACAGAGAACATGTACTGACACTGCTGCCGCATTTTAAAAATATCACCTTTGAACATTTCCCACGAGAAGAGAATCAGTTAGCGGACGCGCTAGCTACTATGTCGTCAATGTTCAAGGTCATGTGGGACAATGAAGCTCCCCAAACACTATTGAGAGGTTGGATGAACTGGAATACTGCTGTGAGATCGATACTGAGGATATAGCCGACAAACCTTTCTTTTATGAGGTGAAAAGGTATCTCGAGGCTCAAGAATATGCTGAGGGGGCATCTGTCAATGACAAGAAATTTATGAGAAGGTTTGCTGCAAAGTTCTTCCTCAGCAATGGAATCCTCTATAAGCGCAATCCTGACTCTACCTTACTGCGATGTGTAGACAAGAGAGAAGAAGAGAGGATTATGGAAGACCTACGCGAAGGTACCTTTGGCACTCATTCCAGTGGACATACCATGGCAAAGAAGATCCTACGGGCAGGATACTACTTGTCCGCTATGGAAGTCGACTGTTATCAACATTCTTGAACCTGTCACAAGTGCCAAACCTATGCAGATAAGGTGCATGTATCTCCAGTTCCCTTGAATGTTTTGATGGGTCCCTGGCCCTTTGCAATGTGGGGCATTGACATGATCGGAGAGATCAGACCTACTGCGTCCAACGGGCATCGCTTCATCCTAGTGCCCATTTATTACTTTACGAAGTTGGTTGAGGCTTCCTCTTTTGCTATGGTTACCAAGAATGTGGTGGTACGGTTCATCAAGCATAACTTGGTTTGTCGTTATGGGATCCCTGAGAGAATCATCACGGATAACGGTACTAATCTCAACAACTTGATGATCACCGAACTCTGTAAACAGTTCAATATTCAACATCACAACTCTTCGCCTTACCAGCCGAAGATGAATGGGGTTGTTGAAGCCGCTAATAAGAATATCAAAAAGATCATACAGAAGGTGACAGTGACGTACAAATACTGGCACGATATGTTACCGTTTGCTCTTCACGGGAACCGTACTTCAGTAAGTACATCGACAAGGGAAACACCCTATTCTCTGGTATATGGCATAGAGGTTGTCCTACCCATAGAGGTTCAGATCCCTTCTCTATGGATTATGAAGGATGTGGGTTTTAGCGAAGATGACTGGATCCAGACTCGACTTGTTCAATTGACCTTAATCGATGATAAAAGACTTACTGCTGTCTACCATGGTCAAATGTATCAAAAACGGATGATCAAGGCCTTCAATAAGAAAGTCAGACAACAAGTGTATCAAGTAGGGGATCTGGTAGTCAAGCGCATTATACTGCCGCAAGGTGATCCCAGGGGAAAATAGACTCCCACCGATGAGGGACCATTTATAGTTAAGAACATATTTTCTGGTGGAGCCATGATTCTGACCACCATGGATGGTGACGACCTTCCACACTTTGTCAATGCGAACATAGTGAAAAAATACTACACATAATAAAGACCCACTAGGTTGACATACCTATGCAAAAATAAGGGCATCTCGGCGAACCAAAAGGGTTCGGGTAAAAATTAGGGATAAAAATGAAAAAAATCTGTACACCCGGCAAGTCGAAAACCCGAAAGGGCGGTCCAAGAAAAAGTTAGGGATCACAGTGTATCACTATGTCCCATTGAATCACCTTGCAATCAGACCTCAGTAATCAGGTATCGAACTCAAACGGTACCGATCTATCCAGTCAGCTTCGGACAAGCAGCAAAATGATGAGATGCTCGAAGACATAGGGGCAATAGCAGAATTAAACCCCAATGTGATAACTACACGTAGCTGTTTTCTTTTTGTACACAATTTCTGTGATAATTTCCATTTTTTACAGCGGCATTCTCTTACTAGAGCGTCAACCTCTTTGTAAAAAAAAACGCCTGTTATAGGAAAATTTCAAATCAATACAAATCATTTTTTGAGTATAAAACTCTGTGTTTGTTTTTCCTTTTTCCATTTTTGTGAAAAAAATGTCCAATGTTTTATTCTTGACATATGCATTTGAATATGATCACTGTTCATAAATCTCTGCATATAAAACAGAAAGACAGTTACTAAGAAGTCAAACAAACTGGTACAAAATTTAAATATCGACAGTTACCCCGTCCATCATGGTACAAGGGGTAGAGACAGTTGGAAGCGAAGTCACCATCACATATAAGCCAGTGATACCTATACTCCCCCAGAGCCGAGACAACCAAGGTCCGACCTCCGTATCCCCAAGCAGGAATTCCTTCCCCAGCAGGTTCCTTCAGAAAGCTAATGTCTGCATTCCCCAGCCGAGCTTTATAACCATAAACAGTTTATAAAGTTTTTCTCCCAAGCAGAGTTTATTTCTCTAACGGCGGAAGCTCGATCTCCAATAGAGCTCTTCTCTCCGAAATGGAAGCTCATCCTCAAATGAGTTTATTTCTCCAAATTAGCAGATCTTCCAACAGAGTATCTCTCTTCCCCACAGAGTTGTTCCCCCGCAGGATCATCCTCAGACAGAGTCTCCTCCGGCAGAATATGCTCAAACAAAATGGATATATATCCCCAGCTAATCATCTTCGGTCACTATCCCCAGCAGAAACGAAGAACTCAACCCCTTATACTCTCCAGCAGTAGTCCAGGATTTATTTTCCCCAGCTAGAGAATATCATAATAGCATTGCATATCCATACATCATGGCATGTGCATACATATTATACAACACAATCTCATTTATTTTGAGAACACCATTACTCAATACATTTCATACATCATGACATTTCGTACGACTAACTCTTTACCTTTCAGGGAAAGATGCAATCGAGTTCTCTCTAGTTCAGTCAAACCGACACCAAGGTTTCTATTCCAGTTGTAGATATTCCAAAATTTTCTCTGATTCAGTCAAATCGACACTAAGGTTTCTATTCTAGTTGAAGATGTTCTAAGACTTTCGTCTGGGTCAGCCGAATCGCTGCTAAGATTCCCCTGATTTATATGCCAGTCAAAGTTAATCTGAGACCTCTCCCGGGATTAGTCAAATCGATACTAAGATTTCTCTCCCAGTTGAAGTTCTCACAAGTTTTCCCTGGTTCAGTCAAATCGATACTAAGATTTATATTCCTGTTCCAGCTATGAAGCCTGGAAATCGACCGGATAATATCTTGATTTCTCTAAAATACTACGAAGCCTGGAATTGACCAGATAATGGTATATCCCAAATTCAAGCTATGAAACCCGGAAATCGACTAGATAATATCTTGATTTCTCAAAAATACTACGAAGCCTGGAATCGACCAGATAATGGTATATCTCAAATTCAAGCTATGATGCTCGAAAATAGACCGGATAACAGCTTAATTCCCCCATCATACTGTGAAGCTCGGAAATCGACTGGATAACAGTAAAAAATACTATGAAGCCTGGAATCGACCAGATAGTGGTAAAAGACATTGTGAAGCTTGGAGCACGACCACATAACGGTATAAGACGCTGTGAAGACTGGAGCACGACCAGATAGCGGCAAGAGACACTGTGAAACTTGGAGCACTACCAGATAACAGTATGAGGTACTACGAGGCTTCAAATTCGACCAAATAACAGTTTACTCGGCCAATCACTATGAAGCCCGGAAATCGATCGAATATTAGTATGCCTTAAATTCAAGTTGAAATCCGGATGCGACCGGATAACCACTTAAATCCTTCTGAAGCCTGGAACACAACCAGATATGAATTGAGAAATTGCAAATCCTGGAGCACGACCAGATAGAATGTTTAATCTCATCTTCCCAGTAGGTCACTGTGAAACCTGGAGCACAACCAGATAGCAGTCCATCTTATCATCCATAGCAAATCACTGTAAAGCCTGGAGTATGACTAGATAGCAGTTCACTTTCACCTCCTCGACTAAGAGATGATTCCCCGGTAGAGTAACGGATAACTGAAACTCCTAAAATTCTATTTCTACTAAGACAGAGACCAACATTCCCCAACAGATTCCTCCTCAATGTTAGGAACAGGAATTCTCATCAAAGGAATATCTTGGGAAATCAACATCCTCTAGATGGCATCTTTAAGCCCATCTCCGACGATTCTCCGTCATATCTTCCAGATGGAATATTTAAGCCCATCTCTAGTGACCTTCCGTCGTCTCCTCTAAATGACATCTGTAAGCCCATTCCCGATACTACCTACATAGTCCAGCACCATCTCAGACAAGTGCAAATTTCTGGGCACTATAGTGTTCAATCATCTTCCACCTTAAGATTACAAAAGGCAGACAACCCATCTACATCCTCAGTTTTAAGAATATTGAACATGGGCATCTGTTGTACCCCAAAATTTGACCTCTCATTTTATTCAACACATGCCCATTGAGGCCCTCAATTTTCTCAAGGATGCTCAAGAGTTGACCAGACAAACTCTCTCCTAAGGTAATGTACCTCAAACTAGGATTTCCATTTTTAGTAGGATGGTTCAAGTCCAAAGGTCCCCAAATGATTTCCATGGTCTTAATATGTTCTCAAGATAATCCATGTCAAGTTTCATGCCTTACACAAGAATTTTGCTCAGTCAATTGCTCAGATGCTTGAAAATCAATTGTACTAGGTCAAAAGTCAATTGTGGCCCACATACAATCAAACTTCAAGATTTTTGGTCAACATCAACATTTTGAAGTTATATCCATCATTTGATCAAGGGTTGATCATGATTCCTCAAGGAATGCCCCAAATTCATCAAAACCCAAAAGTTGCAAAATTAGGGTTTCTTAGGAAAAGTCAACCAAACTTTGACCAGGCATAACTTCTTCATACTTTATCAGAAATTTCTCATCCAAATATCATTTTGAATAGAATCCAATTTCCTACAACTCATATTCATCCCTCAAGTTAAAATTTTCACTAATCAAAAGATATGAATTTCTACATTATAGGTCCTTTTGAAAAGACAACAAAAACACCTTTTGGGTCAAAGCTTCTTACATGAATATGGAAGACCCAATTTAGATAAGACCAAAAGGGTTGTTTAGAGGACATCCTAAGCTTTCTAAAAAGTCAAAGAACACCTCTCTAGGGTTAAAATTGGAAGAGATATGCCTTGTCAAAGTTGACCATTTTTGCAAAATTGCCAAAAGTCAAGTATGCCCAAAAATGCATTTTTTGTCAAATGGGCCTAGCATTTCATGATTGAATCTTGTTTGTGACATGGTCCACGACCCAAATCAGCATCTACACTTTATTTGCTTCATTATTTATTTTATTTTTATTTTTTATTATTTAAAATTCAAATTAAATCAAATAAAATAGAAAATATCACAAAAGATTGATTTTTGATCTGATTTTTTGTAGGAATAATATCCAATTAGGATGGAAAATCATATCAAATCAGATCAAGGCAAATTGAAGAAAAATTGGCATGATTTTGCTTGTTTTAGAAACATATAATACAAGAACAAAATCAAATCCAATTTCCATGATTGACAAAGATTTAACTCGTTTTTGTTAACCTAATTTGTTCTAATATATTTACTGAACAAGAACAATGCGCAAGGAGAGGTTTTAGAGGTCGTGAAAGTTGCGAACAAAAACTCCAAAATTGTCAAAAAGTGGTGGATCGATTTCAAGCTTAGAGGCCAATTCAAAGCATTCTAAGACTATCAATAGACTCCTGGACATCTCCAGAACGTGTTTCAATCCATTGCAAGCATCCCCACGCCCAGAATCGCGAGCTACAGACTCACGGTTTGCATATCCAAACTTGAACTTGATTTTACAATTTATGGATGATTAATTACTTTTGAGCATTGCATTGTGTTTGTACTGACATTTGGAATGTTTTGGTTTAAGTAATTTTGTGTTTTGATGCC
This sequence comes from Vicia faba, assembly GCA_948472305.1. Taxonomy (NCBI): domain Eukaryota; kingdom Viridiplantae; phylum Streptophyta; class Magnoliopsida; order Fabales; family Fabaceae; genus Vicia; species Vicia faba. The sequence continues at coordinate 698,965,728 of OX451737.1, forward strand.
TGTATTCACAACTTCCATTATTAGGGTTTATCTTGCCGTTTTAGGGTTTTTTGATACAGGGAAAATTAGGGCAAAAGAAAGATACCATGATGCTCGTGGCGTCAAGACGAGTTGATTGGTATACTTGGAATTAATTTATCTTGCTTGTTTGAGATTTTTGAAAGATGCAGGGTTGTAGCTACAGAGGTAGGTCGTAGGTAAAGGTATCATACCTAAAACGACGAATTTGTGAGGAACACGATGGCGTGTCCCAACCTGATTGGGCAATTCAAATTTCGCGCGTTTATTTACCATATTGACCCATATTTTATTATATTATTGTTGCTTCATTATTATAACAACTAAGCATTACAGCCCAGTTGGTTAAGCACGCGTGTGTTGAGTGGGAGGACCTGGGTTCAATCCTAGGTCCCAGTATTTTTCTATTTTCACAATATTTGATTGTAGATCTTGTGCACAATGCTTCCAAACGCCTACGATGCGCTATTATAATCCATCCAATGGATCGTTCAAATTCCAGATCTAGCGCTCAAGCAAGCAAGGAGCATGGTGGACCATCAGGAAGGAACAACACTGAATCTCACGCATTGATTGGGCTCAGCAGCTAATGGGCCTAACAATTCAGACATACACCCCCCTTTTTCAGCTTCAAGACAGGCCCATCTCTAATTCTTTTATTTTAATTCTTTTTTTTTCTTTTTACAAAATAATCCAAAAAAAAATCAATTTTTTATTAAATAAAAAAATCACAAAAACCTAAAAATATCTTTTTTCATAAAAAATATTTTGTTTCCTTAATTAATTAATTAGTTTAATTATTTAGGGCAAGTTAATTATTTTTTTAATAATTTAAATCAATTAGAATTAGGGTTTTAATTTGTATATAACCTAATTAATTTTTTCTCAAAAAATGTTAATAACCTAAATATTTTTTCAATTAAATTTTTTAGGGTTCTTTAATTCTCGCATTTAAATCGCCGCGCGCATTTTAAATTTTTTTTTCTATTATTGTATCTGCTTCGGGTTGTAATACATTTAATTAGGATTTTAAACTTCCGCATTTTTATTTTCAGTCAAGATAATTATGTATCTTCAAAAGCCCTGTAATAGGTAGGACCTTTAAACTTTTCCGCATTTTAATTTTCGCAAACTCTAAACCACTTAGATGTATGTTAATAGGATTGTATGGAAAGACTAACTGAAAATTAATACAGTAGAAAACCCTAAATATGCAAAGATAAATTAACTGAAAACATACACTCGCACATGCTCACTTCTAGGGTTTATTCCACTCTGGTTTCCTCCGGTAAATGGTCATGAATTATAGGGTTTGTTAGTGGTTGTCCTCTAGCCCCGAAAGATCTAAAATGACCCATTCGGATGATGCCTCGGAAAAAGATCTTTAAGGCTTTAGGATGATTACTAACATTTCCTAACATTGCTTTTGTGATCATATTTGTCCCTTCGAATGTCCCTAAAAACTCCAACGACGATGCTACCCATTTCTCAATAATAGGATAACATTGTCTAAAAGGAAAATGAACAGACCTTTTTCGAGTAACTAGATTAGTTCTTAGGTACTTGCTCAAACAAACAAACTTTTTCGCATCAAACACTTTTCAAACCAAGTTTTTCAAAAACAACTTCGTAACACTCTTGTGGACAGAAACAAGGGTTACAACAAAGTAAAACAAAACTTTCCAAAACAAGCACACACAAGCAATTTTAGAAAATAAGCAAGTACCTAAGAGCCCGTGGAAAACCATAGATAGAAAGGGTGCTAACACCTTCTCTTTCTATAATCTACCCCCCGTACTCAGAAACTCTCAAAAAAAGGTTTTTTCTGTTCTTTTTCCTTTCCTTTGTTGGATGAAATAAAGTCGATGGCGACTCTTGCTTACCGTGACATTTGCGAGTACAAAACGTAAACCAGTATTAACAATCAGTTATGCCACCGTATCACAATAGCGTTCACATCTACGAGTTAATCCTCATTAGGGAAAAGTACCGTCCCGTAAACGAGAAGTGCCATAACCTCTTCAAAATCTTATAGATCCAGGGTATACCAAAAATAGTAAGCCTTCTCGAACAGAAATTTAACCGGAATTCCTTGAACATTCCCTCTGGTTTCCCAATTTATCACTATGTTGGACCGTTGTAAGGATAGAGCTCTAGCAATCTCTTCAGTTTTGGGATGTCTTTCCTTACCGCTGAAAGGTAGCTGATCAAGAATGGGTATCCCTAATAACTAAGAAAATTCCTCCATAGTAGGAACTAGCTAATAATCATGGAAGGTGAAATAATGGTGCACAGGATCGAAGAACTAAAACAACACTTTTAATAACTCTTCATCAGGTTTTGCAGTGACCAAGTTGAGAAACTGACCATGCTTTTTAGTGAAATGAGAACTTTCAAGAACCCTTAATTCCAGGTCTTTTAGTTGGAGAGACATTTTCACTAGGTTAATCTGAATATTGTTCCTGCAGGCGGATGCCATATCCTACAAAACAGAGAAAAGATGAGCCCTAGAAACCCTTGAAACAGTTAGTATGATATGCTATGGTATGATGTTTATGATGTCATGATAAATCGTAGGTATAGAAAACACAGACAAATCACACCAAGTCCTTAGGTTTAAGACCTGCTTGAGTTTTAAGGCCATACCCTCTTGAGGCTGGATTGGTTAAACATGTCCTATAAATATGTAACCGGGTTCTAAAAGGATCTCAATATCACTGATCTTTCCCCCAGTTTCGTTCAATAGGCAATTGAATCGTAACCAAAAAAAATCAAGAGTCAAACCTCAATGAGTGTAGCATCGAGTATTTATCGATCTTGGGCATACACCAAAGTCGACCATCTCGCTACGTCCTACTGGACAAGTTGTGCAATTAAAGGTTCTATGGTCAGTTTATGCTTTATGACACCATGCGGCAGCCCCGTACATCTCCCTGATTGACTCAAGGGTTACGGGTTCCAACCAAAGTATCACATCAACGTAGCTACTGCTTCAACCGTGTCAGTATAACCCAACACAACTCCCTCACAGTTTATTGCTACTTACCTAAAAGGTGTTTCCCGAATTGGGTGTAGGATAAAATAACCCAAACAGTTACCATAAATATAAAGCAAGCAAGATAATCAAGAGAAATAAATTAAATATGACCTAGATCCTAAGGTTTACCCCACTTTATATTTTATTCCCCAGCAGAGTCGCCAGTTCTGTGATACAGTGGAAGAACCGACTGTTAATATTGGTTTGCATTTTTTGTTTGCAAAATGTCGCGGTAAGCAAGAGTCGCCACCAACTTTTATTTTATCCAATCAAGAAAAGGAAAAAGAACATAAAAAACCTTTTTCGAGATGTTTCTGAGTACGGGGGGTAGATTATAGAAAGGGAAGGTGTTAGCACCCTTTCTATCTGTGGTTTTCCACGTGCTCTTAGGTACTTGCTCATTTTGAAATTGCTTGTGTGTGCTTGTTTTTAAAAGTTTTGTTTTACATCGTTTTAACCCTTGTTTGTGTCCTCAGGAGTGTTATGAAGTTGTTTTTGAAAAATTTATTTGGGAAAGTGTTGGTGTGAAAAAGTTTTTGTTTGTTTGAGCAAGTACCTAGGAACTAATCTACCTACTCGAAAAAGTCTGTTCGTTTTCCTTTTAGACAATGTTATCCCATTATTGAGAAATAGGCAGCATCGTCGTTGGAGTTTTAAGGGACGTTCGAAGGGACAAATACGAACACAAAAGCAATGTTAGGAGATGTTAGTAATCATCCTAAAGCCTTAAAGATCTTTTTCCGAGGCAACATTCGAATGGGTCATTTTAGATCTTTCGGGGCTAGAGGACAACCACTAACAAACCCTATACTTCATGACTGTTTACCGAAGGCAACCGGAGTTGAGTAAACCCTAGGAGTGAGCATGTGCGAGTGTAATTTTCAGTTAATTTATCTTTGCACATTTAGGGTTTTTTACCGTATTAATTTTTAGTTTGTCTTTCCATAAAATTCTATTAACATACATCTAAGCGGTTTATAGTTTACGGAAATTAAAGCGAGAAAGTTAAAGTCCTAGCTATTACAGGGCTTTGCAGATACATAATTATCTTGGACTGAAAATAAAGATGCGAAATTGAAACCCTAATTGCTATTACAAACTCGGAGCAGTTACAATAATAATAAAAAGGAATTAAAAAATGTGTGTGGCGAATTAAATGCGAGAATAATTTAAGAATCCTAAAAATCTAATTGAAAAATATTCAGGTTAGTTTTTGAGAAAAAATTAGGTTATGTACAAATTAAACCCTAATTTATAATTATTTTAGATTATATAAAAAGAATTAAATTGTCGTAATTTTAATTAAACTAATTAATTAAGGAAATAAAATATTTTATGAAAAATAATTTTTGATGTTTTTTATGATTTTTTATTTAATGAAAAAAAGAGATAATTTTTGTGTTATTTTTTTTAAAAAGAAATAATTAATGAAATAATTAAAAAAATAAAATTAAAATAGAAAAGAAAAGAAATTGGGCCTGTGTTATAAGCTTAAAGGGGGGTATGACGCCTGAATTGTTAGGCCCAAATTCCTGGTCAGCCCAGTCCCTCGCTTGATCCTGTGCATCCTCTTCCTGATGGTGTACCATGGATTTTGATGTGTGGGACACTGGACTAGGATTAGAGATGCATCAAATGGCTGGATGGTTGGAGTGCATAGTGAGCGCTTGGAAGTATTATGCACAAGATCTACAATCGAATATTAAGAAAACAACAAAATGCTGGGACCTAGGATCGAACCCAAGTCCTTTCTCTTACCAACGTGCGCCTTTGCCACTGGACCACATGTTCTATTTGTTTATAATAATAAAAACAATGAATAATATATGAAAACAAAGTGGCTAGCTGAAAAACAAAAAACGCGCTCCATCTATATGAATGGCCCAATGATGATTGAACACATCATCTTCTCCTTCCTTATTCGTCGTGTTAGGTATAAAACCTTTACCTACGGACAGTTTTCCATAGCTATACATCTGTGAATTTCATAAATCTAAGACAAGAAATATAAATTAATTCCAAATATACCAATGAACTCGTTGTGATCTCATGAGCATACTGGCATCCTTCTTTTGCCCTAATTTTCCCTGTATCAAAAAGCCCTAAAACGACCATGAAAACCCTAACAATGGAAAACACGTATACAGGCACCAAAGCTTCAACTAAACCATTCAAACACGTTGCAAATATGTCAATGAACACAAATATATCATTAGAATATGTTTTTTATGCAAGAATTGCTGTAATCGAATTTGAAAAAAAGAAGCAAGCCGTGTGGGTGTTATGTGACAATTCAGGGCTTGTGGAAGCTTTTAATTGATCGTGCTAGCTTCTGGGAAGGTCCAGGAAATGATTGGTAGCTTTGAAATGCTTTGAATTGCCCTCCAAGCTTGAAATCGATCCACCACTTTTTTGTCAATTTTCCAGCTTTTGTTTGATGCTTTCACGACCTACAATCCTTGTTCTTGCACATTTTTCTTGCTCAGTATATATAGTGGAGCATATTAGGTCAACAAAAACGCTTTGTATCTTTGATGATCATGGAGATTTGATTTGATTTTTCTCTTGTATTATATCTTTCCAAAATAGGTGTAATCGTTCCAATTTGCTCCACTTATCCCTTGATCTGATTTGATATGGTTTGGCCAGCTTGATTAGATTATGATTCCTACAAAAATCAGATCAAAACCAATCTTTTATATTTTGTTTGCCATTTATTTGATTTAATCTAACTTTTAATAAATAAAAATAAAAATAAAATAAATAAATAAGCAAATAATATGTGGAGGATGATTTGGGGCATAGACCATGTCACAAACAAGATGCAATCATGAAATGCTAGGCCCATTTGACAAAAAATGCACTTTGGAGCATATTTGACTTTTGGCAATTTTACAAAAATGTTCAACTTTGACAAGGCATATCTCCTCCAATTTTAATCCTAGTAAGGTGTTCTTGAACTTTTTAGAAAGCTTAGGATGTCCCCTAAACAACCCTTTTGGCTTCATATCAATTGGATCTTCCATGTTCATGTAAGAAGCTTTGACCCAAAAGGTGTTTTTGTTGACTTTTCAAAAGGACCTATAATGTAGAAATTCATATCTTTTGATGAGTGCATATTTTGAAATTGTGGGATGAAGATGAATTGTAGAGAATTGCATCCTCTTAAAAATGAGCCTTGGATAGAAAATTTATGATAAAGTATGAAGAAGTTATGCCTGGTCAAAGTTTGGTTGACATTTCCTAAGAAACCCTAATTTAGCAACTTTTGGGTTTTGATGAATTTGGGGGCATTCCTGGAGGAATCATGATCAACCCTTGATCAAATGATGGATATATCTTCAAAATGTTGATGTTGACCTAAAATATTGAAGTTTGACTGTATGTGGGCCACAATTGACTTTTGACCTAGTATAGTTGATTTTCAGGCATCTGGGCAATTGACTGAGCAAACTTCTTGTGCAAGGCACAAAACATGACATAGATAATCTTGAGAACATATTAGGACCATGGAAAGCATTTGGGACCCTTGGACTTCCCCCACCCTGATGAAAATGGAAACCCTAGTTTGAAGTACATTGCCTAAGGAGAGAGTTTGTCTAGTCAACTCTTGGGCATCCTTGAGCAAGTTGAGGATCTCAATGGGCATGTGTTGAGTAAAATGAGAGGGAAAATTTTCTGGTACAACAGAATGCATTAAGTGAAATGGACTAAGGTTGAGACAAATGATTCTCTTCTGAACAGAGAGAGATAAGAGGATGCTTTGGGAGACGGAGGCGAACATAGGAGGTATTTCGTTGAGGATGATGACCTGTTTCGTTTGTTCTATAGAGAGGAGGATGGTGTTTCGCCGGAGATAGTGGGAAGGTTATAGAAGAGAGGCGGTGTAAGGAGTGGGGAGATTGAATTCGCCACGTTCGCGTTTGAGAAGAAGATGAACCAAGTATTCATATTGTCACCTCCAATATAACCTAATTCGTTTTTTGTTTTTTTAAATTTATTTTATTTTATTTTTATGTAATAAATAACCAGATTGGACTATTAAAGGAAATTGGAATGGGCTAGATGCTGATTTCGTTGGGTTGTCTTAAAGCATGGTCCATGTAGATTTTTGTGAACCTGACTAGTGGAACAAAAAGGAGTCGTTGATGGATCACTCCAGAATTGGGCCAAATAGCATTACCTTAGGCCCGTCACTATTACCTTGAAGCCTGATAATGACTTAAGCAAAAAACAAAAATTGTCTTGATTATTAGACTAAGACTCTAAGCCGAAATCTACTTCCTTTAAGCCCAGTGCGTTTTTGGCTGTCAGCTTGTGAACAAAAATGGAGCTCCTGAGCATTTGGTCATGGGCCTAGCGCCCTTTCTACTCATACACACTCATTCTGACTTCATACAGATATTTCCTTTATTTTCACTTTTGTTTTTTTAATTAATTATAATTTCTCTTTCCTAATTTTTGTCAATAAAAATACATGATACAATATAATGAAAACGATAAAAGATAGTAAAATATAATAAGGAATTAATTATTTAGTTTTAAGATTCTTCCTTACATAAAAAACTAATTAAAAAAAGTACTTTTTTCCTGTTAGTTTTTTTTCCATATTTTCATGCCGCTTTGCCTCGTTATTCTTGACACGATTGTTCATTGTGCAAGGTACATTCTTTTGCTTCCGTTCATGTACCATAACAAGTTTTTAGGTGATAGAAGCATATGGCTTATGCTCACTTCCAATGCGACACGCCTTATTTCTCATCGTCCTGAGAAATTCATATCATATTATATTTTGTCCTGATACATGTGCTATTTTATGATGCTTTGTGTAGGAACTTCTGATTACGCGTTGCATTCGCAACACGCATTTGCTTTTATCCTAGTTGGATATTGTTTTTGACTTTTTTTGTTCTTGGTGAAGCTTTCTCAACACGTACTCCCTGCTTCTCCACTGCCTTCGTCTGCTTTCGACAATATGCTTGCTTGTGGTAGTCACCGTTACTACATGTATATTTCTCCACACTTTATCGCATTTCTTTAACGCTTTTCTAGAGATCATGAGAAGTAGGTAATTACTGCTTTTTGATGCCATGAAAAGTAGGAATAGAGATGTATGATGGGGGTCTTCGTTTTCCATTGTGTTCTACTTGTGTGTGGCTTGTTTAAAACCCTACCTTTGTGTAGGTATTTTGCAGTTATGTTTATACTTGTGCCCGTACTATTACCCCATCCCTTATTGAAGCCCCCAAAAGGAGGTGAGTGGGGAGGGTTCATAATCAACCCCCACAATTTCGTCCGTGTGATCCTTAGCTCGTGATGCACCATGATGCTTCGGAGTTGTGCCTGGTCTTGTGTATCGTGTCTGTTAAGTGGGGAAGGGTTCTGCAATAGAACCCCCACGTTTTGTCAAGAGTTTGCATTGGCCGATGTTGATACTCCGTGATTGTTCATATTGCCTTCTGTCGCCTAACTCGATCTCCTATATCTTGGTTAGGTGTTCAGTCTCTATGGACATCACAATCTTTTCTGACATCCCACTCTTGCTTGTTTGTCTCGGGTCATACCCTCCACTTGACTAAAGCAATTCGTTTCTTTTCTTTACTCTTTTATGTGTGTGCTCTTTGGAGCTTGCTTATTTTATCCTTGTACATACCATGTTCCCGTAGGATGTTCCTGCTCTTTTCGGATGCAAGTTAAACCTTAGGTTGCAATCCATGCATGCTAACATTAGGTAGAGATTTCCCTTTCATCCTTGACATAGGTCCACCATTGTATGATAACATTTGGTTAGAAATAGGTTATTTCTCCGTTGACTGTTTTCTTACATTTTTTGATCTTTGCATCTAAAACTAAAACCTTTTCTTAGCAAACCATAAAACATGCTAATCATACTTAAACCCTTTTTCAAGGTAACAAAAATACAAACCAACTCAAACCATTTTGTGCGCCCAAGCACCTTTTCTTTAAAAAACCCTTTTCAGGTAAGGACATGATTAATTTACTTTTCTACCAATGCGTGGGTATCCAAAGGTCGAGCTACGGCAGAAGGAGGAATTAACATCATCCATAAAAAACACAAAACAAACAACATGTGAGCCGAACTATGGTAACTATGATTCCTAAAAAAGGATACGTAGGCATTGGGGTAGGGCCCAAGCGAGTACATCTTTATTTCCTCTACATTCTTTTCTCCTTTCTTTTGCATGCATTCTTCCTTAGTAATAAACAATAAGCATAGATTAGACACACCCATAAGATAGATAACAAGAGTGGATATTGTAGAGTACTATGGGTATGTGGGGGACTAATACCTTCCCCTTGCGTAAGAGACTCCCTTACCCGATCTCCCGGTTGCAAGACCATAACTTCTCCCTTCTCAGGTTTTCTCGATGTTTACCTTTCCCTTCATGTAGGGTAAAAGACTTTCAATGGCGACTTTATTCTTTGATTATTTTTATCTGGTTGTTTCACCAGGATGCTTAAATCGGGTGATTAGGACAACAAGGATAGCAAGGTTGTTAGTATCGATAGGGTTACCAAAATGCTTCAATCGGGTTGTTGAGACAACAAGGATAGAAAGGTTGCTAGCCTCAGTAGGGTTATCGGGAAGCTTCAATCGGGTGATTGGGACAACAAGGATATTAAAGTTGCTAGCATCGATAGGGTTACCGGGAAGCTTCAATTGGGTGATTGGGCAGGTAATTACTTTAAGGTAATCAACATCGATAAGGTTATCGGGTAACAACGAAATACATTGGTGAACAGTTTGGTTACTGACAACGGTAGAGTTACCGGAAGGCACCAATTAGGTGATTAGGAAAATAAGGATAGCGAGGTTGCTAGCATCTGTCGGGTTACCGGGAAGGTGACCTTACAAATAGAAAAGAGATCGACTATAGGGATCTAGAAGAGAGTTGCCAAAACATATTGGACTTTGAGCGGCTACAAATATGCAAGAACTACGATATCCCTGAGGCCAAAGGCGGGTTGCAATTCTTCAAGAGTAGAAATTATCTAATTTACCACACACCAAGTATGGATACTCAAATACTTGATAAGCAAGAAAGGTTATACACCAATTATGGCTCATAATCTAACTACAAAGGAAAGTCACGTGTAAAAAATACCGCAACAAGAGTAAGACGCTTGGTAAACTAATTAAATTGTTGATTGGTGAGAAACTGACACGATGTCAAGAATGCTTATAGATAGAAACAACAAGAAGATATGGTTTAAGGAAAACCTGTGGAGAATACCACATGGGATTTCTAATTTATTGAATCTCTTCAAAGATACAAAGTATTCTTAAAAAAGACTTTAATCTGGATTATGCTTTAATGCATGTTTGAGATTTTTAGTGTGATGCTCCAAATAAATGGAAATGCTACGTGATTTTAGAAGATGCAATGCAATTCCATGATGATTACAATATGTAAGATGCCGAAGCGAGGATATCTATTTGGAACTCAAAGGATATAATCTCAACTTATGACTTCTATTGAAGAAAACCCACAACCTGGAATTAAATCCTGATCTCAGTTGAGGATAAGAATCCTAAATTCATCTAGAGATAATAACCCTTGCTTTTGATGGAGGAACATCAGTAAATGGATCTAAGTCTCTGATGAGCCAAGGATAACGATCCTGACTTCCCGACATGATTTTCAAATTCACAAGTTGTTTAGCATGCACATGGAATTAATCTGATTAACCCTTGAAGAAGAGGAAATTCCCCTGCATAATTTCTTTCCCTCGTCTGTAGGGTTTTTTTGAAGAATATTGCCTTAAGAGGACTTTCTAAGATTTGTACCAGCAAGATAAACAAAACAAGTGTTGTGAACACAACTCATGGATAAATAAAGTTGGATATGGTTTCAACAATACCTGAGTGAATGCCCATGCATCCTCAGATTCTGAAAAAATATTCTCCTCTACTCAACGGATTCTCGGAGAAATTTGTCAAATCTTGACACGACTGCCCCTAGTTTGACTGCACTTTGAGGGATCAAATCCCGACCTGAATGCCTCAGACTGGCTAAACACTTACTCGACAGAGTATTCAACCTACTTTCCCCTGCTCAAGAAAGTATTGACAAACCTTTTCTTTATCTCATGCTCATGGAGAAATGAGAGGCTCGCAAAGTTATGAAGACAACACAACCTTAGGATGGCTGGCTTACATCTTGAAAGTAGGTTAGTACATAATTGTGCTTCTCAACCTGAATTTCCTTGTTCTCCAATTGGATATTTGAAGTAATACGTCCCTCGAGACTGACTGAAAGTAATGCACCAGTGCTCGATAGAGGCTATGGGCAATCAACTTTTGTAATCTTCTTCAGATCATTTCTCAAACTAGTATTATTTTACTCAACGGAGTCAATAGAAGGTATGCCTGAGATTAAGATCATCTTCAAAAAATGATTTGCGCTTCAACACATCCCTGAAGTAATTTGTCTCTTGGCATAATAAAATTTTCATCTCATGCTCATTATGCAAGCTTACTTGGAGTTTAAGCACTTGTCCATATGCAAAGAATGTTTATTATAAGAATGATAACTCTAATGCAAAGATCATGTTTGTCTTAAATTTAAAAACTTTTATTGAAAAGATTAAACATCAAATTTTTTTGCGAAAGGAAGTAAAAGATGGAGTGATACCAACTCAAAAGTTTTAGCAAGCCTCCTAGGAGTCAGATTACCGTAATCCTGTTATAGTGTGTTTTCGAATTAACCCATGCTTCAGTTAGGACTTTTCAGGGTTGTCACGTGGTCTGGTTCACGGTTTTAGAAAAAAGAGTTTAAGGCTCAAAATATTTGGTTCCCACCCGTTCTACATGATGTTCCTAAGCTCAAACCAGTGAAAACGATATTTCTAGTTCGCATCGTCTCAAATTCACTTAAACGCCTAATTTCTCCGCAATTCAGAGTGTGTTGAAACACATGAGAGCTTGACATGATGATGATGTCTTGATTGATTATCTCTCTGAAGCTTTTGAAACATGCAGAACATATTTAAACCTTGAAAAAACAGAGTTTTACCTTTACATACTGCCCGGCAGAACAATCTTTTTATGGGTAGATTCCAAAAAGAAATGCCTTGGTCCCATGACCATTTACTGATTAATGATGCATGTGATGCTAGATGACCTAATGAGAGGTATGTACATCAAGGATGCAAGATAAACAAGCAATGTGATCCTCATAAAGAAGTAGGACAAATTTTGGGTATGACAGCTACCCCTATTAAATCGTCTTAAACCTGAAAGTGAGATTGGCGCTAGGCTTTCGAAAATTCAAGGTAGAAGATGATTAAATATCAATGCTAAAAATTTGTTCTGAAAGGATGGTGTGAGAGGATTATTTATTTATGGATGAATTTTGAGTGGTGATTACTCATAACGTGGTAATTGTGCCAATACGAGGTTCTCGAAAGGGATATTTGGTATGCAACATGGTGATTGACAAAATAAGTACGAAAAGATAATGTATAAGATCTGCGGACGGCCTACGATCCTAAGGAGAGAGACCTACGAGCGATCTGCTTGGGGAACAAGGCCTACAAACGACCTACAAGGAGAGCAAGAACTACTGACGATCTACAATCTTAAAAAAGTGAGACCTATGGGAGATCTTCTAGGATAATTAGGCCTACGGATGACTAGTCGCAACTTTAAGAGTCTATCGAGTGTAGTAACTACAAGTGCACAATCTAATCGTGTAGTTTTAAAAGATATTGAACCCACAAGGACTGATAGTCATACTATTGTTATCTAAAGTTAGTATGTGAAGCTAAGGCTAATGATTAATCTTGGGTTTAGGTGAGACGATAATAAACTTAGATATAAATGAAATGTTATATAACGGGACACCGGTATGTAATACGTTTGACTTTGGGGATTCAGTAAGTCATCGGCATAGTTATGAGTATTAAAACACTATTTCACTAGAAACTATTTGTAATACGGTGGGAGAATGGACTTTTTTTGTTTTATCCAAATGTGTGGATAGCAAGAGTCGTCACCGACTTTTCTTTTAACCAATATTTAGGAAAGGCGAAAAGAATAGGAAAGATCTTTGGTAGATTTTGAGTTCGGGGGGTAAGTTATGAAAATTGAAGGTGTTACCACCCTTTTCATTTTAGTTATCCACGGGCTCTTAATTGATAGCTCACTTTTGGAAATTTGCTTTTTGTATGTGATTTGAAAATATTTTGAAAAATCCAAAGTACGACTAACTTTGTAATGGTTCTTGTATCAGTCCTCAAGAGCGCGTACAAAGTGTTTTGAAAATATTTGTTTGAAAGTGATGTGTGAAAAATGTTTGTGAGAAATATTGTGAGCAAGAAATTAGGAGTTTCTTACCCACTAAATTTATTTCATATTATTTTCCTTATCCTTTCAAGATAGTACTATCCATACCATTAATTGGTAGGTAGCCCTATCCATTGGATGTGAAGGGACAAGTGTAGGGTCATCGAATGATCATTGAAGGCAACATATAGAGACACTTTAGCAATTTATCGGAGGGACTAGATCATTTTTCGTAGGCAAAGTCAAAGGGTCATCGAGGGACTATGATCTTTATTCGAGGGTCGTTTGCTAAAGTATCCCTATTTCAAGGGACATGACAATTATTTCTGAAGGCCACAAAGAGAGGTTACCTTAGAGGTGCAGGTGTGAATAGTGTGTTCAGTTCAGTTATTTATCTTGTATTAGGGTTATCTATCGATTACTTTTAGATATTGTCGTACATGCCTAGTTTCTAGAAATTGAATATATACAGAAAATTAAAGGTGTGGAAGTAAACCCTACTCTATTACAAGGCTTTTGGGCAATTACATAAAAATCGCGGGAAAGTAAAGTGCGGAATTTAAACCTAAACTATTACATCCCGTAAGAAGTTACATATTATAAAAAAAATGAAAAAAATTAAATCTAAGCTATTACAAGAAAAAGTCGTGCAACCTATACAATTTCTCTAAGAAAATAAATAGCAAAAGAAAAGAAGAAAATAATTTGTTTATGTTTTTTAGAAAATAATTTGAATTTAATTAAATAATGAGAACTCTAAGTCTAACTAATTTTATTTAATATAAAATACCTAAAGTCTAATTATTTTTAATATTTAAGAAAATACTAATTAACTTAATTAATTAATAAAAAAAGTCAAAATTAATTATTGATTAAAAAAAACTAAACCTAATTTGTTAGGGTTTTTTAAAAAAGATTAAAATTGATTATTGGTTAATTAAGAAAATAATTAAGAAAAATGAAAAAATTAGGGTTAGAAATCAAAGAAATTTTGTTAAAAGGAGAAAAAAGAGGAAAACTACATGGGGTGGGTGTTGAACCCATGCCCCTAGGGTATCAGCGCAACTGCTTTACCATTGAGCCAAGCGCTCGTTTGTGTTTGGAGATAGGCGCTAATCAAAATATATGAAACCTGCATAAATTGGAAAAAATTGCAAAAAATTGCAAAAGGCATGCATCAAACCCATGCCCTTAGAGACCAAAGTCTTAGCACGCGCATTCATGCCACTAAGGTAGCTGTTACATCCAGTAGTATAACAAAACAAATAAAATATTACAAACAAAAACAGAGGGACCAGAGAGGTTTCGGAGCCCTAGCTCCGATCGTCTTCTCTGGCGAGGTGTTTTTCCAACATGAAAAATAAAGCGTGTTAGTGATCAAAGAGGACCCTACCTCCCTAAATCAACCCTTGCGATTCCATTGTTGGCCTTAGTTTTGGCTAAATCTTCCTGCATAATGAGATATGAACAAAATATTTTAAATCAGTTCAAACATGGTGCTAGGTTATCCAGGCGTTATAGGCCTCATGCAAAGGGTCAATCTTGTATCATTTTGTCTCAGAAACACATTAGAATTATTAGTATGAATCAAAGCATGGTAAAAATTAAAAAATTAAATTCATGAAAATATGGAAACAAGTGATGCTTCATGTGCATGTCTCAAGTGTCTTTGATCATCAAGAACAATCAAGTCTTACCCTATAACACCACAGGGATTGATTTGAACGGTTGGTTTGTTTTGAGATGGGCTGGAAGTAGGATTGCAAGTTTTCCATAATTTTGACAAAAGTTGATATTTTGAGAGTGTTCTTTGAGAAGTTTTTCTTCATGTCCCTTTGTCTGAATATGAAGAGCATATATATATATATATATATATATATATATATATATATATATATATATATATATATATATATATATATATATATATAGGAAGAGATTAGGTTAAAAGATATTGGCTTGGACATCATGTAACCTATCTTTGACTTTGTTTGGAAATAAAATTGGAATAAGATAAAACATGAAGATTTGTTTCAAGAATAATCTCCACACGGTTTCTAATGCAATCTTGGGCCTCCAAAAGAAAAGAATCAAAAGCCTTTTAATCCTTGCACCTTCACTTAATATTTATTTGATTTAATTTTGAATTTGAATGAATACAATCAACATAAATGAAATAAAAAGTAAAACGGTGCACGAATGGGCTTAGAGGTCCATTATGAGGTCAAGAACACGTTTGTACCTTAAAAGATAAGCTCATTAGCCCAAAAATTCATGTTTTTCTCAAATTGGATTTCATGCATTTCCTCAAAATTTCCCAACTTGCACAATTTAGAACATGCCCAATTTTTGTTATATGAAGGTGATCTTGGACTTTTTGGTAACCTCAAGATGTCCCCTACGATCTTCATGTTGGTCATTTATCCATTTGAAGACTTTATCTTGATGTAAATTGCTTTGACAAAAAGTGTCTATTGTTGACTTTTAAAATGACATGTAATGTTTTGACCCATATCTCTCAAATGAAGCATTTTTGGCCTTGAGCTTAGAGAGACCAAGTTGTAGATATATGAATTTCCTTCAAGATAGGCCTTGGTCAAAAAAATTCTGATGAAGTATGTGAAAGTTATGCTTGGTAAAAGTTTAGTTGACATCTCCTAAAGAAAACCCTAATTTAGCAACTTTTGACTTTTGATGAATCTTGATTTTTCTTGATGAATCATGAACAACCCTTGCTGAAATGATGAATATGAGTTCAAAATGTTAATGTTGAGCAAAAATATTGAAGTTTGACTGTATGTTGATCACAGTTGACTTTTTGTCCAATATAGTTGATTTTCAATCATCTGAACAATTGACTGAGTAAATTTTTGATGTAAGGCTTGAAAATTGACATGAGGATTCTTTGAAGCATACGGGGAACCATGAAACTCACTTAAGGCATTATAAGTTCAATTTTCTTTGAGAAGGCCAAAACCCTAATTGTAGGCTACTACTTAGGAGGAGGATTCATCTAATCAATTCTAGAGTTGTCTTGAGTACTTGAGCACCTTGAATCAATCTGTCTTTGAAAAATGTGAGGGAAAATTTTAGGGTACAACACTATCAATTTAAAAATCTTTATCTCACACTATCGTGATTATTTATGCAGACTATATTATTAGGCTTAAATGCTTTCTCTCACTGTCTCATTTAAAATCTAAAAATACTTTTTGAAAATAAATAGTATCGAATTATTCTTAAAGTGCTCTCGTTGTATTTAAAACTATTGTTCAATTACCACTATCTGGTTAAAATATCAAACTCTCGTTATATCGATTTTAACCTTAGTTTGTCCTTTACTCATAACAAAATAGTTTTAATAATAAATGTTGGAAACCAAACCATAAAAGTATTTTATAAATGTTTACACTGGTATCAGGGAAACTAGCCAGACATGTTATTAAATAAACAACAAAATTACAATAAACAACCAATAACATAACCATGATTATTAAGTATAAAATAGTATATGAAATAAGAACCTAGAATTAATAAAGAAAACAGAATTTTAATGCTAAACTTATATTACCAAGTGAAATCCTCTACAATATTCCAGCATGATTTGCTTTGCGGAAAATAATAACTTGAATTTATGAAAAACGTAAACAAAAACAAAGTCTGAAAGATATGAATAAAATCTACTAGTGAAATAGCTCCCGGATATGGAAAACTATTTCTATATCAGGTAGGAATTTATCTGCTTAAAATCAAAAGAAAAGAAACAACAAAAACTCTGAATAAAGGAATGAAATTGGTGAAATTCTCCGACCCCCTTCACTGCACAATTGCCTTCTTTTTATAGCATCCCTATAACCTATGTTGGTGAAGATTTAGGAAATAGTGGAACCTGGAATACTCGATTGTTGAGACTGGAATCCTCAAAAAATATAGGACATGGTGATCATGGGGAAGACTCAATTTGTTGAATAAATATAGGAGTTTTCATTGGAGACGAGGGAAAACCATATAATTAGCATTGAGACAACTGTGGCGAGGGGCATGCATTGTGTTCCGTGGGGCACACAAACTTTGAGCATGTGCTGACCGTAACGTGATGTGTTCTGTGGGGCACAAGTAATGTAAGTGTGGAAATCGGAAAGAAGGCTGTGACGACCGTCACAGTATTCTATCATGCAATTTTTTTCTTTTATGTTATTCTATGATTTTTCAACTCTTTTTCTTTTCCATTTCTTCTTATTTTCTAATGCAAGCCCTATGGAGTATAAATAACTGAAACAAGCTTAAATACCAACATAATGCAACATAATTAACGGAAAATGGTAACACTATTTATGTTAATCGAGCCGAATATGAGATATGTTTTCGTGTTATCAAACTCCCCTAAGCTTGAGCCTTTGCCTGTCCACAAGAAAATAATCAGTATGAAAATAAATTAAACACATGTTAAACGCACATATATGGCACAATTCAAATTATACGTGGTTGCGAGGTATTTCCATTAGAAAAATGTAAGCTCAATATCAACACCAAAGATACGGTAATAACACTAAAAAATCCCATCTTATGCAGACCAATCCTGGTCATGCTATTATAGCTCAACCTAGTTCTTTTCTCTTTGTTTCACCTGTTATGTTCCAGCGTAATCACATTAAGCCCTTTATCTTTTGCATGCATATAGTAGAGTAACCGGTTAGTGATGGTCATTTTAAGCACGGGGTTCTGGTACATAAATTTGGTAACCCCTTTATTTACCTGATTGCGAGTTGCGTGGAATTGAACAGTAGTCCTCCCTACCAAGTTTAGCACCAGAAACCTCTTAACAAACTTACATCGGGTAGTTATAACATATTTTTTAGGTTTCAGACTGTTGGATTAAGTAACTGCAACTGTTGGATTAAGTAACCGGGTGAGGGTCACCTTACTTAATTAGTGCATTCCCTATTTTTGATTCATAATTACATGATGTTTTTGGAAGTGTTTGAAGACCTTTCACTTATATTCATCGGCTCTTTAAGTAGTTTGTGAATAAAAGGGTGCTGAATGCTTATATAAACTACTCAAGGTTACTTTAAAGATTAAGGTTTCAGTATAATAGGTACTTAAATCGGTCTTGCGTAAGCGGGGGTTTTAGAGTGTTAAGACGATATCAATT
Organism: Vicia faba; assembly: GCA_948472305.1. Lineage (NCBI taxonomy): Eukaryota > Viridiplantae > Streptophyta > Magnoliopsida > Fabales > Fabaceae > Vicia > Vicia faba. The sequence goes on from OX451737.1 coordinate 698,984,247, forward strand.
TTGTTTAAATTTTACTCAAAATTTCTAACATATATTAAGAGCGAGTAACCTATATACATTTCGAATGTGACAAGTTATACGTCTAACTAACAAAATTGTTGTTATGGATCAAGAAATTGAGTAATTCAAATAATAAACAAAATTTTTGCACATAAGAACTTGATAGTACATAAATGTTTATTTAAGGGCAATAGACGATAAGGTAAATCTTCTTAGAAAGCGGTAAACCTTTTTCACCCATACTTAAACTGAGCATTATCCCCAATTTAATGATGTAATGTGAGAAAGGAAGAACTGAGATGATGACTATTCGTTGCCTCGGCCACGTGCTCTGGGACGTGCCCTTGCTCGTGCTCGTCCACGTGCATTATCTCCACCTTGGGGAGGCTCTACACCAAATCCCCGAAGTCTGACATGAGTAACAAAATCATGCAGGCCGTTAACATAAAAAGTCAACGCTCGCATTTCTTCGGTTAGTTCCGACATGCGATGGTCATTCCAGTTGGAGTAGTCGTGTTGATTTCTTTGAAGTTTTTAGACCTCCTGTAATACCTCATTATGTTATGCTTCCATTCTTTGATAATGTTAAGATTCAACTTCATTATGTCGCAACATTCCAGCATAAATGTCATTAAGAGTAGCTCGATGGCCCTGGTTTCTTCTTCTTCAGGGATGATGCCAGGATGATGAACCTCCAAAATTTGTACAGAAGGTGGGTGGATGTTAGGTTATGGAGCTTCTTGCTTCAACACTTTCTCCATTTCATCAGTTTCAGCATTGTTCATAACACCTTGGTTATCATGGATGTTTTCATCAGGGGCAGGAGCATTTAGATCAAAATGCCACCTCTCTATATTTGTTACATCGGTGAGCCTTGGATTAGGTAAAATAACACTCGAAACTACTTTATTATGCACCATAAGATTATATTTTCCATCCTCTCTAGCCTTAATTAGGTGCCCAACACGACAGTTATCAACATCGATAAATAGGGATGGAAATGAAGGCAAAATCTCTAGTCTATTTCCCAGGTTCAAAGTAAACTCTATAGAGTTGACTAACCCTCCAATACAGAAAGGTGTAGTACCTCTTGCACAGAATAACTAGATATGTGCCAAAAGGAACTCACTAGCATTGATCTTCGAATTAGGTGTTAAGATGCAGTGCAGGAAAAACAAGTCCTTAGAATTTACTTTATTGTTGTTCACCCTCCCGAAGATGGTGTTTGACAGGATGCGATGAAAATAACGGATGGATGGATTATCAATAGAGCAAGCAAAAAGTCCCTCCCAACTATAAGTGTTAGAACATAGTTTGATTCTACAACCCTTGGTTAGAGTTTTGATGATAACAAATACAAATAATAAATAATAAAATACAAAGAACAAATATGCACCTTAAAAATTATGTTTTATGTATGCAGAAGTCCTGATCATATCAGCATCAGAAGATAAGCCATAAGTGCTACACGCTGAAGCAATCAGAACATACGCTGAAGATTGATGACCAGAACCTGCGCTTAATCAAAGTAAACTATGATTTTAAACAAGAACATACCAATCCAAGTAATCAGTATTCTGAAGCGTCATTAGAAAGTAAGGAGATAAGATTCTGAAGCGTTACTGATCATTCAAGACAACATCAATTCCAACGGCTTCTTTCAGACAGGATCTTCTCCAAAAGGAAAGTGTGTTAATGACATTAAACACGCTTTATGATCAACTTCATTCCACTACCTATATAAACAAAGTCAGCTTTCAAAATCAACAACGGATTTTTCCATATTACCACTCACGCATATTCAAAGCTGCAAGCAATTTCATTTACATTTCCAAGCCATAATCCTGTGTAATTTATCACAGTTGTGATAAACAGTTTTTGTTAGAAAAACAACAACACACACATCTTGTATAATTATATTGAAAAATTGTCCCTTGAGATTAACTGGACTGTGGTTGTACTCAAGAAGACTTTAACAGTTGTTAAAGTAGCTTTTGTAATCTTGTTGAGATTAGTGAATTAAGACCTCGTTGAAGAGAGGCGAAATCACCTTGACAGGTGGACTGGAGTAGTTTGAGATCAAATGAACCAGGATAAAAATATTGTGTCATTGAACTGTTAATTTCATGTTTTTCAATTCAACCCCCCCCCCCCTTGTGTTTTTCACATCTTCAATTGGAATCAGAGCGCCTGGTTCTGAGCTTAAACACTTAACTGTGTCAGTACAACATCCAAGTTTCAGAAAAACACTATGGTGGGACCAAGCCAAAACATCAGCAATGAATCATGAAGACAAGGAAAGATTCAGTGGCAAACCTCCAGCCTTTGATGGAGAAAACTTTGACTACTGGAAATACACAATTGAGAGTTTCTTTCTGGCCCATGATGTTGAGTTGTGGGATATGGTGACTGATGGATACACGCATCCATTGGATGGACGTGGTCAGAAGATAGACAAAAAAATGATGTCTGATCAGCAAAAGCGTGAATTTAGAAACCACCACAAGGCCAGAACAATTCTCCTCAGCGCCATCTCATTTTCAGAAAATGAGAAAATATCAAACAGAGAAACTACCAAGAACATGTTTGACTCTCTGAGAATGACGCATGAAGGCAACATTCAAGTCAAAGAAACCAAGGCCCTTGCGCTCATTCAGAAGTATGAGGCATTCAAGATGGAAGATAGTGAATCACGAGAAACTATGTTTTCAAGATTCCAAATTCTTGTTGATGGACTAAAGGTCCTTGACAAAGGGTATTCTACTGCTGATCATGTTAAGAAGATCATCAGAAGCTTGCCCAAACAATGGAGGCCAATGGTTACAACACTTAAGCTAGCCAAAGATCTCAACAAAATTTCTTTGGAGGAACTTATTAGCTCCCTCAGAAGTCACGAGTTAGAGCTAGAAGAAGATGAGCCTCAAAAGCAAGGTAAGCCATTAGCTTTAAAATCTAACAGAAAATATGTCTCTAAGGATTTGCAGGTTGTGGAAGAAACTTCTGATGGATCCTCATCAGAAGAAGATGAATTGTCTCTCCTCTCTAGAAGGGTGAATCAACTGTGGAAGCAGAGACAAAGGAAGTTCAGAAATCCCAGAAGATCAGAGAATCATAATGAATCCTCCTCCAGATACAAAAAGTCTGAGTCTTCCTCTGGACACATAAGATCTGAAGGTTCTTCAGGATACATAAAGCCAAATAACAAGGACATCATCTACTATAAATGTAACGAGCAAGGGCACTACAAAAGTGACTGCCCAAAGCTTCAGAAGGAAAATCCCAAAAAGAAGTTCTTCAAGGAAAAGAAGAAAATCCTCATGGCTACATGGGATGATTTTGACACATCTGAAGCTGACTCAGAATTAGATGATGAAAGAGAAAACATAGCTCTCATGGAAAACGCATCAGAAGACAGTGAAGCTTTTGGTTCAGACTCGGAATCAGACACTGAAGAGGTATTCCGTAACTTTACCATAAACTTTACTAAGTTTGAACTTGCAGAAAGTCTAAATGAAATTATGGAAAGGTATCAGCAAATCAGAGTCAAATTCAGGAACCTGAAAAGGAATCTTACCTCTGACTCTGAAAAGTATGAGAGTCTCAGATTGGAGAATTCTGAGTTAAGAGAAAAAAATTCGAAATTAGAAAATGATTTGCAAAACTCTTAGAAGAAAACCATCTCTGACACTCCCAGCAATGTTGATGAGATCATCAAAGAGTTTGATCACAACTTTCAAAAGTTTCTAGCTAAAAACATAGACAAAAGCAAGATAGCTTCAATGATCTATGGAGTTAGCAGAAATGGCAGAAAAGGGATAGGATATCAAGGTAAGGTATCTACACCAAAAAATGCCATGGACTTAGTTATAAAATGCACACCACTCAATTCACATTTTATATATGGGCACACACGTGACATAAAATACACAAGTAGTGATTATTCTGTCAAACCAAAATTCAATCAGAATTTTGGTAAAACTAACAAATCAGGACCCAAGAAATGTGGGTACCTAAGGATAAAATCATATATGTCGTAGATATCTTTAGCAGCAAGGCTAAGACACCAATCATGGTACCTGGAATCTGGCTGCTTGCGACACATGACGGGAAGAAGGCATATGTTACAAAGCCTGGAACTTAAGCCTGGAGGCTACGTGGGCTTTGGAGGCAATCAGAGAGGAAAAATAATTGGCTCTGGAACAACAGGTAATGGAAATCTTTCCACCTCTAAGCCATTAGAACTTCTGCACATTGACTTATTTGAACCAGTGAAAACTTCTTCAGTCAGTGGCAAGAAGTATGGGTTAGTAATTGTAGATGACTATAGCAGATGGACATGGGTAAAGTTCTTAAGACACAAGGACGAGTCACACTATGTGTTTGTTACCTTCTACAACCAAGTTCAGAATGTAAAGGATCTTAGAATTGTCAAAGTCAGAAGTGATCATGGTGGAGAATTTGAAAATAAAAATTTTGAATTATTTTTTAATGAAAAAGGCATTCTGCGTGACTTCTCTTGTCCTAGAACTCCCCAGCAAAATGGAATTGTAGAACGAAAGAACAGAACATTGCAAGAAATAGCCAGAACCATGATCAACGAGACTAACGTTGCTAAGATCTTCTGGGCAGAGGCAATTAACACAACGTGTTACATTCAGAATAGAATCTCCATAAGACCTATTCTGGAAAAGACTCCATATTAATTGTGGAAGAATAGAAAGCCCAACATTTCTTTTTTTCATCCATTTGGATGCACATGCTTTATTCTGAATACAAAAAATTATTTGAACAAGTTTGACTATAAGCACAAAAGTGTATTATGTTAGGATACTCTGAATGCTCAAGACGGTACAGAGTATACAATACAGAATCATAGATTGTTGAAGAGTCAATCAGTGTTAGGTTTAATGATAAGCTTGACTCTCAAAATTCAAAACAGAATGAATTCCTTGTAGGTATGGAAGTTGAACTCACAAGTACTGAAGACAACTCATCAGAAGTTCTTAACAGAGACACTCCCTCAACATCAGAAAGAGATACTGCAAGCAATCCAGCACTTTCTGTTGATCAACTCCAGAAAAGACTATCCAGAAGTAGCATTGATCACCCAGAAGATACAATACTGGGAAAGAAGGATGATCCAATCAGAACGAGATCAACATTCAGAAACTCTGAAGAAACCCTCATGGGACTGGTCTCTCTGATTGAACCAATAACTATTGATGAAGCACTTCTAGAAAATGACTGGATTTTGGCAAAGCAAGAGGAACTAAATCAATTCACCAGAAATGACGTATGGGATCTGGTTCCCAAACCAAAAGGATTCAACGTCATTGGTACAAAGTGGGTGTTCAGAAACAAACTGAACGAGCAAGGTGAAGTCATCAAAAACAAAGCACGACTGGTAGCACAAGGTTATATTCAGCAAGAGGGGATAGACTATACAGAAACCTTTGCTCCAGTCGCCAGGTTAGAATCTATCAGATTTTTAATATCATTTGTTGTTAATAAAGGCATCACTCTGTATCAGATGGATGTCAAAAGTGCATTCTTAAATGGCTATATAGATGAAGAGGTATATGTGCACCAACCTCCTGGTTTTGAGAATTCCAAAAATCCAGAATATGTTTTCAAACTAAAGAAGTCACTATATGGTCTGAAACAAGCTCCCAGAGCTTGGTATGAAAAACTAAGTAACTTTTTGTTAGAAAAGGAATTCACCAGAGGGAAAGTGGACACAACCCTATTCTGTAAGACAGTTAAGAATGACATGTTAGTATGTCAGATTTATGTTGATGACATCATATTTGGATCTACTAAACCCTCTCTGGGAAGAGAGTTTGCTAAATGTATGCAGGCAGAGTTTGAGATGAGCCTAATGGGGGAACTCAAATTCTTTATGGGCATTTAGATAAACCAAACTCCAGAAGGAACTTACATTCATCAGAGCAAATATGTCAGAGAACTTCTGAAGAAATTTGATCTCTCAGAATGTAAGCCCTCAAAGATTCCAATGCATCCCACGTGCATTCTAGAAAAGGAAGAGGTAAGTAAAAAGGTAGAACAGAAGGTCTACAGAGGTATGATTAGTTCTCCTCTCTATCTGACAGCTTCAAGGCCTGACTTTTTATTTAGTGTTTGCATATGTGCTAGATTCCAATCAGATCCTAGAGAATCTCACTTAACAGCAGTTAAGCGAATTTTCAAGTATCTGAAAGGTACTACTAATTTGGGTTTGTTTTATAGAAAATCAAATGATTACAGCTTAGTAGGATATTGTGATGCTGACTTCGCTGGAGACAGAGTAGAACATAAAAGCACTTCTGGAAGCTTCCAGTTTCTGGGAGAAAATCTAATCTCATGGTCCAACAAGAGACAGTCCACAATAGCACTATCAACAACAGAAGCTGAATACATAGCAGCTGTAGGATGTAGTACGCAAATGCTCTGGATGAAAAGTCAACTTGAAGACTTCAACATATTTTAGAGTAACATTCCCATCCTCTGTGACAATACTTCTACTATTTGTATCAGTAAAAATCAATTTTTTCATTCTAGGGCTAAGCATATAGAAATAAAACATCATTTTATTAGGGACTATATTCAGAAAGGGATTCTTAACTTAAAATTCATTGACACAGACCATCAATGGGCTGATGTCTTTACAAAACCTATTTCTGAAGATAGGTTTAACTTCATTCTGAAGCATCTCAGCATGAAGCTATGCCCAGAATAAATTGTTTTATTTACATATCTTAACCTTTAGAACTTTTTATTTTCTGTGAACTACTGATCAACCTGCCTTCAGAGTTTCAGAAGTACAGATTGCATCAGAATCTATCCATAAAGATCTGAACGTTTCATTTCAAGGATAGAAGTGTGTTGTTCACATAATCAAACAGTTGTCATTCATTCATCAGCTACCTCCTGAGGCTGAACATGCGTTCACTTTTCTAAAAGGCCAAAAGCGCTGATTTGGTGCATTGAGACACACATCATGGGTAACCGTTCCAGTATCTTTCTGAATCCCCTAATTTCAGCTGTCATTAATGCTTATAATCATGACTAATTATTTATCTCTCTTACTGTTTACACTATCAAGAAAAACTATTTAAACTCAAATCTCACTTTTTAAAATCACATCTTTTTACTCTCTAAATACTTTCAATCATTTCAAGTTCGTATTTTCAAAAAACCCCTTTCATCTTTCTCAAATCTTATGTGAACAATGGCTTCTTCAAGCGTCCAAAACATCAGAACTCAAGAAACTGCTTCAATGGAACAGTACGAAGAACCTTACAGAACACTACTCACTCCCATTGATAATCTGGAAGTTCTTTCAGAATTGATTATTGACTTTGAAAGCTTGCAAGAAAACGACTTCAATCTGTATGAAGACGTCAATGCTCAAGGTTGGAACAGATACTTTGGCCGTCTTCTAGGGCCAAAACATCTAATTCTTGTCAAAGAATTCTGGATACATGCTTCTTCTTCAAATCATCAAGTTACCTCTTATGTCATGGGGAAGAAAATTGTCATTACAAAAGACCTAATTCCAAGGCTTATTGGTTACAATGGTGGAGGTTTCAAATGTATTGACATGGCTGAAAGATGCTCTGATGTAGCTTCTATTGCAAGGGATATATTTACTCTTGGACTTCCCTCCAGCAAAATTAGAGATCTGAAGGATCATCACGGAATTTGGGAAAAACTAATTCTGGGGTGTATCAACCACAGGAAGCCAATTAGCTCTTATGATTATATAAACATTGATCAGCAGTTTCTGATCTATTTTATTTCAAAGAAGACTAAGGTAAACCTCCCACACTTGTTGTTTAATCATCTTAGAACTAGTGTGAAGGTAACAAGAGAAGATGAACGGACCAAGAGGGACTGGATTCCCTTAGGCATGCTCATATCAGATATTTTGACAGAGAATAGGCTGATAGAGCATTTGACTGAAGCTCAGGAAATCAGCTCACTGGAAGCAACTAATGGGAAGCCTCTGAACGGAAAAAATATGAAGAAGATGAAAATCATTGAGAATATCAAGAAGGAACCCATCGTTACTTCTTTTGCAACCATCACTTCAAGAAGAATTCCTCTGGATGATTTTCCTCTTTTCTCTGAGATTGACTCCAAGCCAGAGATAATAGTCAGATATATGGATGCTTGTAAGGCATATGGTACTGCACCAGAAATCAATATCCAAGACTTGCATCAGGCTGCTCCAGAAGTTGTTCTGAAGAAGACCAAGAAAAGGAAAGCTGCAGCAGAAGGACCATCTCAGAGGACTCCAAAAGCTGCCAAAAAGAAAGGTAATCCTTCCTCTGTTCCTGTTTTAGAATCAATTAATTTATCAACATCTGAAACCATAACTACTCAACCAGAACATCCAACCCCGCAAACATTTGAATACTTTGACACAGGGTTTGATCCATCAGAAACTCTAGGTCTGAATGAAACTCACTCCCTTTCTCATAATCAAAACCCTGAACAAACTCAACTAGAACTTGCCAAATTCTATCTGATATTGATTCATTTGAACAAGACTTTTCAGCTCCCGTAGCACAAAATCCAAATTCTCAACTCCCTGAAAATCCAAACTCTAATACCACACCATATATTCCACAACCTCTCTCTCCACGTCAAGATATTCCTCATCCACCATCACCTCCACCTGAACAATAACAACCAGAAGTTCAACCTTCTGAGAATCAATCCTCTGGTATCCATGAACCAGAAAATCACCATGTTTCAACAAACCAATCTGAAGAACTTCATTCAGATTCTGATACAATCCCAATACCTGGAATCACTGAACCATTTTCCATTTGCATTCCTCTCACCATGCACGACATTCCAGAAGTTCCTTCTTCTCTGGAATCCACACCACCAAACTCCCCTACCAGTCCAATCATCATGCCTGACTCTCCCACTCCTTCACCTAATAGAAATCCAACTGACAACGTAAGACTTGTCATTGATCCAATTGTGTTGCAAAGACTAGCTGCTATCTCTCACAAAACTGCCATTCCCAAACACAAACCAACTGAAACCATATCAGATGTTGGTACAAATTTGTTAATTTTTGAAACAGGGATACAGGAATGGATAAAATCTTTGAGGAATGCCAGTCAAGAGATGACTAATCCTGCTGCCTCTGATTATATATGGACAAAATTCAGAAACTGGGTGAGTTCTGAAACACTAAAGCTAAAGGAACAGAGTTATGAACAGGTTCAATGGAACTTCAGTGCTAAGCTAAAGGCTTTTGAAGACCAACTTCTGAGCCATATGCTCAAGAAAGATATTCTCCCTCTGGATAATGCTCCCTGGTTAGAGCATCATCCCTTAGATAAAGTCCAACCAGAATTAGAAAGTCTCTCCCTGACTGCTGCTCTAGAAGAGATGATCACAATAGAGGAAATGGTTCACTGTGAACAAGCTGCAGAATGCTCTGAGAAGCGTCCAACTACTGAAGAATCTCCATCACCTTCCTCAGTCATGCAAACTCTGGAAGAGTTGAAGAGAGCAAATGCTCTTATCCAGGCAAGGTTGGATAAGTAGGAGGACACAAACAAATAGATTATAAGCATCTTGGGAAAACAAGAAGAATCTAATACCCAGATAAAGGGCTTGCTGGAAGCTTTGTTCACACATCTTCCTCCTCCTTCTTAGATTCTTTTCTGTTTTAAATCTGTTTATTTGTAACGCTTAATTTTTTTTACCACTTCCGTTCTGGAACTTATCATTGCTTCTTGTTTTAAATATAATTTAACTATTTTGGATCTGATTATATTGTCTTTTTGATAACTGACAAAAAGGGCGAGAAAGTAAGATATTTTCAATAACGGTTTACTGAGACAGAAGTCTCAAACATTCTAGACTACTTAACCTCTATCTTCTGAAAAGCTTGAATAGGTACAAACTCTGATGAAAGATGCAGTTAAACTCTGATGCTCAAGGATCATAAGGGAAGTAATCAACTCAGGGGGAGTTTCTTCTAAACCTTTTATTCTTTATTTTTAATTGAAAAATCCAGTTTTTGTCATCATCAAAAAGGGGGAGATTGTTAGAACATAGTTTGATTCTACAACCCTTGGTTAGAGTTTTGATGATAACAAATACAAAGAATAAATAATAAACTACAAAGAACAAATATGCACCTTAAAAATTATGTTTTATGTATGCAGAAGTTCTAATCATATCAGCATCAGAAGATAAGCCATAAGTGCTACACGTTGAAGCAATCAGATCATACGCTGAAGAATGATGACCAGAACCTGCACTTAATCAAAGTAAACTCTGATTCTGAACAAGAACATACCAATCCAAGTCATCAGTATTCTGAAGCGTCATCAGCAAGTAAGGAGATAAGATATTGAAGCGTTACTGATCATTCAAGACAGCATCAATTCCAACGGCTTCTTTCAGACAGGATCTTCTCCAAAAGGAAAGTGTGTTAATGACATTAAACATGCTTTATGATCAATGTCATTCCACTGCCTATATAAACAAAGTCATATTTCAAAATCAACAACGGATTTTTCCATATTACCACTCACGCATATTCAAAGCTACAAGCAATTTCATTTACATTTCCAAGCCATAATCCTGTGTAATTTATCACAGTTGTGATAAACAGTTTTTGTTAGAAAAATAACAACACACACATCTTGTATAAGTATACTGAAAAAGTGTCCCTTGAGATTAACTGGACTGTGGTTGTACTCAAGAAGACTTTAACAGTTGTTAAAGTAGCTTTTGTAATCTTGTTGAGATTAGTGAATTAAGACCTCGTTGGAGAGAGGCGAAATCACCTTAACAGGTGGACTGGAGTAGTTTGAGATCAAACGAACCAGGATAAAAATATTGTGTCATTGAACTGTTAATTTAAATTTTTTCAATTCACCCCCCCCCCCCCCTTCTTGTGTTTTTCACATCTTCAATTAGGTCGCTCACCAGTTAAAGAGTGCCATAGTCTGGATGTTATTGATGCCCAATTTGCCTCTGGATGGATTCAGTAGTATACTTCTCCTCCATGATGGAAGCGTAACAAGTCACTCAGAGCTTCTTGATTCAAAGAATATTCAGTGTTATACATTCTAAAGTTTATAGTGCCGATGATGTACATATTTTCATCTGTGGGTGTGTTGTATGAGAACTAACTCAAAAATCAAAGGTTAAGGATTCATAAGTGGGGTGGTTCAGTGTGCAGAAATATGTTAGATCAAAATTTCAAAGTAGTCATTGCACACTGTCTAACAACCCCAACTCACACTGACAGTTTACATCAACATACCTTGTAGAGGTAACCGAACATTGATAGAACTTTCGGTATTGTGCATCCTTATGTTCCCCAACTTCGTCGTTTCTGAACACAATTCCTGAAAGGTCAGATTCTCCCCTTTGGTGTTGGATTCTTTGAGACATAATGAGACACAAGGAAGGTGGATGGGTTCGGTTTCGAAACTGACAAAAGGAGATGTTGTAGGTTTTGGTTTTTGTTTAACAAGTGTTTAAATAGGAGAAAAATATAGATTGTAGGGAGCGGGTGATAAGGGAATTCAAAGAACGTTTTGAATATGGAGTAAGTGAAACGCTTAGGGGTGATGAACAGGGGGAGTGGGTTTTAATGGGGTTTTAGTGAAAGTGAGGGAAGATGAAAGAAAGAAAACAAAAGGGGTATCTGTAATAAACAAATATGCGCACATGTTTTACTTTGTGCTGAGGGGCATAAAGTGTGTGTCGGGTGGCACACTTTTAAAGGTCTGGCGATCGTCACAGTAGGTGTGGCGAGCGGCACATTGCAAAAATATAGAAAATTTTCTATTTCCAGTTGTTGTTTTCTAGAATACAGAGTGTTCATGGCACGATATTTAGTCAATATGTATATGATAAATTATGTAACATTAAATCATAGCATATATATATATATATATATATATATATATATATATATATATATATCTGAAACAATGCCATAAATTTTAACTGAATAGAAACTTGTATTCCAAACAATATCAATATTCTGGAGAAAGGAGCAGAAAGTACTGAAACCGTAAAAATCAAATCTAGAAAAGAAAAACGATAAACAAGAAATCTATTCTAGAAAACATGAGAAATCCTATATTAATAATCCTTCACCCGTACTAACTTAAACAGTGTCCTCACTGTTTAAATGTGAGGGTTGGAAAAAAATAAAATATAGTATGTCTGGAAAATATCAGCCACTACTATTAGTATTTTGAGTAGAGGAGTAGATGTGTTGAAAAATGTGATTTACCTGCTCTGTCACTAAATCCATAAAACCCTGAAACTCAATGCGCAATTTAGTGAATTCTTTTCTCAAGAAATTTAGTTCAGTTTGTAAAGCAAGTATGTCAGTAGCTTGATTAATAGAGGGGGGTGCAGAGGCAATTGGAGAAACAGAGGCACATGATGGGGAAGTTTGTTCGGTGGATGAGAAATTATGAAAGTATGGAGGCGTTTCAGGATTTGTTTCAGGATTAGAGAGGAAAGCATCATTGTGGCCATATATATATATATGGTGTCTCAGGAGAAGTCAAAGGTGAAATTTGGTGTACTTCCAAATCAAAAAGCCAGTTGTTTCGGTCATGAACACTAGTTCTGGGATTTGGCAAGGTGAAAAGTTGCATGACCTGGTTGTTAATGAGAATTTTAAATAGTTTAGAGCCAAGGTTTCTAATAATGCAAGTGTTGAAACAGAACGGTAGATTCATGGGTTAGAATCCCCCCAGAGGGTTGAGTTTGAGAAGTGGTTGTCGCATTCCAATGACATTGGCTATCATGGTCACTAAGCCTCCTACTAAGATAGGTGCAAGTTCAGTCTTTGTAACACGAACAAAGTTATCTATCATGAAGGTGGTAGCATTAACGGGGCGGTTTCGGGAGGCACAATATAATACAAAAATCTATAATCTTGACACTGATGTTATGTTTACCTGCTTTCCAAACAGGTCATGGTCTAGGATCTTGTGAAAATACCGAATAGCAGGGTTATGGATGCTCTCAGAAAACATGTTATCAGGCTCAAGATTGTTATTTCCAGTTATGCTACCCCAAAAGTGTTCAAGTTCATGTTCCATAAGACGGTGTACTAGTAAAGACATGTGGTCCACTAGGGAATCCTAACAGATTAGAAAGCTCGCGATTATTATGTCGATATTCAATACCGAATATTCTAAAAATAGTGAGGCCTCGGTTAAATCCTAATCCATGGTTAGGCAAAAATCCGAGTAAGCTCAGGAATTCTAAGGTCAGCCTACGATAAGAGCTAAATCTGAAGAATGGAAAAACACAAGAAGGGGGGGTTGAATTGGGGTTTTCAAAAATAATGAAATAGACATGTTGGTTATCCTAGTCCATCCGCAAATTTGATTTCGCCTATCTCAAACAAGGTGTTAATCCACTAATCAAAACTTGATTACACAAACACAATGACTATTGTCAATGTCTTTTTTAGTCTAAACCACAACCCGATTTTCTTAAGGTATTTCAAGATACAACAATTAAAGGTGTGTACAAAAATGTTTTATAAACAAAACTATATCATAATAGTGATTTATACACAATTGAAAAGCGCAATATAGAATGGGGTAATGATGATTTTTCACTTTCAGTGTGCAGTAGTGTGTATATTGATCTCTTCTTCAAGTTTTATTTATATAGGAAATGCATGAGAGACATGAGAATATGCTTTTGGAAGGTTGATAATATGTAGTTAATGTTCTTTCCAAAATTAGAGATCTTGTCTTGATTTAGTCATTACTTTTGATTTGTAATGAATGGTTGTAACAATTCAGAACATTCCTTTCTTTGAATTATATCAGAAGATGAATGTTACTGTTGAGATTTATTTTTGTTCTTCTAGAACTTTACTATATTAGAGTTTGGCTCACAGCGTTTGGTGCAATCATAAGTTGTATCTTTAGAACTTCTTCGTTTAAGCGTGTTATACGAATTTGCTTCTAAGTGCTGAACCAGAGCTTCAGAAATGTAACTCTCTCAACTTTTATGCTTCTTTCATTAGAGTTTCCATGCATATTAAAATACTTTATTATAGATCATATTTGTTCTTTATAAATAAAATGTGTTTGTTATCACCAAAACTCTTATAAGAATGTAGAACCAAACTATTTTATAACAATCTCCCCCTTTTTTATGATAACAAAAACTTGTATATTTTGATAAATTACTTAAGAGCGTAAATAATTAAAGTCTCCCCCTAAGTTGGATACTCAGATAAAGAAAAAGTACTTCCCTGAAGATGTTATGATCAGAGCTTTAAGAAGGAGGTTTTTGATGCGTCTGCAACTGAAGTTACTTTCAATAGATTTTTCTTGTTCGCTTTCAGAGGATAAAATATAGAAGTTATGATATTCAAAATGTCTGAGATTGAGTCTCGATATTGTTATATTAAAAATATCTTACATTCTCCCATTTTTTGTCAAGAATAAAAAAGAAATAAAAACACGTAAATAGTAAAGTGCATTTTGTATTCAAAAGAGGATTAAGATAAACAGAAGGAGGTGGATAACCAGAAGAGTGAAATAAGAAACAAAAATAGGAATAATTTTTCAGAACTAAGGTTAAGGAGGTGGAAGTCGTGTGAACAAGGATTCCAATAAACTCAAGATTTGACTGTTCGATTCCTCTTGTTTCCTAAGCATCCTCTTAATTTCCTTGCTAGTTTTATCATGCTTATCTAACCTTTCCTTAAACACAAAATTTTCTTTCTTCAACTCCTCCAGAGTCTTCAGCATAAGAGAAGATGATGTTGTTTCAGCAGAAGATACCACATTCCCAGAACTTACTGCACCTGATTCTTTCTTAGGAGTTTCTTTGACTGCCTTGCCTTTGTCTTGAAACATGACCAGAGGAAAAGGTTCAGGAGACGGTTCATTAAACTCTGATGTTAGAGGAGCTTCCCAAGGGGAGTTACCTAGCAGAAGTAGGGGTTTCTTCTCCCAGTGACTCAGAACATGATCCTTGAAAATATTCAGGCGATCGCAGAAGTTATGTTGAGCTATTTCATAGCTAAGTTCCTTTAGCTTCAGAGATTCAGAGTTAAACCATTTTCTGAACTGATTCCAGTGAGAATCAAAAGCAACTAGATTGAGATTCTCCATGCAAGCTAGCTTTAGAGATTTAACCCATTCATGTATTTCTGTTTCAAAAATCAGTAAAGATTTATAAACATTTTCTTTGTATATTTTTGGTTTTGGTTTGGGAACGGTAATTTTCTGAGATCTTGTGATGAGATTGTCCCAAGCTTCTAAATCAATGATTGTTCTAAGGGGACCTTCTAGGTAGTTATTTGGAAAGGGAGAGTCAGAAAGGATTATAGAGGAATTTTATGGTGTTGAAAGATAAGGAGATGGAAGATCTGGATTGGAGAAGGTCTGTGATGAAGTTGAGGGGATTGTTGGTGGTTGAGAAACCATGAAGGGCAAGTGATTCCAGGGATATATGTCGTGGTATCAGAATCAAAATTTTGATTTTAGGTTTGGGGAGCTTCAAACAATGGATCAAATTGATCAATATCAGAGAGAACTTGTGCAAGTTCTGGCTGAGGCTGATTAAAAAGGGTAGAAGGTGGATTGTTCAGAGGATTATTTAGAGGTAATAAAGTATCAATATCTAGGTCAAAACCATCAAAGGATTGAGGAGATGTATCTTCTAAGGGCTTTGGAGATGAGGGGTTTTCATATATTGATAAAAATATTGATTCAATGAGAGAAATAAAAGACGAATTACCTTTCTTTTTGGTAGCTTTGGGGGTCTTCTAAGAAGTTCCTTCTGGAACTTCTTTTTTTCTCTTGATTTTCTGGGAGCAACTTTCAGAGGTTGTTGCCTTATATCGGTAATGTTCACATCTGGAATTGTACTGTCACTCTTGCAGGCTTCCAGATATTTAAGAACAATTTCAGGAAATGAGTCTGCTTGAGTGAAGAGTGGAAAATCCTTCAGAGGAACTCTTCGTGTGGTTATGACTTCCTTGGTGGTGATTGATGGGTCCTTCTTAATAGTTTCAACGATCTTCATCTTCTTCATATTCTTGGCTTTTAGAGGTTTACCATCACAAGCTTCAAGAGCGCTAGCTTGTTAAGCCTCAGTCAGATGTTCTACCAGTCTGTTTTCGATCAGAATATCTGAAATGAGTCTTCCCAGAGGGATCCAATCTCTCTTTGTTCTTTCTTCTTCTCTTGTTTCTTTTACACTGGTCTTCAGATGATTGAACAAGAGATGTGGAAGATGAACTTTTTCTTTGGTGGCGATGAAGTACATATGGTACTGCTGATCAATGTTGATATAGTCTAGTGAGTTGGTTGGTTTCTTATGATTGATGCATCCCAGGATTATTTTGGACCAAATTCTAAGATAATCCTTCAGATATTTGATTTTGTTGGATGGTTGGCCAGAAATAAAGATTTCCTTTAAGACCTTGGTTAGGTCAGAAGTTTTGTCTGCCACGTCACTGCATTGAATATCACCGTTGTCGTGACCTATGAGTTTCCCAATGAGATCTTCAGTGGTGATGATTTTCTTTCACATAACGTAAGATGTTACCAGATGGTTTGAAGCTATGACATGAATCCAGAATTATTTCACAAGTTTTGGAAACACTGGACCTATGACGCGATCAAAATACTTCGTCAAACCTTGGAACTCAACATTAGGGATTAAATCATACCCATTTTCCTTCATGCTTACGAAATCAACAATAAGCTCACAAAGAAATTTCAAAGAATCAATGGGTGTGAGGAGAGTTCTTGAGGTTTCGATGTACCTTTCTTCAGTTTAGGAGGAAAAACAAAGAATGGTTTGAGAAACTTGAGGAATTTGATGAGATGAAGCCATCTGTTCACACATACTCTTTAAGGGTTTTTGAAAGATGAATACTTTGAAGAGATAAAAGTGAGTCAGAGTGGAAGTCTTATAGTGTTTGTGAAAAGATTGAAGTATATATATGCAACAGAAAGAAAATAGCAGTTTTAATTAAAAAGAAAAGGAATTAAAAGAAAATGGTTACGAGCATTTAATGATTCTTGAAAAGACGGATAGTGTGAAGATATGGAACAATTACCGATTTGACTTGAGCCTCAATGCATCAACTCAACCGTTTCAGTCCCTTCAGAATTTGAACATGTGTTTAGCCTTAGAAGATTACCTTGTGTTTATAGTTGGAAAATGTTGATGTTTTGAGCTTCTTGCTTCTATCTTAGAAATGAGCCATTTTTGGAGAATGTTCAGATATTCTGAAGAACTATTGATCAGATGTTCACACAGAGAAAATTAAAGCATAAAGTTCTGAGGGTTTAAATATACATAAACAATATTATCATTATGGGCATAATTTCATACTGAGATGATTCGGAATGAAATTAAATATATCTTCAGAAAGAGGTTTAATGAAGACATCAACCCATTGATGGTCTGTGTCTATAAATTTTAAAGAGATAATTCCTTTCTGAATATAGTCCCTAATAAAATGATGTTTAATTTCTATATGTTTATCCTTAGAATGTAAAATAGGATTTTTTGAAAGACAAACAGCAGAAGTGTTATCACAGAGGATAGGAATGTTACTCTCATATATGTTAAAGTCTTCAAGGTGACTCTTCATCCAGAGCATTTGTGTGCTGCATCCAGCTACTGCTATATGTTCAGCTTCAGAAGTTGACATTGCAATGGTGGATTATCTTTTGCTAGACCACGAGATTAGATTATCTCCCAGAAATTGGCAGCTTCCAGAAGTATTTTTTCTTTATATTCTGTCTCCAGCAAAGTCAGCGTCACAGTACCCTACTAATTTATGTTCTCTTGATTTTCTATAACAAAGACCCAGATTAGTAGTACCTTTCAGATAATGTAAATTCTGTTAACTGCTGTTAAGTGAGATTCTTTAGGATCTGATTGAAATCTATCATAGAGACACACACTATATAGAATACCAGGTCTTGAAGCTGTTAAATATAGGAGAGAACCAATAATACCTCTGTAGAGCTTATGTCCTACTTTCTTATTTACCTCTACCTTTTTTAGAAACATGTTTTTTGGGTGTGCTAAGCTGCTTCTGGATTTCCTTTTCTAGAAGGAATCTTCAGAAGTTATTGTAATATTTGTGATGTCTTCTTTTGTATTTGGCTCAAGTTCTGAACATTTATTTTCTAAAGATCTTAAACATTTTCTTTAGAATCAAACTTGATCAGATGATCGTTACTAATGGTTCCAGAGCTAATAGTTTCTTCTTTCTGATTGCCTCCGAACCCTACGTATCCTCCATATTTAAATCCCAGGCTTTGTAATAAATGCCTTCTTTCCATCATGTGCCGAGAGCATCCATAGTCTAGGTTTTAAAATTGATGTTTCAATCTTGCTTTTAAATTCATCTGCAACATATATGACTTTATCCTTTGGTACCCATGTCTTTTTAGGACCTTGTTTGTTAGAGTTTCATAAATTCTGTTTGAATTTTGGTTTTGCAGAGAAAGCATTTCTAGTATATTTTATATCATGTGTATGTCCATATGTAAAGTGTGAATAAGGAGGTGTGTATTTTATAACTATATCCTCAACTTTATTTGGTTTTGATGTTTTTTCTCCTCTTTATTTCTCATATCCTACACCTTTTCTTCCATTTTTGTTAACTCCATAGATCATTGAAGCCATCTTGCTCCTATATATGTTTTTAGCTAGAAATATTTGAAGGCTATGATCATTTTCTGTTAAGATTCTATCAGAACTATTAGAAACTTCTGAAATAGTTTCTTTCTGAGAATTTTGTAATTCATTTTTTAATTCATAGTTTTCATCTTCAAGTCTAGAAATGGTTACTTTTATCTCAGAGTTTTCTTTTTTTAGTTTCTTAGTTACTTCAGAGTCAGATACTAAATCCTTTTTCAAGTTCTTGTTTTTTACTCGAATTTTCCGATATCTTTCAAGAGTTTCTGACAAACTTTCTTCTAATTAAGATCTAGAGAAGTTAGAGAATACCTCTTCTGCCTCTGAGTCTGACTCTTATTCAGATGATCCATTAAGGCTATTAAGTCTATATTGGCCCGTTCATCTTCTAATTCTGTTTCAACTTCAAAAGATTCTGAGTCATTCCACGTTTCCATAAGACTTTTCTTCTTTTCTTCGGAGAACTTCTTCTTCGTCTTTTATTTATAAAGGTTTGAGCATTTGCTTTTGTAATGACCTTGTTCGTTGCATTCATGGCATACAATATCTTTGTTGCTAGAATTTATGTATCCAGATGATGATTCTGAGTGATTCTCTGTTCTTCTGGGATTTCTAAACTTCCTCTGCATATGCTTCTATAGCTGATTGACTCTTATGGATAGAAGAGATAGTTCGTCTTCTTCTGACGAGGATTCACCAGAGTTTTCTTCTTTTTCCTGTAAAACATTAGGTTCATAGTTTTTATTAGATTTAAGAGCGAGAGACTTACCTTGCTTCTGGGGTTCATCTTCTTCTAGTTACATCTCATGACTTCTCAAGGAGCTGATAAGTTCTTTAAGAGATTTTTTGTTCAAATCTTTGGCTAGTTTTAAGGTTGTGACCATGGGTCTCCATTTCTTGGGTAACCTTCTGATGATTTTATTTACATGATCTGTTATTGAGTACCCTTTTTCCAGAACATTCATCCCAACAACCAGAATTTGAAACCATGATAACATTATTTCAATTGTTTCATCTTCTTGCATTTGGAAGGCCTCATACTTCTAAATCAATTAAAGAACTTTGGTTTCTTTGAAAATTGTGTGTTTCCTTCATGCGTCATTCTCAAGGAGTCAAACATGGTTTTAGCTGATTCTCTGTTTGTGATCTTCTCATACTTTGTGTACGACATATCACTCAAGAGTATTGTTCTAGCTTTATTATGGTTTCTGAATTATTTCTTTTTTTGATATGTCATTCTCTTTCTGTCGATCTTCTGACCACTTTCGTCAACTGGATGAATGTATCCATCAGTTACTATGTCCCAGAGATCAACGTCATGAGCTAGAAATAAGCTTTCGATTCTTTCTTTCCAGTAATCGAAAATCTCACCATCAAAGATTGGAGGTTTAGCGCTAATTCTATATTTCTCATCATGATTATCATTGTTGATGATCTGACTTGGTCCCACTGTAGTGTTTTTCTTACTTGGATCTTTTTATGACATGGTTCAGTGTTTGCACCAAGAACCAAGAGCTCTGATGCCAATTGAAGAATGAAAAAACACAAGAAGTGGGGTTTTAATTGAGGTTTTCAAAAATAAAGAAATAGACACATTAGCCATCATGGTTCATTTGAACTCAAACTACTCCAGTCCACCCGCCAAGGTGATTTCTCCTCTCTCAAACAAGGTCTTAATCCACTAATCAAAACATGATTACAAAAACACAATGACTACTATGAATGTCTTCTTGAGTTTAAACCACAACCCGGTTTTCTCAAGGTATTTCAATATACAACAGTTGAAGGTGTGTACAAAAATGTTTTCTAAACAAAACTATATCACAGCAATGATTTATACATAATTGAAAAGCATAATATAGAATGGGGTAATGATGATTTTTCTCTTTCAGTGCGGAGTAGTGTGTATACTGATCTCTTCTTCAAGTATGCTTTATATAGGAGATGCATGAGAGACACGAGAAGATGCCTTTGGGAGGTTGATAATGTGTAGTTAATGTACTTTCCAAAAGTAGAGATTGTGTCTTGATTCATCCGTTACTTTTGATTTGTAATGAATGATTGTTACGCTTCAAATCATTCTTTTATTTGAATCAGATCAGAAGATGAATGTTACTATTGAGATTTCTTTTTGTTCTTCCAGAACTTTACTATATCAGAGTATCCGAGTTTGGCTCGCAGCGTTTGGTGTAATCAGAAGTTGTAGCTTTAGAACTTCTTCGTTTAAGCGTGTCATATGAATTTTCTTCTAAGTGCTAAACCAGAGCTTCACAAATGTAACTCTCTCATCTTCTATGCTTCTTTCATCAGATTTTCCCTGCATATAAAAATATTTTATTAGAGAGCATATTTGTTCTTTATAAATAACATCTGTTTGTTATCATCAAAACTCTTATAAGAATGTAGAACCAAACTATGTTCTAACAAAATCTCCTTCTCAAGGGAGAAGTATCCCAACCTATTTGGTTCAACAAAAACATGACACTATCCCTAATACCTAATGTGGTCATGGTCGGGCCATCGGGATACAATGTTAGTGCCATCTCTATTGCAGCCAGTGCCTCAAAACGCCTCCTTTGGGCTTTTCCTCTGAAAGCAATTCCCATTGTGTCAACTTCTTGCATCGTTAGTTCATTTTGTTAGATAAAATTAAGTTAGCATGTAATTAAGTTAAAAGTTAGAATTAAGTTAGTAGTGGTTAACTAAAGAAAACAATAATACATAAATATTATGAAAAGAAAATAAATGAAAAGTAAGAAAATGTAAAGACTAAAATAAATCAATATAAAAGACCAGAAAGTGGGGTGTCTCTCACAAGGCGCTTTATTTTATGTCATAAGCTTGACATAATTTTACTAAGTGTTTAAATATGGTGGTAAGTGGGTAGCTCTTCAAGATGGAATCTATCAGAATAGTCTATATTTTTGATACAGTGATAGTGCTTCAAGCGTTGCCCGTTTACGATAAATGATTCATTATATTTTCCTTTAATTTCAATAGCTTCACTTGGAAAAACCTTAGTTATTTCAAAGGGACCGAACCACCTCGAACGCAATTTACCCGAAAATAGTTTAAGTCTAGAATTAAACAGGAGCATTACACCGCCTTCATTGAACTCTTTCCTGGATATGCGCTTGTCGTGCCATTTTTTAGTTCTTTATTTATAGATCTTGGCATTCTCGTATGCGTCTAGTCTAAGCTCTTCTAACTCATGGATATCTAAGATTCACTTTTCTACCGCAACAGTGTAGCTTAAATTGAGGGTTTTGATCGCCCAATAAGCTTTGTGCTCAAGTTCTATCGGCATATGACATTATTCTCCATAAACTAGGTTTAATGGTGTGGTTTCTATGGGTGTCTTATAGGTCGTTCTATATGCCCTTAATGCCTCGTGTAGTTTGGACGACCAATCTTTCTAGATGTGGAAACTATTTTTTCTAAGATTTTCTTAATCTCTTTGTTGGAGACCTCTACTTGTCCACTTGTTTGGGCGTGATAGGGTGTTGCTACATGGTGTCAGACTCTGTATTTCACTAATAGTTTTTCAAAGATTCTGGAAACGACATGGGAGCCACCATCAATGATGACGAGTCTGAGCACACCGAATCTTGGAAAGATTATGTTCTTGAAAAGCTTAATCACTACTCGTACGTCATTTGTTGGAGAAGCTACGATATCAATCCATTTTGATATGTGGTTTACAATAACGAGTATGAATTTGTTGCCAAAAGAAGATGGGAATGGCCCCATGAAATAAATTCCCCACACCTCAAGGACCTCTACTTCCAAAATTCCTTTTTGAGGCATCTCGTCGCATCTGGATATGTTTCCAGTGCGTTGGCACCGGTCGTAATTTATGACTGTAATATGGACATCTTTCCGTAGGTTAGGCCAATAGAGGTCAACTTGTAATATCTCAGCGCAAGTGTTTGAAGTGCTTGCATGTCCACTATAGGGAGCAACATGAAAATGGGAAATTATGTTTTCTATTTCAACTTCGGGGACACATCGACAGAAAATACCATCAGTTAGATCCCAATTATATTGTTTAAGATCGTGGAAGAACTTCTTCTTCTGTTGATAGGTTTGATTCGACGGAAGAACTCCAACAGCCA
Source organism: Vicia faba (assembly GCA_948472305.1). Classification (NCBI taxonomy): domain Eukaryota; kingdom Viridiplantae; phylum Streptophyta; class Magnoliopsida; order Fabales; family Fabaceae; genus Vicia; species Vicia faba. Next base: position 699,007,073 of record OX451737.1, read on the forward strand.
AGTGGTTGACAAAGTCGGCGTACCACAACAATGTGGTTTCAGTGTATACTGCTTCCACGACTTCATTTGTCTCGACATCATTATAAGTTATAGTGAATTCAATTATAGTGCTTTCTGATTCTAACGGGGCCATGAGGAGTTCGTATGGAAAATCATCATTGATGGGGACTTGCTCAGGTTTTATGCCTCCCATTCTAGATAAGTGATCAATTACGACATTTTCGTTGCCTCTCTTATCTTTGATTTCTAAATAAAACTCTTGTAGAAGTAAGATTCACCTTAGTAGTCTTAGTTTGGCGTCCTTTTTACTTAACAGGTACCTAATTGCAGCATGATCAGTATAGATAATTATCTTTGCACCTACTAAGTAAGAATATAATTTATCTAAGGCAAACACAACAGCTAACAGTTCCTTTTCTGTTGTGGCGTAGTTCATTTGCGCAGGGTCAAGGGTTCTACTTGCGTAGTATATCGCATGAAGATTTTTATCTTTTCTTTGTCCTAAAACTACGCCTACGACATAGTCTATGGCATCACACTTTATCTCAAATGGTTCATTCCAGACTGGAGGTTGCATAATGTGTGATGAGATCAAGGCTTGTTTAATTGTTTCAAATGCGTCCAGGAATTTGTCATAAAAAATGAACTCAGCGTCTTTCATCAGTGGCTCAGTTAGAGGTTTGATAAGCGTCATGAAAAGGTTTACCCATCAGTGCACCGCCAGCTGCAACGTCAATCATTAGTCTTCTGTTATGCAAGAGACCATTGTAAAAGGTGTGGATGATCAGCCATTCTTCTAGACTGTGATGTGGAAAAAGTCGTAACATGTTCTTGTATTTTTCCCCGTCTTACTCGGCAAAAAATATCGCGCTAGGAAAACTTTTTTAAACTTGTTCCATATGGTAACAATGTTGGATGGCAGAGACGGGAGCAAAGCTCATGCTCTATCCTGCAATTAGAAAAGGAAAATACGTAGTCTTATTGCTTCGGGGCTGACACCATTTGCTTTTACTATGTCTGTGTACTGCACAAACAAGGACAAATGTATGTTTGGGTCATCAGTGGGACATCCGAAAAAATAATTTTGTTGGACAGGTTCTAGCAACAAAGGTTTCAATTCGAAATCATTCTGAGCGATAGCGGGGGCAGCAATGCTATTGTATGGTTTCTACTGCGATGGGGTAGCATAATCCTTTAAAGGACTATTTTGGGGTCCTTCAGCCATTCTTGGTTCAGGAAGAGATAAGTTGGGATGATCGAATTCGAGAAGACTGTACTTAATTTGGTATTCTCTAATTTGGCATACAATCAACGGATAAAAGGAAATAATTTTTTTTTGTTTTAATTTATACTGTGTAACAGAGGAATCACAATATTGACTAAATCAGTCCCCGACAACGGCACCAAAAATTTGTCATGACTTTAAGAGTCTATTAGTTGTAGTGACTGCAAGTTCATAGTCTAATCTCGTAGTTTTAAAAGATATCGAACCCATAAGGACTGCTAGTCAAACTATTGGTATCTAAAGTTACTATGTGACGCTAAGGCTAATGATTAATCTTGGGTTTAGGTTAGACGAAAATAAACTTATATTTAAATTATATATTTGATAACGGGACATCGATATGTAATACGTCTGACTTTGGGGATTCAGTAAGTCATTGGCATAGTTATGAGTATTAAAACACTATTTCAGTAGAACCTATCAATTTAAAAACATTTATCTCACACTCTTGTGATTATCTAAAAATACTTTTTGAAAATAAATAGAATCGAATTAATCTTCGTTATATTTATCTCACACTCTTGCTATATTTAAAAGTAATGTTCAATTACCACTATCCGGTCAAAATCTCAAACTCTCGTTATATCAATTTTGAAATTCATTTGTCTTTTACTCTCGTAACAAAAAAATTTAATAATAAATGTTTGAAACCAAACCAGAAAAGTATTTTAAAAATGTTTATACCAATTCATTACCAAACCCCTTCGGTACTATGACCTTACATACTAGTATCAGGGAAACTAGCCAAACATGTTATTGAATACACACAAAATTACAGTAAACAACCAGTAAAATAATCATGATTATTAAGTATTAAATAGTATATGAAATAAGAACCTGGAGTTAATAAAGGAAACTGAATTTAATGCTAAACTTCTAGTACCAAGAGCAATCCTCCACAATATTCTAACAGGATTTGCTTTGTGGAAAATAATAACTTGAATGTAGGAAAAATGTAAACTAAAACAAAGTCTGAAATATGTGAATAAAATCTATTGGCGCAATAGCTCCCCGGTGTGGAAAACTATTGTTATATCAGGTAGGAAGTTATTTTCTTGAAATCTAAAGAAAAGAAACAACAAGAGATCTGAACAAAGGAATGAAATTGGTGAAATTCTCATACCCCTTTCACTGCATAACTGCCTTCTTTTTGTATCCTCCCTATAACTTCCATTGGAGAAGATTTAGGAAATAATGGAACCCGGAATACTCGGCTGTTGAGACTGGACTACTCCAAAAATATTGGACGTGGTGATCATGCAGAAGACTCAATTTGTTGAGTAAATATAGGAGTTTTTGTTGGAAACGATGGAAAACCATGTAATTAACATTGGGACAACTGTGGCGAGGGGCATGCATTGTGTGGCGTGGGGAATATAAACTTTGAGCATGTGTCGACTGTAACGTGATTTGTGTCATGGGGCACACCTAATACAAGTGTGGCGACTGACATGAAGGCTGTGACGACCGTCAGTCTTCTGTCATGCAATTTTCTGCTTTTCTTCTATTCTGTGATTTTTCAACTCTTTCTTTTCCATTTCTTCTTCTTTTCTAATGAAAGCCTTGTGGAGTATAAATACCTGAAACAATCTTAAATAACAACATAATGCAACATAATTAATGGAAAATGGTAACATTATTTAAGCTAATCGAGACAAATATGCAATGTGTTTTCGTGTTATCAATGACCTAAAAAGAAAACTAGATCTACGGGCAACCTACGGTTTTAAGAAGCGAGACCTACGGGTGGTCTGCTAGGAGAGTTAGGCCTACGAACGACCTATAAGGAAATATAGATCTACGAAAGATCTATGTTACACCCTATTTCTCTGTCAATAAATTATATAAAATCAGTGTAAATTAATTTCTAAATGAACATCAACAGAATAATATGTCACATACTTCGCAAGTCACACATGCTCATAATTAGGATATGAAATACAATCTCAAGCTCATAAGTCTTAAACTTCATCATATATATTCACAGCGGAAAAACATCAATAATTAGTCATCTTCATTTTCAATCAAAATAATGAATATCATCTTTCAAACATAAAAAATTAATATAAATAACTCTAACAACGAAGCAATACAAGTTCACTCCTAACATAACAAAACAAATCACGCGAAAACTCCCAAGTGTTACGTTCAGAGCAAACACCGACTCAATCTATGCAACTGAAGGAACTTCTCAACTAACCTTCAATCTTTAGCTACTTATGATTATATGCATGTTACCCACGTGGAGGTAACATTCAAACAGAAAGGGTGAGATATCAAACAATATAAAAGAAAGCATAATAATAAGCAGGTAATGGTTCAAGGATATAACCAGCATATCTCACACATTGTAATATAATACATAATTTCATCAACATTCACCCATCGAATTATCAATCACAATTTGATGCAAAAGACCGATACGGACTCAATGCATGTGGTACCAAAAGGGTAACACCCTCTTCACAATAATGCCAATTAGGGCAATCAACTTTGCTCGCCAATAAAGGCCTTCGCTCGCCAATACAAGCCTTAGCTTATAAATGCATGAGACTCTATCATGCAACAAATTACTTCGCATTTATCATTATTACTCATCGTAATATCGCCAATACTGGCCATCGTCATCATTCTCATCATCTATTTCATGCCAAACTATCAAAACAAACATCACAAATTATCATAATATAACTCATGGCATACAAATGAAAGAACATTCACGGATTGGTATCAAAGTTTATGAGATAATTAACTACTGCATTATAATCCGTTTTTATAAGATAGGAAATCTTTTTATCTTTCCAATGCAAAAGTATGAGTTTTAGAAGTTTTACAAAAATGATGTCAGTAGCAGTGGTAAGTGGTTACCAAGTTATGGTAACCAGTTATAGCAAGATAGTAACCTTTTCCTTTTCAAAATTCCTCGCGGTAATCGGTCACCCACTTACGGTAATCAGTTATCCTTCGATAACAGAGAAAAATCCCACAATTGCTTGTTATGATCTTCCCATGTTCTAATCCCCAAAATTCATTATTTTCACATCCCAAAATCATATTTTGAGCAGGCTAATTACTCATCAACATTTGTATATTAATCCTAACCAATTTATGTCATCAAATTTCATCATAAACACATTGAAATCACAAAAATAATTAATGGGGAAAACCCCTCAATACAACCAATTGTGAAGAAATCAAAACATACAATCATACAACTTAAATCCTACCATACCCTATCATTAGGAAAACCCTTATAGAGTTAAAATCCCCCCTTACCTTAGATTAGTGGTTGGTTATTGATTCCTATGGTGAATCCTTTCCCTAGCTTCCTAGTGCTTCTCTCTCTTCTAACTCCTCTGTTCTACTTCTATTCCACGTACTATTCTCTTTTTCCTTCTTCTCACTCTATTATATTCTAATAATAATATTACTAACCCAAATAAATAATTATTTAATTATTATTATAAAATAATATTATTATTCTAATAATATAGTAATAATAATAATAATAGTAATCTATAGTATTCCACGCATCCGTATGTTTCTACACAATTAGCCAAAAAAACCCATAACCTCAACTTCTATAATTCCAAGGCATCTAGTCCCAAACAAGGCATCACATCACATTATAAAATTCATCAACTCATATAATTTCACCGCCTCATCTTATTATTTAATTATAAATAATTCTAATTAAATCGGGGTGTTACAACTCTCCCCAACTTAGAATATTTTCGTCCTCAAAAATTACTTGAAGCAAATAACTCTGGATAAACCACTTGCATCTTGATCTCTAACTCTCCCGTCGTGTTCTCTCTGGTAGCTCCGCCCCAAACCACTTTCACAATAGAGATCTATTTTTCTCTCAGCTTCTTCATTTCACGATTCTCGATCCTCACAGGTACAGTCTCAACAGTAAGATTGTCCTATACTTGAACATCATCTATCAGAATTACATGCGAGGGATCTGAAATATACTTCCAGAGTTACGACACATGGAACACATCATGAAAATTAGACAGGTTGGATGGCAGAGCCACTCTATATGCAACAGTCCATGCCTTTTTTGAAATTTGATACAGACCAATAAACCGAGGAGTTAACTTCTTTGCTTTAGAGCACGACCTATACCAGTTATCGGTGATACTATCAAGAATACATGGTCTCCTTCATTAAACTCAAGGTCTTTTCTTCTCTTATGATGGTAACTTTTCTGCCTGCTTTGTGAGGTCCTCATTCTTTCTTGGATCATCTTCACTTTCTCTGTAGTCTCTCTCACCATCTCGGGTCCGAGCACCACATGCTCACCCGATTCATACCAACACAAAGGTGTTATGCACCTTCGACCATACAATGCCTCTAAAGGTGCCATACCAATACTAGAATGAAAACTATTGTTGAAAGTGAACTCAATCAAAGGAAGACAACTATCTCATGTACCTCTTTTCTCAAGAACACAAGCCCCTAACAAATCTTCTAGCAATTGAATAGTCCTCTCCGTCTGACCATCTGTTTGTGGATGATATGGGGAACTCAATTTCATCTTCGAACCCAATGCATCATGTAAACTCTTCCAAAAATCAGAAGTAAATCTCATATCTCTATCTCACACCATACTGGATGGAACACTGTGAAGCTTCATAATTACCCGAATATAAATCTCTGCCAACTTCGGCACAAGAAAATTAACACCGATCAGAATAAAGTGAGTTGATTTCGTTAATCTATCAACAATCACCCAAATTGCATCATGCCCTCTTGGATTACTAGGAAGCCCCTTCACAAAGTCCTTAGATATACTATCTCATTTCCATTCAGGAACATCTAAAGGTTCCAACAGTCCTGCAAGTTTCTGATGTTCAACTTTCGACTTCTAATAGGTCAAACACGCATACACAAACTGTGCCACGTCTCACTTCAACTCGGACCACCAAAATAATTTCTTTAATTTGTGATACATCTTGGTAGCTCCCGGATGAATGCTCAAATTACTTTTGTGGCCCTCTTCTAGGATCATCTTCCTCATATCAACATCATCATAGATAAAAATTTTGTTTCGGAATCATAACACACCTTGGGCATCTACTTTAAAATCATTGTCTTCAGATTTGTTACTCTCGACCATCAAATCTACCAACTTTACATAAAACTTTTGAGCTTCTTTAATATCATATAAGAAGTCATTGTTAATTAACATCCCTAACATCACACTTTGCAGTGTCACTTCACAGACCAAACTCATGTCTCTGAATTGTTCGATCAACTCTAGTTCTCTGAACATCATAGCAGACATATGCAAGGTCTTCCGACTCAAAGCGCCAGCTACCACATTAGCCTTAACTGGATGATAATTCAATCCAAAGTCATAATATTTTAATAATTCCAACCATATCCTTTATCTCATGTTTAATTCCTTCTGATCAAATAGATACCATAAGCTTTTATGACCATTAAACACTTCAAACCTAGAACCATATAGATAATGTCTCCAAATCTTCAGCACAAACACCATTGTAGCTAATTCTAGATCATGAATAAGATAATTCCTCTCGTGGATTCTCAAATGTCTCGACGTATAAGTGACCACTTTATCATTCTGCATGAGGATACTGTAACACCCCATTTCTACCCGGTAAATAATATTAATATCAGAGTTATAAAATTTTGACATATAAATAAGATGCTACACTTACTATTTAAAAACAAATTTATTTCAATCGCATGTAAAACAAATACATAACACTTAAACTCGGATGAATCGTTAACCACATAATTTAGTCTTTAAAATAAAACAACTTTTATAATTAAGCAGCGGAATCACAATTTCAACTCAATGTCATAACAACTTTGTTCGACTGAAACAACTTTAGAAACAACAAAGTACTTAGTAAATCAAATTAAAATTCAACAACAGAAGTAAAATCAAGAATAAAGCAACGAGTGTTCATCCCTCCGATTGTTGTGTATCAGAGCAACGACACCGACTCGAACTATTGAAAGTAAACAACCTTCACTATGGGTTACCTGCACGTTACCAACATAGGGGTAATATTCAAACAGAAGGGGTGAGATATCAAACAATATAATAGAATGCATGATAAATAATATATTAGAATCATTTCATACAAAATCACCACTTCGCAACTCTTTAACAACATTTAACATAATCAATTCACCCATATAACAACTCAGGATGCAACATGAAATGCGACTTGTTTTTATGCACATGCATGTGGTACCAACAGAGCAAAACTCACAACTTAATAAACTGCCAATTAATAGAGGCATCAACAAGCCATAAGCCTTAAAATTTATATTTGTCAGTCCATGCCAACTTATCGAACATGAACTCCCAAATTGATATGTTATGTATGCGGCAACATGATTAAAAGAAACAACAACAATAATGATAACTACACAATGACAACAACCATCAACAGAAACTCAACAACAATATCAACATTGGAAATAAGCCTACCACTTGATATTTGCTAATAATTAGAGGCATCTCAACAAAATTCATCATCACCTGTCAATTCTCAAATTATAACAAAGTATGCAATACACCGTAATAACCAAAATATGCTATAACGTCCCACGAAATAATTCGGGCAATTCGACTATATCCGGCTAAATAGTTTTCTACTAAAATACTAATGTTTTTGGTTATGTACTACTATTTCCAATTCCATACGGTTTACTGCTAGTCACTTATTAAATATTTCATCTTTGTTACTAGCTACTAATTTATTCTCCTATTAATACTGCTACTGAAAACTCTACTAAATTACTTTTACTGATAACCTGATTAATAGTTCTCTGCAAATTATTAATTCTACTATCTCTCCAGCTACTAACTTATATATTAGTAACCCATTAATCATTCAGGGAGTAAATTACCTTAAGAACTATAATTATTATGCCAAGACTGTTAAACAAATAATTCACCAATTACGATGTACAGGAGCAAAGAAAAATAAAGAAATACATGCCCTCGGCACAACAACCCTGTCGCTCGACACTCCCCCTTTTTGCCTCTGTTCTGTTCAGTATACACCATGTCCCTCGGTACACCTTGCAACCTTGTGCCGCTCGACACAAGCATCAGTGCCCCTCGGCACAGCGTGTCTTCCAGCTCCTTACAAACTTCAGTCTGTTACTGATACTAACGCAAAATTTTCCAAATTTAACTCTGATTACAAATAGCATACCAAAACAACATTGATTAACACAACAACATAACAACTACATTAACCATTGGTTAATTTCCAACTTTCATTCATCGATGGAATTATTGCAACGTTATCAGAAATTATGGCAGTGTTACCATGAAATTCAGAAACAACAACAATTTTACGCACGACAACAATTATTCACACAACCAATCCCTACATGATATTCATCATGATTCCTATTATAAAGTCAGAACCCCACCCTTACCTTGGATTGAAGGTCGCTCTATAACTCTCCGATTGAAAACCTAGCTTTGCCTATTTTTCATCTTCTCTGCAACTTCTACGATCAACACGCCAAGACTTCCTTATTTTTCTAATTAACCTAATTCTTATATCAACTTAACCTTATTTCATTAATCATATTGGGCCTAACTTATACACCCCCAAATTACTACGTACCACTATATAACAATGCCTAACAACTTAATTTTATATTATTCTAATATTAATCAACTAGAATAATCAACCAAATAAAAATTTAACAACATAGAGCAACATTTCACACATTTCAACAAATAATTCTAAAATAATTTAATTAAATAATTAATTAAATATCGGGTGTTACACACACCACATAAAACCAATTTAGAAGCATCACAATATACAACAAATGGTTCCTTAGGATTAGGTAATATCAAGACCGAAGTCGTTGTCAATCTTTTCTTTAACTCAACAAAACTCTCTTCCCATTGGATGTCCCACACAAATTCTCTACCTTTACAAGTTAGCTGAATTAACGGAAGTGCCAACTTAGAAAAACCTTCAATAAATCTCTTATAATAGCCAGTTAAACCCAAAAAGCTTCTAATCTCTGTAACTAATTTAGGAGCTTCCCATTGTAACACTACATATACTTTAGATAGATCTACAACAATACCATCACCTGAAATAACATGGCCTAGAAAACTGACTTCTGTCAACTAGAACTCATATTTCGACAACTTGGCATACAAATTCTTCTCTTTCAATACTTGCAATACAATCTGCAAATGTTCTGCATGTTCCTCTTCGGAATTAGAATAAATCAAAATATCATCGATGAATACTACAACAAATTGGTCTAAATAAGTGTTAAAGATGTGGTTCATATATTCCATACACACTCCCGACGCATTGGTAACACCGAAAGGCATCACTAAATACTTGTAATGTCCATACCGAGTTCTGAAAGTTGTCTTCTGAATGTCCTCATCTTTCACTCAAATTTGGTGATAACTCGATCTCAGATCAATCTTGCTAAATACACGTGCACCTACCAATTGATCCATCAAGTTGTCTATTCTCGAAAGTGGATACCTGTTTTTGACTGTCACTTTATTCAACTATCGATAATCCATGCACAGTCTCATACTACCATCCTTCTTCTTCACAAGTAATACTGGAGCTCCCCAAGGCGACACACTTGGTCTCACAAACTTCTTTTCAAGAAATTCTTCTAGTTGTTTCTTTAATTCTGACAATTCAGATGTTGACATCCTGTATGGTGCCATAGAAATAGGCCTGGTACCAGGTAAAAGATCAATAAAAAATTCAACCTCTCTTTCTGGTGGTACATCTGGAATATCATTAGGAAAAACATTGTGAAAATCGCACACAACCTGCAACTCATCAATTGTAGCCTGATTCTCAATGGATAAGGATGCCATAAACAAAAACAAATGAGCTTCATTCCACAATAGCTCTTTCAACTACCTAGTAGATAAGAAACCATCTCCCTCTTCTTCTTCGGGAGTAGAAAACTTCATCGACTTGGTATAACATTTAATATGAACGTAGTTATACTCCAATCAGTTCATAACTAAAATTACGTCCAGACCAGTCAACGGTAGACAAATTAGATCAACAACAAAATATTTGTCCTATATGGGCAAAGGACACTTCAAGCATACTAGAGAAGTAGTCACCAATCGCTTAGCTGGAGTATCGACCACCATCTCCCCATTCATAGAAGATAACACAAGACTCAACTTTTTAGCACAATCAATAACAATAAAGCAATGTATAGCACCAGGATCAATAATAGTAATTAAAGGAGTACCATTAATGAAACATATACCTCTGATCAAGCGGTCTCCACTGGATGTTTGAGTTCCAGCTAAAGAAAACACTTTCCCAACGGATCGGTCTTTCTTAGGCTTCTGGCACTGGGAACTGATATGTCCTTTTTCATCACAGTTGAAACATATTACTTCCTTGTGTTTACAATCAGTTATCTCATGCCCTATTTTTCCATAACAGAAACAACTCTTCACTTTAATATTGCATTCGCTACTCAGATGACTATGTCTTCCACATTTGTAACACACGATACCAGCAGGAGCACCTATCCCACTTGGTCTCCTACCATAAGTAGCCTTCTATTTTCCTTTGTCATTCAGAGCATTGTAAGGCTTCCCACGATATTGTTGTTTCTTGCCTCTCTTATCATTTACAAGCTTGTAGTGAGCCTCACTATCTTCGTTATAAATCATGAAGTTGTTCACTAAATCTAGAAACTTACGGATCCGTTGATACCCAATTTGGTTTTTAATCTCTTAACGCAGTCCTTTCTCAAACTTCACACACTTCGAGAATTCATTAGTCTCCTCAATGTAATTAGGATAATAGTTTACCAACTCCACGAACTTGGCAGCATAGTCAGCTACCGATAAATTCCCTTGTTTCAGTTCTAAATATTGGATCTCCTTCTTCCCACGAACGTCCTTTGGGTAATACTTTAATAGGAATTCTCTATGAAACATGGCCCAATTAATATCCTCTTCGGTGCCTTCCCGTCTCTGACAAGTAGCAACCCACAAGTCATCAGCCTCATGTGCCAGCATATGCGTACTAAAGCGCACTCTCTATTCATTAAAACAATCCATAACTCGGAAAATCCTCTCAATATCTTTATGCCATTCCTGCGCTCCTTCAAGATCATGATTTCCCTTGAATGTAGGCGGATGGTTCCTCTGAAAAGTTTCTAAGGCATGAGTCCCATTGTTCCCACTAGCATTAGGATAATTCTGCATTGCCTGAGCCAATGTTTGCAACACATTAGGAAGTGCACCATTGCCTCTTCCCGCCATTGCTCTGCTTCACATCACAACATCAAACAATGGTTAGGTAGAAAAACATCAATATTATTCTACTGTCACACTACACTAATGACTCAACAACCTTGATGGACAGACCGACCTTCTCTGATACCAATTGTAACACCCTATTTCCCCGTCGGTAAATTATATAAAATTAGAGTAAATTAATTTCTAAATAAACATCAACAAAATAGGATGTCACATGCTTCCCAAGTCACACATGCTCAAAATTAGGATACGTAACAGAATCGCAAGCTCATAAGTCTTAGATTTCATTACATATATTCGCAGCGGAAAAACATAAATAATTAGTCATCTCAATTTTTCAATCGAACCAATGAATATCATCTTTCAAACATCAACATAATCATAAATAACTCGAACAATAGAGCAATACAAGTTCACTCCTAACATAACAAAACAAGTCACGCGAAAACCCTTAAGTGTTACGTATTAGAGTAGAAACCGACTCAATCTACACAACTGAAGGAACGCCTCAGCTAACCTTCAATCTCTAGATACTTCTGATCATCTGCATTTACCCAGGTTGAGGTAACATTCAAACAGAAAGGGTGAGATATCAAACAATATAAAAGAAAGCATAATAATAAATAGGTAACGGTTCAAGCATATAATTAGCACATCTCACAAATCATAATATAATACATAATTTCATCAACATTCACCCATCAAATTATCAATCACAATACGATGCAAAAGACCGACACAGGCTCAATGCATGTGGTACCAACAGGGTAACACCCTCTTCGCAATAATGTCAATTAGGGCAATCAACTTCGCTCGCCAACACTGTCCTTCACTCACCAATACAAACCTTAACTTATAAATGCATGAGACTCTATCATGAAACAATGTACTTCGCATTTATTATTATTACTCATTGTAATTTCAACAATACAGGCCATCATCATCATTCTCATCATGTATTTCATGTCAAACAGTCAAAGCACACTCACGGATTGGTATCAAAGTTGATGAGATAATTAACTACTGAATTTTAAGCCATTTTTATAATATAGGAAATTTTTTTATCTTTCCAATGGTCCAAATGGTGCGTCAAATGGACACCCGATGCAAAAGTTATGAGTTTTAGAAGTTTTCCAAAAATGTTTTCAGTAGGAGTAGTAACCGGTTACCCCGTTATGGTAACCGGTTACCGCAAGACAATAACCTTTTTCTTTTAAAAGTATCTCGCGGTAAACAGTAACCTACTTATGGTAACTTTTTACCGTAGGACAGTAGCCAATCCTGTGTTAATTTTTTGTGTGGTAACCGGTTACCATATCTGGGTGACCGATTATCCTACGATAACAAAGAAAAATCCTGCAATTGCTTGTTACGATCTTCCCATGTTCTAATCCCCAAAATTCATAGTTTTCACATCCCAAAATCATATTTTAAGCAGGTTAATTACTCGTTAACATTTTTACATTAATCCTAACCAATTCATGTCATCAAATTTCATCACAAACACATCGAAATCACAAAAATCCATTAATGGGGAAAACCCCTCAAAACAACCAATTATGGAGAAATCAAAACATACAATCATACAACATAAATCCTACCATACCCTATCATTAGGAAAACCCTTATAGAGTTAGAATCGCCCCTTACCTTAGATTCTTGGTTGGTTCTTGATTCCTACAGTGAATCTTTGCCCTAGCTTCCTAGTTCTTCTCTCTCTTATATCTCCTCTGTTCTTCTTCTATTCCACGCACTATTCTATTTTCCCTTCTTCTCACTCTATTATATTCTAAAATAATATTTTAAACCCAAATAAATAAATAATTAATTATTATTATAAAATAATTATTATTATTCTAATAATGTAGTAATAATAATAATAATAGTAATGTATATTATTCCACACACTCCTATGTTTCTACATAATTAGCCAAACACCCCCATAACCTCAACTTCTATAATTCTAAGGCATCGGGTCCCAAACAAGGCATCAAATCACATCATAAAATTCCTCAACTCACATAATATCAATAGCTCATCTTATTATTTAATTAAAAATAATTCTAACTAAATCAGGGTGTTAGAATCTACAATCCTACTATGAGATCTACGAGAGATCTTCTAGGAGAGTTAGGCCTACAGAATCCCTATAAGGAAGGCTAGATCTACGAGATATATATGGTCCTAAGAAGCGAGACCTACGGGCGATCCGCTAGGGAAATCTAGATCTATGGGCTATCTGAAATCCTAAGATGAGACCTACGAGTGATCTATCGAGAGAACTAGGCCTATGGGCGATATATAAGGAAGGATAGGTCTACGGGTGACCTACGATCCTAAGAAGCGAGATCTACAGGCGATCTGCTATTGAAATCTAGATCTACGGGAGATCTGAAATTCTTCGGTGAGACCTACGAGCTATCTACCGAGAGAACTAGGCCTACGGGCGACCTACGAGGAACTATAGATCTACAGGCGATCTAAAATCATAAGGTAAGAACTACAATAGATCTACCAAAAAATTAGGCCTACGGGTGACCTACGAGGAAATCTAGATCTCTGAGCGATATACCAAAAAATTAGTCCTACGGGCGACCTACAAGGAAATCTAGATCTACAGGCGATCTAAAATCCTAAGGAGAAAGAGAATATCGATTACGACACGATGAGTGATAGTGTGGGAATGACCAAGTGTATTGATTTTACTGGGATTTGAAGGAAAGATGGACACAAGCGAGTGTTTAGAAGAGCTGACACAGACGAGCGTTTGGAATACCGACACAGAAATATGTTTGGGAGAAACAGAAATTGATACAGATGAATGTGTAGAACCATGAAGGTTCGCACAAACAATTGTTTGGGAAATTACGCGGGCAAATGTTTGGAGAACTGATACATATGAGTGTTTAGAAGACTGGCACAGATAAGTGTTCAGGAAATCGACACGGACGTATGTTTAGAAAACTGACACGGACGAGTGTTTAGTAAAATGACCTAGATGAGTGTTTAGGAGATTCACACAGACGAGTGTTTAGAAAACTGACATGGGAGAGTGTTCCAAAAACTGACACGGACGAGTGTTTAGAAAATCGACACGAACGAGTGTTCAGGAGACTGACACGGACGAGTGTTTAGAAAACTAACACAGATGAGTGTTCAGAAAAATGACACGTACGAGTGTTTAGAAAACTCACACAAACGAGTGTTCAAGAGACTTACATGGACGAGTGTTCAGGAGACTGACACAGACGAGTGTTAAGAAAATTAACACGGACGAGTGCTCATGAAACTTACACGGACGAGTGTTCAGGAGTACAGGATATGGCACCGTTAGCTGGGTATCATGATGTAATGAAAGATGCCAGCTAGGGATTTATGGGTGATATTATATGTGAAGATGTATGCATGTTTTAATTTTGTACAAAGTACCCGATCTCGCTTATGCTTCATATGCATGTTTTAATTTTGTATAGCATAATGATCCATTTCAATGGATATGCTACACGTTTTGAGGATGCAATATTATGCAGTGACAACTATATGCAAAGTGCATAGAAATAAACTTTGTGGGGACAAGAACAGATTTATCAGGAACCGTTACTTGTTGTCTTGAGATACCGATATGGATTGATGCTAAAAAGCTTGCAACACTAAATACTACCGGTAGCTTTACTGGGGATTGAATTGCAGGCTAAGAGAATTTTTAGGTATGCTATTGAATTATGAATTGTAGCTTTGCTTGGGAAAAAGTGATCAGATTTGACTTCTCTACATCCTGGATTGCTTGGAGATGGTAAGATGGATACGAACATGCTGGGGAATTGCATGTTGAACATCACTTGGATCTCTTCGAACGGCCAGAGTCTGCTGCATATTGGGAAATTACATATTTGACCACTTAGGAATCAGGAGATGGACACGAACGTCTTCGAGTTCCCAGGTTTACTTCTTTACTGGAGATTAGAGGACGATTCTATGGGGATTACATGTTGAACCATGTGAAATCTCTGAAATGGCCCAAGTTTACTCTACTGTGGAATTGTACATGCGTATGCTGAATCACACAATGACTCTGAGTGCCCCAAGTTTACACTATTGCGGGGGAACCAGGCTGAATATATGCATTGAGCCGCACAAAAACCTCGGGTGCCCCGACTTACTCTACTATCGAGGATTTATGTTGGATACATGCGCTGAGCCACATAAAAACCTTGGATGCCTCGGTTTGCTTTACTTTCAGGGAGTATACTTGAAACATCTGTAGGGGATGAGAATGACTTTTGCAATGTTTGTTAGGTCAAGGTGATCGTCATAGGTTGCTACTAGTAGGAATAACAATGCTTGGAATGCTACGACACTGCTTTGGGCTGATTTCATATCAATGTAAAGTCATGTTTCATTTTAGCTTGAAATTATTATTCCACATGTTTTCAATGCAATGTTCAATAAAGAATTAAACACATTTCGCATACGAAATATTAAGACATCAACAACAATAAAGGAAGCTTTTTGGATGAAAATAACTTTATTGATTGAAAACTATCCTGTAAATAGGCATTTGTACAAGAAGGCAACTCCTAAATGAGGTAGTTATGAAAAATAAAATAAAATACAATAGGTATCGCTATAGTTCCCATATCCTTGATAATCTCAATGCCTTTCCCTTGAAGAGAAGTAGTTGGATCGATTTGTTCGCTACCAAGGTGGGAAAGATGTACACGGTTATTCGTGAAGAGTATTTACACTTCAGCCTCTCGCTCATGATCCCTAATTTTTGCCAGGATTTCCCTTTCAGGTTTTCAATCAAGTGGGATACCCATTTTTTGCCTAAGTCGCCTTTTCAGGTTTTCAACCTAGTGGGTTATTCTCTTGTTTTTTCATTTTATCCCTTACTATTTCCTGGATTTTTCTTTTTTTTTTGTGTCCATCGGGATGCCCATTTTTTCCAAAGTCGCCCTTACGGGTTTTCGACTTAGTGGGTCTTTTTTGTGTAGTATTTTTTTATTGAGTTTGAATTGATTGGAAGTGGAACGTCTTCCCCATCCATATTTGAGCATAACCGAGTCATAGTTTCTCTTGTACAGGAAGTCTCTTGATAAGAAGATCTTGGATGCTAACCTTCTAAGCGTATGCTAATGACAAATTGTAGCACCTTCGGGATACTCTTGCTTCTCAAAGTAATTTTTGATGTCATAATACCACAACTTTTCATCTAACACGTCCTTGGTTGAGAGATAATGAGCAGGAAACACATGTGTTGGCTCCTTGAAATGGAGAACATGTTTATTAGGTGCATGATTCGGAAAGCTCACTTTGAACATTGCTTCTAAAGTAGCTAAAGCAACTGCCAACTGATTTTCATATATGGGATTGTACCAGAAATTAATCTCATCAAAAGCAGGAATTAACTGCAGTATATAATTCCCCTATGGAATCCAATTGGGGTTCTTGGTATCCCAATCAATGTGTACTAGGTGTATAACCGACGAAGAGTCTCTGAAGACTTCAAGGATTTTTATTTTAAGATCAATGGCTGCCTCAAGACCCATCACGCAAGCTTTATATTCTGCCGCATTGTTCGTACAATCAAAACATAGCCTAGATGTAAATGGAATGTGAGTATTGCAGGGAGAAGGCATTATTTCCCCAATTCCATGACCGACAACATTTGATGCACCATCGAAAGGGAGAGTCCACCGCTCTTTTGGATCAACCCCTTCAACATCATCAAGTCTCATGACATCTTTGTTGGGAAAATCAAATTTCATTGACTGATACTCTTCCAACGGCTGATGGGCGAGATGATTTGTAAGGATGCTACCCTTGATTGCATTTTGTGTAACATAATGAATGTGATACTCAGACAGAAGCATCTTTCATTGGCCAAGTCTGCCTAGAAGTGTTGGTTTCTCAAAGATGTAATTTACCAAGTCCATCTTCAATATCAGAAGCATAGTATATGTCAGCATGTATTGCCTTAGACGTCGAGCTGCCCAAGCAAGTACACAACAAGTTTTTTCAAGTAAAGAATACTTGGATTCATAATCGGTAAATTTTTTTAATTAGATAATAAATGGCATGCTCTTTACGTCCTGTATCATCATGATTTCCAAGTACACACCCCATAGATCCTTCCAGCACTGTCAAGTATGTGATGAGTGTCCTCCCAAGCACTGGAGGAACAAGGATTGGTGGCTCCTGAAGATACTATTTGATCTTTTCAAAGGCTTCCTGGAAATTGTTATCCCATTAAAAATTTGGATTTTTACGCATAAATTTAAAGATGGGTTCACAAGTAGCTGTGAGATGAGAGATGAACCTAGCTATATAGTTCAACCTCCCAAGGAAACCTCTTACTTCTTTTTCATTTTTAGGTGCTGCCATATTTTGTATTGCTTTTACTTTGTCGGGATTTACTTCAAGTTGACTTACAATGAAACCAAGTAGTTTACCAGATCGCACCTCGGAGTGCACTTGTTCGGATTAAGCCTTTGCCTGAACTTTTGCAGACGAGCAAACAAATTTTGCAGATGGACCAGATTTTCCTTCTCAGTTTATGGTTTTGCAATCATATTATCAACATATACTTTGATCTCCTTATGAATCATATCATGAAAGAGCGTTACCATATCAAGTTGATAGGTTGCACCGACATTATTTAGACAAAATGGCATAACCTTGTAACTGTAAGTTCCCCAAGGAGTAGTGAAGGACAGTTTTGTCATATCTTCCAGATCCATCTTTATTTTATTGTACCCTGAAAATCCACTCATGAAAGAGAAAATTAAGGAATGAGTCGTGTTAACAACCAATACATCAATGTGAGGTAATGGGAAATCATATTTTGGGCTTGCTTTATTAAGATCCCAGTAGTCCACACACATATGGACCTTCCCATCTTTCTTAGGAACGGGTAAAATGTTGGCGGTCCAATCTGAATGTTCACACACTACCAAGGATCCTACATCAAGCTGTTTTTCAACCTCCTCTTTAATCTTGAGAAACATATCTGGACGAGTTTTGTGCGACTTTTGCTTTACTGGAGGACATTTAGGATTGAGTGGAAATCTATGCATAACTATGTCAATGTCCAAACCGGGCATGTATTCGTATAACCAGGAAAAGACGTCGATGTACTCTCGAAGTAGCTCAATCAACCCCTCCTTTTCTTCATCTTACATGGAAGCCCGTATCTTGACTTATCTATTCACTTTATCAATACCGAGGATGATGATGTCTATGCTTTCTTGATGAGGCGGGATTACTTTCTCTTCTTGTCTCACAAGTCTTGCTGATTCCTCAGGAACTTTACAATCTTCCCCACCACGTCATTGGCTTGGCCATTCGGATTCCCAAGGATATTGGTGCAAGGAACCGTAGCATTATCTTTTTTAATAGAATTCGAGGCGGACCTGCATGATTGATGAATCATGCTTTATTTTAGAATGTGAATGCAAAGGAGAATATCTATATCTTCGTATTTATCATCCACTACATGATCCTATCCTTCTATACTTGTGCTACCACTGATGAACACTTTTGAAATCGGGGGGACCTGTCTTCCTTTAGGTAGGGTCAAACCAGCTTGATTAGAGGAGGAGGACTGATACCCGAGACCAAATGTGTCTTGATTTTCACGCACCTCAATCACTTTACCCCAATCCTTATTAGGGACTCTAGACTCCACAATGGCTCTAGCATCATTCAAGGAGGTCATATGAGCTTCAGATTTCTTCTTATTCTCCATAACAACGGGAACCATATCAACTGAAATAATCTCCAACGCATGAAAGGGGGTTTCATGCAATTCCCCGTCCACCTCGACATAAAGAAAAAAGGTAACTTTATTGATCACAACATCTTTTTCACCTCCAATGACAATGTCTTTGTCCTACACAATTAACTTTAAGCTCTGGTGAAGAGTCAAGGTTACAACTCCTGCCACATGGATCCATGGGCGACCCAAGAGACAGGTTTATAAGGGACAAATATCCATGATGTAGATAGATATATAGAAAACATGAGGACAAATTTTGATGGGCAAATCAACTCCCCCCTCAACATACCTCCTCGAACCATCGAATGCTTTGACTCTTAAAGTGTTGGGCTTCATCATAACTCCATCCATATTCAGCTTGAATATAGTATGTTTGGGAACCACATTAAGAGAAGACCTTGTGTCTACCAGTACTGGAGATAACACAATGTCCAAGCACCTTATGGAGATGTGTACAGCCTTATTATGGGTTATTCCCCTAGGAGGAAGTTCATCATCACTGAACACCAAACATTTTCCTACAGAAATATTGGTGACTGCCCCTTCAAACTGGGCAACAGAAATCTCTGGAATTACATGAGAGCCATGCAAAATCTTCATAAAGGAGGTACGATGTACCTCATAATACAGGAGAAGAGACAAGATAGAGATTTTAGTCGGTGTTTGATTAAGCTGATCTACCACTTTAAAGTCACTTTTCTTGATGATTCTTATCAACTCTTCCACCTACTGATTGAAAGTCTGTCCAGGAGCTTCACAAATTGCATGCCTTTATATATCGCTAGAATATCTTTAATAATTTCCTCGGGAGGAGGAGGAGTAAGAGAAAAGACCCTACCATTGCGAGTTATACTACTGACTCTCGTGATGTTGATAGAGTATTTGTTTTTCACTAGAGGGAAAATAACCTTCTTCCAACAAATATACAATATATTATAATCCCACAGAACTTATTTTTTATTATTGATTGGAGTAGGAACAGGAATAGGATCTGGAGAAACTGGAGCCTGAACCAATAAAGGAGTAGTTGGGGCCTGATTTGGTGCAGGAAGTGCAGGGACTTTAATTACCAAAGGAACTCTCGGAAAATTTCTCGAAACACCGACGAGATAATAAGTAATTTCCAATATGGAAACATCGTCCTCATGGACTACCTTCTCCACCTAGAGAACACCTTCATCCATCAACTTCTGAATAGCACTCTTCGGCTTAGCGCACTCTTCTGGATTGGAAAAACACTGTAAACATAAATCATTAAGTTCTTGCAAAACCTCCTATTGCAATAAATGCTCTCTCACAACTGCTAGTGGTATGAAAATATCATCTACACGAGTCATCAAATCTTGCCCATCATCAAACCCAATAGCATTGGTTGCTGCCCTATTGTGAGGAGTCATAGGATTATTCTGAACATTCGGGCCAACAGGGGTAAAGCTTATCTCCTTAGCATCCATAATATCTTGAGCCTTGTATTTCAATGCTTTATAATTCTCAATCAAGTGGTCTGGATCCCCCGAATAAAATTCACAGTGTGCATTTGCATCATATCCCTTTGGGAGATTCTCTGGTAGAGGACCAAGTTCATGGAGCTGAACCAACTAACTAGCAAGTAAACATGGAAGGATTTACGCATATGGCATGGGAATTGGATCCAAATTCATTTCTTGGTATCTATATTGTCTCTATTAACCCCTTTGCCCTTAAGGTCTTTGATTATGTTGTTTCTAATTCTGGGGAGGTGCATGTTGTTGTTGAGGAGCGGCAACAGAAGTTGGATAAATATGGAAGTTGAATAAAAGCCTTCCCTTTGTAGATATATACATTACTTGACTCACCTTCCTACTTCTTAACCATACTATAATAGGGGTTATTACCATTACCAATATTACTGTTGTTAGTTCCAGATGCACCCAAAATCGTATAAACCTTAATACACATCTCAACATGTTTCCCGATAATAACCATGTCTGAGAAAGAATCTGAAGTACTGCCAAGCATATGTTAAAGATAAGGACCTCACAGGGTATTCATGAATAGATTAACAAACTCACGGTCTAAAAGGGGAGGTTGGCATTTCACATCTAGTCCATGTCACCTTTAGGTGTATTCCTTAAAGGATTCCCTTGTCTTCTATGGCATACTCTGAAGCTGAGCATGACTAGGTGCCATAACAACGTTGTAGTTATAATTCTTTAGGAAAACATTAACAAGTTCTCCCCAAGTGTTAACATGAGTCCACTCGAGTTGTTATACCACTCTAAAGGAGCCTCAGCTAGGCTGTCCTAAAAAAAGTGCATAAACAGCGGCTCATTATCAGCATAGGCAACCATTTTCCTGCAGTAAGAACGGAGATGAGTCTCTGGAAAAGTGGTTTCTTTATATTTGTAAAACTCTGGAACGTTGAACTTCGGAGGAATAACAACCCCACGAACCATACATATAGAAACAAACTTAAAACCAGGCTTCTTGGAAATCTCCATAGCCTTTAGATGCTCTTCAAGAGCACGATACATCTTAGCAGTTTCAGACATATCAGTAGTGAGATAATCCTGATGGTCATCAAGATCGATAACATTATGATGATCATCAACTATAACTTGAGGATTCCCTTTAGGAGTCCCCCCATTTGCAGTCTTAGGTCCCCCATTCTCAGAAGTAGCAGCATTGTCAACAAGTTTGGTGATATTCTTCCTGAGTTCTTTCTGCCCTGAATAACAACATGAAGAATCTCCATAAGCTGATTCATTCTTTGCCCCATTGTGTCCATTTCCTTACAAAGAGAATTATGATTTTGTTCAAATTGTTTCATGATTCTCTATTGACTATCTCGGGTGCGGTATGGATGTAGATAATTCTTCTTGTAAACTCTGGTAAGAAGAAGCGGAAACCTACAAATAAGAGGACCATTCTGAATAAAACCTGTGGTGCAAATGATATGAATGATATGCATGATTGTGCATGCAATGTTTGCCATTTCCAGGAAAAATCCTTGATTTTTTCATCGAGAACACAAGGCAACAAGATATAAACAAATCATCATTAAAGAAAGAGATTGCTTATTGTTGTACCCCAAAATTTTCCCTCTCATTTATCAAGATTATTCTCACAAGATCTCTCTGACTCAAGACTGGATTAGGGTTTGTTCAGCTCAAGACATCTCATCTTACACTGTTGACCCAAAATTAGGGTTTGAGTTTGCACAAAGATTCTTGGACTATAAATGCTTCATATGACTTTAAAACATCATTATAGACCCCTAATATTGCTCATGACAAGTTTCAAGCCTTGAACCACATTTCTGATTAGTCAATTCGATAGTTGACCTAAAAATCAGTTGTATTGGGGAAAAAGTCAAACATGGCCAATTTACAGTCAAACTTCATAATTTTTTATCAACATCAACATTTTAGACTCATATGTATCATTTGATCAAGTTTGGATTACAATTCCTCAAGAAATTTGATCAAATCATCAAAAGGGCAAAATGATCAAAATTAGGGTTTTGACTGAGGAAGGGCAATTTCTGATTTTAGACCTAACAAATGACCAATTGATTTGAAGCATGATTTTAAGGGTTCATTTGTATCATCTTGAACTAATTACATGGTTCAAAACATTTCAATTTCATTGGATAGACAGATGAAATTTGCAGTCAACTAATCAAAAGTCAACTGTATACTGAAAAGTCAAACTTTGACTTTTTGGTCAAAGTCAAGTGCCAAAGGTCACAATTCATCAAAACATGTCAAAATGTGAAACTTGTTCATCAAGAAATCAAGGATTGAAGATTATGTTTTAAAATTGGAAATTTTCTTAACTTTGAAATTTTTTTCAAAGTATAGAAAATTTCTTATTTTTTCTCAACTTTAAGCCATTTTTTCACCATGATATAAGATGATTCAAGGAAAGTTCCCAATATGAAAGTTGTAGACCTCCATGAAATCTACAACTTTGCTTAACACACTTTTCCCTAAAGATGCTTGGATCTCAAGATATAATTTTATGAATACATGCTAATGAACTAAATAACACAGTGAAATTTTGCCCTAATTTAGGCAGGTTTTGGACCCAACTTCATGGTAATTTTTCACCTAGTTCAAAGAGGAGTATTGAAATGCATTTCAAATATGAGTTATAGATCACAATGCGAGCTTTCCAAAATTTCCATGAACTCCTCAAGATCATTTTTTAGTAGGGAGAATCGAAGAGATGAAGTTGGAAATTTCTCACTTTGAATTCAAGCCATGTCATGAAGAACAAAATTCAAATTTGAACCTATGCTGCCTAATTCATGCTTTACAGGTCCCTAACTTCTTTCTCACTTCATAATTTAATGCTTACTCAGTTGACAAAGCTTTAATTCAAGCTCAAGAGCCTTTGTCCAAGTTGTAATTCCATAAATGGCATAAAGTGACCATTGTCATTTTGAAAAAGCTTCACTTTTGCAACTTTCTAACATAACACCTCTTGATTACTCAGGGCACCCCTGGCCCGACTATTTTCACATATTTTGTTTATTTTGTTTTATTTTCATTTTTACTTATTAACTATTTTCTTAAATACATAAAATCATGAAAAAATAATAAATATGGTAATATTGCATTTTTATTTTATTTTATTTTATTTTTTCACATAAAAAATATATTTTATCTTCAATATATACTAACTATCTTTCTTAAATAAATTTGTAAAAAATAAACTTAGATATATTATTATCTTTTCTTTTATATTTATATATATACTTGTAAATATTTATTTTAACATATAAAAACTAAATATTTTCATAAAATATTATTTATCATTTTAATACAAAAAATACACAAAAAGATAATATTTAAAGAGCTTTACTTTAATTTAGAAATTAGGGTTAACCCCTTTTGAAGAATTAATTTCCTCCTTGTATCTTTAGGATTAGGTTAAAATTCATTTTCACATAAAAAAATAAAACAAAATCTTTTCTTGCATGTACATAATATTGCATACTTAAATATTGTATTTGTTTATTCCAATATTCGTACAAATCCGATTTGGTTGTAATAGCTTATTTAGATTTACATTCTTGCAAATCCCCATTCAAATTTGTATTCCCCCCTCCCATAAATTATTGTAATACCTTAGTAATCTTTACATTACGCAATTTACCGCTTTACATGCCATGTTAGTAATTAGGGTTTGTATGGCAAGATCAAAACAAAACAAATAGAAAACCCTAAATCCAAGACAAAATCAAAGCATAAAAATAATACACTTGCACACAAGCACCCTTAGGGTTTCTCCACTTGGTTGCCTTATACAAAAATGACCATATTACGCATGTGAAGTATCTTGGCAAAACAAACAAATATAAGATCATAGTCCCTCGATGAAGCTATTCAAAGTTTCCTTACAAAATGATCTTGGTCCCTCAAAAATGCTAAGATACTTTGCAATATTGCTAATCATGGTTATACGATGATCCACGTCTGTCCCGTTTACATCCAAAGATAAGGTTGCTTACCAAATCAATGGTAAGACAACAATGTCAAAGGAATAGAAAATGCATAAGAAAGACATTTGAGTAGGTAGATTGCTTCTAGTTACTTGCTCTATTTTCAGACAACTATCCTTGCTATTTTCCAAAACAAACACACACATTTCCAAAAAATTTACAAACATTGAAACATTTTCAAAAAAGACAAACATCTTTGTATACATTCTTACGAACGAGAATCAATATAAAGATTGCCAAAACAATGGCCTCTTTTACAAAATACTTTCAAAACCACACTAAACACAATTTCAAACAACAAAAGCAGGTGATCTAGCAAGTAACTAAGAGCCCATGGAAAACCATGGATGAAAAGGGTGCTAATACCTCCCCTTTTCATAATCTATCCCCCGAACTCAAGAAAGCATCTCTAAAGGTCTTTCTTAAGCTTTTTCACCTTTCCTTTTGGATAAAAGAAAAGTCGGTGGCGACTCTTGCTAACCGCGATATTTGCAATCAATTGCAAAACCCTCAAGTCAGTTATCCCACCATATCACAGAACTGGCGACTCTGCTGGGGATAATTCTAAAAGTGGGGTTACCTTAGGGCTAGATCACATTTATTTGCTTACATTGTTTGACTTGTTTGCTTTACATTATGGTTCTTTATTTGGGTTTGAATCCTCCACCCGGATTTGGGAAACATTATAGGTAAATAGCAATACGTTGTGGAAACTGTGTGGGGTATACCGACATGGTCTAAGAAATAACTATGTTAGTGTGACATATTTGTGGGTACTAGTAGCGTTTGAGTCAATCAAAGAGAATATGGGGCCGTTGAGTGATGTCATGAAGCACTAATGAACCTCTAGAACCCTTTACTTGACCAACATGGCCTTTAGGATGTAGTGAGATGACCGACTTTGGTGCAGTCCAAAGTTGGTAGAGACTCGATACTACACTCATTGAGGGTTGGTTTCTTGGGATATTTCGGTCTCCATTAAAGAGGCTTGAGCTGAAACAATGACCAAGGAAACAATTCGATAATATTGAGCTCCTTAGAACTCGGTTACTATTATTAGGACAGGTTTAAGACAACTAAACTTCAAGAGGGTACTTACATATAAAACCCCATGCAAGCCTAAACTAAGAACTTGTTTGTTTTCTTGTATATACATACTTGTACATAACATCATGGAAATCATGAGCATCATATGCATCCACTTACCATTTCAAGGATTTAGGAGATTCATCTTTGTTCTTGTTTTGTAGGATATGGATTCACTCCGTAGGAAAACTATCCAAGTCAACCTTGTAAGAATTCCTCCCCAACTCAAGGAGCTAGCTTCAAGAATCCCTGAGAACTCCCCATTCACTGAGAGGCATGGTCGTCTACTCAACTTGGTCACCTACAACACAAAGGAAGATATGATGAAGGTGCTTTTCCAGTTCTTTGATCCTTTGCACCATTGCTTCACATTTCCCGACTATCAGCTTGTGCCTACTTTGGAAGAATTCTCTCAACTCTTGAGGATTCCCATTCTCAATCAAATACCTTTCAATGGTACAGAAAGAGACCCAAAGCCAGAAGAGATTTCTCAAGCTCTGCACTTGCACTCATCTGATGTCACAACCCGTTGGGAAACTAGAAGTGGTGTCAAAGGCTTCTTAGCAAAGTTCCTATTTGAGAAAGCCCAAAGTTGTTGGAATTCCTTAGACTTACAAGATTTTGAGGAAATTGTGGCTCTTCTTATCTATGGGTTGGTCTTGTTCCCCAATCCTGACCAGCTCATAGATGTGAGTGCCGTCAAAATCTTCATGTCACGTAATCCGGTGCCTACATTGCTAGGGGATATCCTACACTCTTTTCACACTCGCACAATGAGGAAAAGAGGTGTCCTTATGTGTTGCACTCCTCTCCTGGCAAGATGGTTTGTTTCTCATCTTCCCCAATCAGTCTTAAAGAATGAGCAAGGATTAAGGTGGTCACAAAGGTTAATGACGCTCAAACATTTGGATATTCATTGGTGCTCTCGATCCAAAGAGAATGTTATCATTGTTGATCATTGTGGGGAATTCCCTAATGTCCCTCTACTTGGCATTAGGGGAGGCATCACCTATAACCCATGTTTAGCTTTAAGACAGTTTGGTTATGCCCGAAGGGATGGCCCGCATGAGATGTTGATTCAAGGCTTAATATTCGACTACGACAATGACAATCAAGGTCTTCGCCAGAGATTCATCCGAGCATGGAGGATGCTAAACAAGGTGGATAGCAAGACGTTGAGGCACAAGAATTCCATCCCTCTTGAGCCTTACCTCAAGTGGGTACGAACTCGTTCTCAGAGTCTTATGATGCCTTATCCTTCCATTCTCCCGGTGATCATTGAGCCTGTTAAGGAAGGAGAAGTTCCATACACTATCCTACATCCTGACATGCCCACATCTCTTGAATACCTACAAAGGGATTGGATACAACTCAAAGGAGAGCGAGATACTTTCGAAGCCCAATTTTACGCCAGCGAGAAGAAGGTTTTGGAACTCACTAGGCTACTTCATGAGGAGCAGACTCTAAATGCCTACATAGCACCAAAGAGGATGTGCACTACTTTTTTATCTTAGAGTGTTGTATTATTTTTCCCAAGGGGCATTGATGTACTCAAACTCTATCTTATTAATATAACGTGTGTTTCTTTTTGTCTAAAACAAACTTGAATCTTTTAAAATCCTTGAAAACATTACATATGCACATATCGTTCATCATGGCATAAACAGGTCTTTTGCAACGAGTTTCCTCATTTCTCTACTGTTTATTTCAGTAAGATGGATCTCGAACAGACAGTCAAAGATCTTCAAGTTCAAAACACGCAGTTTCAACAGTTGCTCATGACCCTATCTAAGCGGCAAGAAGAGTTGAAGACTCTGTTAGCTGAAGAAAGAAAGAAGAAAACCAAGAAAGCCACTGGGGTTTTGAACATGGGGAGAAGGTTTCAGGGACAGACTAGAAGAACCTTGAATTTTGCAACCACTTCCGGGGAAGGAGAAGGGAAAGGAAAAGAAACAGCGGTCCTGTCAGAATCTGAAGAGGAGGAAGAGGAAGACTACTCCGAGGAACAGTATCCTCCAGCTGATGATAAGTACATACATCTTGAAGAGCGTTTGAGCGTTATGGAAATACAAAAGGTGCCAGGTCTAGACTTTGAAGAATTGGGATTACTATCGGGAATTGTGATCCCACCGAAGTTCAAAGTGTCGTTGTTTGCAAAATATGATGGGGTGTCATGTCCTAAGATGCACCTCTGATCATATGTGAGAAAGATCCAGCCGCACTCCGCTGATAAAGACCTATAGGTGCACTTTTTACAAGATAGCCTATTTGGAACACAACTAGATTGGTTTTACCAATTGGAAAGGGCCGACGTCCACAACTGGGAAGATCTTGCCGCAACCTTCTATAAGCAATACCAGTATAATGCAGATTTGGCGCCTACCCGTACTCAACTTCAGAGTATGGCCATGGTTTTAAATGAGGGTTTCAAGGATTACGCGCAGAAATGGAGAGATCTAGTTGGGAGAGTGCAACCCCCTCTGTCTGAAAGGGAGTTGGTGGATATGTTGTTAGGCACTCTATCCGGCCTTTTCTTCAACCATCTGATTGGAAGCTCATCTGCAGGATTTACTGAGTTAATACTAACCAAAGAGAGTGTGGAAGCTGGCATAAAAAGTGGAAAGATTCAGAAGGATTCATCTACCTCTACAGCTGTGAGAAAGCCTTTCATTGGAAAGAAGGATGTATTTGCTGTTTATCCACAAAGGAACTAAGGGAGAGTTGAACGCCGACCAATGGTAGGAGTTGTTATGATCCCAAAGCCTACATCTGATCAACCAAGAAGTAATCAACCGAGGGTGGAAAGGCCAGTCCGACAATTCACCAGAATCAATATGACTGTAGCCTAGGTTTTACCACATCTCCTGAAATCCAATTTGACAACTCTAAAGGAAGCTCCAAAGAACCCCAACACAGTGTCCCCTCATTACCACCCAAATGTTAGATGCGCATATCATTCTGAAAGTCCAGGTCACGACACTAACAATTTTTGGGCCCTGAAACATAAAATTCAAGACCTTATAGACGCAAAAGAGATTGAGTTTGATGCACCCGAGAAGCCAAACGTCATTTCTGCTCCCATGCATATACATGTCCATAACACTAATGCTATCGAACAAGATTTGTTTGTTACCTTAAGTTGATGAACTCTTGACTCCACTCCCAATCATTAAGATAAATTTGTTGAAAACTGGTGTATTCCCGAGTTGTAATGAAGACTGCCATCTTTGCTTATCCTCACCAATGGTTTGCCCTTTGTTAAAGACAGGAATTCAACGCTTGATAGACAACCAAGAGATTTTGTTTGAAAGTTCTCCTGTTTAACCTGTTCCTGTCGAAGACATTTCAATCATAACCATCTTCGCCAATCCTTCCAGGGTCCCCAAAAGACCCGTTAGGATTTCATCGGTTCCAAAAACTACTTCTCTTATAATCACAATGCCCGGGCCGGTCCCGTATGAATCAGACAAAATAGTGTCGTGGAATTACGGTGGAGACATCTACTACCATGGTATCAAACAAGATGGGTTGGCCGCCAAAGAGATGAGCTCTGAAGAAGAAGACTCTGACATTATTAATATTGCCGGAACCAGTAAGATTACCTGTAACGGTAGAATCTTGTCTCCAGAAATTGCCCCTCCAAAGGCAGTTTTTGGACCTGTGGCTGTTCCAAAGGTTACCTCCATACCAATAATCATATATGCAAGTGCACCTATTGACGAAGATGACACAACCCCTGCTGTTATCCCTACCAACTCTCGTACTGCTGAAACTCGAGGAAAAAGTATTCAAGAAGAGCTTGTCTAGACGAAGGCTCAACCACTGACTATCCCCGAAACCTCCAAGAAGGAAATGGAGGAGATCCTGAGAATAATAAAGAAGAGAGACTACGACGTAGTTGAACAGTTGGGGCAAACTCTCTCCAAGATCTTCATGTTGGCATTGTTGTTGTGTTCTAAGGAACATGCGAAAGCCCTGGGGAAGTTCCTAAAGATAGCCCATGTGCCTCAAGAGACATCGGCTGACAAATTTCAAGATTGCATGGCCAGCTTGATGGCGGATAACGGCCTAGGCTTCTCTAATGCTGATTTGACACCAAGGGGGAGAAAGCACAATGAGGCATTACATGTCTCTGTGGAATGTAGAGGAAAAACTCTGGCCCATGTCTTGGTGGACACTTGCTCATCTTTGAATGTTTTACCGAAGAAAGCTCTCAATAGATTAGACTGCGAAAGACTAACGTTGAAACCCAGTAACATAGTTGTGAGAGCATTTGATGGCTCAAAGAGGATGGTGCATGGGGAGGTGGATATCCACATAAAGGTTGGGACTCAAACTTTTAACTCAGCCTTCTATGTAATGGACATCCTCCCCTCTTACTCCTGTCTGCTAGGACGACCGTGGATCCATAATATCGGTGATGTCACCTCCATACTACACCAGATGCTGAAATACCCGGTCCATGGAAAGATTACCACTGTCCACGGAGAGGAAGAGTATATGATTAGCCACCTTAATTCCTTCCGGTATGTGGAATTGGACGGCGAGTTCATTGAAACTCCTTTTCAACATTTCGAAGAAGTCTCTCAAGAGGTAGCAGTAACCAAGACGGTATCCCAGATCCCCAAGATCACAAGACCTCCACTCCGGATGTCATCTCTGAAGGACTCCAAGGAAATAGTAGAGGAGGGTGGATGCACCATTTGGGGGAAACTTCTGGATATTCGGTATAAATCTGACAACTTTGGCTTAGGGTTTATTTCAAGTGCTCAGAAGGTTGTGTGTTGTGCCCGTGTTGGAGGGCCACCCTTGAAGATTAGCAACCGAGAGGTCAATGCAGTGGAAAATGGTGAAGAGGATTGCAGCTTGGAGGATTGGATATTTCCTACTGTCAATGGAGGACTTCTCAATTGGGAAGCCAGAGACTCTGTCCCAATAACTTTCATCCCTCAATAATTTATCTTTATATTTCTGTTGGACTTGTAATATTCATAAACAATTCGCACATTTAAAACCTTGTGTCTTGCCCGAGGCACAATGGTCCATTTGTAAGGGTTTTTATTTCATCTTCATATGACACTCAATGAATCATGGACGTTTTTTACATACCAACTTTTTATGCTCATTGTTATTCTTTTACATTTTATTCTTAAAGATGGCTATACCCTTACACACACTCACACTCACAAATGCAGGTACCCCTCTATTCCGGATCCCATGGGTAACGATATTGCTTGGCCTTTTGTGACTCTAAGGATCTAATATACCAAGTCGAAGACGAAGGTGAGGAAGATTGTTAAGTACCAGGGGAATTGGCCAGACTACTACAACAAGAGGAAAGAGCTATTCAGCCTCATGAGGAACCAGTGGATACAATCAACTTGGGTACTGAGGAGGATAGAAAAGAAATCAAGGTAGGTGCCAATCTAGAGCCCAGTGTCAAGGAGCGTCTGATTCAGTTGTTGCATGATTATGTTGAGATCTTTGCTTGGTCATATGAAGACATGCCAGGACTTGATGCAGACATTGTGGTACATCGTCTACCAACAAGAGAAGATTATCCACCAGTAAAACAAAAAGTCTGCCGCATGAGACCTGACATGTCAGAGAAGATCAAAGCGGAAGTCATGAAACAATTCAATGCCAGATTCTTGGCTATCACTTCCTATCCCCAATGGGTTGCCAACATTGTTCCCGTGCCTAAAAAGGACGGAAAAGTACGAATGTGCATGGACTATAGAGATTTGAATAGGGCCAGCCCTAAAGATGATTTTCCACTCCCCCCCCCCCCCCCCCCCATTGATATCCTGGATGACAATACGGCCCAGCACAAAGTGTTTTCCTTCATGGACGGATTCTCGGGTTACAACCAAATCAAAATGGCACTAGAGGACATGGGAGAAAACTACATTTGTCACACAGTGGGTCACATTCTGCTACAAGGTGATGCCATTTCGGCTGAAGAATGCTGGGGCAACCTACCAGCGTGCCATGGTATCTTTGTTTCATGACATGATACATCATGAAATAGAGGTCTACATAGACGATATGATAGCCCGATCACAAACAGAAGAAGAGCACTTGGATCACTTGCAAAAGTTGTTTGAAAGATTGAAGAAGTATAAGCTAAGATTGAATCCAAACAAGTGCATATTCGGAGTACGGTCTGGTAAACTCTTAGGCTTTATCATCAGTAACAAAGGCATTAAGGTCGATCCTGCCAAGGTTAAAGCAATACAAGAAATGCCTGCTCCTCGTACTGAGAAGGAAGTTAGAGGATTCTTGGGACGCTTGAACTATATTGCTAGATTCATTTCTCACCTAACAGCTACTTGTGAGCCAATCTTCAAACTATTGAAGAAAGATCAAGTAGTCAAATGGAATGATGAATGCTAGACTGCTTTCGAAAAAATAAAAGAGTACCTACAAGAGCCTCCTATTTTGATGCCACCAGTCGAGGGAAGACCACTAATCATGTATCTGACTGTTTTAGAAAACTCAATGGGGTGTGTACTGGGGCGGCATGACGAGTCTGGCCGAAAAGAGCACGCTATTTACTACCTGAGCAAAAAGTTTACTGACTCTGAAACCAGATATTCACTGCTCGATAAAACTAGTTGCGCTCTGGCATGGGCTGCTCGCCGGCTAAGATAGTATATGCTGACTCATACTACCTTGTTGATATCTAAGATGGATCCGATAAAATACATCTTCGAGAAGCCTGCTCTGTCTGGGAGGATAGCTAGATGGCAGATGATCCTAACAGAATATGACATACAGTATACTACCCAGAAAGCTATAAAGGGTAGTGTGTTGGCTGATCACCTTGCTCACCAAGCTGTAGAAGACTATCAGTCTATGAAGTTTGAATTCCCGGATGAAGACATCATGACATTAGACAACTGTGAAGAAATTAGGGCATATGACGGACCTAAACAAGGATCCCGATGGACTCTTTTCTTTGATGGGGCATCCAATGCACTTGGTAATGGTATCGTCGCTGTACTCATTTCTCTGGAAGGGTGTCATACTCCCTTTACTGCCAGACTTTGCTTCAACTGTACAAACAACATGGCAGAATACGAAGCGTGCATCTTTGGTCTTAAAGCTGCCATAGACTTGGGAATCAGATCTTTAGATGTGTTCAGAGATTCAGCTTTGGTCATCATTCAGATCAAAGGGGAATGGGACACTAAGCACCCAAACCTTATCCCTTACAAAGAACATGTTTTGACATTGCTACCACATTTTGAGAAGATTACCTTCGAGCATTTCCCGCGAGAAGAAAATCAGCTTGCATACGCTCTAGCTACAATGTCATCCATGTTTAAACTTAATTAGGATAATGAAGCTCCCCAGATCACCATCGAACGAATGGATGAACCAGCACACTGTCACGAGATTAATACTGAAGAAATAATGGACCAGCCTTGGTTTCATGAAGTCAAGAGGTATCTCGAGGCTCAAGAATATCCAGAAGGAGCTTCAATCAATGATAAAAAGTTCTTAAGGAGATTCTCTGTTAAGTTCTTCCTGAGTAATGGCATCCTATAAAAATGCAGTCATGACTCCATTATGCTCCGGTGTGTGGATAAGATTGAGGCAGAAAAGATCATGGCTGAATTACACGAAGGTACTTTTGGCACTCACTCCAGTGGGCATACGATGGCAAAGAAAATCCTACGGGAAGGCTATTATTGGTCTACCATGGAAGCAGATTTCTATCAACACTCTCGGACTTGTCATAAGTGTCAAATTTATGCTGACAAGGTGCACGTACATCCGGTTCCTCTGAATGACTTGACGCCTCCTTGGCCCTTCTCTATGTGGGGAATTGATATGATTGGAGAGATCAAGCCGAAATCCTTCAATGGACACCGCTTCATCCTAGTGGCCATTGACTATTTTACCAAATGGGTCGAAGCAGCTTCTTTCGCTTCCGTTACTAAGAATGTTGTTGCCCGCTTCATCAAGCAAAATCTCATTTGCCGGTACGGTATCCCGGAAAGGATCATCACTGACAATCATACAAATCTTAACAATACTATGATCACTGCCTTGTGCGAGCAATTCAAGATTCAGCATCTCAATTCTTCCCCCTATCAGCCAAAGATGAATGGTATTGTCGAGGCTGCAAATAAAAACATTAAAAAGATCATACAAAAAATAACAGTCACATACAAGGACTGGAATGAGATGCTACCATTCGCTCTCCACGGGTATCGTACCACGACTCGCACATCAACTGGGGCAACACCCTATTCTTTGGTATATGGCATGGAAGTTGTTTTGCCTATCGAGGTTCAGATTCCCTCTCTGAGAATTATGAAGGATACAGGTTTGAATGAGGACGATTGGATCCAAACTCGACTTGATCAACTGAACTTAATCAATGAAAAGAGACTTACTGCTGCTTGCCATGGTCAAATGTATCAAAAACGAATGATCAAGGCTTTCAACAAGAAAGTCAGACGCCAGGTATATCAAGTTGGGGATCTAGTGGTCAAACGTATCATTTTTCCGCAAAGTGATCCCAGGGGCAAATGGACTCCTACCTATGAAGGACCATTTGTAATCAAGAACATATTCTCTGGTGGGGCAATGATTTTGACCACCATGGATGGCGACGACCTGCCACACCCTGCGAATGCAAACATAGTCAAAAGACACTACGCATAAGAGACCCGTTAGGTTGACACACCTAGGAAAAACAAGGGCATCCCGGCGAACCAAAAAGGTTCGGGCAAAAATTAGGGATAAAAAAAATAAAAAAAATTGTACACCCGGCAAGTTGAAAACCCGAAAGGGCGACTTGGGAAAAAAAGGGTTTCCCGGTGGACTGAAAGCCCGAAAGGGCGGTCCAGGAAAAAGTTAGGGAATTAAAGCGTATGACTATGTCCCGTCGGATCACCTAATGGACAACACTTGACTTCCACTGACAAAATTCAGAGTTTCTGATCAATTCAATGATCTTCGGAAGAAGCAACAAATAGACAAGATATTCGGAGATATAAAGGCTATAGCAGAATGGGAACCCCATGGGATTATTACACATATCTATCTTTCTTTGTATAAATTTTTCTTGTTTTATGGCACCATTCTCCTACTAGAATGTTTGTCTCCTTTGTACAAAATACTTATTCAAAGTAAATACAAAGATATCTCTTTGAAAGTGAAAAAACTATTTGTCTTTTCCTTATGATTGTATTTGGTTTGCAAAAACGTCCAATGATTCATTGATGAACATATGCATTTGAACATAACTACTGTTTACAAATAAACAAAATAGGAAAGATAATTACTGATAGTTTGAAAGAACAGGAAAACGTCTCTAGGCTATTCCATAAAGCAATCCCCACAGTACGTCATTTAGATCCCCAGCGGAACTAAAACTTCAAATTATTAATCCCCAGTAGAGATCGTCAAATTTCCCAGGATTCCTCAAGCAGTATATGGCATTACCCTCACAACGGAATTTACTTCCCTCAACAAGAGTTTGTTAGTACTTCAACTTCAAGACATGAAGAATTCACATATCCTCATCAGCGTTCAAGGATTTATTTTCCTCGATCAAACGGTAATACAGCAAATCAGCTTACATGCGCATACATTACATACACATATTATAAACATTGATAAAGCAAATACATTGCATCAAACATTTCATACAATACAACTTTGTTTCCCCTAACATTTTAACCTTTTCTGGATAAGATTAAACAGCTACCATTAACCATATGCAATCAGATACAGTACGGATACGCTCCAGACACGGATGCCATTTTAATACTCATTCAGATTTCAAATTCAGATACAGTTCAGATACGCTCTAGACACGAATGTCATTCTGATACTCATTCAAATTCAGACTTCAGATACAGTACGGATACACTCCAAACACGGATGCCATTCTGGTACTAAGTCAAAATCAACTTTCAGATACAGTTCAAACATGCTCCAGACACAGACTCCGTTCTGATACTCATTCTTTCAGCTTACAACTTACAGCTCAACAAACATTCTTGGATAGCATCTACAAGCCCATCTCCAACAAAATTCTATCACTTCTCAAAATGGCATCTTTAAGATCATTCCCTTAACTACACATCGTCGAGTGCAAATTTCTAGGCACTCTATTGTCCAATCATTCTCTCACCTTCGAGCCACGAATGGCAAAACTCGCCAATCTAACTCTTCAGGTTTAAGAAGATTGAACAGGGGAAGCTGTTGTACCCCAAAATTTTCCCTCTCATTTATCAAGATTATTCTCACAAGATATCTCTGACTCAAGACTGGATTAGGGTTTGGTCAGCTCAAGACATCTCATCTTACACTGTTGACCCAAAATTAGGGTTTGAGTTTGCACAAGGATTCTTGGACTATCAATGCTTCATATGACTTTCAAACATCGTTATAGACCCCTAAGATTGATCATGACAAGTTTCAAGCCTTGAACCACATTTCTGATCAGTCAATTGGACAGTTGACCTAAAAATCAATTGTATTGGGGAAAAAGTCAAACATGGCCAATTTACATTCAAACTTCATAATTTTTATCAACATCAACATTTTACACTCGTATGTATCATTGGATCAAGTTTGGATTACAATTCCTCAAGAAATTTGATCAAATCATCAAAAGGGCAAAATGGTCAAAATTAGGGTTTTGACTGAGGAAGGGCAATTTATGATTTTAGACTTAGCAAATGACCAATTATTTGAAGCATGATTTCAAGGGTTCATTTGTATCATCTTGAACTAATTACATGGTTTAAAACATTTCAATTTCATTGGATAGACAGATGAAATTTGCAGTCAACTAATCAAAAGTCAATTGTATACTGAAAAGTCAAACTTTGACTTTTTGGTCAAAGTCAAGTGCCAAGGGTCACAATTCATAAAAACATGTCAAAATGTGAAACTTGTTCATCAAGAAATCAAGGATTGAAGATTAGGTTTTAAAATTGGAAATTTTCTTAACTTAGAAATTTTTCAAAGTATAGAAAATTTCTTATTTTTTCTCAACTTTAAGCCATTTTTTAACCATGATACAATATGATTCAAGGAAAGTTCCCAACATGAAAGTTGTAGACTTCCATGAAATCTACAAATTTTCTTCACACACTTTTCCCTAAATATGCTTGGATCTCAAGATATAATTTTATGAATACATGCTCATGAACTAAATAACTTAGTGAAATTTTGCCCTAATTTAGGCAGGTTTTGGACCCAACTTCATTGCAATTTTTCACCTAGTTCCAAGAGGAGTCTTGAAATGAATTTCAAAGATGAGTTATAGAGAACATTGCAAGATTTCCAAAATGTCCAAGAACTCCTCAAGATCATTTTTGAGTAGGGAGAATCAAAGAGATGAAGTTGGCAATTTCTCACTTTGAATTCAAGCCATGTCATGAAGAACAAAATTAAAATTTGAACCTATGCTGCCTAATTCATGCTTTACAGGTCCCTAACTTGTTTCTCACTTCATAATTTAATGCTTACTCAGTTGACAAAGCTTTAATTCAAGCTCAAGAGCCTTTGTCCAAGTTGTAATTCCATAAATGGCATAAAGTGGCCATTGCCATTTTGAAAAAGCTTCACTTTTGCAACTTTCCAATTCTTGAGCATTGGACTTGTCTTCTCTGCACACACAAGTCTTACAGGCCTAAAGAAAATTTTACAAATCTTATACCAACCCCAAGCAAACCAGTACAAGCAGGTGAAGACTTGTCTCTTCACTTTGCTTCAAAAGCACGAAAGTGTGCCAAAAGGCTAGAACTCATAAATCTGTTGGAGAGATGACTTGAAACCTATCCCATACTAATAAAAAAAGACATTACAACTAGAAACACCATTGCTAAGGGCCTAAAACACAAAAAAAAAAAACACTCCATATCACCAAAAAACTGTCAAAACTTGCAGTTTTTACATAAGCATAGCAATCCATCATTTGGCTCGTGCGTTTCAAGTTTTAACCATCAAAACACTTTACCTACTTCATATCTAAGAGATCCAGACCATCATCCCTGCACTGGAACACCTCCTTCTTCATCTGCCATTTTTTTTTCAAAGCTTGCAGGTTGACTTGGATAGAGAGTTCCAGGCACTTCCAAAGTAAGGCAAGAGTTGGAACACACTCAGGGAGGTTCAAGCAAGCTCAAGCAATCATCAGGCCTTCAAAAACTCACTCAAACTCCATTCACGATTTCAACTGAAAGAGGTAAAAATCTCAACTTCTATCTCTTCATACAGGCATCCATTGGCCACGATTTGTGAATAAACAATGTAGACACCATTACTACAAAGTTGTACATATCCATAACTTGTATTTATTTGGCCTGAGTTGAGAGAATTTTGAAGTTCAAATTCCTGTAAAAATTAGGTTTAAATTTAGGGCTTTTAAAATTCATTTTGATCTTTGATTGTTAGCTTACATGATTTACATGGTTAGAATCGTGATACAAAATGCTAAAACATTCATGTTATTAGTTTCCATTTTTATTGAGAGATGAGAAAGTTACAGAGCATCTGGCTGGTTAGAGGAAGTAGATGAAGTACAGGGCCATGGAAGCGTTTCATGTTATGTTGTTTTTGTTTCACATAAATCAACAGATGTATAGCCACCCTAGTGGCAAGGTAGCGCGCTGGTGAGGCCCAGGTCATGGGTTCGAACCTTGGCGCTACCTTTTGTTTTTCATACTTTTCCATTGTCACTTTTTTTGTTGTTTTTGCAGGTTTGGGCCTTAACGTTGGGCTTAGCTTTTTTTTTTCTAACATAACACCTTCTGATTACTCAGGGCACCCCAGGCCCAACTATTTTCACATATTTTGTTTATTTTGTTTTATTTTCATTTTTGCTTATTAAATATTTTCTTAAATACATAAAATCATGAAAAAATAAAAATATGGTAATATTGCATTTTTATTTTATTTTATTTTATTTTTTCACATAAAAAATATATTTTATCTTCAATATATACTAACTATCTTTCTTAAATAAATTTGTAAAAAATAAACTTAGATATATTATTATCTTTTCTTTTATATTTATATATATACTTGTAAATATTTATTTTAACATATAAAAACTAAATATTTTCATAAAATATTATTTAATATTTTAATACAAAAAATACACAAAAAGATAATATTTAAAGAGATTTACTTTAATTTAGAAATTAGGGTTAACCCCTTTTGAAGAATTAATTTCCTCCTTGTATCTTTAGGATTAAGTTAAAATTCCTTTTCACATAAAAAAATAAAACAAAATCTTTTCTTGCATGTACATAATATTGCATATTTAAATATTGTATTTGTTTATTCCAATATTCGTACAAATTCGATTTGGTTGTAATAGCTTATTTAGATTTACATTCTTGTAAATCCCCATTCAAATTTGTATTCCCGCCTCCCATAAATTGTTGTAATAGCTTAGTAATCTTTACATTACGCAATTTACCGTTTTACATGCCATGTTAGTAATTAGGGTTTGTATGGCAAGATCAAAACAAAACAAATAGAAAACCTTAAATCTAAGACAAAATCAAATCATGAAAATAACACACTTGCACACAAGCACCCTTAGGGTTTCTCCACTTGGTTACCTTATACAAAAATGACCATATTACGCATGCAAAGTATCTTGGTAAAACAAACAAATATAAGATCATAGTCCCTTGATGACGCTATTCAAAGTTGCCTTACGAAATGATCTTGGTCCCTCAAAATTGATAAGATACTTTGCAATATTGCTAATCATTATTATACGATGACCCACGTCCATCCCGTTTACATCCAAAGATAGGGTTGCTTACCAAATCAATGTTAAGACAACAATGTCAAAGGAATAGAAAATGAATAAGAAAGACATTTGAGTAGGTAGATTGCTTCTAGTTACTTGCTCTATTTTCAAACAACTATCCTTGCTATTTTCCAAAACAAACACACACATTTCCAAACATTTTACAAACATTGAAACATTTTCAAAAAAGACAAACATCTTTGTATACATTCTTACGAACGGGAATCATTACAAAGATTGCCAAAACAATGGCCTCTTTTACAAAATACTTTCAAAACCACACCAAACACAATTTCAAACAAAAAAAGCAAGTGATCTAGCAAGTAACTAAGAGCCCATGGAAAACCATGGATAAAAAGGGTGTTAATACCTTCCCTTTTCATAATTTACCCCCCGAACTCAAGAAAACATCTCTAAAGGTCTTTCCTGTGCTTTTTCACCTTTCCTTTTGGATAAAAGAAAAGTCGGTGGCGACTCTTGCTAACCGCAACATTTGCAATCAATTGCAAAACCCTCAAGTCAGTTCTCCCACCGTATCACACTCATATCATAGGAATAAGCCATCCATACATAAGAACCTTAAGACTGAGTTTATACATATAAAATCAAAAGGAACCCGTCCACCAAATTTGGTGGTGATCTTAACAAGTACAAAGAGATCAAAAAGGAATGAGAAATATTGTCTAACTCCAAACTGAGATTTGAGTTTTTCCAATTCTTCAATCTCTTGAGCCAACTAGGCACCTCCACCCATCAGTTGGGCTTCAACTGCTAGCTTCTGATAATCTTTCTTCTTTAGCTGAATCTTGAGCTCGTCAATCTACATTTGATGACTTTGGACCTGCCTTTCCAAACTTTCTCGCTGTTTGCAAGCTTCCTGAGATTTAGATTCCTTTTCTCAAAGTTGCTTCTTCAAAGATTTGAATTCCTCTCTATGATAGGCTTGAATTTTTTCTTTGGACACCCGAAGACTTTCAAGCTTCTGCTGACTCTTTGCATGATAGACTTGAACCGTTCCCACGGCATCTGTCTGAACTGGAATGCAAGAACTTTCGAATTATGGCCTCTTCAGTTGTTAAAGAAGACTGTGCTCTTCCAACACTTGTCTTTCATCTTATCTTCATGCAACATTCTCTTTTTATCTTTGACAGTAAAAGAAAATTTCATACCTTTCTCCTGTTTTTCCAATTCTAATTTAAGACAATCAGCTTTTGCCTGCTTATAGAACTCTATTGGCACAAACTTGGATGCACCTGGAACATGATGTTGACTAGGTGATTCATGAGGAAATGACTGGTTGACTGCGGCATCTAGTGCTAACTGACCACTAGCTGGCGGATTAAAAGTAGGCTACAGATCTAACGGTGCTTCTTTATTGAAAGGAAACAACATCACCTTCACTCGATTCTTGACCCACTGCACATATGGATCGAGGTCTAAGCATCCTCTCTGACAAAAGAAAGTTGTCCCTTGCCGATGAACATGACTCAAGGCCCTTCTCACCCTCGCTAGCAAGATAGGATTTTCACCTTTGCCTAAATAAACAGTTTCTTCCATTTCTCGCTAGCTGACGTCGGGCTAAGATAGGGTTATAATTGATACAATCCTTAGTCCCTATGAGCGGAACATTGGGAAATCCTCCACAACTTATGATGATTTATCTTACGCCCCTTATGTTGTTCCAGATGACATCATAAGAAGTAAGATTCATAATCCTTCACGACCAAAAGATAATATCATCAGAGTCAACAAATGGTCCTCTAGTAGGCATATGCAGCATAAACCATTTGTAAAGAAGAGGAATGCAGCATAGAGTTTTGCTTACATGCTTGATTTTCATTTCTTTTGCAGTCCTCTGATGATTTCTTCTCAAGATTAGCTTAGTTAACGGTTGAGAGAATTTCTTTAGATGCATTTGTTCTTCATATTTTTAATTTTTGTTTTTAGAAACTTGATGCTTTTCTGATAAAACAAATGTTTTAAATTGCTTTATTTCCTTCATTTCAATCTATAGCATTCATAGGTTTTCTCTTATTGAGTCTCTCTACACAGTTAAGTGTTTGATTCAAAAATCAATAACAAAGTCAGGCTCTAATACCAATTGAAGGTAGAGAAAAAAACAAGAAAGGGGGGTTTAAATTGGGTTTTAAAAACTTTTCCCCTTTTAAAAACTATTTGATAAACCTATGAAGGAATATAGAATGATAGAAATATAAAGAAACAAATTTAGTTTATGCAAGTTCACCTCTAACTAGGCTACATCTTGTCCACCCTCCTCGTGTGATTTTTCCTTAAACAAGGACTTAATACACTATAACCAAATCTGAATACAATTCGCAATAATAAGTCCAATTAACCATGCTGACAACCCTAACGAGTTCAGCTGTCC
Source organism: Vicia faba (assembly GCA_948472305.1). NCBI lineage: Eukaryota > Viridiplantae > Streptophyta > Magnoliopsida > Fabales > Fabaceae > Vicia > Vicia faba. Next base: position 699,049,199 of record OX451737.1, read on the forward strand.
TTATTGCCAATTCTGCATAGATCGCGGCCAATGCCTTCTTGAGACTCCTGACTTAACCAAGTCTCTCACGGAACAATACAATGATAAATTCAGTGATCTCCACGAGATATAATGATCATTGACCCCTTAAGAAATCTGACCAACCTGGTCTTTCTTAACAGGATTTCATCAACGATGACCACAACCAATGTTTTCCCAAGTATCCGATCTTCACTAGATCGCTCGAGGCAAAACCAATTCTAAACATAATTGTATTTTTGGAGAATACATGAGTGCTTCTTAACAAGCATATTACTCCTAATTTAAGTATATATTGTTTAACATAATTTGGAGCAACAACTCTTATGTTCAAACAATTCACATGAAAAACTTAAGCTAAAACACAATATGAGAAACAACTCTTGTGTTTACACGATTCTACAAAGATGAATATAGTCTAAGTTTGAGTGTAGCATCTTGTAGTCTTCTTGTCTTCATCTTCTTTGTTGAGCGAGTTATGAGCAATAACTCCTTGCTTCTTCATATTTCTAATAATATGTATTTGATGAGAATTTGAGTATCATCTTGTAGAATTATTCTTCTTAATCTTCTTCCTTTATTGAGAAAATTATAAGAAACAAATCCTTTCTTCTTGTTTATTTTCATATCTTCTTTTTATTTCTATCTTTCTTTTTTGTTAGCTTTAGCGTGTTTAGTGTAACAGCTCCAACAACATTTGCTTCCATCGCTTTCCAGCAACTTTACTTCACTTCATTGATCTCCTTTTATATTTAAGATTGGTTTTGAACAATATGAAACATCACTTTCATTAGCCTGCTTCTTGTAGTTGTTAGCATGAAATGTGGGAGACAAATTATTTGAATAGTACAACCAATATCATGATAATGGAATTTGTGGTGTACTAATTGTATTGTATTCTTCTTGACTAAGTTTCTTGATCTTTATATTTTGATGATGTACTTTTGATTCTGAAGTATTAAGCTTGGAAGAGATCAATTACTTTTTCTTTGTTCTTCTAATGATTAACTGATGAGTAGTTCAGAAAATACTTTGTTGTTGTAGCATAGGAACATCAGAGTTATAAGAACCATGTCTTGTCTTTAGAAATAATAGCAACAACCTTTCTGAAACACGAAGTTTGACTTATGATCTTAGAACTAGTCTTGAAGACGTAGTTCTGATATGATCTGAGAGATGAATATTAAGTGATAACATGTTTCATTTAAGAATCTTTCAATAGTAGATTCTTATCTTCAGATATATATATAAGCAACAACTTATCTGAGAAACAAGTCTTGTCGTTGTAGGCGAAATCTTTTCTTATGTTAATATCAAAAGCTTTTTTGATGTTTAGATCTTGAAATCAGATATTATGGTAATAACATTTTTTATTCTCAAGTCTTTGATTTCTTGAGCTTTGATTCTTTTCTTTCTGGATTGATTTCTGATTGAAGAATGATTATAATCCAAAAGATTCTTCTTTGCTGTAGAGTCAGAGTCTTTCTGATATTTAAACATTGTCTTCAGATATATAAGCAACAACTTTTCTGAGGAACAACTTCTTTGAGTGAAAGATTTTCTGATCCACTTCGTCTTAATCTTGATTTCTAGTAATCAGCTATCTTGAGCTGCATATTTGATGTCTCATATCTAAAGCAAAAGTTTATATCAGTACATCTAACTTTCACGTTGAATTCCTTCTTGTTGATCTTTTAAACTCTGGTCTTTGAATTGAGTTGGAAGAAACAGCTTATGTAATCTACTTCTTGGTTTCTAATCTTTAATAATTTTCTCTAGATATCTGAGATCTCCGTTTCTGATATCTTGAGAGTGGTGCTTTCTTGAGAACATACCTGATTCCCTTTCGTATGAACATTCAACATTCCTTAGAATTGATGATGTCTCTTTAGAAATTTTCACAATAGTTCTTCTAGTGAGTGCACTGCTATTTTTGATGATAGTTATCTTCTGATGAGTATTACTTCTTCTTAGTAGATAGACTTGAGAAGATATCATCCTTTGATCTTGCCTTACAATGGACTATATGATGTTGATTAGAAATGAGTCCATAATATCCTTATTTCTTTGATCCTCTCTTCTTGATGGAATAATTATGATGTTGAAGAAAAGTGTGCATATTCCATAAAATATCTGAGTCTTCAGAGACTTGACTTTGTCTTCAGAATTATGAGCAGCAACTCTTATGATGAACATATCTTGTCTTCTGATCCATAAGTAGAAACTTTCTCTTCATGTGTTTAGAATCTTCACTTTGCCTTCAAAATTATATGCAACAACTTTTCTAATGATCAAGTCATGACTTTTGATCTTTGCGTTGGAAGCTTGTTTCTTGTAAAATCTTGATTTCTGATCTTGAAGCAGCAACTTATCAAAAATTATTTCTCATCTTGACTTGTGACTTCAAAAGCAGCATCTTGTTGAGAAGTACACATGTGATCCTCTTTCTCGAGAACCTTAAACATTCTTCCGAACTACTGATGTTACTTAAGAAGTGGATGTGAACAATTTTTCGGATGTGCTTGGTGTATCTCTTATTCTCCAGACAACAGTTCTGAATCAATTAGAATTTCTTATTCGCACACTCAAGAAACTTATTACAGCTAAAATTGTTCTACATAAAATATATGCATTGTTATCATCAAAACATAGATATTTAAACACATATCTAAATCTTGTTCTAACACAAATTATATTGAGTATTCAAGGGTTATTTTTTAAATTGCCTTGTGGGGGAAGTTTTGGTATTAACTGTTTGGTCGGGGTTTCCAACTATATTCCTCCTTGTGACTTGTTCAATCTTAGAAGAAGCATGTTCAATGGAATGAAGAATGTCATTTCAAATGTTGTAACATTTTTCAGCAGTCAAAGTTTTGAAAAGAGAAAAGTTTGAACAAGGGTGTGTCTTGCTGTCATTAAGTGTTAAACTATTTCTGATGAAGATTTTATCTCATTCCAATTACACTTTCATTGACTGATTTATCATTACAAGCAAGGTTTTTGTTACAATCAAAGTAACTCATCTTGTATTTATATGATCTGCTTCCTCCCATTTCTCATATAATGTGTTTCAACATGAGCAAATTCTCCAAAGATACTGATGTCAAGAAAGTTTATTTGTTGGAATTCAACAAGGATAAAAGAGGTGATCTTAAGAAGGTTGGGTTCAACATTACAAGAAATGTTGTAACATCAACATGTGCTTTTGCTTGATTCAAATTCAGATGCTGATAAAGACTAGGTTAATTTTAGTAACTCAGGAGGGAGAATTGGATAGCTGGTAACTTCTATCTTGTACATATTTTTTTGGGGTCAGTTTTTAATTTTTTTCTTTGAAGATTCTTCTTGATTTTTTTTTGTTTTTTTTGTTTTTGTTTTTTCTATTTGGAAACTTAGACTTACTCTTAGCTTCCTTGGGATATTTTTTGGGAAGAAACTTAGACCTACACTTTGTTTCTTTGGGTTTGTTTGTTCTTTTGAATCAGTCATGCTTGAGGAAGTTGTTTTTCCTTAACTAAGTATGATGCTTCTTGTTCTGCATCATTTTATAGAGTTTGTTTTCTTGTTGTCTTTAATCAATTCTTGCCGATTTTGATTCTCCATGTATCAGTTCTTTTCACTCATCTTTTGTTGATTTTTGTCTAAAAAGGGGGAGAAAAGGTTATATTGTATAGGTCAGGTGTTGTTTCTTGTTTCATGCAACACTTTAGAGGGAGGATGACAGTCCATCGTGTGAGTTTCGAGTATGTTCTTGCAGTTTTTTTGTAAGGATGTTTAATAGGATGTTCTAACATTCTGCCTGTTAATGTGTTTCCTTGTATTGTTGTGTCTTATGTTCTGAGTTAGGAGTATGGATGTGTCCTGTGTTCTGAGTTATCCGCAGTTGAGGTCTGGTCCTATTAGTCTTCACCTGGAAAGTTCAGGATGAAAAATCGGGATTGTGTTTGAGGGTAAGTGTCTCTTATCTTCTTCCTCGTGTGTAAAGTTTACATGATAAGCATGTAGCTTGTGTTTGTATTATGTGGTTTTATTCCTCTTCCCGTGATTATTTGGTCTTTAGTTGTTTTAGCCAAAAATTTCCAAAGGGGGGGATTGTTAGTACCATAGTTTTGTGGATTGGAAACATTTTGCTAAAACATGGTTTTACCAGATGTTGAACAAGATGTTATGACATCGTGTTTTTTTATGCAGTGGTCAAGGTGCTATTCTTTTTAAATCTTGACATATTTGATTTTATTCTGTTATATTTACTTTGGATATATATCAGAGATTTACGCAGGTCAAGAATATTTATTTTGGAACATGTTTCATATCTCTAGTTGTATAAAAAAAATACTAATTTGGGGCTTGAGACATATTAGGAAACTATGTATTGGTGGTTCCAAGATTTAAGGACATTTTCTACACAATAGGTGCAGCACTCAGCTTGTGGATCAAGAAACTTCTGGACTCAGAATATCGAAGCACATGGACTACATAGTTGTATTTAAAGGAGAATCCTGACCGAATATAATTTAAGTTTTTTACAATTGTAAAATTATGGGAAGAATAAGTATTAGGTTTTGAGAGTCTCTTGTGTAGTTTGTAAGTCACCCAAGTATCTCTTTATACTATGTGGTCGAGTGATTTTTGCTTGACTGTTAGTAAAGTATTATCCTCATTTATAAGCCTTTAGGAAATGAGTGGAGTATTGTTCTCACTCAAAGCTTTTAAGCGATAGTTTGAGTTATTATAATGGAAGAATGATCTTCTAAATTGATTCGTATTTATATACATCCCCTGTGACTTGGATAGGATTTTTATCAATGTGGTGATTGGAAGTGAGATGTTGATTTCTCAGACCTAGGGAGGATCTAGGTAGAAGTTGCATTGGGTAGGGATTAGGCGAGAAGTTGTAAACTTGGGACTAGTTTAGCTTTGAACTAATACTGCTTATAGTGGACTTCTTTCCTGGCTTGGTGTCCCTCAGAATAGGTGACGTTGCACCAAACTGGGTTATCATCTTCATATGTTATTTATCTTTCTATAGTCTTATTTTTTGTATCATATTCAGCTTGATTTATTTGGTTTGTTACCAGATGTTGTAACATTTATCTCGGCATCTTATGCTGTGATGCAGGTTTTGATGAGTAGTGTCAAAGATACTCTTCTAAATAAAAATAAAATGATGGTTCCCCGTAATCACTAAAATAGGCAGTCATCATCTTTCAAAAGAAAATCCCGCTAAGTCAAAACCTATGAAGAAGACTTGAGAAAAAAACTAGGGCATCCCGCTGACTGTAATCACAAGAAACAGTTCAGGAAAAAGGTAGGGATAATAAAATAAAAAGAGGGTTCGCTACAAATCCTCAACAAAAAGAAAATATTACAAAAAATGACTACCTCCTCAAACTAATCTTCAATATCTGAACCATCACCGGAATATTATGGCAAAGATTCCAGACTCAATTGGGATTTAAAACGCATAATTAACTAAGTATAGGATTGAAGAAAATCATGAAGAATGGGTTGGGTACAAATAAATTTCGAGCCTTTATCCTTTGTTTCTTAAACCGTGAACCAGGCCACACTACAACTCTTAAAAGTCCTAGCCGAAGCATAGGTTAGTTCGAAAGCATACTGTTACAAAAGATATCCTGACTCCTGTAAGGTTTACTATAAATCCTGAGTTGAATTTCATATTCTTACAAATTTATGTTTGTTTACTAAAAATGCATTTTTAAAACTTCAAGACATACATAAGTTTTACATTATTTAAATGCCATTGTTTGCAGATGACTAATCGTTCGACAGCAGAGAAATTTGCACGATGAAAATTCAATGAACGGAAATCCTCTCAATGGATAGAATCACCTCAGATGGAAAGACATTTCCAGTAACAGGCCTTTCATAATCAAGGGGCGTGACATGGTGTATAACTAATCTGGGGGCAGTCGAGTCAAGATTCGAGGAATCTCTCAAAAGTGCCAAATAGCCAGGGGGCAGACCTCCGTCTGAATCACTTGGGGAATTGAACATGTGTTCCAACAAAGGGCCACGTGCGATCAAGCAAACATCTTTCTGGCAGTGCTACAAAACTTACTACTATGGACAGTGACAATTCTCTGCACCCTGTGAACACGGGCATAGTCAGAAAAAACTACGCATGAAGAAAAAAAGACCCGCTAGGTGGATTGATCGAGGAAAATATAAGGGCATCCCGGGGAACCAAAAAAGTTCGGGCAAAACTTTGGGATATAAATAAAACTGTAGACCTGGCAAGTCGAAAACTTGAAAAGGCGGCTTGGGAAAAAAAGGGTATCCCGATGGACTGAAAATATGAAAGGACGATCCATGAAAAAGTTAGGGATTAAAGCGTATGACTATGTCACGTAATCTCGTCACTTATTTATCAGTAGAAGACTTACCACCCTGATCAGCATTCAGCAAAGGATTTAGAAGTTAAGATATGTTTAAGTTTCCACGAATCCCCACAGAGCCACTGCCATTAGATTATCCCCACAAGGTAATTCTCACAACTTCATACATTCCCTGCAATTTCTCCAGTATATCACTCTGGCTGATAAAGGAGTATGATCTTCTCCCCGGAAATGTCACCAGCATACAGGATCCCAAACATTACAGTCCATGGGAATTCCTCTCCCCAGTTGAGTTTTCAAAACTATAAAAGCCTCTGTAGATTACTTCTCTTCAGCAGAGCACATTCTCCTCGACAAAGAGCTTCCCTCGACAGGATATTCCTCCATCGCCAGGGTTTATTTCCCCAATAGGGTTTATTTTCCCAATAGGATTTATCTCCCCAGTGAGGTCAAACCTCCCCATCTTGAGTTTGCTACTCAAATGACAATGAGTCACCGGCAAACTCCCTTCCCAAATGAAGTCATCACTATCCCCAGAGAGTTGCCACTGAATCTAAAATTGGATCAAATATAAGTCAACTTTATCCTCCTCAGACGAACTAGAAAATTTTCCATCGATGTTATCCCCGATCAGGGTATACAAAGAATTATAACTCCCCTGTAGAGCAAAGAACGACCAAAGTTTTGAAATCATCTCCCCCAAGCAGGAATTAACACTCTCTAGCAGAGTTTCCTCAGAAAGCATAAATCAATGTTTCCTAGTGGAGTTATCCTCAAACAACAAGTAAGAGTCCCCATTGGAAACAATCTCCCAGAAGATCAAAGTTTCACATACTCTTCATCCCCAACGACAATAAGGGATTTATTTTCCCCAGACTAAGATGCTGCCCAAATTTCAAAAACATTACATATTCATACATCATTTACAAAATATCAAAGCATATGCATACGAAATGTATACAACACATTCTCATTTATTTTGAGAAAATCATTATGTGATGCATTTCATACATCATGACATTGCATACAACTAACTATTTACCTTTTCAGGAAAATATAAATCAACAAGACTAATATCATCAACTATTGGAAGGACCAGACAGTCTTATCAAAGACAACGTCATCTGGATTAGATTAAATCGAACCAATGATTTATTCTGATACTTCTCCCAGTAGACATTCTTCTGGCTCAGCTTAGATCTGGTGTAGATCTATTTTGATACTTCTTCCAAATAAAGACATTTTCTGGCTCACATTAAATCAACCAAAGATTTATTCAGATACTTCTTCCAGATAAAACCAAGCATAAATATCTACTGGCTCATATTAAATTGACCAAGATTTACTCATATACTTCTTCCCATAGACCTTTTCTGGCTCAGATTAAATCGACCAATGATTTATTCTGATACTTCTTCTCGTAGAACTTTTTCTAGTTCAGATTAAATCGACCAGAGATTTATTTCTGATACTGCTTCCAATTAAAGACACACAGACCTCTTCTGGCTCAGATTAAATCAACCAAATATTTAGTCTGATTCTTCTTCCAATTGAAGACGGTCGTAGATAGTCGTTGGCTCAAATTAAATCGACCAATTATTTATTTTGATACTTCTTCCAGTAGACCTTTTTCTGGCTCAGATTAAATCGACCAAAGATTTATTCTGATTCTTCTTCCAATTGAAGTCGATCGTAGATAGTCGTTGGCGCAAATTAAATCGACCAATTATTTATTTTGATACTTCTTCCAATAGACCTTTTTCTGCCTCAGATTAAATCGACCAAAGATTTATTCTGATACTTCTTCCAATTAAAGACGGTCGTAGATAGTCGCTGGCTCAGATTAAATCAACCAATGATTTATTCTGATACTTCTTCTTGTATACCTTTTTCTGGCTCATATTAAATCAACCAAAGATTTATTTCTGATACTTCTTCCAATTAAAGACTCACAGACCTCTTCTGGCTCAGATTAAATCAACCAAAGATTTATTTTGATTCTTCTTCCAATTGACGACGGTCGTAAATAGTCGTTGGCTCAAATTAAATCGACCAATTATTTATTTTGATACTTCTTCCAGTAGACCTTTTTCTGGCTCAGATTAAATCGACCAAAGATTTATTCTTATTCTTCTTCCAATTGAATACGATCGTAGATAGTCGCTGGCTCGGATTAAATCGGCCAATGATTTATTCTGATACTCCTTCTAGTGGACATTCTCTGGCTCAACTTAGATTACGTGTAGATCTATTCTGATACTTCTTCCAGTTGAATACATTTTCTGGCTCAGATTAAATCAACCAAAAATTTATTGGGATACTTCTTCCAGATAAAAAAAAGCATATATATATATCTGCTGGCTCAGACTAAATCGACCAATGATTTATTCTGATACTTCTTCTAATAGACCTTTTTCTGGATCATATTAAATCGACCAATGATTTATTCTGATACTTCTTCCAATTAAAGACAGCAGAGACCTCTTATGGCTCATATTAAATCAACCAACAAATTATTCTGATACTTCTTCCAGTTGAAGACGGTCGTGGATATTCGCTGGCTCAGATTAAATCGACCAATGATTTATTCTGATACTTCTTCTTGTAGACCTTTTTCTGGCTTAGATTAAATCGACCAAAGATTTATTTTTGATACTGCTTCCAATTAAAGACACACAGACCTCTTCTGGCTCAGACTAAATCAACCAAAGATTTATTCTGATTCTTCTTCCAATTGAAGACGGTCGTAGATAGTCGTTGGCTCAAATTAAATCGACCAATTATTTATTTTGATGCTTCTTCCAATAGACCTTTTTCTGGCTCAGATTAAATTAACCAAAGATTTATTCTTATTCTTCTTCCAATTGAAGAGGGTCGTAGATAATCGTTGGCTCAAATTAAATCGACCAATTATTTATTTTGATACTTCTTCCAGTAGACCTTTTTCTGGCTCAGATTAAATCAACCAAATATTTATTCTGATACTTCTTCCAGTGGACTATTTTCTGGTTCAGATTAAATCGACCAAAGATTTATTCTGATGCTTCTTTCAGGTAAAGACAAAGAGACCTCTTCTGGCTCAGATTAAATCAACCAAAGATTTATTGTGATACTTCTTCTAGTCGAATTCAGACATAAATATCCTCTGGCTCAGATTAAATCGACCAAAGTTTTATTATGATACTTCTTCCAGTGGACCTTTTTCTGGCTCAGATTAAATCAACCAAAGATTTATTCTGATACTTCTTCCAGTTAAAGACAAAGAGACCTCTTCTAGATCAGATTAAATCGACCAAAGATTTATTATGATACTTTTTCCAGTCGAAGTCGGGCATAAAGCATCTTCTGGCTCACATTAAATCGATTAAAGATTTATTCAGATACTTCTTCCAGTGGACCTTTTTCTAGCTCAGATTAAATCGACCAAAGATTTATTCTAATACTACTTCCAGTTAAAGACAAAGTGACCTCTTCCCTCTAAGATTAAATTAACCAAAGATTTATTCTGATACTTCTTCGAGTCAAAGTCGGACATAAATATCCTCTGGCTCAGATTAAATCGACCAAAGATTTATTCTGCGCTACTTCTTCCAGCGGACCTTTTTCTGCCTCAGATTAAATCGACCAAAGATTTATTCTGATACTTCTTCCAGTTAGAGACAAAGAGACCTCTTTTGGCTCAGATTAAATCAACCAATGATTTATTATGATACTTCTTCCAGTCAAAGTCATACATAAATATCCTCTGGCTCAGATTAAATCGACCAAAGATTTATTCTGATACTTCTTCTAGCGGAACTTTTTTTGGCTCAGATTAAATCGACCAAAGATTTATTCTGATACTTCTTCCAGTTAAAGACAAAGAGACCTATTCTGGATCAGATTAAATCAAATAAATATTTATTCTGATACTTCTTCCAGTCGAAGTCAGGCATAAAGCATCTTTTGGTGTATATTAAATCGACCAAAGATTTATTCTAATACTTCTTCCAGTGAACCTTTTTCTAGATCAGGTTAAATCGACCAAAGATTTATTTTGATACTTCTTCTAGTTAAAGACAAAGAGACCTCTTCTGGCTCATATTAAAATCGACCAAAGAGTTATTCTGATACTTCTTCCAGTCGAAGTCGGGAATAAAGCATCTTTTGTCTAAGATTAAACCGACCAAAGGTTTATTCTGATACATCTTCCAGTGGACCTTTTTCTAGCTCATATTAAATCGACCAAAGATTTATTCTTATACTTCTTCTAGTTAAAGACAACAGAGACCTCTTATGGATCATATTAAATCAACCAAATATTTATTCTAATACTTCTTCCAGTTGAAGACAATCGTAGATAGTCGCTGGCTCAGATGAAATCGACCAAAGATTTATTATGATACTTCTTCCAATTAAAGACAACTGAGACCTCTTATGGCTCAGATTAAATCAACCAAAGATTTATTCTTATACTTCTTCCAGTTTGAAGTCAAGAGTTACTTTGGATGGCATCTATAAGCCCATCTCTAAAGACTCTCAGTCATCTCTCCGAATGGCTTCTTTTAATCCCATTCAAGCGTACCATCAATCGACAACATTACTCCACGCACCGACAAGCGTCAATTTCTGGGCACTCTAGTGTTTAATCATCCTCCACCTTCAGATCACGAAAAACAGACAAGCAATTCTAAATCCCCAGGTTTAAGACAATTGAACAGGGGAAGTTTTTGTATCCAAACATTTGGCCTCTCATTTTATTCAAGACATACTCCTAGAGGTCCTCAAATGCTCAAGGTTGACCAAGAATTGACCAGACAAATTCTCCTTCTAAGCAATGGATTTCCAACTATGGTTTCACTTTTCACAAAGAAGTTTGGGCTTAAAAGGCCTCAAGTTATTTCCATGGTTTCTAATATGTGACCAAGAATGCTCATGCCAAGTTTCATGCCTTGCATCACAAGTTATCTCAGTCAATGGCTCAAATGTTTGAAAATCAACTGTATTGGTCAAAAAGTCAACTATGGTCAACATACAGTAAAACTTCAAGAGTTTTGGTTAATATAAACATTTTGAAGTGATATTCATCATTTGATCAAGGTTTGATCATGATTCCCCAAGGAAAGCCCTCAGATCATCAAAAGTCGTGAATTGCTAATTTAGGGTTTCCTTACGAGAAGTCAATTGAACTTTGACCAGACATAACTTACACATGCTTCATCAACTTTTCCCCAACCAAATCCCATTTTGAATAAAATTCAATTCTCTACAACTTTTCATTTGTTCTGAAGTCCAAAAAATGCTTCATTTGGAAGATAAGATCTCATACATTATAGGTCATTTTCAAAAAAGTCAACAAAAGACACTTTTTGTCAAGGCAACTTACATCAAGATAATATCTCCAAATGCAAAAATTATTAAAAGAGAAAGTATAGAGTACATCTTGGGATTTCAAAAAACTCAAAGATCATCTCCAAAAGCTGAAAATTGAGCATGTTATGGTTTGCATAAGTTGGACAAATTTGTGAAAAATGCATGAAGTCAACTTTGAGAAAAATTGCATTTTTAGGTTAATGTACCTAACTTTTAGGGTTAAAACATGTTTGTAACATACCCAAGGACCCCTAAACATAACTATGCACTATTTTGATTTTATTTTCTATTTATTTGAATTTTTATTCATTTAAGTATGAATTAAATCAAATAAATTAAATAAAAACACAAGGAAATCATAGGCTATGCATATGGGCTGGATTTGATCCACTTTGGAGCCCATTAATTCATGAAAAACACATGAAATATGTACAGGTTCATGCTCCAAACAAAAGTGGCAAGAATCACACCATTTAGGCAATTTTTCAAATTTTTATTTTGTCATGAAACCATGGTTTAATGCCTTGATATCTTGCCTTGTTTCCACCCTCACTCACTCCTCTATAAATACAATGCATTGCAAGCCCAAAGAGGGCACGGAATTCCTCTTCAAAAAGCTCTCCAAAAGCTTTTCACAAAGCTCTAACAAATTCTCAAAATTCCTCAAAATTGCCAAAATTCGCAACTGCTTTTCTCGGCGCAATCAATCTAAACCAGTGATCAAACCTTACTCCTGAGATCCCCAGGAGTCTCCCCATATTTAAGAATACGTCCAACCGTGATTAGAAGGACATTCACGAACTCACCAGTTGTAAAAGTTTTGTTTATTTTTGTATAATCGATTGCATGTCTATTTAACTTTTTTTGTGATACAATTGCATTCATATTAGAGAACAGGATATGAACAAGTGATCGCATGATGTTTTTGATGTTAGAATCATGCTCATCAGGCACTCTCAAATCAACATTATCAGATGCAGATCCAGCAATCCAGATATGATAGGCCTCATGGGAGAGATGCATGGGATCCTGAAGATTTTTCATTCAGCGTCTGGGACAATGTTATTGGGCCAATTGATTTCTGATTCTCACACCCCCTAATTACTTATTTTGCAGCTTGGCCCAATTTAATTTTTTTGTCTTTTTCTTTTATTATTTGTTTTCTTTTACTTCAATTATTTCTTCTTTAATTAATTATTTAATCATCTTTTTTAACTAATTAAATTAATTAGAATTAGATTTTCATTAATTTAATTAGTACGTTTCCTAAACAAAAAACAACAAAAACATTTCTTTCTTTTTATCATTTATATTTTTAGGTTATCTTTATATCTTTCTCTTTTCTCCCCCGCGCATTTATTTTATTCGCATTATTTTCACAATTATTTAACTATATGTAATAGCTTAATTTAGGACCTTTTACTTTTTTCTTTCCCCGTTTTGGTTTGTAATTCTCCCCACCCCAAAGCCTTGTAATAGCGTAGATTTAAATTCCCGCATTTTTTCCGTACTAATATTAACTGTTAGATGAATGCTAATATGATTGTATGATAAGACTAAAAGCAAACGCTAGAAAAACTAACATCTAAAGATAAATAACTGAAACAGAACACACTCTCACATGGGAACGTCTAAGGTACCTCCACTTGTTGCCTTCAAAAAATAGTCATGTCCCTCGAACGTGGGACACTTTAGCAAAGACTCTCGGTTAAAAAGATCGTAGTCCCTCGATGACCCTCCGATGCTGCCTTCGGTAAACGATCTAGTCCCTTATGATAAAATTGCTAAAGTTCCCTACGAGTTGCCTTTATGACTATACGATGACCCTTGTCCATCCCTCAAACATCCAACGATAGGGCTACCTACTCACAAATAGTAGGATAGCACTGTCTAAAGTAAAAGAGGAAAAGAACAAACCTTACGAGTAGGTAGATAGCTCCTAGTTGCTTGCTCATAAAAATAATCAAAAAACATTTTTTTCCACACATACACAAACTCTTTTCTAAATATTTTCAAAGACAAAAAGCACTTTGTATACGTTCTCTCTGAAACGAGAAACATTACAATGTTCTCCAGGCGTCTTTTCAAAATATCATCAAAACCCACTTACACAAAAAATCATTTTCAAAGTGAGCTAGCAACTAAGAGCCCATAGATAACTATGGATGGAAAGAGTGCTAACACCTTCCCTTTCCATAACCTACCCCCCGAACTCAAAAAAATTTCTAAAAGGTCTTTCCTGTTCTTTTCACCCTTTCCTTTGTTGGATAAAAGAAAAGTCGGTGGTGACTCTTACTAACCACAACATTACGATAAAATGCAAAACCAGTAAAAGTCAGTTCTCCCACTGTATTACACAAAGCGCGACATGTTTTTTCTAGCATAAAATACAGTGACTCACAGTCAATAAACTTCTTGCTCAAATAATAAATGGCATATTGTTTTCTTCCTGTTTCATCTTGTTGTCTCAAAATACAGTCCATGGAGTTATCTAACATAGTCTAATACATAATCAATGGTCTTTCTTCAACGGGAGGGTGTAAGATAGAAGGCTTAAGAAGACACTCTTTAATTCTTTCAAATGCCCTTTGGCAATCATCCATCCATACACAACCTTGATCTTTCTTTAACAGCTTCAAGATTGGTTCACATGTTGCAGTCATATGGGAAATAAATCTGGAAATGTAATTTAAACGTCCAAGGAAGCCTCTAACTTTCTTTTCAGTTCTTGGTGTAGGAATTTCTTGAATTGCCTTAACTTTATCAGGATCAACTTTAATTCCTTTTTGGCTGATAATGAAACCTAACAACTTTTCTGAATGAAATCCAAAAGTACAATTATTTGGATTCTGTAAGATTAAGATTGCGCCTAAGAGGGGGGGTGAATTAGGTGGTGGTCGATTTTTGACTTATTTTATACTTTATGGTTTTGATTTAGTGCTTTGAAAACTGTAAAGTGCAGAAAGTAAAGAGACACGGAGAATTATCCTGGTTCCTTCCACACCCCGGAAGTACATCCAGTCCCCTTGCAAACACGCAAGAGATTTTACTATATTGTTAGAACTTTTACAAGACTCTTCCTAGTCTTATCCACTAAAGAACCTAACAAATAACCAAGAACACCCTCTTGGATTTCCAATAAGTCTAATGAGAACAATCCTCTCAAAAGATACCTCTTGTTTCCAACAATGGACAACAAGGAACAAAAGTAATCTAATACTTAATTCCAACAATCCTGGAAATAAGTTACACTTTGTATGTTTTTATGAAGTATGATTTCTTGAAAGATGTTGATCACATAGAGTGACTTCTTTGAAGTTTCTTCTATCTTCTCTTGTAAGCAATTCAAACTGTAACATAATGGTTAGATAATGCTCAAAGATTTATGTTCTTTATATGTGTGAAAGTGCAGAAAATCTTTGTTCTTAAAAGTTAAGAAATATGAAGTTTAAATATTTTACAAAGATCAGATTTTATTGCAAGAGAAGAGTTGTTTATGATTTGAAATATTTTGTAATATATAGTAATCAAGATACCTTTCCAAAAGGACACTTTTCTGTTTGAAAAACTTGACAAGATGCAATGTTTGATCATGCAACTATTGGAGAAAAGGTGTGAAGGAAATCTTGAAACCAGTTCAGATTTTTCAAAATTTTCAATGTGCAAATCGATTAACATAAGATGCAAATCGATTGCACGTGTTTGTAACGTTCAGAATTTCAAAAAAATTGAAGTGTAAATCGATTAGCATGTTGTGTCAATCGATTTATAAGAGTTAAAAAATCAGTTTGTTCTGTGATCAATCGATTTACACAACCTGTAAATCGATTGCTGGCAGGAGCAAACAGTTTTTTGAAAAAGCATGTGTAAATCGATTTACACAAGATGTTAATCGATTTACAACAGAGAAAAACTTAAAAATTGTTTTGAAATATAATTGAAGTGATGTGGCAAGTGTGTATATCATTTTTGAGCATTTCTAATCAATGTAGTTTAATTGAGAATTGATATACTTGATTGCTTGCCAAGTTCCTTAAAGCTTTGAGTGAATGATGCTTTAAGTTTATTTCCACTTCTTTTCCTTCTTTCCATAATGCTTGTTTGTCTTTCATCAAACTAGCTTGTTTGTCTTTCATCAAAACTAAAGTTGAGTTGAGGCTTGAGATTACATTCTCCCCCTTTTTGATGATGACAAACCATTTTCCTTTATGTGTTGATCAGAATTTTAGCAGAATGTGTTTTCTCCCCCTGAGAAGATTTCTCCCCTATGGAGAAAAAGATTTGAAAGCTTGCTCTGTAAAGACAATGAAAACAAACAACCATAAAGTGCTATTACATCCTTCTCCCCCTTTGACATTATCAAAAATAAGGGAAAGATGCAACAAGAAATTATAACAGAAAGAAATGTACAGGAACATGAATAAAAAACAAAAACTTTCAAAATTATCGAACAAAGTTTAAGAACACAATACATAAAATGAACACTTGAAATACAACAAGACAAAAACCATAATGATACTTATAACAAGAATTTAATAACATTGATCAGGAACATTTTAGAAAGGTCCTTGATATGGAAATTGTTGTTGAAGGGGTGGTTCGGTGTATTGAGGAGGCGGAGGAGCAGGATTGGTTGGGTCGTATGGAGGGATATGAAGATGTAAATAAAGATATGAAAATTGTTGGTTCACATCATTCTGAAAAGCATTTATTCGAGATGAGGTAGAGTCATTTATCTCAGTCTATCGAGCATTGATGTTAGAATTGAGAGAAGCAAACTTTTGCGTCATGAAATCCATAACATCTTGATTTGTTGGACCAGAAGAAGCAGCAGGAGGAGGAACTTCATGGTCTTCTTCATCTGCATTATTACCGTCATCGCCGACAACATCCTCTCCAATGTAAGTGATGGTTTTTGCTTCAGCATTGAAATGAACACCCATCCTTGAATCAACATTTTTGATGGAGATCCTAGTGGTGATTGGATCCATTTCAATCTGCTCAAATCCAGTGAAATCTATATCAAAAGCTGCCATAATCCTTGTAATGAAATATGCATATGGTAGAAAGGTGGCCCATGCGGCAACTTTTAGCATATGCATCACAATCAATTTTGCCCAATTAACCGGAATTCCATTTTTCCTTGCATAGATGATTTGCAGTTCTAGGTCGGTCACCGTACAATGATTCCCTGCTCTAGGAAACAGAATATACACCAGAAAATAGTGAAACAACCTATCATCTATATGAAAATTTCCAGCACTCCATGTGTCCCTAGCTGGAATAACCCCGCCAAGACTTCGAATCCGCTTGGCACGGTATTCAGATTCTGATAACCTTCCAATGCTATAGAAAAATTCTCGCTTCTGATAGTTTTCCCAAACAGCATCTTCTGGATCATAGAGGGTACTTCCAGAATATGGAATGTTCAAAATTCTGCCAATAGTTTTGGAATACAGAGGGATTCTTTTTCCAAGGACATAGGTATAACATTTGTTGTTGTCATAGCACATATTGCTGTAGAAAATTCTAACCAGATCCGGGTAATAGAAACCATGTGAATATATTAATGGTTCTAAACCATAAGCAATGAAATCTCTTTGAAACGAGAAGCATTCATCTGGAAAAGTAGATAACATACCAAACTTTGGAGCAGAGATGATTTTCTTTTGAAAATGCTTGATAAATCTGTCCCGCTGTGGATCCGAGAGGTATTCGAGCACAGAGTTTTCAGATGTTGACGTAGCTTGCTTCTTTCCTTTCTCTGAGGCAGAGGCTTTTCTCTTGGGAGCCATGGATCTTGTTAGGGTTTTGGAAAGAGAGATATAGAGTTCTTTGTGATGTTATGTGAGAGAGTGTGTTGGTGTTATGAGATAGTTTTGGTGAGTTTAAATAATATAGAGAGTAAGTGAGGTCTTTATGAGGTTTTAATTTGGTGATTTGGTCAAGGTTTCATTGATTGGGCAATAGTAGGATGGGAGGTTGAGAGACAATGAATGTTTGACCAATATATTAAAAGCTCATACAAGTATCACATGTTAAAAAATAAATTGCATAGAGAAAATACACAGAAATGCTTCAGATTCTGTGGTAAATCGATTTGCCCCTTGGTTAAATCGATTTACACAGAACATTTTCATAAAAAATAATTTTCGTTCAGTGGTAAATCGATTTACATATTGTGTAAATCGATTTACACAAAAGATTTTATTAAAAAAAAATGATTTGCTTCAGTAGTAAATCGATTGACATATGGTGTAAATCGATTTACTTAAAGAAAAAATTTAAAACATCATTATTTTTAACATTTGAAACAATGTCTAACCACATATATATGTACATTAAGGTATAGTTAAGGATTGAGTGCACCTTAAATATCTTGTTCATCGAGGATTCAAAGTTCACGACGAATTTTGAAAAATGCATCCTTTGCAAGTGGTTTTGTGAAGATGTCCGCGAGTTGATTTTGAGTGTCCACGAATGTGATCTCGACATCTCCTTTGAGTACATGGTCTCGGATGAAATGATGTCTGATGTCAATGTGTTTCGTCCGGGAATGCATAACTGGATTTTTCGTAATATTGATCGCGCTTGTGTTATCACATCGAAGAGGAATGCATCCAAGGTTTACTCCATAGTCAAGTAATTGTTGTTTTAGCCAAAGAATTTGAGCGCATCCACTTCCAGCCGCAATGTATTCTGCTTCGATAGTGCTGAGAGCTACGCTTGCTTGCTTTTTGCATGACCATGAAACCAAGGCATTTCCAAGAATGTGACATGTTCCACTAGTACTTTTGCGATCAGTTTTGCAACCTGCATAGTCAGCATCAGAATAACCAACTAGATTGCACATACTACCTTTTGGATACCATAATCCGACGTTGGTTGTTCCTTTGAGATATTTTATTATGCGCTTGACTGCTGCAAGGTGAGACTCTTTAGGATTGGCTTGATATCTTGCACATAGGCAAACGTTGAACATAATGTCAGGTCTACTTGCTGTTAAATAGAGGAGTGAGCCAATCATTCCACGATACTTAGTTATGTCAATAGAATTCCCTGATTCATCTGGATCAAGATAGGTGCCGGATCCCATAGGAATTGCACTTCTTTGCTACTTTCCATCTCAAACTTCTTTATAAGGTCTTTGCAATATTTTGATTGGTTTACGAAAATACCATGTTTGAGTTGCTTAATTTGAAGACCAAGAAAGAAATTCAATCTTCCCATCATAGACATCTCAAACTCTCCTTGCATCATAGATGAAAATTCCTTGCACATATTTTGGTTAGTTGAACCGAAAACAATATCATCTACATAGATTTGTACAAGTAAGGTATGATGATTAACATTTTTTATGAAGAGAGTGGTATCAACTTTACCCTTTACAAACCTTTTTTCACATAGGAATGCGCTTAGTCTATCATACCAAGCCCTTGGTGCTTGCTTCAGCCCATAGAGAGCTTTCTTTAGTTTGAAGACATGATTAGGATGTTTGAAGTCTTCAAATCCGGGAGGTTGCTTTACATAGACTTCTTCATTTATGAATCCGTTGAGAAATGCGCTTTTTACATCCATTTGAAAAAGTTCAAAGTCCAATGAGCATGCATATGCAAGTAATAGTCTTATTGCTTCCAAACGTGCTACAGGAGCAAAAGTTTCTTCAAAATCAATTCCTTCCTCTTGGTTGTATCCTTGAGCAACTAGTCTTGCCTTGTTTCGAGTGATTATTCCATTTTCATCCATCTTGTTTTTGAAAACCCATTTGGTTCCAATGATACGTTTATTTCCTGGATTAGGAACAAGTTCCCAAACTTCGTTCCGCTCAAATTGGTTTAACTCCTCTTGCATGGCAAGGATCCATTGATCATCTTCTAGTGCTTGAGCCACTTTAGTAGGTTCAACTTGAGATACAAACGCCATATTTAAGCATGCATCCTTAAGATTTAGCCGAGTAGATACTCCTTTGCTAATGTCTCCAATTATATTGTCAATTGGATGATCACGATGAGTTCTCCATTCTTGAGGAAGATCATCATCATTTTCATTTTGATGTGAAAGTTCATGTGTTTGTTCCGGATTGACAATTTTGCCATCTCCGCAGGAAATCTCATGAGATAGATCTATAGAATCATCATCATCACAAATAATAACTTCCTCCTTGGAGGTGTTAGATTCATCAAAAGAAACGTGCATTGATTCTTCTATAGTTAAAGTTCTTTTATTGTAAATTCTAAAAGCTTTGCTAGAAAGGGAGTAACCAAGAAAGATACCTTTATCCGATTTTTCATCGAACTTACCGAGATTGTCTTTGTCGTTGTTAAGGACAAAACATTTGCACCCGAAAATATGAAAGTGAGAGATATTTGGTTTTCTTCCTTTGTAAATCTCATATGGAGTTTTCTTTAGTATAGGTCTTATGATCACGCGATTGCTTACATAACATGCCGTGCTTACCGCATCCGCCCAAAAATATTTAGGCAAACTTGAGTCACTTAGCATGGTTCTAGCAAGTTCCACCAAAGACCTATTTTTCCTTTCAACTACTCCATTTTGTTGTGGAGTTCTTGGTGCTGAAAAATTGTGGAAGATCCCATTTTCTTCACAAAATTCTTCAAATAGACTGTTTTGGAACTCTCCACCGTGATCACTTCGGATTGATGTTATCTTTGATGACTTCTCATTTTGAACTTGTTTTGCATATCTCTTGAATGCCTTGAATGCTTCATTCTTGTGCACTAAAAACAAAGTCCAAGTGAAACGGGAAAAATCATCTACAATAACTAATGCATAAATGTTACCTCCGAAGCTTCTTGTTCTAGATGGACCAAAAAGATCCATGTGCAACAATTGAAGTGGTCTTGTTGTTGAAACCACATTATTTGGTTTGAAAGTTGATTTGGTATGTTTGCCCTTTTTGGCATGCACTACATAATTTGTCTTTGATGAACTTCATCTTTGGTAGACCAATAACTAAGTCATGCTTAACCAATTTGTTCAAGTGCTCCATGTGAATGTGAGCAATCCTCTTATGCCATAACCAAGCGTCATTGTTGTTTACCATAAGACATTGTACCTTCATAGACAAATCATCTAGAGTAATCATAAAAATATTGTTAGATCTTATACCTTTGAGTTTTACCTCATTGGTTGCCTCATCCATAATAAGGCATTCTTCTTTGTTGAATTTGATCTTGAACCCTCTATCGCAAAGTTGACTTATGCTAAGAAGGTTGTGCTTTAATCCTTCAACATAGAGAACATCCTCAATTTGAATGGATGGAGGTGTGCCAACTATTCCAACGCCAAGAATCTTTCCTTTGGTGTTGTCTCCATAGGTGACATACCCTTTGGCTTTATGTACTAGATATGAAAATTGGTGTACATCTCCTGTCATATGCTTTGAACATCCACTGTCAAGATACCAAACATTTGATGTGGATTTCAAGCATACCTAAAAAAACAAATTATTTCTTGTTAGGTACCCAAGTTGCCTTGGGTCCTTCATAGTTAGTTCCCTTTTTCACCCATGCATAGTGTCCACTAGCCATACTGAAATTTCTAATATAGCATGCATTTGGTGTGTGTCCAATAATACCACAGTAAAAACAGTTTGGACCAAATTTACTCTTGTATCTAGGAATTTGTTTTCTTTTAGATACATTAGCCTTTTTCTTTTGATGATTATGAACAACTTGCTTCTTTTCTACTTTCTTGGGATTGGAACTATTACTAGCCTTTACAAAAACAGTGGGATTGTTACTTGGTTTCTTAGTATTCACATAACCAAGACCTCTTTTATCATTTGGATAACGTTGTTGGCTTAGTAATCCTTCCAATCCTATTTGTCCTTTTTCATATCGTTCAATGACTCTTTTCAATTGAACAATTTGAAAGACATTTGATTCACACTTGGAGCATGCAAAGGTTTCCTTTTCTTTAATAAAATTCTGTTTTTGAAGATCAAAATCTATAGTCATGGTGTCAATTTTTTCTAGACAAATTAGAAGTTCTTTTTCTTGTTTTGACACCTTTTTGTATAAACTTTTGCATTCTTTCAAGAGTTCATCAATTGCACCTTGAACATCATCATCAAAAAGATTAAATTCATTACTAACCTCTTCTTCATTGTCGGAGTGATGCGATGCCATTAAGGCTAAGTTTGCACATTCGTCGCTTTCTGATTCCGATGAACTGCTCATATCATTATCTTCCCATGCTATGTAGGCTTTCTTTTGTTTTGAGTCCTTTCCTTTGAATCCATTTTTCTTTGGGAGATTTGGACAGTTTGACTTGATCTGTCCTTGCTTTCCACATTCATAACATGAGACATCTTGTGTTGATGTGGAGGCTTCTCTTTTCTTGAAGTGCTTTCTCTTATGTGCATGAGATCCTCCTTTGTCATTTCTGCCAAAAAACTTCCCAAGTCTTTTCACTAGAAGCATGAAATTTTCATCTTCTTCCGGATTGTCTTCTTTTACCACTTCTTTTGAATCAATTTTTAAAGCAATGTTTTTGGACTTCTTTTCTAGATTCTCATGTTTTTCAAGTCTACCGAGTTCCGTTTCGTATTCTTGAAGTTTGCCAAATAATGTAGCGGAAGTCATTGCGGAGAGACTCTTCTTTTCTGAGATTGCCGTTACCTTTGGTTGCCATTCCCTATTCAATGATCTAAGGATTTTCAAGTTGAGTTCATCATTTGACAGGGTTTTACCAAGAGCAATTAAGTGATTTGTCAAATGCACAAATCTCTTTTGTAAGTCAAGAATGGATTCTCCGGGATGCATTCGAAATAGTTCATATTCTTGACTCAAGGTATTTAGCTTTGATCTTTTTACTTCAGTCGTTCCTTCATGAGTTTGAACCAAGGTATCCCAAATTTCCTTTGCTGTTTTGCAGTTTGAGACACGGAAAAATTCGTCCATACTGAGTGCACCTTGAAGAAGGTTTATTGCCTTTTTGTCATAGAGAACTTTCTTTTTATCATCGTCGTCCCATGCAGTTTTGGGCTTTGCAGACCCAATGCCATTGATTACCGTTATCGGGATAAATGGACCATTTTCAACAGCATCCCATACTTCCTCTCCTTGTGCTTCTAAATGCGCCTTCATGCGTATTTTCCAAAAGTCAAAATATTCACCACAAAATAGAGGAGGCTTGTTGTTACTACCACCATCTCTGAAAACTGGTTGATGATTTGCAGAAGCCATTCTGGATCTCTAGGAGCAGGTTACCTATAACCTGCTCTGATACCAATTGTAAGATTAAGATTGCGCCTAAGAGGGGGGGGGGGTGAATTAGGTGGTGGTCGATTTTTGACTTATTTTATACTTTCTGGTTTTGATTTAGTGCTTTGAAAACTGTAAAGTGCAGAAAGTAAAGAGACACGGAGAATTATCCTGGTTCCTTCCACACCCCGGAAGTACGTCCAGTCCCCTTGCAAACACGCAAGAGATTTTACTATATTGTTAGAACTTTTACAAGACTCTTCCTAGTCTTATCCACTAAAGAACCTAACAAATAACCAAGAACACCCTCTTGGATTTCCAATAAGTCTAATGAGAACAATCCTCTCAAAAGATACCTCTTGTTTCCAACAATGGACAACAAGGAACAAAAGTAATCTAATACTTAATTCCAACAATCCTGGAAATAAGTTACACTTTGTATGTTTTTATGAAGTATGATTTCTTGAAAGATGTTGATCACATAGAGTGACTTCTTTGAAGTTTCTTCTTTCTTCTCTTGTAAGCAATTCAAACTGTAACACAATGGTTAGATAATGCTCAAAGATTTCTGTTCTTTATATGTGTGAAAGTGTAGAAAATCTTTGTTCTTAAAAGTTAAGAAATATGAAGTTTGAATATTTTACAAAGATCAGATTTTATTGCAAGAGAAGAGTTGTTTATGATTTGAAATATTTTGTAATATATAGTAATCAAGATACCTTTCCAAAAGGACACTTTTCTGTTTGAAAAACTTGACAAGATGCAATGTTTGATCATGCAACTATTGGAGAAAAGGTGTGAAGGATATCTTGAAACCAGTTCAGATTTTTCAAAATTTTCAATGTGCAAATCGATTAACATAAGATGCAAATCGATTGCACGTGTTTGTAACGTTCAGAATTTCAAAAAATTTGAAGTGTAAATCGATTAGCATGTTGTGCCAATCGATTTACAAGAGTTAAAAAATCAGTTTGTTCTGTGATCAATCGATTTACACAACCTGTAAATCGATTGCTGGCAGGAGCAAACAGTTTTTTGAAAAAGCATGTGTAAATCGATTTACACAAGATGTTAATCGATTTACAGCAGAGAAAAACTTAAAAATTGTTTTGAAATATAATTGAAGTGATGTGGCAAGTGTGTATATCATTTTTGAGCATTTCTAATCAATGTAGTTTAATTGAGAATTGATATACTTGATTGCTTGCCAAGTTCCTTGAAGCTTTGAGTGAATGATGCTTTAAGTTGATTTCCACTTCTTTTCCTTCTTTCCATAATGCTTGTTTGTCTTTCATCAAACTAGCTTGTTTGTCTTTCATCAAAACTAAAGTTGAGTTGAGGCTTGAGATTACAGATTCAAGCGGAGATGATACTTTCTAAAATGCTGAAACAATTTCAATAAGCCTTCCATATGCCCTTCCTCCTCATATTTGGCGATCATATCATCAACATATACTTCGATTCCTTATGCATCATATCATTGAATAGGGTTTTCATATTGCTCTGGTACGTTGCACCAGCATTCTTTAACCCGAAAGGAATCACTTTGTAACAGAATGTTCCCCAGCGTGTGATGAACGTTATTTTTTCCATGTCCTCAGGAACCATCCTAATTTGATTGTATCCGGAAAATACACCCATGAACGAGAACACTTTGAATTTTTCTATGCTATCAACAAACATATCAATATGGGGAAATGGGAAATCATCTTTTGGACTTGCTTTATTTAAATATTGATAATCAACGCACATGCAGACTTTTCCGTCTTTCTTTGGTACTGGAACAATGTTGGATATCCACTGAGGGTACACTGATGTCACAAGAAAACCAACATTAATTTGCTTAAAGACCTCTTATTTAATCTTTATTTTCATGTCAGGGTGAGTTCGTTGCAACTTCTGCTTGATTAGTGGACATTCTAGCTTTAGAGGGAAATAATGTTACACAAGATCGGTGTCCAAACCCAGCATATCTTGGTAAGACCAAGCAAATATATCCACATACTCTTTCAGCAACTCAATTAACCTGCTCTTCACATCAGGATGAAGCAGTGCCTCAATCTTGACTTCTTTTGAATCTTCTTCTAAACCCAAGTTAATCGTCTCCAATGGCTCTTTATACGGCTGAATGGTATTTTCCTCGCGCTCAAGCAACCGTGAAACTTCTTAAGGGATTTCATTATTATTCTCCTTCAGCCACATGAACAGGATATTCAAAGTTGGGAGAGGGTGCAGGGTCATTGCACTCAACAAGTTTTTTGATTAATCTGCACATATGATTTATAATTGTTTTTAGAAACTGACACATGTAACAAGTTATTATGCAGATTTATTTATAGTTGTTATTAATTTCGAAAGGTTTTTTCTGATTACCATTTTCCAAGAAAAAACAAAAATAAAGACATATTTTTAGAAATCAAAAACAACTTTTATTAAAGATCTTAAAATTCAAAACAAAAGACACGCCCATACAACATTACTTTTACCTTGGGCAGAGTGAAAGATTTTTTAAAATACAAACAAAAAAACAAATTACTTTGAAATGTGAATGCAAGAAGGAACATCAAGAATGATCCAATTCTAGATTCTGACTCTATGTGTCACTAAGTTTGGCATCTCTTGCTCTAGCTCATCTTAGAGAATAGCATGGATCTTTGGAGTAGTCGGATGGAGATATCCTGCACTGTGAAAGATGTCTTGATATTTACTCAAAGTGGACTTTGGCTTCACAAATTCATTCTTCATGGAGAAACCCAAGCCAGTCCCACTCTTTTTCACAGGTGGATTAATAACCTGCCCCCACACCTTGCTAGGGCCCTTCTGCACTACCTATTGCGCATCCTTAAATGAGGTGATAGAATCTTCATTCTTCCTTTTATTATCAATATACAAAGCTTGGAACTGAGTTCGAATAACGAATTCATCAGCTTCTACAATGCTAAAGGAAGACAAATGAGATATCAACAAAGCTTGCTCACCATTCACAATAACTACCTTTCCTTCACGGACAAATTTCACTTTCTGATGCAAGGGTAAAGTAATAGCTCCTGCTTCATGGATCTAGGGTCGCCCCAATAAACAACTATATGCTGGGACAATATCCATAACCTAAAAGATTATTTGGAATAAGTGCAAACCTATGTGAATAGGTAAATTCACCTCTCCAATGATAGATTTTCTCGAACCATCAAAAGATTTTACTATAATGCCACTAGGGTGCATACGAGTTCCCTAGTATTTAAGCTTCATGAGAGTGCTTCTTTGTATGACATTTAAAGCAGATTCATTGTTTATCATCATGTTGGACAAAGATTCATTCTTACAATCATAGATATATACATAGCCAGGTTATGGTTTCTCCCTTCATTGGGCAATTCCTCATCACAAAAACTTAGATTGTTACAAGACGTAATATTCCCCACAACACTGTTGAACTGATCCGGAGATACAACCCTTTCAACAAAATCTTGATACAACACTCTCATAAGAGATTCTTTATGAGAAGAAGAGTTCATCAACAAGGCCAAAATGGAAATCATAGATGGAGTTTGCAACAACTGATCCACAATCTTGTAATCACTCATCTTGATGATTTTTAACAAATTATCAACATCCTTTTCCAAGGCGGTGCCACTAGATTCTTCTACCACTTTCTTAGGTTCAACATTCTTAACAACCTTCTTACCAAAATTAACATCTCCTTGAAAGATAGGGGTAAAGACACGACCACTACGAGTTACCTGACTAGCTTCATCAATATTCTCAACATGGGACAAATGTTGGATAGGAATTTCCAAACCATCTTCTAAGATAGTTGCATTGTACTTATTAGGCGTAGCTTTATCTAATTCATATGGGATAGGACCAGGCAGACAAATAACTACGGGAGCAACAACATGTTTGCAGTGACATATAATCTCTACAGGAGCGGGAACACCAAAATATGGCACAATGACATTCACCCCAGCTTCTTCAGAATATTCGGGATTCATAGAATTATTGTCAGATAAAACACCCTCATTCACAGACTCTGACTCATCAGAAGAAAATAACTCATCAGCATAAACGTACTCATCATTATAATCTTCAATCACATTAATATCTTCATATTTAGCCCTTGGTCTGATTATATGGATAAGACCTTCATCCATCATCTCTTGGAGGTCACTTCTCACCTTATCACATCCATGAAAGTCCGTAATGCAAACACTATAAGCGGCATGGTCATGTGTATAATAGTTAAACTCACATAGATCAGAATGCATCTTCACTAAATCACCTCTAACCAGGTTGATATAAAAAAAACCTAAAGTCCCCAGGACAACCAGCAACCATATTCACGGCACCTCCACCTCTATGTTTAGGTAACGGATTAGCCTTCACATTTGGACTCACATATTTAAAAGATAACAACCCAGATCTCACCATCTTTTGCACTTCAGCCTTCAACGGATAACAATTCTCAATATTGTGCCCAGGGGATCCCTGATGAAAAGCATAAGTATGATCCACCTTATAATACCATCGCAAGGTTGAATGTATATTAGGGGGAGTCTTAGTATGCACCAGGTTCTTCTAAATCAAAGCCCGAAACAATTCTATATAACTCATTGGAATAGGATCAAAAGCTTCCCTCTTTTGACCTTGCCCATGATTAGCATGTTGAGGTGCTCACTGATAGGCAACAACAGTCGGAGCTACATTGACGACCGGAGTTACTGAAGCAACCTGAAGAAGTGAAAAACACAAGAAGGGGGGTTGAATTGTAAAACTGAAAATCAATTGCAATGAACACGATATTTTTATCCTGGTTCGATTGATCTCAAACTACTCCAGTCCACCCGTCAAGGTGATTTCGCCTCTCTCCAACGAGGTCTTAATCCACTATATTCAACTGAATATTACAATCTGCTTTAACAACTGCTAAAGCCTTCTTGATGCAAACCACAATCCGGTTTGTCAAGGAAACACTTTCTTACAAAGAAGAGAAATCTAGGTGTGTGAATGTTTTCTACAAAACTGTTTATCACAACTGTGATATTACACAACTTAAGCTTATTGAAACTAGATAGCTAAAAGTAATTGAGTAAGGAAATATGGAGCTTTTAGCAAACTGAGAGAAGGAAGATGATGATTAGCTTTTAGGCGTGTGAATTGATGTAGAGCATTAGCCAATTCAATCTTCATTGTCTTGTTTATATAGCACTGAAATTGTTGAACGTTGGAGCAATAATCTTGATTCAATGCCAATAACAAACTTTCCTTATTAAGCATATCTTGTCTGGAATGATGATGTTGGTAATAATTCGCTTTGAATGCACAGTACCGTTGCTACTTAAAGCGTGTTCTGGCTTGGGCTCATTCTGACTCTGCTTAAGTGCTGATGAACTGTTGTTGTCTTTATCAGAGTGTTGAGCGCAGTTCTGTTCATCAAGATTCAGCATAAGCGTGAGTTGTTCTTCTGATTCTGGTATTCTGATATAGCATCTTCTGATGCTGATGTTGATATCCAATATTCTGATGAAGATTAAGTGTACTCTTGCTGATATCTATCAGAGTTTCTGCAAAACAGAAGGTAATATTTTAGGTAGCAAATAGTTCTTACATGAATCACATAATTTAATATATCTTTTCATTTTGTTATCATCAAAACTTAAACTTAGGGTAGTAGATTCAAACTTTGTTCTAACAATCTCCCCATTTTTGATGATGACAAAAACTAGATATTTTTAATTGAAAATAACGTGAAAAAGTATCAGAGATAACTATATGATAAGATGTATCAGAGTAAGAAGTTATCAAAGATAAGGGATAAAGAGATATGAGAGTTGGGATCGGAGATACTCCCCCTGAATTTATAACTTCCCTTCTTAATTCCAAGAGTTCTTCAGGATCAGATCTTTATTGCCTTTCTTTGAACATCAGAATATCAGATCTTTGACTATCAGAAGCTTTAGATCAGAATATTAGAGCAGAGCTTCAGATCAGAGTATCAGAGCTTTATCAGAGCTTTGCTTTGGATCAGAGTATCAGAGCTTTGTTCTTCAGTGAATCAGAGAGTATTCTTGTACCTGTAGACTTAGGCAAAAAAGAAAAGAAAACATTCAAAAATATCAGAGTTAGAATGTTTGAGACTTTTTGTCTCAGTAACCCGTTATTGAAAAATATCATTCTTGTTCTCCCCCTTTTTGTCAGCAATCAAAAAGTGTAAGTGATGTGCTAAAACAATTAGAGCAGAAAAACTTGTCATATTAAAATAGTCAGAGCCAGACAAAACAGTACAGAAGATATGCAAAGAAAACATGAAAATAGCATGAATGAAAATCTAAGGTTGGGGAGGAAAGCGTGTGAACAGAGTCTCCAGCATTGCCTTAATCTGATCAGCAGTCTCAGTCTGCTTGTGCACCATGCTGACTACTGTGTCTATCTTGCTGTCCTGCACATCCATCATTTCCTTCATCTTTTGATCATTTTCATCCATCCTTTGCTGCAGACGAATATCATTCAGCTTCAGCTCTTCCAGAGTTTGCCTGTCCAAGGCAGCTTGAGAAACATCATAAGCAGGGAGCTTCTGAGAGCTTTCTGCAACATCTTCAGCTTGACTAGATTCAGCTTGAATTGTCTGATCTTCTTCTGGCTGCACTTTTGAAGCTGGACGCTTCTTAGACCATGGCTCACTATCCAGAAGGAGCACGTCTTCTTTCAGCAGCTGACTTCCAACTTCGTTCAGAAGCTTGCTGAAATTCTGCTATGCTTGCTCATAATTGATGTCTTGCAATTTTAGAGCTTCAGCATGTACCCAAATTCTGAATCGTGTCCAGAGCTGGTCTGAGGCGGCTGGATCAATCATTCCAGAAAAGACTTGCTTCAGAGAAGCAATCCATTGCTGCAAACCTGTTTCAAAATTCATAATGCCAGAGCCAACATCTGGCTATTTTGGTTTTGGAATGGCTATTTTATTTTTCAGATCAGCAAGACGGTCAAGGATTGTTAAATCTATGAAGGTCTTGCTGGGGTCTTCTGTGGTTTGTTTGGGTTCTGTTTGTTTGGGAGATGGAGTGGGAGAGTCAGAAATAATGATTGGACTGTGTGGGGTTTTTGGAGTATTTGGTGGGGTAGATGGAGTGGGCCATTGTTACAATTGTTCCACATGGCAGCTGGATTGCCAGAGGTTGTGGCTCAGAGGATTGAGGAGAATAAGGTTCAGGGGATGGAGGAGATGGAGTTTCAAAATGATGAAACTCAGGTTGAGGAGGTGATGGTTGAGGTGATGGTGGATGAATTTCTGGTTGAGGAGAGGGAGAAGGAATTGCTGGTTGTGGAGAAGGAGGAATTTCTGGTTGTTCAGGAATTTGAGGTTCTTCTGGAATGGGTGAGAGAGGATGTTCTGGGTGAGGAGAGTGGACAATATTTGGTTCAGTGTTTGGATTATTGGAGAGGTGATCAGAAGCATGTTGATCAATGTCAGACAGAACTTTGTCAAGTTCTGATGTTATTGAAGTTGTTGGTTTGGGATGTTTGGTGCAGGGTCTTCTGAGTGTTAGTGCCTCAGAAGGGTCATCTTCTGGTTCGGTTTCATCTATAGTTGGGATAGGGATTGGGATTTCATGAGAAGCTGGAGTTGGGATAGATGTTGGAATAGCAGAAGAATTTAAAACAGAAGCAGCAGATAAATTACCTCTTTTCTTGGGAGTCTGTTGGGATGTTCCTTCTGAAGGGGCCTTCCTTTTCTTCGTCTTCTTCAGTGTAACTTCTGGTTGAGGTTGGTGCAGATCTTTGATATTCAGCTTGGGATCTGTACCGTCAGCCTTGCACACGTCCAAGTATCTGAGAACCACCACTGGTTTAGACTCTATCTCAGAAAATAATGGAAAGTCACTCAGTGGGACTCTTCTGCTGGTGATGTCAGCAGTAGGAGTAATGTTGGGTTCCTTTCTGATATTCTCTATTAATTTCATTTTCTTCAGATTCTTCGGGTTCAGAGGCTTGCCAACAGTTGGTTCAATAGTGCTTAACTCTTAAGCTTCTATCAGGTGCTCTATCAGCCTATTCTCAGTCAGAATATCTGATATTAACCTTCCAAAGGGTATCCAATCCCTATTTGTTCTTTCTTCTTCCCTGGTTTCCTTCACGCTTGTTCTGAGGTGATTAAACAGAAGATAGGCCAAGTTGATTTTTACCTTCTGATTGATAAAATAGATCAGAAACTGCTGATCTATATTTATGTAATCAGGGGAACTTGTTGGCTTCCTATGATTAAAGCACCCCAGAATGATCTTCGCCCAAACTCTGTGGTGATCCTTTAGGTCTCTGATTTTGCTGCTGGGCACCCCATGGATGAAAATTTGTTCTGCTATGACACCCACGTCAGAGCATCTTTCAGCCATATCAATACAGCGGACGCCACCGCCACTGTAACCAATCAGTTTTGCTATGTGATCCTCAGTGATCACAATCTTCTTTCCCATTATGTAGGAGGTGACTTGATGCGTTGAAGCAGACACATGAATCCAGAACTCCTTGACTAACATTGGGAATGTTGGTCCAACCAACCTGTCAAAATATCTCTCCCATTTCTGTGCCCTAACTTCTTCTGTCAAGTCAAAACCATTCTCTTTCAGACTGCCAAAATCAATAATCAGTTCAGATAACACTTCTAGATTCTTCACTGGTGTAAGGAGTGTTCTGAATGGAACTTGGTACTGTTCAGAGGAAGCTTTCTTCTGAGAACCTGCAGAAGCACTGCTGGAGGTTGCCATGTTGACACTTAGGGTTTTTCTGAGAAAACTGAGAAAATGGGTTTAAGTTTGAAAGAGATGAACACAGAGAAAATGAAGAAAATATTTGAGAGATTATGAGAAACTGTAAAAGATTAATGAGAAAATTTAACGTGCTTAAATAGATTTCAGAATATTTTGAAAGTGTAAACGGTTTCAAGAAAGAGAAAATAAAATCATGATTACGTTTTAAAAACATGATTACTTTCATTTAATGCTTGCTGATTTTGGGGGATTTGAGAAAGATACTTGAAACGGTTACCAGACATGTGTCTCAATGCACCCAATCAGCGTTTTGCCTTCTCAGAAGCGTGCACGCGTTCTGCTTCAGAGATTTGTTGATGATTGGATGACACTTGTTTGATTTAGTGATCAGCACGTCTATCCTTGAGTTGAAACGCTCAGATCTTTAAGACTAGCATCTGATACAATCTGCATGTTCTTTCTTTCTGAAAAGAGATTGATCAGAAGTTCACAGTAAAACAAATACATTCTGAAGATAAATATATGGAATTAAAACATTTTCACTCTGGGCAGATTTTCATACTGAGATGTTTCAGAATGAAATTAAACCTATCTTCAGAAAGGGGTTTAGTGAAGATATCAGCCCATTGATGGTCTGTATCTATAAATTTTAAGTTCAAAATTCCTTTCTGAATATAGTCCCTAATGAAATGATGTTTTATTTCTATATGCTTAGCTATAGAATGTAAAATGGGATTCTTACTTAAGCAAATAGCAGAAGTATTGTCACAGAGTATAGGGATGTTACTCTCAAAAATCTAGAAGTCTTCAAGCTGACTTTTCATCCAGAGCATTTGTGTGCTACATCCTGCTGCTACTATATACTCAGCTTCTGCTGTTGATAGCGCAATTGTGGATTGCCTTTTGCTGGACCAAGAGATCAGATTGTCTCCCAGAAACTGGCAGCTTCCAGAAGTACTTTTACGCTCTACTCTGTCTCCAGCAAAGTCAGCATCGCAGTAGCCTACTAAACTGTAATCACTAGATTTTCTATAAAATAAACCCAGATTAGTAGTACCTTTCAGATACTTGAAAATTCGCTTAACAGATGTTAAGTGAGATTCTCTAGGATCTGATTGGAATCTAGCACAAATACATACGCTAAATAATATATCAGGTCTTGAAGCTATCAGATAAAGGAGAGAGCCAATCATACCTCTGTAGACTTTCTGTTCTACCTTTTTGCTTACCTCTTCTCTTTCCAGAATGCACGTGGGATGCATTGGAATCTTTGATGGCTTACATTCTGAGAGGTCAAATTTCTTCAGAAGATCTCTGATGTATTTGCTCTGATGAATGTAAGTTCCCTCTGGAGTTTGATTGATCTGAATTCCTAGAAAGAATTTCAGTTCCCCCATGAGGCTCATCTCAAATTCTGCCTGCATACACTTGGCAAATTTTCTTCCAAGAGAAGGATTAGTAGAACCAAAAATAATATCATCAACATAAATTTGACAGACTAAGATGTCATTCTTAACTGACTTACAGAATAAGGTAGTGTCCACCTTCCCTCTGGTAAATTCATTTTCTAACAGAAAGTTACTTAGTCTTTCATACCAAGCTCTGGGAGCTTGTTTCAGACCATATAGTGACTTCTTTAGTTTGAAAACATGTTCTGGATGTTTTGTATTTTCAAAACCAGGGGGTTGGTGCACATAAACCTCTTCTTCTATATAACCATTTAAGAATGCACTCTTGACATCCATCTGATACAGAGTGATGCCTCTATTAACAGCAAATGAAATTAAAAGTCTGATAGATTCTAACCTGGCGACTGGGGCAAAGGTTTCTGTATAGTCTATCCCCTCTTGCTGACTATAACCTTGTGCAACCAGTCGTGCTTTGTTTCTGATGACTTCACCTTGTTCATTTAGCTTGTTTCTGAACACCCATCTTGTTCCAATGACGTTGAATCCTTTTGGTCTGGGAACAAGATCCCATACGTCATTTTTGGTGAATTGATTCAGCTCTTCTTACATTGCCAGAATCCAGTCGTTATCCAGAAGTGCTTCATCAATAGAAGAAGGTTCAATCAGAGACACAAGTCCCATGAGGGTTTCTTCAGAGTTTCTAAAGCTTGCTCTTGTTCTGATTGGATCTTCCTTTCTTCCTAAGATAGTTTCTTCTGGGTGATCCAAGCTGCTTCTGGGTAATCTTTTCTGAGGTTGATCAGCAGTTGTTGTAGGATTGCTAGCAGTGCTCCTTTCAGACGTTGAAGGAGTGTCTGTGTTGAGAGCTTCTGATGACTTGTCTTCAGAACCTGTAAATTCAATTTCCATACCTGCAAAAACTTCATTCTGCTTTGACTTTTCAGAGTCAAGCTTATCATCAAAACGAACACTGATTGATTCTTCCACAATCTGTGTTTCTGTATTGTATACTCTGTACCCTCTTGAGCGTTTAGAGTATCCTAACATAATACACTTCTGTGCTTTAGAGTCAAACTTGTTCAAATAATTCTTTGTATTTAACATAAAACAGGTACATCCAAATGGATGAAAATATGAAATGTTGGGCTTTCTGTTCTTCCACAATTCATATGGAGTCTTTTCCAGAATAGGTCTTATTGAGATTCTATTCTGAATGTAGCACGCTGTGTTTATTACCTCTACCCAGAAGATCTTAGCAACGTTTGTCTCATTGATCATGGTTCTGGCCATTTCTTGCAATGTTCTGTTCTTTCGTTCTACAACTCCATTTTGTTGGGGTGTTCTAGGACAAGAGAAATCATGCAGAATGCCTCTTTCATTAAAGAATGACTCAAAATCTTTGTTTTCAAACTCTCCACCATGATCACTTCTGACTTTAACGATTCTAAGATCCTTTTCATTCTGAACTTGGTTACAGAAGGTAACAAACACAGAGTGTGACTCGTCCTTGTGTCTTAAGAACTTTACCCATGTCCATCTGCTATAGTCATCTACGATTACTAACCCATACTTCTTGCCACTGACTAAAGCAGTTTTAACTGGTCCAAATAAGTCAATATGCAGAAGTTCTAATGGCTTAGAGGTAGAAACAACATTTTTAGATTTAAAAGAGGGTTTTGCAAAATTGCCTTTCTGACATGCTTCACACAGAGCATCTGAATTGAACTTCAAATTAGGAAGTCCTCTGACCAGATTGAGTTTGTTAATCTGAGATATTCTTCTCATACTAACATGCCCCAATCTTCTGTGCCAGATCCACTGCTCGTTGTTAACAGACAGAAGGCACTTTACATTCTGACTTTTCAGTTCAGAAAGTTTGATTTTGTAAATGTTGTTTTTCCTCTTTCCATTAAACAGGATAGTCCCATCTTTCTGACTAACAGCTTTACATGATTTTTGATTAAAGATTATATCATAACCGTTATCACTTAATTGACTTATGGATAACAGATTATGCATTAATCCATCTACTAGCAGAACATTATTAATAGAGGGAAGATTTCCATTACCTACAGTTCCAGAGCCAATTATCTTTCCCCTCTGATTGCCTCCAAAGCCAACGTGGCCTCCAGGCTTAAGTTCCAGGCTTTGGAACATATGCCTTCTTCCCGTCATGTGTCGCGAGAAGCCAGAGTCCAGGTACCATGACTGGTGTTTCTGATTTGCTGCTAAAGATATCTGCAACATGTATTGTTTTATCCTTAGGTACCCAGATTTTCTTGGGTCCTGATTTGTTAGATTTACCAAAACTCTGGTTAAATTTTGGTTTCACAGAATACTTACTGCTAGTGTATTTAATATCATGTGTGTGACCATACACAAAATGTGAATCCAGAGGAGTGTGTTTAATGGTTAAATCCATGACATTCTTTGGTGTAGGAACCTTACCTTGGTATCCTATTCCCTTCCTGCCGTTTCTGCTAACTCCATAGATCATTGAAGCCATTTTGCTTCTATCTATGCTTTTAGCAAGGAACTTCTGGAAACTGTGATCATACTCCTTAATGATCTCATCAGCGTTGCTGGGAGTTTCAGAAATTGGTTCCTTCTGAGAGTTTTATAAAGTATTTTCTAATTTTGAAATTTTATTTCTCAGCTAAGAATTCTCCAATTTAAGACTCTCAGCCTTATTAGAGTCAGATTCAAGATTCCTTTTCAGGTTTCTGAATTTAACTCTAATCTATTGATACCTTTCCAGAATTTCATTAAGGATTTCAGCAAGTTCATCCTTGGTAAAGTTAACTGCAAAGTCAGGAAATACCTCTTCAGTATCTGATTCTGAGTCTGATTCAGAAGCTTCACTATCTTCTGAAATGTTGGCCATGAGAGCTATGTTTGCTCTCTCATCATCTGATTCTGAGTCAGCTTCAGACGAGTCAGAGTCATCCCATGTAGCCATGAGACTTTTCTTCTTTTCCCTTCCAAACTTCTTTTTGGGCTTTTCCCTCTGAAGCTTTGGGCAGTCATTCTTGTAGTGTCCTTGCTCATTGCACTCATAGCAGATGATGTCCTTGGTGTTTGGCTTTCTGCTTCCTGAGGAGCCTTCAGATCTTCTGTATCCAGAGGAAGAATCTGTCCTTCTGTATCTGGAAGAAGACTTGTTCTGATCAGATCTTCTGGGATTCCTGAACTTCCTTTGTCTCTGCTTCCACAGTTGATTCACTCTTCTGGAGAGGAGGGAGAGTTCGTCTTCTTCTGATGAGGATCCATCAGATGTTTCTTCAACTGCCTACAAAACTTTAGACTCAGATTTTTTGTTAGATTTTAATGCTAAAGGCTTACCTTGCTTTTGGGGTTCATCAGCTTCTAGCTCTATCTCATGACTTCTGAGGGAGCTGATAAGTTCCTCCAGAGAAATTTTGTTGAGATCTTTTGCTAGCTTCAGAGCTGTAACCATTAGCCTCCACTGCTTGGGTAAGCTTCTGATGATTTTCTTGACGTGATCAGTAGTAGAGTAACCTTTGTCCAGAACCTTGAGACCAGCTACCAGAATCTGGAATCTTGAGAACATTGTTTCAATGGATTCACTTTCTTCCATTTTGAATGCCTCATACTTCTGAATGAGCGCCAGAGCTTTAGTTTCTTTGACCTGAACGTTGACCTCATGCGTCATTCTGAGTGAGTCAAACATGTTCTTTGTTGTGTCTCTGTTGGAGATCTTTTCATATTCAGCATACGAGATGGCACTGAGAAGGATGGTTCTTGCCTTGTGGTGATTCTTGTAGTCACGCTTTTGTTGGTCAGACATTGTTTTCCTATCAATCTTCTGACCGCTTGCATTCACAGGGTGCGTGTATCCATCTGTCACCATGTCCCACAGATCAGCATCATGTGTCAGAAAGAAGCTTTCAATTCTGTCTTTCCAGTAATCAAAATTTTCTCCATCAAAGACTGGAGGTTTGCCGTTGAATCTGTCTCTGTCCTCATGGTTGTTATTGCTGGTGTGAGAATAAGTTCCTGCCATTGTGTTTTTCTGACGCTGGATCTTGTACTGACACGGTTAAGTGTTTTAGCTCAGAACCAGGCGCTCTGATGCCAATTGAAGAAGTGAAAAACACAAGAAGGGGGGTTGAATTGTAAAACTGAAAATCAATTGCAATGAACACGATATTTTTAGCCTGGTTCGTTTGATCTCAAACTACTCCAGTCCACCCGTCAAGGTGATTTCGCCTCTCTCCAACGAGGTCTTAATCCATTATATTCAACTGAATATTACAATCTACTTTAACAACTGCTAAAGCCTTCTTGATGCAAACCACATTCCGGTTTGTCAAGGAAACACTTTCTTACAAAGAAGAGAAATCTAGGTGTGTGAATGTTTTCTACAAAACTGTTTATCACAATTGTGATATTACACAACTTAAGCTTATTGAAACTAGATTGCTAAAAGTAATTGAGTAAGGAAATATGGAGCTTTTAGCAAACTGAGAGAAGGAAGATGATGATTAGCTTTTAGGCGTGTGAATTGATGTAGAGCATTAGCCAATTCAATCTTCATTGTCTTGTTTATATAGCACTGAAATTGTTGAACGTTGGAGCAATAATCTTGATTCAATGCCAATAACAAACTTTCCTTATTAAGCAGATCTTGTCTGGAATGATGTCGTTGGTAATAATTCGCTTTGAATGCACAGTACTGTTGCTACTTAAAGTGTGTTCTGGCTTGGGCTCATTCTGACTCTGCTTAAGTGCTGATGAACTATTGTTGTCTTTATCAGAGTGTTGAGCGCAGTTCTGTTCATCAAGCTTCAGCATAAGCGTGAGTTGTTCTTCTGATTCTGGTATTCTGATATAGCATCTTCTGATGCTGATGTTGATATCCAATATTCTGATGTTGATTAAGTGTACTCTTGCTGATACCTATCAGAGTTTCTGCAAAACAGAAGGTAATATTTTAGGTAGCAAATAGTTCTTACATGAATCACATAATTTAATATATCTTTTCATTTTGTTATCATCAAAACTTAAACTTAGGGTAGTAGATTCAAACTTTGTTCTAACACAACCTGTTGTTGATGCTGATGACGTCTTCTTGGAGATCTAATCCTTATTTCTTGAACAACAACATTTGTTTCTCCTTCTTTCTTTTTAGAAAATCTAAATGATGATTTCCTTGTTCCACTAGAACCTTCATTTTTTGACAGTCGTCCTTCCCTGACGGCTTCCTCTAGACGGACACACTCATACTTACCATCTCAAGGAAATCACTTGGTGCACTTGTAACCATTCTTTTATAGTAAAATGAACTAAGGGTTTTTAGGAAGACCTTAGTCATTTATTTCTCTCCCATTGGGGGTACCACTTTGGAAGAAACCTTACGCAATGGTGCGCATACTCAATTGATCACGGTCAAGTGCCATAAATATGTTGTACTTATACTGCTTCATGAAAACTTCACCCAAGTCATTGAATGTATGGATGTTGCTACTGTACAATCCCATATACCAGTTTAAGGCAGCACAAGTTAAATTATCCTAGAAAAAATGAATAAGCAAGCATTAGTCATCAGTATGAGTGGACATCCTTCTAATATACATCACCAGATGATCATGAGGACAAGAGTTGCCCTTGTACTTCTCAAATTCTGGTACTTTAAACTTTATTGGCACTTTCACATAAGGAACCAAGCTGAGGTCACTAACATTCTATTAGAATAACTCTTTCACTCGGAGAGCCTTCACTTCTTTCTGCATTTCATTGAATTGATCATGAAATTCATCCATTCGGTTATAAAATCCCAAAGTTTCACTTGGTGGAGGAGCGGGATGATAAACTCCATCATTAATAATAGGCATATCATTCACTACAGAAGGTGCAGCATGATGAATCTCATTATTAATAACAGGGATAACATGCACTACAGGAGGTGCAAAAACAAAAGCAGTTTGAACAAATAGAGCAACTTGAGCAGCAGGATTGTAACCTTCTAGCATGAAATTCTCAAGCATTCCCCATGGGTAACCGCGAGGCTAACGGTATTGAGTAGCAGTAGCTAGAGTAACAGAGATGGGAGTTGATTGAACCTTTGAAATAACGGTCGTATGTTATGGTTGAGTAGAATGAGGTGATGGAGGAGGAGGAGGTGGTGGATGATTCTGATCAACCACCAACGACTCTACCAAAGCTGTCAGATTAGCCATACTGGCTCTCAAAGAAGTAACTTCTTCGTGCAGCTCGTGATTCTCTTGTTCAAGGTTTTCTATCTTCTTTATAGGATTAGCCTAATTACTATAGCGATGAGACAGCATGTCGACTGAATGAAGTAGAGAAACAAGTAAGACACCTGTGAAAGATAAGAATGCAAAGATATATGAAAAATGATGCATGATATGCAATGCATATGATTTATGGTGTTTATTTAAGGAACTCAAATAATTATAAACAATTGCAAATAATTAGGAACTAACACATTTGGAAATACTGAAAATTATCATTTTAATAATAACTTTGGAATGATTACAACTTTTAGTACAAGTTTCAATAATCCTAAGTACAAGAGAATAAGATAGAATTTGAAAATCCTAACGAGCCAAAGTTGATGACGATCTTTCCACATGCTGACGTTTTCCCTTGAGTCTTGCAATATGAGCCTTCAACTGCATTTCCTCTTCTGCATACTTGTCGACTTCTTTCCATCCACCAGAATCAGAAAATGGGTAACCGATACCTAGTTGAACTCTAGAGGGAAATAAATCCTCCCGCTTCTCCACCATATCCACAGGATGACTTTCAAGAATCTCAATCTAGTCATCCTTCTATTTTAATTTTGTTGAATAGGACCACCTCCAAAGTCTGGTACTTATTCTTCCATGATTCCTTCTCTTGCTGCATCCTAACTAAGGCAAGTTATAGTTCTTCTACATCATCTAAGAGAGGAGGAGTACTCCTCATAAACATGTGAGCTAAAGGTTATTCACGAGAATAAGGAATCTTCAACTGAGTTTCCCTTCCTTGTACCCAACAGAGATGAGGCTCTAAGGAAACAACTCCTCTTGGTCCCAAATATTTTCTACCCTTCCTATGAATATGACGCCAAACCTTTTCAATATCTTCCTTAGCTGCCTTGTGATCTTCTCCTTCTTTGAGAAAGAAACCACTTAGATGATTGTTGTTTAGCTTGTCTCTCATTAGATATCCAAGTTGGCAGCGTGCAAGAACATGATTATAGTTAATTCCTCCCTTTGTAACAAGAAGAGGCACATTGGGAAAAACACCACAACTATCAATAATCTTCACATCATAATAAGCTTAATAATACCAATCAATGTCAGAATGAGTGAGAGCCATAATCTTAGGTGCCCAACATGGTTCCTTCTTGATATCCCAAAAAGTAGCAGACCGAGGTAAGTGAGAAATAAACCACTAATATAAAAATTGTGTGCAATAGATTATCATCCCTTCCTGATAGAAACTCTAAAGATGGATGGAATGATATGTATCTCCTAGAAGTGTAGGGAATGCGTTCTCAATCATAAAGATCCTAATGGCATTAACATCCACAAATTTGTCGATGTTAGGAAACAAGAACAACCCATAATCAAGCAAAGCAAATGTAGTGTCAAAAGCAACTGTACTCTTCATCTTGGCGAAGTAAAGAGCTTTCTCCAATAGAAACTGAGTAGGTAAACCTTTTATTCTAAGTTATGTTAGCCTCAATCTCAGACTTCCTCAAATGAGTTATGGTGGCAATCTCATGAGACTTGGGCTTTCCTTCTAAGTCGGTGAAAGGAACACAATCAGTAATAGGTAAACCAAGTAAGTAAGAATACTCCTTCAATATGGGCATCAGCTGATAATTAGGAAAAGTAAAACACCGGTATAACGAATCATAAAACTGGACTAATTTAGAAAGAATACCCTCCTTCATCTTGAGCTTCATAAGAGGCATAATAAGTCCATACTTCTTCCAGAAATCTTTAGGACTTTCAATCTCAGGAATCAAACTCATCAGTTCCTCTATCTTAGGATCCTTAAAATTGTACTTCTGAGTCTTTCTCCTTCCAAAATCCATGGTCAAAAGAGTACCTAAGATGTGTGCAAAAGTCAACCTTAAGTTCCTTGAAAAATTGTTTAAAGAAAGCTCATGGGTGCATGAATGCATGATGATGCAACAATCACACACAAAGATCACAAACATGGAGGTTCATAGGTTTGACGTCACGAGCATGAATTCAAAGGTACTACCCACAGTGTAAGGACTAATAGTTTATCACCTATTAAACAAGGTTTTAAGGAAATCCCAGAGTCTACATTCTTCCTTCGGATATTACCAATGTCCCGATTAGCTTCATAATTAACAATATTCTCAGGAAAAACTCGTCTGAGTGCAGCATCGCGTGACAAATACTTCTGGATTGCTTTGTTATAATCTCTGCACTATGAAGAAGTGAAAAACACAAGAAGGGGGGGTTGAATTGTAAAACTGAAAATCAATGCAATGAACAAGATATTTTTATCCTGGTTCGTTTGATCTCAAACTACTCCAGTCCACCCGTCAAGGTGATTTCTCCTCTCTCCAACGAGGTCTTAATCCACTATATTCAACTGAATATTACAATCTGCTTTAACAACTGCTAAAGCCTTCTTGATGCAGACCACAACCCGGTTTGTCAAGGAAACACTTTCTTACAAGGAAGAGAAATCTAGGTGTGTGAATATTTACTACAAAACTGTTTATCACAACTGTGATATTACACAACTTGAGCTTATTGAAACTAGATTGCTAAAATACTGAGTAAGGAAATATGAAGCGTTTAGCAAACTGAGAGAAGGAAGATGATGATTAGCTTTTAGGCGTGTAATATGATGTAGAGAATTAGCCAATTCAATCTTCATTGTCTTGTTTATATAGCACTGAATTTTGTTGAACGTTGGAGCAATAATCTTGATTCAATGCCAATAACAAACTTTCCTTATTGAGCAGATCTTGTCTGGAATGATGTCGTTGGTAATAATTCGCTTTGAATTCACAGTACCGTTGCTACTTAAAGCGTGTTCTGGCTTGGCCTTATTCTGACTCTGCTTAAGTGTTGATGAACTCTTGTTGTCTTTAATCAGAGTGTTGAGCGCAGTTCTGTTCATCAAGCTTCAGCATTCGCGTGAATTGTTCTTCTGATTATGGTATTCTGTTATAGCATCTTCTGATGCTGATGTTGATAACTAACATTCTGATGCTGATTAGGTGTGCTCTTGCTGATACCTATCAGAGTTTCTACAAAACAGAAGGTAATATTTTAGGTAGAAAATAGTTCTTACATGAATCACATAATTAATATATCTTTTCATTTTGTTATCATCAAAACTTAAACTTAGGGTAGTAGATTCAAACTTTGTTCTAACAATCTCCCCCTTTTTGATGATGACAAAAACTAGATATTTTTAATTGAAAATAACGAGAAAAGTATCAGAGATAACTATATGATAGGATGTATCAGAGTAAGAAGTTATCAAAGATAAGGGATAAAGAGATATCAGAGTTGAGAGATACTCCCCCTGAATTTATTACTACCCTTTTTAATTCCAAGAGTTCTTCAGGATCAGATCTTTGTTGCCTTTCTTTGAACATCAGAATATCAGAGTCTTTGACTATCAGAAGCTTTAGATCAGAATATTAGAGCAGAGCTTCAGATCAGAATATCAGAGCTTTGCTTTGGGTCAGAGTATCAGAGCTTTAGTCTTCAGAATATCAGAGAGCATTATTGTACCTGTAGACTTAAGCAAAA
Source organism: Vicia faba (assembly GCA_948472305.1). Taxonomy (NCBI): domain Eukaryota; kingdom Viridiplantae; phylum Streptophyta; class Magnoliopsida; order Fabales; family Fabaceae; genus Vicia; species Vicia faba. The sequence goes on from OX451737.1 coordinate 699,092,109, forward strand.
ATAGAAAACATATTCAAGTATGTCAGAGTTATAATGTCTGAGATTTTCTGTCTCAGTAATCCGTTATTGAAAAAATATCTTTCTTATTCTCCCCCTTTTTGTCAGCAATCAAAAAGTGTAAGTGAAGTGCTAAAACAATTAGAGCAGAAAAACTTGTCATACTAAAAAGTTCATAACCAAACAAAACAGTACAGAAGATATGCAAAGAAAACATGAAAATGGCATGAATGAAAATCTACGGTTGGGGAGGAAGGCGTGTGAACAGAGTCTCCAGCATTGCTTTGATCTGATCAGCAGTCTCATTATGCTTGTGCACCATGCTGACTACTGTGTCTATCTTGCTATCCTGCACATCCATCCTTTCTTTCATCTTCTGGTCATTTTCATCCATCATTTGCTGCAGACGGATATCATTCAGCTTCAGCTCTTCCAGAGTCTGCCTGTCCAAGGCAGCTTGAGAAACATCAGAAGCAGGGAGCTTCTGAGAGCTTTCTGCAACATCTTCAGCTTGACTGGCTTCAGCTTGAATAGTCTTGTCTTCTTCTGGTTGCACCTTTGAGGCTGGACGCATCTCAGACCATGGCTCACTATCCAGAAGGAGCCCGTCTTCTTTCAGTAGCTGACTTCCAACTTCATTCAGAAGCTTGCTGAAATTCTGCTGTGCTTGCTCATAGTTGATGTCTTACAATTTTAGGGCTTCAACACATACCCAAATTCTGAATTGTGACCAGAGCTGGTCATAGGCAGCTGGATCAATCATTCCAGGACAGAATTGCTTTAGAGAAGCAATCCACTGCTGCAAACCTGTTTCAAAATTCATAATACCAGAGCCAACATCCGGCTATTTTGGTTTTGGAATGGCTATTTTATTTTTCAGATCAGCAAGACGGTCAAGGATTGTTAAATCTATGAAGGTCCTGCTGGGGTTTTCTGTGGTTTGTTTGGGAACTGTTTGTTTTGGAGATGGAGTGGGAGAATCAGAGATAATGATTGGACTGTTTGGGGTTTTGGGAGTATTTGGTGGTGTAGATTCTGGCGAGGATGGCAGCTGGGCCATGGTTACTGTTGTTCCACATGGCAGCTGGATTGCCAGAGGTTGTGGTTCAGAGGATTGAGGAGAATGAGGTTCAGGAGATGGAGTTTCAGAATGATGAAACTCAGGTTGAGGTGATGGTTGAGGTGATGGTTGAGGTGATGGTGGATGAATTTCTGGTTGAGGAGAGGGAGAAGGAATTGCTGGTTGTGGAGAAGGAGGAGGAGTTTCTGGTTGTTCAGGAATATGTGGTTCTTCTGGAATGGGTGAGAGAGGTTGTTCTGGTTGAGGAGAGTGGACAATTTGTGGTTCAGAGTTTGGATTATTGGAGGGGTGATCAGAGGCATGTTGATCAATGTCAGACAACACTTTGTCAATTGCTGATGTTGTTGAGATTGTTGGTTTGGGATGTTTGGTGCGGGGTCATCTTAGTTGTAGTGCCTCAGAGGGGTCATCTTCTGGTTCGGTTTCATCTATTGTTGGGATGGGGATTGGGATTCTATGAGAAGATGGAGTTGGGATAGATGTTGGAATAGCAGAAGAATTTAAAACAGAAGCAGCAGATAAATTACCTCTTTTCTTGGGTGTTTGCTGGGATGTTCCTTCTGAAGGGGCCTTCCTTTTCTTCGTCTTCTTCAGTGTAACTTCTGGTTGAGGTTGGTGCAGATCTTTGATGTTGAGCTTGGGATCTGTACCATCAGCCTTGCACGCGTCTAGGTATCTGAGAACCACCACTGGTTTAGATTCTATCTCAGAAAATAAAGGAAAGTCACTCAGTGGGACTCTTCTGCTGGTGATGTTAGTAGTGGGAGTGATGCTGGGTTCCTTTCTGATATTCTCTATTAACTTCATTTTCTTCAGATTTTTCGCGTTCAGAGGCTTGCCAACAGTTGGTTCAATGGTGCTTAACTCTTGAGCTTCTATCAGGTGCTCTATCAGCCTATTCTCAGTCAGAATATCTGATATTAGCCTTCCAAAGGGTATCCAATCCCTCTTTGTTCTTTCTTCTTCCCTGGTCTCCTTCACGCTTGTTCTGAGGTGATTAAACAGAAGATGAGCCAAGTTGATTTTTACCTTCTGATTGATAAAATAGATCAGAAACTGCTGATCTATATTTATGTAATCAGGGGAACTAGTTGGCTTCCTATGATTAAAACACCCCAGAATTATCTTCACCCAAACTCTGTGGTGATCCTTCAGATCTCTGATCTTGCTGCTGGGCACCCCAAGGGTGAAAATCTGTTCTGCTATGACACCAATGTCAGAGCATCTCTCAGCCATATCAATACAGCGGACGCCACTGCCACTGTAACCAATCAACTTTGCTATGTGATCCTCAGTGATCACAATCTTCTTCCCCATTATGTAGGAGGTGACTTGATGCGTTGAAGCAGTTGCATGAATCCAGAACTCCTTGACTAACATTGGGAATGTTGGTCCAACCAACCTGTCAAAATACCTTTCCCATTTCTGTGCCCTAACTTCTTCTGTTAAATCAAAGCCATTCTCTTTCAGACTGCCAAAATCAATGATCAGTTCAGATAACACTTCAAGATTCTTCACTGGAGTAAGGAGTGTTCTGAAAGGAACTTGGTACTGTTCAGAGGATGCTTTCTTCTGAGAACCTGCAGAAGCACTGCTGGAGGTTGCCATGTTCACACTTAGGGTTTTTCTGAGAAACTGAGAAAAAGGGGTTAAACTTGAAAGACATGAACACAGAGAGAATGCAGAAAATATTTGAGAGATAATGAGAAACTGTAAAAGATTAATGTGAGAGATTAACGTTCTTAAATAGGCTTCAGAAGGCTTTAGAATATTTTGAAAGAGTAAACGTTTTCAAGAGAGAGAAATAAAATCATGATTACGTTTTAAAAACATGATTACTTTCATTTCATGCTTGCTGATTTTGGGGGATTTGAGAAAGATACTTAAAACGGTTACCAGACATGTGTCTCAATGCACCCAATCAGCGTTTTGCCTTCTCAAAAGCGTGCACGCGTTCTGCTTCAAAGATTTGTTGATGATTGGATGACACTTGTTTGATTTAGTGATCAGCACGTCTATCCTTGAGCTGAAACGCTCAGATCTTTAAGACTAGCATCTAATACAATCTGCATGTTCTATCTTTCTGAAAAGAGATTGATCAGAAGTTCATAGTAAAACAAATACATTCTGAAGATAAATATATGGAATTAAAACATTTTCACTCGGGGCAGATTTTCATGCTGAGATGTTTCAGAATGAAATTGAACCTATCTTCAGAAAGGGGTTTAGTGAAGATATCAGCCCATTGATGGTCTGTATCTATAAATTTTAAATTAAAAATTCCTTTCTGAATATAGTCCCTAATGAAGTAATGTTTTATTTCTATATGCTTAGCTCTAGAATGTAAAATGGGATTCTTACTTAAGCAAATAGCAGAAGTATTGTCACAGAGTATAGGGATGTTACTCTCAAAAATCTAGAAGTCTTCAAGCTGACTTTTCATCCAGAGCATTTGTGTGCTACATCCTGCTGCTGCTATGTACTCAGCTTCTGCTGTTGATAGCGCAATTGTGGATTGCCTTTTGCTGGACCAAGAGATCAGATTTTCTCCCAGAAACTGGCAGCTTCCAGAAGTACTTTTACGCTTTACTCTGTCTCCAGCAAAGTCAGCATCGCAGTAGCCTACTAAACTGTAATCACTAGATTTTCTATAAAACAAACCCAGATTAGTAGTACCTTTCAGATACTTGAAAATTCTCTTAACAGCTGTTAAGTGAGATTCTCTAGGATCTGATTGGAATCTAGCACAAATACATACGCTGAATAATATATCAGGTCTTGAAGCTGTCAGATAAAGGAGAGAACCAATCATACCTCTGTAGACTTTCTGTTCTACCTTTGTGCTTACCTCTTCTCTTTCCAGAATGCACGTGGGATGCATTGGAATCTTTGATGGCTTACATTCTGAGAGGTCAAATTTATTCAGAAGATCTCTGATGTATTTGCTCTGATGAATGTAAGTTCCCTCTGGAGTTTGATTAATCTGAATTCCTAGAAAGAATTTCAGTTCCCCCATGAGGCTCATCTCAAATTCTGCCTGCATACAATTAGCAAATTTTCTTCCAAGAGAAGGATTAGTAGAACCAAATATAATATCATCAACATAAATTTGACAGACTAAGATGTCATTCTTAACTGATTTACAGAATAAGGTAGTTTCCACCTTCCCTCTGTGAATCCATTTTCTAACAGAAAGTTACTTAGTCTTTCATACCAAGCTCTGGGAGCTTGTTTCAGACCATATAATGACTTCTTTAGTTTGAAAACATGTTCTGGATGTTTTGTATTTTCAAAACCAGGGGGTTGGTGCACATAAACCTCTTCTTCTATATAACCATTTAAGAATGCACTCTTGACATCCATCTGATACAGAGTGATGCCTCTATTAACAGCAAATGAAATTAAAAGTATGATAGACTCTAACCTGGCAACTGGAGCAAAGGTTTCTGTATAGTCTATCCCCTCTTGTTGACTATAACCTTGTGCAACCAGTCGTGCTTTGTTTCTGATGACTTCACCTTGTTCATTTAGCTTGTTTCTGAACACCCATCTTGTTCCAATGACATTGAATCCTTTTGGTCTGGGAACAAGATCCCATACGTCATTTCTGGTGAATTTATTCAGCTCTTCTTGCATTGCCAGAATCCAGTCATTATCCAGAAGTGCTTCATCAATAGAAGAAGGTTCAATCAGAGACACAAGTCCCATGAGGGTTTCTTCAGAGTTTCTGAAGCTTGCTCTTGTTCTGATTGGATCTTCCTTTCTTCCTAAGATAGTCTCTTCTGGGTGATCCAAGCTGCTTCTGGGTAATCTCTTCTGAGGTTGATCAGCAGCTGTTGTAGGATTGCTAGCAGTACTCCTTTCAGACGTTGAAGGAGTGTCTGTGTTGAGAGCTTCTGATGACTTGTCTTCAGAACCTGTAAATTCAATTTCCATACCTGCAAAAACTTCATTCTTCTTTGACTTTTCAGAGTCAAGCTTATCATCAAAACGAACACTGATTGATTCTTCCACAATCTGTGTTTCTGTATTATATACTCTGTACCCTCTTGAGCGTTCAGAGTATCCTAACATAATACACTTATGTGCTTTAGAGTCAAACTTGTTCAAATAATTCTTTGTATTTAACATAAAACAGGTACATCCAAATGGATGAAAATATGAAATGTTGGGCTTTCTGTTCTTCCACAATTCATATGGAGTCTTTTCCAGAATAGGTCTTATTGAGATTCTATTCTGAATGTAGCACGTTGTGTTTATTGCCTCTGCCCAGAAGATATTAGCAACGTTTGTCTCATTGATCATGGTTCTGGCCATTTCTTGCAATGTTCTGTTCTTTCGTTCTACAACTCCATTTTGTTGGGGAGTTCTAGGACAAGAGAAATCATGTAGAATGCCTCTGTCATTAAAGAATGACTCAAAATCTTTGTTTTCAAATTCTCCACCATGATCACTTCTGACTTTAACAATTCTTAGATCCTTTTCATTCTGAACTTGGTTACAGAAGGTAACAAACACAGAGTGTGACTCATCCTTGTGTCTTAAGAACTTTACCCATGTCCATCTGCTATAGTCATCTACGATTACTAACCCATACTTCTTGCCACTGACTGAAGCAGTTTTAACTAGTCCAAATAAGTCAATGTGCAGAAGTTCTAATGGCTTAGAGGTAGAAACAACATTTTTAGATTTAAAAGAAGGTTTTGCAAACTTGCCTTTCTGACATGCTTCACACAGAGCATCTGAATTGAACTTCAAATTAGGAAGTCCTCTGACCAGATTGAGTTTGTTAATCTGAGATATTCTTCTCATACTAACATGCCCCAATCTTCTGTGCCAGATCTACTACTCGTTGTTAACAGACAGAAGGCACTTTACATTCTGATTTTTCAGTTCAGAAAGTTTGATTTTGTAAATGTTGTTTTTTCTCTTTCCATTAAACAGGATAGTCCCATCTTTCTAACTAACAGTTTTACATGATTTTTGATTAAAGATTATATCATAACCGTTATCACTTAATTGACTTATGGATAATAGATTATGCATTAATCCATCTACTAGCAGAACATTATTAATAGAGGGGAGATTTCCATTACCTACAGTTCCAGAGCCAATGATCTTTCCCCTCTGATTGCCTCCAAAGCCAACGTGGCCTCTAGGCTTAAGTTCCAGGCTTTGGAACATATTCCTTCTTCCCGTCATGTGTCGCGATCAGCCAGAGTCCAGGTACCATGACTGGTGTTTCTGACTTGCTGCTAAAGATATCTGCAACATGTATTATTTTATCCTTAGGTACCCAGATTTTCTTGGGTCCTGATTTATTAGATTTACCAAAACTCTGGTTGAATTTTGGTTTCACAGAGTACTTACTGCTAGTGTATTTAATATCATGTGTGTGACCATACACAAAATGTGAATTCAGAGGAGTGTGTTTAATGGTTAAATCCATGACATTCTATGGTGTAGGAACCTTACCTTGGTATCCTATTCCCTTCCTGCCGTTTCTGCTAACTCCATAGATCATTGAAGCCATTTTTCTTCTATCTATGCTTTTAGCAAGGAACTTCTGGAAACTGTGATCATACTCCTTAATGATCTCATCAGCGTTGCTGGGAGTTTCAGAAATTGGTTCCTTCTGAGATTTTTGTAAAGTATTTTCTAATTTTGAAATTTTATTTCTCAGCTAAGAATTCTCCAATTTAAGACTCTCGGCCTTATTAGAGTCAGATTCAAGATTCCTTTTCAGGTTTCTGAATTTAACTCTAATTTGTTGATACCTTTCCAGAATTTCATTAAGGATTTCAGCAAGTTCAGCCTTGGTAAAGTTAACTGCAAAGTCAGGAAATACCTCTTCAGTATCTGATTCTGAGTCTGATTCAGAAGCTTCACTATCTTCTGAAATGTTGGCCATGAGAGCTATGTTTGCTCTCTCATCATCTGATTCTGAGTCAGCTTCAGACGAGTCAGAGTCATCCCATGTAGCCATGAGACTTTTCTTCTTTTCCCTTCCAAACTTCTTTTTGGGCTTTTCCCTCTGAAGCTTTGGGCAGTCACTCTTGTAGTGTCCTTGCTCATTGCACTCATAGCAGATGATATCCTTGGTGTTTGGCTTTCTGCTTCCTGAGGAGCCTTCAGATCTTCTGTATCCAGAGGAAGAATTTGTCCTTCTGTATCTGGAAGAAGACTCGTTCTGATCAGATCTTCTGGGATTCCTGAACTTCCTTTGTCTCTGCTTCCACAGTTGATTCACTCTTCTGGAGAGGAGGGAGAGTTCGTCTTCTTCTGATGAGGATCCATCAGATGTTTCTTCAACTGCCTGCAAAACTTTAGACTCAGATTTTTTGTTAGATTTTAATGCTAAAGGCTTACCTTGCTTCTGGGGTTCATCAGCTTCTAGCTCTATCTCATGACTTCTGAGGGAGCTGATAAGTTCCTCCAAAGAAATTTTGTTGAGATCTTTTGCTAGCTTCAGAGCTGTAACCATTGGCCTCCACTGCTTGGGTAAGCTTCTGATGATTTTCTTGACGTGATCAGCAGTAGAGTAACCTTTGTCCAGAACCTTGAGACCAGCTACCAGAATCTGGAATCTTGAGAACATTGTTTCAATGGATTCACTTTCTTCCATTTTGAATGCCTCATACTTCTGAATGAGCGCCAGAGCTTTAGTTTCTTTGACCTGAACGTTGACCTCATGCGTCATTCTGAGTGAGTCAAACATGTTCTTTGTTGTGTCTCTGTTGGAGATCTTTTCATATTCAGCATACGAGATGGCACTGAGAAGGATGGTTCTTGCCTTGTGGTGATTCTTGTAGTCACGCTTTTGTTGGTCAGACATTGTTTTCCTATCAATCTTCTGACCGCTTGCATTCACAGGGTGCGTGTATCCATCTGTCACCATGTCCCACAGATCAGCATCATGTGCCAGAAAGAAGCTTTCAATTCTGTCTTTCCAGTAATCAAAATTTTCTCCATCAAAGACTGGAGGTTTGCCGCTGAATCTGTCTCTGTCCTCATGGTTGTCATTGCTGGTGTGAGAATAAGTTCCTGCCATTGTGTTTTTCTGACGCTGGATCTTGTACTGACACGGTTAAGTGTTTTAGCTCAGAACCAGGCACTCCGATGCCAATTGAAGAAGTGAAAAACACAAGAAGGGGGGTTGAATTGTAAAACTGAAAATCAATTGCAATGAACACGATATTTTTATCCTGGTTCGTTTGATCTCAAACTACTCCAGTCCACCCGTCAAGGTGATTTCGCATCTCTCCAACGAGGTCTTAATCCACTATATTCAACTGAATATTACAATCTGCTTTAACAACTGCTAAAGCCTTCTTGATGCAGACCACAACCCGGTTTGTCAAGGAAACACTTTCTTACAAGGAAGAGAAATCTAGGTGTGTGAATGTTTTCTACAAAACTGTTTATCACAACTGTGATCTTACACAACTTGAGCTTATTGAAACTAGATTGCTAAAATATTGAGTAAGGAAATATGAAGCGTTTAGCAAACTGAGAGAAGGAAGATGATGATTAGCTTTTAGGCGTGTAATATGATGTAGAGCATTAGCCAATTCAATCTTCATTGTCTTGTTTATATAGCACTGAATTTTGTTGAACGTTGGAGCAATAATCTTGATTCAATGCCAATAACAAACTTTCCTTATTGAGCAGATCTTGTCTGGAATGATGCCGTTGGTAATAATTCGCTTTGAATGCACAGTACCGTTGCTACTTAAAGCGTGTTCTGGCTTGGCCTCATTCTGACTCTGCTTAAGTGCTGATGAACTCTTGTTGTCTTTAATCAGAGTGTTGAGCGCAGTTCTGTTCATCAAGCTTCAGCATTCGCGTGAATTGTTCTTCTGATTCTGGTATTCTGTTATAGCATCTTCTGATGCTGATGTTGATAACTAACATTCTGATGCTGATTAGGTGTGCTCTTGCTGATACCTATCAGAGTTTCTGCAAAACAGAACGTAATATTTTAGGTAGCAAATAGTTCTTACATGAATCACATAATTAATATATCTTTTCATTTTGTTATCATCAAAACTTAAACTTAGGGTAGTAGATTCAAACTTTGTTCTAACACACTACACCTAAAAGGCCAAGATGGGTTAAGGGTTCTAAGGCTTCTAACCTTTGCGGGCTCCCAGGTCGAAGGCAGCAATGTCTTCCCGATTTCTCATTAAACAAATACTACATTCAGAGGGGCCTCCACTGAGTGGGGGATCTCATGTCTCCTTTTTCAGAATTACTCCCTCAAAGTTAACATGACTATACCGCCAGTCCTATCATAATTTTGCTCAAGTCCGGGTATAGGACTTATAAGAGATCTTTAAACACCCTGAAAACCATAAAAGTCCAAACATACATATATACAATAAATAATATACAACAAATAATATACAACAAATAATAGCACATACACCAGTAAACAAAGATAGGCTCAACCCACTTTAGAGATGTTTCTATTCCCCAGTGAAGTCACCATTTTTCTGTAGTGGTAGAAATGATGAGACAAAGCCATTGAACTGACTTAACTCATACAAATCAAATAAAAATTGCTACCGTGCTTTATTGTTTTCAAAGAAAATGGAAGAAGAGAGAATAAACCAAAAAAAGAGGAGGATAATTTAGGTAAGGGGGATGGTTATGCAAAAGGAAGGTATTATCACCCTAAACATCTATGGTACTCTGCAAGAACTTCTTTGAAAATTTGTGTATTTTGACTATAAAAGGTGTATACAAAATAAGATGGTGGAGATGAGAGAATAAGTATTTTTTAAATTTTTGCACCCACCGCAGTTGCAAACCTTTAGTACCTACGTATCATCTTCTGTGCAATAGGGGGTCAGGGTGCTCGTTGTTCACCTCAAAAATTTTAAAACACATGTTTGTTGGTTAATTTTAAGAGAAGAGACATCATCGTCATATCCGAGTAGAAAACATACTTACTACCCACAATTATGAGAAAGAAGAATTTACATCATCTCAAAGTGGAGGATATAACTTGGATTTAAAATCCAACACTCAACACCCAAGTGGAAATTCACAAAAGACCTATAATCTTTTCAATTCTTTAATGACTTTCCAAATATTTTCAAGCCTAGCACCTTGAAACAAAGTTGTAGTAGACAACCCAAAGAATATTGTGAAAAAAGAATGAGCCCAAGGAGATATAAGATGACCAAGTTATGATCCTTTGAAGTCACAGAAGAGAATTTGATAGCCTTTTCAAAAGACTTGTAATCTTCTTCAACCATTAGTGATCTTCCATTCAAAATTAGCCTTAAACCCTTGAAGATAACTTGTTAAGGACCCTTTAATGAGAATAATGGCTTTGTAATAAATAAAAAATCTCAAAAAATGAGCAATATATGGTCCTTGGAAGTTAGAGAACCCTAGCTCAGAGAGTGTCAAAATGACTTGGAATCCCTTTCAACTTTTGATGATTTTCCTTGCACAATTAGATCTTTTCATGTAAAGAGAAGTTGTTTTAGATGATGATAAGAACCCATAGCAAAAAGATTCAACTCAAAGTATTTAAAATTGAGAGAGTTATGCACTTGTGGTCACTGAATCAAGTAGATATACTTATTTAAATTTTACACTGTAAATTTGGAATACTTTTCACTACCATAATAATTAAACAAGTTTTATTTATACAAACAAACATTGAAACTAAACCATACAAAGCATATATAAACAAATACGCTATAAAAAGTAGAAACTGTGTAATTTTTTTAGGCCTTTAACTTTGTTATCTCAAACCAGTTAAATTTCCTTTTATGCCGAATTCGGTGCAACTCCTGGATGCACTTTGTTCTTACCAATATTAATAGAACTTTCCTTTCTGTTTTGATCATCACCACGCATGACCTCACCTATTCTTCCTCTTTCCTCTTCCATTTTTTTCATCTTTTCTTTCTGCCTCTTCTGCATAACGTAAATTTCCGCTGAACGTGCACCAATTGAAGACATGTTATAATATTTATATATTTGACTAAGAATAAATTATAGTAATTAGTTAGACTGATGTGAACTATATTATGAAATGTTATGCCAAACTAGTGTCCTCCAAGATGGAATTTATAGGAGTTGGAATTGGAAGTAATCAGTATGTGGACCAAGCAGTCACGTTAATTAATGATGTTATGGCTTGTGGTTTTGCTTTACAACAATGCATTGGTGTTTATTTAATTAATTAATTGAACAAAAAAAAATAGCATGCCATGTTGCCATAGTGCCATGTATTTTATTGGAATTAAAATTTGGTCTGTGGTTGCACCATCATGTGTGTTCTAACCACAACTAAATACTGTATGTTACAGATTGTATTAGATGCATAAACAGGGCCGGTCCTAGGCCCATGCAAGCAGATCTATAATCTAGGGCCTCAAAAAATATGATTTTAATTTAGAAGGTGTAGTTAAGAAATTATAATACTGGAAAAATAAAATATATATGTTTTAAACGAAATTTATTGACAATTTATTACATGTAATCCAGCGTCTAGGCCTTGTCTTGGGATACATAATGTATGCCTATTAGAGAAGATGGCAATAAAATGTCTTTCATTTAACATAATTATATAGAAAGTTGGTGGAGCAAATGTCCAACAGTAAGTTTCACAATGAATTCGTGATATAACTTTTGTGACAATTAATATTTCTTAAATTCTAATTATAAAATGATTTTTATGTAATCAATTAAAATTTATAATGAAATTTTAAATTAAACTTTATTTTCATGATTATTTATTATAATCTTTATAATTTTATTTTAATTTATTTTAGTATAAATTTTAAAAATAATTTTATGTTATAATTAAATATTTAAAAGTTAATTATATAATTAACTCATTTATTAATAAAATTTTATGATGAAACCAAATTCATTATTATTTGTGTTTTGATTTATTATTTTTTTGATTATGGAAACAAATTTCTTATAAGTCAGGTAAATATGCGTATTAAGACCATGACACGATTTAGGCCTACTCCTACATTTTTTAGTCATGTGACTTTGGTTTTCTGCAATTGAAGTAAGAGAAAATACCACTTTCATTTCTTTGAGATGATGGTTGTTGTCTAGAAATTGGAGCTGATCTGGACTAGGCCTGCACTTGCCCCACAATTGAGAGGCTCAATCCAGCACCCTTGTATAAGGCCCGCAAGTAAGCAGCCCAAGCTAGGGACCGTTGGGCAACTCCCCACGCATCCGTTGGGAAACGTGGTCCATGTGCCCACATCACCGTCATCTTAACTGCCCTCCAAAATCACGGGTTCGAGCCCTATTCTCACGGAGCAGTTGACCAGGGGGGAGTCCACTTGTTGTACTCCATACACACGTAAGCCCTTACAGACTTCTTTATTGGGCCTCAATGTGGCCCAATAATGGGGATCTTGACCCAGCGCTGGGGACTATAAATACCCTCTCATTCAAGAGGGTCAAGTATTCATTCTCATTCTCATACTCACACTTGTTTGCGCTCTCTGAAACTTACTTTGTAAATATTTCTAAGAGTTGGTAAGAAATCTGTAAATATTTGTCTTCTAACTCGGTCCATGTTTGAATAGTTTCATTAGGTATACATTATATCCAATATTTTTCTCTTCCAGTTAACAAAAGCATCAAATTAGTTGCATGGTAATGGTACGTAGCAAGACGTAAAGTAAACTATAAGTTCGATTTTTCAGTATGTGTTATGATTTGTTAGTTTGTCTATAAAATGATTGAATGTGTCTTGTAATTTGTTTGATTACCCTTTTGAACTTGTCTTGTAATGAGATTGAGTATCACTTGTACTCTTTTAATTTAAGATTTATCATATGAAAATACTAAATTTTCTTTTTTGGAGACCTAAAATTTTGGTATGACAAAAATATGGAGATCTTAAGTAAGGGCCTAGTTCACTTTACCCTGGGCCGACCCTAATAATGAGGTGTATTGGAAAAACTAAGTTCCATATGTCGACAATTCATACCACCCCTAATTTATATCCATGCACTAAGTCCAATAGTATGGGATGTGTATAGAAAGAAAAAATCTAAGTCCAATAAAGTTTATTAAAATTTTATATAGAGTCACACTCCTCACTTTACAAGCCAATTTTTAAGAATGAGTTAGGTCAAAAACTCTAATTCTATCATTGTGTTAGATCCACTACAAGAATATTGCATTGTTTCCAAGAAATTTTTGCAGGAGTAAAACTCCTAAAAAGGTGAAATTACGAGGAGATAAATGCTCCCAATGCATGTTAATATTATAAATTTTCAATGCAACATTGCCAAGAGTGTTTTTAGATGAAACACATGTGCTACTATACTGGTGAGTTCTCTAATCACTATGCTGCAATATGTTTTGCATCCCTAAAATTTCATATTAAGCTGCTACGCGAGGAGAAATTTATCTCTCAAATTCTAAGGGAACTGAATCAAAAAGAGAGAGAAAGAAGAAAAGTGAGAAATAGAGAGGAACATATAGTGAATCATCATTATCTATTGTACAATATAACCACCATAACTAACACTTTTAATTCAAAATCAAAACCAGTGAGAAATTTTGAGGGGGGGAAATCAGAGAGCAAGATAGCAATAATGTGGAAATTCAACTCCAATTTGATTTTATTTTCAATTTAATTAACATACCAAAAACAAAAAAAAGAACTCAATCTTTATTTCATAAAACAAAGCCATCTTCATCTCATCAAACATAAATACACAGATGAATGGGAAGAAAAAAGAGGAAAACTTAGAGGAAAACCTTTTACGACAATCAAACTATCGCCGCACACGCTCTTTTAGAGAAACACGTCTGCCACGAACAACTGTGATATTCCATTCACCTCCTTGCAAGTCGTTCACCACCGTGAGTGATACTGCCATGAATGACTCTCTGTCTTTGGACTCCTTAAACAACATCTGCGAACACACTCTCCCATCGAGAATCCAACCGACGATCGTCATTTATAGATTAGTCGCACAACGCCTTCATCGTCGCAAATCCGACAATGTACGCCTCTCTCCCCCTCTCTCTGATCCAACATGTCTTAATTTATTTTAATCCATTCATTATGAGGTATTTTTCTTGGCAACGTTATACTTTGCGAGGAGTTTTTCGTCAGCAAAATATGTCAAATCTCTGCACCTTATCTAGCAAGTAGGTGGCGCGTGATCTACACCTTATGGAATGTTGCGAAGAAAAAATTATCTGCAAAATTGCAAGGTGTAATTGTCAAGCAAAAAGTTACGACAAGGGTTTTTGCAAGGTATTTCAACTCGGAGTTTTGTTGCCTTATGATATTTGCCTCGCAAATCCTTGTTTTTTTGTAGTGGTCTCAAATATTTTAGTTATGATTTATTTTAATTTATTTTACGGGCTTATGTTAATTGTATTTGCAAATTTATTTTAACTTTATTTATAAATTTATGTTCTTTTTAATTTAATCAAAATTAATTTAAATTTTTTAAAATAAATGTAAAGTTTGTTAAATACTAAAATTAAATATTTTACTGCAAATAAACCATCCAAAATCATTACAAAGTCCACTTTATTCTTTTGAAATATATACACTTATTCAAATTTGGGATTCCTTACAAGTGTCAGTGAAATTCCACGTCATAAATAACAGTATTTTTTTCACTACATTACTAACTAAACAAGCTTTATTATAAACACAGTTTAAATTTAAAAAAAATTCTATCCCTAATTGAATTTCTACCCCTTATATCGCATTTGATTGTTTAGTAATATAGTGAACAATGAAATATTATAATAATAATATTTTTTTAAAAGTATTTTATTTTTATTTTTTATAGGTTGAGAATATATATATATATATATATATATATATATATATATATATATATATATATATATATATATATATATATATATATATATATATATATATATATATATATATATATATATATATATATGATTAATCAATTTTATTACTTTATATCTATTAAAAATTTGGACAGTCTATTAATCAACTCCATAATTTTATTAATCAAATTTTTACATTTCATTAACCAACTTTATTTTACTACTAAAAATTATTTTTAATATCTGAGTGTGTATTAACCAACTTCATAACTTCATAACTAATTTTTTATATTTTTTTAATCCACTTAAGTTTACAATTAAAAGTTATTGTTCATATACTATTCAGGAACACTGTTCACTGATACTATTCATACACTGTTCAAAGTATTGTTCATAAATAATATTATATAATTTAAAAAAAAAGATTCACAATATAAATACGGTGAACAATATATACACCATAAATATTGATATAGGATTTTGGTGCCAACATAGTAAAGCGGTTAAACTTAACCATCCAAAACAGATATATAGACAAATACGATATAAAAACTAGAAAATGTAATTTTTTGTGAGAGCACTTTAACTTTATCATACGAAATTAGTTAAAATTCATATTATGTTGAATTTGTTACAACTCCTAGATGCACTTTGTTCTTATCAATACTATTAGAACTAGAATTTTCTTGCACCTTTCTGTTTTGATCATCACTATTCATGATCTCACCTCTGTTGAAAATATAATTTCTTTTGTCAAAAGTAGTATGTTGTTCGACACAAGGTTGTGTCGATTTTGCTTAGTTTATCGAGTTGTGTTAGGTGTGTCGAAGCAGTTTCTACATACATATTTGATTTAGATTTGATTTAGTTTCAAAATAGGTATTTTGGGATTTTATAGTTATCGACTTTTTGGCTTAGAGAGAAAGCAAGCTCAATTATAAATAGAGGTAGTGTTTACCGTTGTTTTTGGTAAACAACCGTTGATCCTCCAAAAAGGAAAGTCCTTTTGATTACTCGCGGGATAGATCAGATTGATCCCAGAACATATGCTAACTTTTATGCTGGTTTGATGTGAAAGTTAATATCTAGGAATAGCGCGCGTTCGACCAAGGATATGGTGTTTATGGTTTTTTAGAAAGTAAGAAAGTAAATAGAAGTGCAGGTAAAGATGTAGGAAACGTAAACTTTGCAAAAGAAGATCAGAGCAATGTAAAAAAACTTTATTAATAAAAAATAGTGTTTTCAACGTACATTCTCAGTTATTCTTTCACACACAGCGGGTACTTGAATAATATTGAGTAACTAGCACAATAGGTTAAATACCCGGAAAATCTACACAAACTTCCGAACTTTATACAAAAATTATGTAACTATCGAGGGGTTGGTTTTCTCTAGGATGAATACAAGTGTCTTCTGCATGTCCCTCGACCTCTATCTTCCTGCCATGTCGCTTTCCCTTAACTATTGGCGAACTGCATTTCCCTCCAATCTTCCAATTCAAATATCCTTTATCTTTGGTGCGCTGACACGAGGGTTTATTCTTCTAGTCGAAGGCCACAGGACCTTTTCAGTCGAAGGCTTGATGGTGATGTCTGGTCGAAGATCGATTTGTAACTCAGATATTTTCTGAGTTTCTCCATCCGTCGAAGCATTTTCCAACTTGGCTTTATTTTCTCTATTTTTGGCCCATAAGGCCAATATATCATGGGTGTCGAATTCAAGAGCCAACAAATTTCCCCCTAAGAATGCCTATTTCGACGTCGAGAGAAATAGTCATTCTTTGATATTCCATAAGGGCAAGTTGATCTAAGCAAGTAACTAAGAGCCCATGGATAACCATGGATAGAAAGGGTGCTAATACCTTTCCTTTCTATAATCTACTCCCCGAACCCAAGAAAACATCTCAAAAGGTTTTTGCTGTGCTTTTTAACCTTTCCTTAGGATAAAATAAAAAGTCGGTGGCGACTCTTGCTCAACCGAAACATTTGCGAAAACAAACGCAAAACCTCAAGTTAGTTCTCCCACCGTATCACACCAACGTTGTTGTTTCCAAATCTATTGGAGACAACTTAGTGGATGCTACTCTTCCTCTAACTTCGATTGCTTGTTGTAGTTTTTCTTTCGAAACTTTATACCCGGAAGCGATCTGTGCTAAATCATTAGTCACTTGATTTTCCAATCTTGGTATATGTCGAATATTAACCACTTCGAAGTTCTTCAACAAACGCCTGGCTATCACGAAATACATGATATGATTTTCTCTTATGCATTTGTATTCTTTCGTAACCTATTTCAGGACTAACTCTGAGTCTCCCATTATTTCAACTTGAGTTTCCCCTAATTCCAACAAGATTTCAAGGCCTACGATTAAAGCTTCGTATTCAGCCTCACTATTTGAAAAATCTCCCTCGATCTTGTACTTAACTGTTGTTGGAATTTTGTTTGGAGAAATAATTAGAACCCATACTCCAGTTCCGTCTTTATGACTAGAACCGTCAAAGTATAACTTCCAAGGTTCAATCTCCAAATAATTTATTGATTCTTCTATTATTGAATGGTCAACTATAAAGTATGCTACCACTTGACCTTTCACAGCCTTGAGAGGCATAAAGGTTAATGAATACTCCGTTAATGCAAGTGCCCATTTGCCAATTCTACTGTGCAAAATAGGTTTCGACAACATATATTTGAAAACATCAAAATGAGACGAAATGTAAACATTAACTGATTTAATATATTGCTTGATTTTTGTACATGAGAAGTTAAGACATAAACATAGTTTTTCAACTTCGTTATATCTAGTTTCCGCATCATTTAAAAATCTACTGAGGTAGTAGATGGGTCTTTCGACACCATTCTCATCCTCTTGAGCTAACATGCTCCCTAAGGTTTTATCAGATGCAACTATGTACAATCTCATACTTCTATTTCTACAAGGAGGTACCAGAATAGGTGGCTTGATGAGGTACTCTTTGATTTTGTCGAAGGCCTCTTGTTGTTCTCACCCCCATTCAAATCCTCATTTGCTGAGTCGAAGTAGTGGTGAGAAGGCTTGCGTTTTCCCATTGAGGTTGGATATAAATCTCCTTAGGAAATTTATCTTCCCAAGTAGAGACTGCAATTCCTTCTTGTTGGTTGGTGCTTTGGCTTCCAAAATAGATTTGGTCTTGTTTTGGTTTATCTCAATTCCCTTTTTATGGACCACAAAGCCTAAGAAGTCCCTTTCTTTGACACCAAAAGCGCACTTTAGAGGATTCATTTTCAGACCATAGCGTCTCATCCTCTCAAAGGATTATCGAAGATGGTCCATGTGAGCCTTCCCTAAAACAGATTTTACAACAATATCATCAATATAAATCTGCATAAAAGTCTCAATAAAATCATGAAAGATAGAATTCATTGCTCTTTGATATGTTGCCCCTGCGTTTTTTAGGCAAAAAGGCATCATTACCCCATTTGTAAGTGCCTAAGGCCCCAGGGCAACGAAATTCTGTTTTCGAAACATCTTCTTCAGCAATAAAAATTTGATTATATCCAGAGTATCCGTCAAGCATACTCATATACTCGAAACAAGCGGCAGAATCAACAAGCATTTCCGCCACAAGCATTGGATATTTATCTTTTGGTGTTGCAGCATTCAGAGCTCTGAAATCAATGCACACCCTTAAGGTACCATTCTTCTTTATAACAGGTACTATATTTGCAATCCATTTGACATACCTAGTTGTTCGGATGAACTCGCATTTGAGCCGTCTTTCGACTTTAGTTTTGATTTTCGACAGAATCTCCAGTGCAAAGCGCCTTGGAGTTTGCTTGACAGGCTTCTTTCCAGGTTTTGTTGGCAATTGTAGCTCCACCAAACTTCTGTAGAGACCAGGCATTTCGTCATAATCCCATGCAAAGAAATCTCTAAACTCTTTTAACAATTGGGTCATTTCGACCTTGAGTTCTGGATCTATCTTCGCGCTGATATACGTTGGCTTTTTTACAGGACCTTCGCCTAGATTTACTTCTTCTAAGGGGTCTTGTGCTAGCATTCTAACACTATTCACCAACGAAACTTTTTCGAAACCTAAAGGTTCATCATCGTAGATGGCGTCTAACCTCTGATTTCGTACTTCTTTTTCTTCCAAGGCAGGAGGTTCTGGGTTGAAATCTTTCCCAGGGCCTTCTTGGGAAGATACTTGTTCATTGGCTTCAAGAGCCATGTACTTGACTTCATCCTCTAAGGCCGCTATCATTCTATTTTCGGCTACATATTCCGAAATCTTTTGTAGAGCCTATGATTCAATCACCATCACCAAACTCACTTCCCCAGCCTGTTGGACGTATATCATCAACCCCTCCATAGTCGATGTTTGATAAATCCTATCTATCCCACTGAAAACCATGATCAGAGTGTAGATAAAGAGAGCAGAAAGCATTGGGTGCTGGAGTCAGATTGAATTCAGGGGGGCTGCATGGCCCTATATGAGCCAAATTCCTGTCGAAGCTATTCTTTCCAATGTTGTTAACTTCGCCCAGGTAGTAACTTTGATCAGCCTCGATGTTCTCCATGATACCATCAGGGCGCCATATCGTAACCCTTTGATGCATCGAAGATGGCACTGCACCTATGCCATGTATCCACTCTCGACCCAAAAGTATATTATAATTTGGTTTTGCTGAAATCACCATAAACATGGTAGGTCGAAGAATTGAGCCAACCTTGAGATCCAGTTGTATAACTCCCATGGTGGTCCCAATATCCCCTTCATAATTTGAGAGGACCATGTTGTGGGGCTTAATATCAGCATCCCCTTTTCCTATTTTTCTTAGCATAGATTATGGAATTATATTTATGGTCACCCCACAATCAACCAAGATTTTATTTATGGTCACTTCCCCTATCTTTGCTATGATAAATAGGGGCTTGAGGTGATTTTTCATCGCCTCAGTTGGTAGCTCAAAGAAAGCATTATGATCCTCAATGCAACCATTATTCATCGCATAGTAACATATTGGCCTATGTCTGGCAATTTCTTGTTCGACCATCAAGTCAGTTTCTTCAACTTTGAGCTGACGGTTGTACTTCCTAGGCAGCACTGATATGACGTTTAGCATAATGTCTAAAGTATCGTCAGAGTCATAGTTACCTTCTTCATTCGACCCACATTGTTCTGGCCATACCAGTCTTCCAGCAATTGGTCCCCTCTCCAGAGGTTTCCTTTGCTTTCCTTTTCCTTTTCTTGGCACGTTGGTGCTAGATTCTGAGTGAGGCTCTGTTGCAGCCTATTTCCCGGCTTTTCTCCTTCTCTAGAACCTTCTCCATTGAGAACGAGACATGGGGTTCTTCCCCTTGTAGTTACATGATATGTGAGCCATTTTATTCGTTGTAGTAGTATGGTACTCTTTCCTGTAATCCAAAGAAGAGCCCCTTGGCACGTAAAACACTCGCCATTTTTCTTCATTTCTCCTTTTTCTGGCCATGATGTTGAGCCAAGTATCCACAGGTACATTAGATGGAGGCCGATAAGTTGGTGGCTGTTGTACCCCAAAATTTTCCCTCCCATATTTCTCAAAACATTTCTAGAAAGATCCCCAAGTTGCTCAAGGTAGTCCAAGGGTTGGCCAGACAAGCTCTCTCTTAAGACAATCTACCTCAAATTAGGGTTTCATGTTGCATCAAGATACTTGAGTCCAAGGGACCCCAAATGCTCAAAATTGTCCTAATATGTTCTCAAGATCATCCATGTCAAGTTTCAAGTCTTGCAGAGGAAGTTTGCTCAATCAATTGCTCAAAGGCCCGAAGATCGACTTTGCTAGGGCAAAAGTCAACTGTGGCCCACATACAGTCAAAATTCAAGATTTTTGGTCAACATCCTCATTTTGAAGTATATTTAATCATTTTATCAAGGGTTGATCATGATTCATCAAGGATTTCTCATAATTCATCAAGACTCAAAAGTTGCTAAATTAGGGTTTTGCAGGAAAAGTCAACTGAACTTTGACCAAGAATAACTTTCTCATAATTTATGATAAATGACCCATCCAAAGCTCATTTTGAATATGATGCAATTCCCTACAATCCATATTCATCTTCCAATTTCAAAATATGCACTCACAAGAAGTTATGAATTTGGACATTATAGGTCATTTTGGAAAGTCAACAAAAACACCTTTTGGGTCAAAGCTTCTTACATGAACATGGAAGATCCAATTGATATTAAACCAAAGAGGTCTATTATAGGACATCCTAAGCTTTATAAAAAGCCCAAGAACACCCTCATAAGATTAAAATTGAGAGAGATATGCATTGTCAAAGTTGAACAATTTTTGAAAAAATGCATGAAGCAAATATTGACCAAACTTGGATTTTTTCCAAATGGGCCTATCTTTTCAAGTTTGAAACTCATTCCTAACATGGTCCACGACCTATAAGCTTACCCATACATTTTTCTACTATTTATGCTATTTATTTTGATATTTTATTCATTAAAATTCAGAATTAAATAAATAAATAATAGAAATAATATAAATTTTGATGTGAATACATTTTGGGAAAGTTTTATGCTGGTTTATGTCAATTGATTTCTTGCAATAACTCTTCAAATATGTCCAGGTTCATCCACATGTGAAAATGGCATAAAATCATCAAATATGGCATTTTTTTCAAATTTTGATCATGGTCTTAAAACACAACATTATGAGGGAGATTCTTTCCATGCTTTCTTGTCTACTCATTCTCCTCTATAAATATAGAGTCATACAAGCTTGAAAGGGATGAAAATCCTCTCTAAAAATCTCTCAAAAAGCTCTTCAAAAAGCTCTCCCGAAATCAAAGAATTGGTACAAGTCATATCTCGAGGTTCCGGTCTCTCTCAATTGACATCAAGCCTCAAAACATCCTCTTGAAGTCCTCAAGAGTCTTACAAGGCCCAAGAGCAATCCATCACACGCCTAGCACACCCCCCATTTGACAACACTGGTTTGGTAAAATTTTAAACTTTGAATCTCTAATTTTAATCACATTTTATGGTATGCTAACGTTTGTTTGAGTTTATATAGACCAATTATGGATGGTTGAATCATAGGTTCCACGCAAGAATCAAAAAACACCATAGTTAGAGCATGAAGCTTTCGAAGATTCGGGTCTAGGGATTTCTGATGATTGCACCCCCTGTTTACTTTTGCTACTAGGCCCATCTTTATTTTCATGTTTTATTCGTTTTATTTATTTCTTTTAATCCCTTTTATTTTTTTTATCAATAAAAAAATATAAAAATCACATAAAAATAGATTTAGGATTTTTTCTTAATTAAATTTTAATTTTAGGTAAAACTTTAATTTCTTTTTGTAAATAACTTAAAGATAATTAGAATAAATAGGTTTTATTACAAACTTAATTATATTTTATTTTTCCTAAAATAACCAAAGAAACAAAAATAGGTCATGTAATTATTTTTATTAATTAATTTAATTAACTAATTAATTGCATATTTAATTTAGAAAACTTATTTCTTTTATTAAAAACAACAAAAAAACAATTTTTCTTTTAATTAGGTTAGAAGGGTCAAAACCTTAAATTCTCGTCGATCTTAATTCTTCTCGCGCGCTTTATTTTTATTATTTACCATATTGATGTAACTGCCTACAATTTGTAATATTTTAATTAGGACGTTTATTTTCATTTATCGCTTTATTTTCAAAGGGTTTCTTTTTGGCTATGTAAATACCCGAAGCCTTGTAATAGCGTAGTTTAATTTCCGCACTTTAAATTCCGCACAATATTAACTGTTAGATGTATGATATAGGGAAGCATGACAAGAATGTATGTAAACTTTAAAACAGTTAGATCACCCTAAAATTTGCAAAGATAAATAATATTGAAATTGAATCACTCGCACATGCGCATTCCTAGGGTACACTCCCACTTGGTTGCCTTCGGTAAATGGTCATTGAGTATAGGATGCTTTAGTGGTCATCCTTTTGTCTAAACAAAGATCAAAGTCCCGATTCAGAAAAGTTGCCTCGGAATGGTTGCCTCAGAATTGTTGCCTAGAATAATTGATCTAAGACATCAGGGTTATTACTAAGACGTCCTAACATTGCTTTAGTGACCGTGCGTCCCTTTCGAATTGACCCTCAAACTCCAACGACGGTGCTACCTACTCACTAATAGTGGGATAACATTGTCTAAAGGAAACGAATACAGAACGATTCTTTTTTCGAGTAGGTAGATTAGTTCTTAAGTACTTTCTCATTCCAAACAAATTTTTCACACTTACACTCCTTTATAAACAAAGTTTTCAAAAACACTTCATTACACTCTTGAAGACATAAGCAAGAGTTAAATTGAAGTAAAAACAAAAACTTTTCAAAGCGCACAAACACAAAGAAAACAATTTTGAAAATGATGAGGAAGTACCTAAGAGGCCGTAGATAACTACGGATAGAAAGAGTGCTAATACCTTCCCTTTCTATAAATCTACCCACGTACTCAGAAATATCTCGAAAAAGGAATTTTTCTGTGCTTTTTTTCTTTCCTTGTTGGATAAAATAAAATTCGGTGGCGACTCTTGCTTACCGCGACATTTTGCAAAAACAAACGCAAAACGCAAACCAATAAATTTCCTTAACTAAATAGGGAAACCACGTCCCGGTTCTGGCCACCGTATCATAGTGGCCTCCTTACCTAGTTCATGGTTCCTTTTTGATGTCCCCTCCTGGGATCGTATCTAACTTCTAGATCCATTTTTAGTTGAGCATTGGTGCCCCATTTCGCCTTCACTGCTCTCATACCTTGTATGTGCTCCACAACTTTCTTGTCGAAAATAGAACTGCATCTGGGACACAGCATCACTTCAGACTTTTTCTTCTGCATCGATGTAAAAACTCTGCCAGATCCTCGTTTTCTTTTGGAAATGTTGTCTTGTTCACTTCCTCCTGTCGAATGGCCTCTTCCTAAGCCTTGGCTTTAGATACCCCGACCATGTTTACCTCCACGTTGTTCTTGGAAACGAGGTTCAGTTTCTGCATCTTGGCTTCCAAGTTTTCTGTCGAACCTTCAACGGCAGCCAAGTAAGAACCTGTAGTGGTTCTCTTGTTGGAGCTTTCAGCAACTCCTTTGTTTGTGTTTGAGCCTTCAGTAACTCTTTTGCTTGAGCCTTCAGCAGCTCCTTTGTTCAGGTTTAGGCCTTCAGTGGCCTTCCTCACCCCTTCGACAGTTTTCCTAGATATGTTTCCAGTAAAACTGCCAAATACATGCTTGTTGATGAAGTCTTCAGAAACTTCAACTATATGGATGCCAACTGGTTCAGCATAATGTGCATCCATTTGTAGCGAGTTCGCATCAATTTTCATTGCCGGCTTATCAGCGAACTTGAGCCTTCCTTCTTTGAGTGCTTCTTGAACAAGATCCCTGAAAATAAAACATTGTGAGGTTTTATGGCCCAAAAAATTGTGATATTTACAAAAACCTATTTTCTTTCTTTGTTCTAAAGGAGGCATTTTTGCCCTTGGGGGCACTATCATTTGGCCATCTTTGACTAATAAATCAAATATTTCATCGCATTTAGTGATGTCAAAACTATATGTTTTCTTTGGGAATTTGTCACTGTTCCTTTCAGACTCCACAGGATTTTTCCCATTTGAGGGCAATAGCAATTTACAAGAGTATGGCGACCCTTGTTTTAATTCCGCTAAATCTATCCCGCCTTCTTCGACATCTATAGGATCACTATATGTGTCTGGATCGTCATCATCCATTTCGACATAGGCTACTCTTTCTCTTCGATGAGTTTTGGTCGCTTTAGCCTTTTCGGCTTTAAGGCGTTCTACTTATCGAACTCTATCGGCCAGCTGGGCCATGTCTCTCAAGTATTGGGTATCTAACTTTTTCCTAATGGAATAATCCAGGCCCCCTGCTTCCATTTCGACCAATTCATGTTCAGGCACTTGGGTAAAGCACCTGGCTTTAAACAGTCGAAACCTATTTAGATACTCATCTATTGGCTCAGTGAATCTCCTCTTCCCGCTAGCCAGTTCTTTTAGACTTATTTTGGTTTGCCCCATGTAAAATTGTTCATGGAACAACCTTTCTAATTGATTCCAATTAATGATCGAATTGGCTGGGAGGGTAGTAAACCAAGTAAAAGTGTTTTTTGTTAGAGAACATGGGAAGTATTTAATCCTAAGGTTTTCGTTGTTTGCTATTTCCCTGGCTTCTATCAAATATCTCGCCACATGTTCGACAGTAGATTCTGTCGTATCCCCTGAAAATTTGGTAAACTTGGGGACTTTTCCCCTAGGGGGTAAGTCTGTTTGCAGAATATATTCTGACAATAGGGATGTGAAGTTTGGTCTGTGAAAACCAATGTTCATCCCATTCTGTATCATAATCCTTTCGATCATGGCAGTCAGATTATTATCTGTTCCATAATTTTGGTGTTGAACTTGCTGTATCAATTCATCAGCATTTTGGTTCCTATTCACCATAATCATTCTTTGATCGACTTCACTAGGGATCGGTGGGGGATTTCGAGGTATTTAGACCCTAGGTTGTTCTATTTCTACTCTAGGGATCTGTGGATTTTGATTAACGGTTAAATCTTCTTCCAAGATTACCCCTTGGTTTACTCTTATTGGTATTCTTTGGGGTTGTCGAATAGTTTGGGGTACCCCAAAGAATTCAGCCATGCGCGTCATTTGCGCTGCCATTTGTTGATTCGACTGGGTAGTATTTTGTATTAGGGGGTTCAGCACTGTACTTAGGGTTTGTGCCAGCATTTTCACCATATCATGATTGCTTTCATCCATCTATTGCCTCAAAATTGCTGGAGAAGCATTTGTGAGGCTTAGTATTGCATGTGTTGGTCCTCCTAAAATTTGGTTTCTACCCAAATTTACCATACTGGCTCCAGATCCCTGTAATGGTGATGACGTACTCAACAAAGGTTCTAAAAAAGTAGACGCAACGTTCACAAGGCTAGCCATTTCAGTGGTAGGCATGCCATATGGCTGTTCTCGACCCATCCAGGCTGTCGAAAATCCTGGTGGAACGTACGGTTGAGATCTTGGATTTTCCCTTGGTGGGGGTGTTCCTAATGGACCTCTAGGACCTACATATGAAAGTATGAGTCCTGTTTGATTCGTGGTTAATGTTGGTACCGAACCAACAGAAGTTGAGATATTTTCTCCAACGGTAGTTATAACCGCTGTTCCAGTAGTATTTGGTGGAGGTATTTATCCATGATTTGGCTCATTAGCCATTCTACTTTCGCTATTTCTCTTCCTAACAATACACTCGTTGGTTAATATACCACTTCTTAATAACATGCAACGCTGTATATGTATAAAAGGAAAGCAATAACATGAACAAACAAATGATAAAAATTAGCAAGGTCCCACCGAGTGTGCCAATTTGTTTACCGTTGTTTTTGGTAAACAACCACTGATCCTCCAAAAAGGAAAGTCATTTTGGTTACTCGTGGGATCGATCAGATTGATCCCAGAACATATGCTAACTTTTATGCTGGTTTGATGTGAAAGTTAATATCTAGGAAGAATGCACGTTCGACTAAGGATATGGTGTTTATGTTTTTTTGGAAAGTAAGAAAGTAAATAGAAGTGCAGGTAAAGATGTAGGAAACATAAACTTTTCAAAAGAAGATCAAAGCAATGTAAAAAGACTTTATTAATAAAAAATGGTGTTTCCAACGTACATTCTCAATTATTCTTTCACACACAGTGGTTACTTGAATAATGTTGAGTAACTAGAACAATAGGTTGAACACCCGGAAAATCTACACAAACTTCCTATTTTTATACAAAAATTATGTAACTGTCGAGGGGTTGCTTTGCTCTAGGATGAAGACAAGTGTCTTCTGCATGTCCCTCGACCTCTATCTTCCTACCACGTCGTTTTCCCTTAACTGTTGGCGAACTGCATTTCCCTCCAATCTTCCAATTCAAATATCCTTTGTCTTTGGTGCTGACACGAGGGTTTGTTCTTCTAGTCGAAGGTTACAGGACCTTTTCAGTTGAAGGCTTGATGGTGATGTCTGGTCTAAGACTGGTTTGTAACTCAGATATTTTCTCCGATTTTCTCCATCCGTCGAAGCATTTTCCAGCTTGGCTTTATTTTCTCTATTTTTGGCCCATAAGGCGAATATGTCGTGGGTGTCGAATTCAAGAGCCAACATGGAGTAACCCCTATTTTGTAATCAATTAATTCATTCACAGTATTTGCAGTTACAAGTGAATAAGAAAGTTTTCTACAATTTGTGGATAGAGAGAAACTCTGCAAAAACTCTAAATCTCTTTTTCTTCTTTAATATTTTCTTTTGTTTTCACTGTCATTGT
This sequence comes from Vicia faba, assembly GCA_948472305.1. Taxonomy (NCBI): domain Eukaryota; kingdom Viridiplantae; phylum Streptophyta; class Magnoliopsida; order Fabales; family Fabaceae; genus Vicia; species Vicia faba. The sequence goes on from OX451737.1 coordinate 699,119,362, forward strand.
ATGGTGATAACAATCTTGTTCATCAATATGTATAGAAATTCATCATACAAAACGAAATATTTCTAACATCTAGTATCAAGAGCTCTGCTTGAGCGATTAAGGGAAGAAGAAGAAGAGAATCATTATGGCTATGAATCACACAAACAGACATTTTCCAGCAAGTCTTCCAATTCTTAAAGCTGATAACTACGAGAATTGGTGCAAGCAGATGAAGGTTGTGTTTTATTGTCAAGATCTTTGGGATCTTGTGAAAAATGGATTAGAACCACTTGAAGAAGGTGCCTCAGAAGAAGACAAGAAGGAATACAAAGAATCAAAGAAGATAAATTATAAAGCTCTCGTTATAATTCATCAATGTATGAGTCCAGATGATTTCGAAAAGGTTAGTGATGTAGAATCTGCAAAAGAAGCCTGGAAGATTCTTAAGAAATCTTTTGGAGGTGCAGAAAAGGTGAAAGAGAAGAGGTTACAAACTCACAAAAGAAAGTATGAATTGCTTCAAATCGAACATAGCAAGAGCATATCTGATTTCTTAACTATGGTTACAAAACTAGTGAATCAAATCAAGGTTTGTGGAGAGACGCTAGCAACAAGAGTTGTTGTTTCAAAGATCCTGAGATCTTTGGCTCCGAAGTTCGACTATGTGGTAGTTGCCATAGAAGAGTCGAAGGACATGTCAACTTTGTCAAAGGAAGAGCTTCAAGGGAAGTTTGAATATCATGAACAAAAAATGGTTGAAAGAGCTGCAGGAAAGTCGAAGAGTGATGTGGCTTTACAGGCTCAATCAGCAAAAGATAAGAAAGACAAAGGAATGTGGTTCGACAACAAAGGTAGAGGAGGCTACGAAAATTCAACTGGTAGAGGAAATCAACACGAAGAAAATGTTTCAAGTCAGAAAAGACTATATCAAGGCAACCAAAGAGGTGGTGTTTCAATTAGAGGAAGATATGGTGGTCGAAAGCCTGACAAGGGTCACATTCAGTGTTTCAATTGTCAGAAGTATGGTCACTATTCTAGTGTTTGTCTAGAAAAGCGAAAGAATCAAGAAAGTGATGCAATGTTTGAAAAACATGAAGAAGAAGAGATGATGTTGATGGTCACAACAAGAGATGAAGAAAGATTCAGGACTAATGGTTCTTAGATTCAGGATGCTCATCACACGTGACTGTAAGGAAATATTGGTTTGTAAATATAAAATCCTCGATGAAGAGTATGATAAAATTCGCAAATGACAATACCCTAGCAGCTGAAGGTATTGGTGATGTTATGATTAATGAGAAAAGATGGCAAGAGGTCAGTAATTTCCAATATGTTGTACATACCAGGCATGAAGAGCAATTTGCTCAGTATAGGATAGTTGGTAGAAAAGAACTACAAAGTATCGATCAAATACAAGATGATGAGAGTCGTCGATGCAAGAGGAAAGTTAATCTTGAAGGCTCCAATGTCTTAGAATAGAACCTTCAATATCGAACTAAATATGATGGAGCACAAGTGCCTTTTGACTGCAGCTAGCAGAGATGATTGGATATGACATTAACGACTAGGACATCTTAACTTCAGAGGCGTCCGAGATTTGAAAATAAGAAATATGGTTTCAGGGTTGACAAAAATGGACATTCCAAATGAGGTGTGTGAGGAATGTGTGCAGGTGAAGCAGCACAAGAACAACTTCAGCAAGGATGCAGGAAGCAAGTCGAAGGCTATTCTTGAAATCATTTACTCTTATGTATGTGGGCCAATCCAGGTGGATGTGAATGGAGGTATTAAATACTTTTACATTCACAGATGATTTTAGTAAAAAACCTGTGGACTTACCTGATCAAGAAAAAAAGTGAAGTGATCGAGGTATTTGCCAAGTTTAAATATATGGTCGAAAGACAAAGTTGTCGAAAGCTCAAAGTTTTGAGAACTGATGGTGGTGGAGAGTATGTGTCGAAATACTTTGATACATTATGTGAGAAGGAATGGATTATGCATGAGATGGTGCCACCCTACACTCTACAACAGAATGAGACTGAAGAAAGAAAGAATTGAACCATCATGGATATAGTGAGAAGTGTGTTGAAAGGAAAGAATTTACCTAAATAGTTTTAGGGTTAAGCTGTGTCGATAATAACATACATTTTGAACAGATGTCTAATGAAGAAGCTAGAAGGAATTACACCAGAAGGATGTTAGTCTTGTGTAAAGCCTAGCTTGAGTCATCTGAAGTTATTTAGATCTATTACACATAGACATGTGCCAAATCAGTTGAGAAAAAAACTTGATGACAAGTCGATTCAAATGATCCTAGTAGGATATCATTTGACAAGAGGTTACAAGTTGTTCGACCCAGTGAGCAAACCGATTTTAATTAACAGGGACCTGATCATAGATGAGCTTAAGGAATGGTATTGTGAAGAAAATGTCAAGAAAGATTCAGTAAGAATCTTATTCGAAGAACTAGGAGTTAAAGTTGAAAGAGAGGTTCGATAAGAGGAAGTTATAGATCAACCAGGACCAAGCAGACCTCAGAGAACAAGACAGATGTTTGCAAGGTTGCAAGATTGTGTTATTACATCAGATGATGTAGTCGATAATGAAGGAGAGCTAGTATATTATGCTTTCTATGCAGATATCGAACTTGTCAATGTAACTGAAGCATTGAAAGATTCAAAGTGGGTGAAAGCAATGAATGAAGAAGTTAAGTCTATCAAAGACAATAATAATTGGTCACTTGTCGAATTGCCTCAAGACAAGAAGGGAATTAATGTCAAGTGGGTATACAAGCTGAAGATGAATACCAAAGGGGAAGTAACTCGACACAAGGAAAGATTTCTGGCGAAAGAATTTCTTCAGAAAGAATGAATTTACTTCGATGAAGTATTTGTACCTGTGGCTAGGATCGAAACAATCAGTTTGGTTGTTGGTCTAGCAGAAATGAATAGTTAGCACATATGTCAGATGGACGTGAAGTGTGCATTCCTGAATAGACCCTTAGACAAAGAAGTCTATATTGCACAACCAGTTGGGTTTATGAAGCATGGCGAAGAAAAAAAGGTGTACAGGCTGCATAAAGCTCTATATGGATTGAAACAAGCGCCAAGAGCTTGGAATAAGAAGATAGATAACTTTCTAAGGGAGAAAGAATTTGTAAAGTGAACAACTAACATGGAGTATATGTAAGAAGAAGAAATAATGAATTGCTTATAGTGTGAACTTGATCGAAGAGATGGTGAACTTGGTGAAGAGATTACAGGTAAAGATCATGGAGCAATTACCATGAAGATCGACAACATGTCAGCAATCAATCTGGCAAAGAATCCGATAGCACATGGTCGAGGCAAGCACATCGAGATGATGTTCCATTATTTTCGAGAGTAGGTAGCAGAAGGGAAGATGGACTTGGAACACTGCAAAATTGAGAATTAGATTGCAGATATCATGACGAAGAGTGTGCAGATCGAAGTATTCATAAGACTAAGAGATATGATGAATATAAATAGTTTAGACACAATGAATTAAGTGGTGTTGAAAGTGTAATTCCTTGTATTGAAAGTAGTATATTGCTCGACACAAGATTGTGTGGAATTAGCTTAGTCTGTCGAGTTGTGTTAAGTGTGTCGAAGCAGTTGCTACACACATATTTGATTTAGATTTGATTAAGTTCCATAATAAGTATTTTGGACTTTTATAATTTTGGGCTTCTTGGATTAGGGAGAAAGCAAGCTCAATTATAAATAGAGAGAGTAGATCTTATTTTATAATCAATTCATTTATTCACAATATTTACAGTTGCAAATGAATAAGAATGTTTTTCACATTTTGTAGGCATAGAAAAACTCTGTCGAAACTCTAAATCTCTTTTTCTTCTTTAATTTTTTATTTTCTTTTTATTGTCATTGTGTGGTGATAACAATCTTATTCATCAAAATTGATAGAAATTTATCATAAGAATTAGTGGATTTTCAATAACCTCTTATTACTCTTTCCTCTTCGATTTTCTTCATCTTTTCTTTCTGCTTCTTCTGCATAACAAAAATTTCAGCTGAACGTGCACCAATTGATGAGATGTTATAGTTTTTATTTATTTGACTAATAATTAATTAGAATAATTACTTAGACTGAATTGAACCTATGAAATGTTCTGCCAAACTAGTGCTCCCAAAGATGGAACTTATAGGAGTTGGAGTTGTAAATAATCAGTATGTAGAACAAACAGTCACGTTTAATGTTGGTATGGTTTTTGGTTTTGCTTTACAACATAGCCTTGGTGTTAGTTTATTTAATTAATTGAACAAAAAAAAAGAATTCCATGTTGTCATAGTGCCTGTTAATTAAAATTTAGTCTTTGGATGCACCATCATGGTTCTAATCGTTAACTAAATATTTAATATGTTACCGTTTGTATGTATGCACAAACACATGAACACCACACAAATATATACATTAATATGGTGGTCGGTTTTAGAACATAGAGGAAGTGGATGTTAATACAATATAAAATGACTGAAGTTGGTTTCATTAATGAATGGTTAATTAAAGTAAAATGTTATCTCAACATTATATAAATCACTATTACACTAAGATGACAAGTCAGCTTTGATTCATTCAGTGGAAGGAGTGGCATGGCAGACTGCACAATTGGCCATACTATATTGCCTACTGCTGGCTGCTCCTTAAATTATTAATTTGTTGATAACTTATATTTTAATGGACTTGACAACATTGAGATGTGTAAAAATGACAAAAGAACTGTTTTCTTATAATTAGATTTTGGTTTAAATCCCTTTTATGTTCTAAGATTTTCTTAGTCACTTTTTAATTTTGCATGTATGGTGTCTTCATTGACCTAGTGAGACTTAGTAGGATCCATGTTAGTAAAATGTAGAGATATCATTAATATTATTATTATTATTATTATTATTATTATTATTATTATTATTATTATTATTATTATTATTATTATTATGAATCAAACAATAAAACAATTTAAATGATAATGTGTTGCTATCTGTTGTAAACGGTTTGGAAATGAGAGTCACCACATTTAAATTTTGTCTTTAGGAAAAGAATGTAAAGGATATCTTTAATTTGGTCAGAGATTATAAGTTGTTGGACTCACTCTTAGACGAATGGAAGGAGTAAGGAACTCCTCATCTACCTTGTTCACAAGGATACTAGGGTTTAGGATTACAACTTAGGAAATAGGGTTTTAATTTTTATTTGGGGAACTCGCCACGATTTTATCCGTATGCCTATTGTTGAACCCTAAAATTTTCTCTCCAATTTTTGAAGACAATTGATTCAAGACACCTCCTCATGCTCCTAGGGTTCTCAATTGCTCAAGAATACTCAAGGGCTTGAGCATACAAGCACATCTCCTAAGTAATGACCTACAATTAGGGTTTTGGTTTTCTCAAGGAAAATTGGACTCCTAATACCTCAAGTGAGTTTCATGGTTTCTCAAATGCTTCAAGCTACCCTCATGACAAGTTTCAAGCCTTGCATCACAAGTTTGCTCAGTCAATTTCTTAGATGATTGAAAATCAACTATATTGAATAAAAAGTCAACTGTGGTCAACATACAGTCAAACTTTAATATTTTTGTTAAACATCAATATTTGAAGTCACATTCATCTTTTGATCAAGGGTTGATCATGATTCATCAAGAAAATTCACGATTCATCAAAGGACAAAAGTTACCAAATTAGGGTTTTCTTAAGGATAAGTCAACTGAAGTTTGATCAAGAATAACTTTCACATACTTCATCAGAAATTCCTCAACCAAAGCCTATGTTTAAGGAAATTCAATTCTCTACAACTTTTTCTCTCTAATCTTAAGGCAAAAAATTCTTCATTTGAGAGATATAGGCCAAAATATTACAGGTCATTTTAAAAGTCAACAAAAAGACTTCTTTTGTCAAAGAAATTTACATCATTTTAAAGACTTCAAATGAAAAAGTGACCAACATAAGAGTTGTAGGGGACATCTTGAGATTTCCAAAAAGTCAAAGATCACCTTCATATGACAAAATTTGAGAGAGTTATGATTTGTGCAAGTTGAGCAATTTTGAGAAAATGCACGAAACCACAATTGAGCAATTTTGGACTTTTAGGCTAATGGCCTAACTTTTGAAGTTAAAACGTGTTTATGACATGTTTATGGACCCCTAAGTCCATTTATGCATTATTTTAATTTTTTATTTATTTTATTTTGATTTTATTCATTTAAATTAAAAATTAAATTAAATGAATATTAAATAAATCTACAAGGCATGCGGGCTTTTGTTTTGGATTATTTTGAAGCCCAAGATCACATATCAAACATAACAAAACCGTGAGGGAGTAAGAAGGAAAAATATCTTCATGTTTTTGAAAGTTTTGCAATTGTTTTAGAAACAAATAATGACTTTGATTGCACATGTTTCCTTCCAAGAATGTTACTTAAAAAATTATCCACTATAAATAGAGGACACACTCCATAAGACAAGGACACAAATTGGCTACCATAGAAACAAGTTCTCAAACACAAAATTTTCAAGGAATAGGTGCAAATCGTATGCCATTTTTCCAGTCATTCTCAACAGAAACGAAGCCTCGAATCATCATCCTGGCATCCCTAGGAATCTCCTCAAGTCCATAACCATACTCAACCATGCCCATAATGCCTCCCCTCAATCACACCGGTGGTAAGGATTCTCTAATTTAAAATTTCTTAATCCTTGTGCTATTAATAAATTTCATATGTCCAGATGTGTTAAACAAGAAATATAGAACATGTTGGAACCAAGCGTGTGAAGAGAAGGGAGGGGGTTTGAACCCTAGCGATGCCAAAACCCCTTTTGCTTTACTTTCTTAATTTTACCTTTCTTTTTATTAGTTATTTTATTATTAATTAACTCTTTTTAATAAAAACTTATTCATAAAAAAAAATCAGAAAGAAGCCATATAATAAAATCAACAAAAAATTAGTTTTAGGGTGTAAATTAATTAATTAATTTTTTGGACAACTAGATTTTAGGCTTTTTATTAATTAAAATAGTTTAGAATTAAGATTTTAATTATTATTAATTAACACTTAAATCATTTTCATAAAAAACACCAAAAATATGAACTTAGATTTTTAGGGCATTTAAACTTTTTTTCCAACATTTTCTTATTCTTTTTGCTATTTATTTTCATAGACGATTGTATAGGTCACACAAATTAATGTAATAGTTTAGATTTATATCCCCGTATTTTTCTAATTATGTAACTCTCCCAAAGCCTTGTAATAGCATAGATTTACATTCTCACATTATCTTTTGCCTTTATATGTTTGTATATATATATAACTGCTAGTAAATAGGCTTGTATAATAAGAATAAAATCAAACACAGATAACCTTAATTTTCAAGATAACATAACTGAAACTAATACTCTTTGCACACTTCACCTCTAGGGTAACCTCTCTTCGTTGCCTTGCGATACTAATGGTCACGTCCCATGAAAACGGGAATACTTTAGCAAAGACCCTCAGTTAAACAATATCATCATGGTCCCGTTCGAATAAAGATCATAATCTATCGACGACCCTTCGAGTTTCCTACAAAATAATCTAGTCCCTTCGACAACCCTACGAGAAAAATGATGATAGTCCCTTCAAATTGCTAAAATTATCCTTACATAATTCCCTCTATGACCATACGACGACCCTACGCTTGTCCCTTCACATCTAATAGATAGGGCTACCTACCAACTAATATCTGGATAGTACTATATCTAACGAAGAAGGAAAATAACAAGAACGACATTTAGTGGGTAAGACTCAACAAATTGCTTGCTCCTAACAGTTTCAAACAAACAAAGTCATTTTTACACCTCACGTTTCAAAACAAATATTTTAATAAAAAAACACTTTGTAAACATTCTTAAGGACTGATACAAGAATTATTGCAAAGTTTGCCTCACAATTGGCATTCAAAATATTTTCAAATCACACACACACAAAGCAAGTTTAAATTGAGTTGAACAATTAAGAGCCCATAGATAACTATGAATGAAAAGGATGCTAACACCTTCCCTGTTCATAACTTACCCCCCGAACTCAAAATATCTCGGAGGTCTTTCCTGTTCTTTTCACCTTTCCTCCTTGGATAAAAGAAAAGTCGGTGGCGACTCTTGCTATCAGCAAAATTTGTGATAAAATGCTAAACAAATCAGTTCTCCCACCGTATTACAGAATTGGCGACTCTGCTGGGGACAATTTTAAAAGAGGGGTTACCTTAAGGGTTTAGATCACTTTATTTTCTTAAATTATGTGCTTTGTCTACTTTAACTTTAAGGGCTTGCTTGGGTTTATTATTTGAGAGGTCTTACACCCAGATCTAGGGATGCCTTATGTAAGTAGAAATAGATCATAAAAACTGTACGACGTAGACCAATATGGTTAATATGATGGCTACAGTTAGTGTGACACTTTGGTTTTTACTGATATTCCTTGAGTAAGTCAATGATAACATTAGGCTTCCGCGTGGTGTCATTAACACTAAATTACTTTTAGAACCTTAACTGATCCATCTTGGCCATTAGAAGGTAGTGAGATAGCCGACTTTGGTGCAATCCAAAGTTGGTTGATACTCGAAGCTACGCTCATTGAGATTTGACTCTCGGGATGTTTTGGTGGCAAATTAGTTGTCGTACTAAAATAAAGCGTTTGAGAAATATCTGTGATATGAGATTCATATAACCCAGTTACTATTTTAGGACATGTTGAGCCAACTAAAATTCAGTTATAGGAAGGGTACTTACCTATTGACTTCATGCAAGCCTTTAAACATAAGGATACTTGTGTGACTTGTTTGTATTCACTATCCAACAACTTGAATTCCTCACAGGATTTGTTTGTATAAACTCATTTGTTCTCATCACCTTACGCTTTTGCTTAGTGCATGTGATACACATCATGTCATTTCATAATATATCACTGTTACTAACCATTTCAAGGATCTTAGGGATTTATGGTGCAATATTTGCAGGATTGTTATAAGCCAAATTTCTATCAAGGGGAAAGAGGATTTATTTTCCTTTAGCCAGATGCCGTCAAGATCAAAGTGCATTTTCATGAGCAGAGGCTATGACACACTTGATATGGTGAGCTTGATTCTTATATAAGGACGTTCAAAGATGAAAACTCAAAGTTCTTCAGACAAAGCTGTAACTAAATTCAATTTCTAATGTTTCAAACTAGATTCCCTAAAGATCCTTGAAAACATTCCATACGCATCTACATACCATGCCATTGCATAACAGGTTTCCAAGACAGGTTTCTCATCTTCTTGTTGTTTATTTCAGCAGAAAATGGCTCTCGAACAGAAGATCAAGCATCTATAGGCTCAGAATGCTCAGTTCCAACAAATGTTCCTAAACTTAGCCAAGGGGCAGGAAGAACTGAAGCAACTCATCACCAAAGAGAAGAAGAAAAAGAAAAAGAAACTAGCCTGCATCCTTAACATGGGAAGAAGGTTCTGGGGTCCAGACAAGCGAGTTCAGGATCCCGATACTCCATCAGACGAAGACAAAGGACAAGATAAAGACGATAAGAGTGGTGAAACTTAAAAAAGCAACCATGGTCATGTTAAATACTCTGATGAAGACGAAGAAGATTATTTGAATGAGCAACATCCCTCTGCTAATGAAAAATACAAGTAGTTAGAAGATCGTCTAAATGCAATGGAGAACTAGTAAGTTCCTGGGTTGGATTTTTAGGATTTGGGTTTAGTCTCAGGAGTTGTCATTCCTCACAAGTTCAAAGTCCCCACTTTTGCAAAGTATGACGGTGTTTCTTGCCCAAAGCTTCACTTGAGGTCATATGTCTGAAAGATTCAACCACGCATTGCTACCAGGAAGTTATGGGTGCATTTATTTCAAGAGAGCATGTCTGGAACACAGTTGGAATGCTTCTATCAACTAGAAGGGACCAATATTCATACATGGGAAGATTTGGCTGCCGTTTTCTACAAGCAGTACCGGTATAATGTTGATCTTGCACTAACTCATATGCAATTGTAGAGTATGTCCATGGGCTCTAATGAAAGCTTCAAAGAGTACGCCCAGAAATGGAGAGATCTCGCAGGCAGGGTTTAACCTCCTTTAGATGACAAGGAATTGGTTCACATATTCATGAGCACACTGATAGGTCCTTTCTATAATTAACTACTTGGAAATTCTTCAGCCGATTTAACTGAACTGACATTGATAGGGGAACATGTTGAGAATGGAATCAAAAGTGGTAAAATCCAGGTGCCTACCTCTTCCATTACTCAGAAGAAGTCATACAATGGGAAGAAAGAGTCCAATGATGTGTACAGCCAGAAGGGTCATAATAAGAGAGACCACAACCAATCTGTGGGGGCAGTACTGATATATAATCCTACACCAGTGCAACAATGACAACATGGTAATCATCATAAGCAGGATACATCCAAAAGACAATTTACCAAAATGAACATGTCATTGTCTCAAGTGTTGCAACACATATTGAAGGTAGAGTTGATCACGTTGAAGGATCCTTCTCGAAATCTCGATACTTCTGCTCCTAGCTATCATCCCAATCCAAGGTGTGCATACAATTCTAATAGTCTTGGACATGATACAAATGGTTGTTGGCCATTGAAGAACAAGATTCAAGATACGATTGATGCTAAGGAGATTTAGTTTGACCCTTCTGTGACTCCTAACGTGATCACTGCTCCCATGCCAAATCATGACTAAGATTGAGAGTGTCCAGTTCATTTGAATTTTCAGTTGTAATTTCTTTTGTTTATTCGAACTCTTATCTTTATGTCAAACTTTGTTTTTTTTCTTCTTTCCATTAATGCATTACATATGTTTGTCTTGAATTAGTCCATTCGTTTTCACTATATTTAAACAATGACTTTTACTTCCTTTTTGTGATATTCAACTCTCGTTAAAAGCTATAAGACTTTAGAGGGAGGATGACGAAAACAATACCATAATCTCATACAATATGCTTTTGAACATACCTTATTGATGATGTACAAGCATTTCTTCAATTCCTACACATTGGAGATATAAGAAAGTTAATCCCTAGTCAACCTCTTTGAGCCTAAGAAGTAGGAGTTTTATTTTTCATGCAAATTGAAACCCTTAATCATAACCTGGGGCATGGTAGTTTCTTAGTTAATTCAATTGTGCATTCAATTGAAAGCTTTTCCTTGGTACAAAGTAGGTAGTATCGAAGACATCCTTCCAAATCAAAATTCGGTGATGGTTCCCCGTAATCATTAAGTCGGGAAGTCATTATCTTTCAAAAGAAAAGCCCACTAAGTCGAACCTATGAAGGAGACTTAGGGAAAAACTAGGGCATCCCGCTGACTGTAATCTCAAACAAAGCAGTTCAGGAAAAAGTTATGGATAATAAAGTCAAAAATAAGTCGCTACAAATCCTCAACAAAAGAAAGGTGTTAAAATAAAAATGACTGCCTTCTCAAATAAACTTTCGGTTTCTGAACCATCACCAAGTATCAGTGTTATAATTCCAAAATCTATTGGAACCTAAATGCATAATCAACTGAGTATAGGACTGAAGGACATCACGGACAATGGGTTGGGTACAAATAAACTTTGAGCCTTTATCTTTTGTTTCTTAAATCGTGAACCATGCCACGTTACAACCCTTCAAAGTCCTAATTGAAGCATGGGTTAGCTCGAAAAAATATTGTTATAAAAAGGTATCCTGACTCCTGTAAGGCTTACTATAAATCTGGAGTTGATATCATATTCTTACAAATTTTGTTTTACTAATAAAATTCATTTTTTAAACTTCAAGACTGGCATAAACTTTGCATTTTAATACTACTGTTTGCATATGACTAAGTGTTTGAAGCAAAGAAATTCACATGACGAATATTCAATGAATGAAAATCCTCCTGATGGGCAAAATTACTTTAGAGGATGGGTCAAAGAGAAAGACACTTCCAGTAATAGGCCTTTCATGGACACAATTGGTTATAAATCAAGGGGCATGACATGTTATTGTCCAACTCATTTATGGCAATCAAGTCAAGATTCAAAGAAACTCTCAAAACTGCTGAATAGTCAGGGGAAAATTTCCGTCTGAATCACTTGGGGCATGTTTTACATTGATTATGAGTTTCAGCAAAAGACACTATGAAAATTGAATCTTCGGTATCACCAAATTTCTTGTCTATGTCAGCAGTATCAGATGGTGTCATTCTGCCATGACAATTCTTAGAAAAATAATGAGGAAGTTCAAGACTATCAGAAACCTGGTAATCAATGGTTGATCAATAACTTCAAACATCGGGTACACCAGACTAATCCCAGGGGAAAATAGACTCCAGCATATGAAGGTCCATGTATGATAAAGAAAATATTTTCTGGAAGTGCTACAACCCTTACTATCATGGACAGTGAAAATTCATTGCGCCCTGTGAAGGAGAATATAGTAAAAAATACTACGCATGAAAAAGAAACCCGCTAGGTTGATTGGCCTAGGCAAAATAGAGGTATCCCGACGAACCAAAAGGGTTCGGGGGAAAATTAGGGACATATAAATAAAATTGTACACCTGGCAAGTCGAAAACTAGAGAAGGTGGCTTGGGCAAAAAGGGGTATCCCGATGGACTGAAAATTTGAAAAGGCAGTCCAGGAAAAAGTTAGGGATTAAAGTGTAGGACTATATCCTGTTATCTCATCACTTATTTATCAGTAGAAGATTTATCACTCTAGGAGTTGGGATAATGTTCAAAGTTATCCATGAATCCACACAAAGCAATGTCCATGGAACTATCTCTATAGGACTACCTTCACAAGCTCATCCTCGACAGAGATATATTCCCCAGCAAGTCTAATATACCCTCAAGTAGAAATTGGGACATCTTCCAACAGTTCTCCTCCATATCCCTAAAGGATAGCTTGACCTGATCATCATCCTTGATAGGTTCCCTAGCAGATAAGGAAGTTTTATCATTTCCCCAACATACAGTGGAGACTTCCTCAGTACAACCTATAAAATCCCAATCCACATCAGATTTTGTTTCCTCGAAACAGTTGACAGGAATTTAATTCCCCAGCGGAGTTTATTGCTCCAACACTGTAAATACTTAACAAAATTATCTTTTCTAGCAATGTTTAATCAAAGTTGTTATCCCCATAAGAGTTATTACGGTATCTAAAACCTGGACAATTAGCACAATGGAGGAATATCCATCTCTTTTATCCCTAGTCAGGGTACGTAAGAATCAAATCCTTCAACAAAAATAACAGCAAACGACCGTCTCTCCTCGAGTGCCTCTATTCTCAACCAGAAGTCGAAGATCCCAAATGGAGTATCCTCAAACAGAAAGATGAAATCCCCAGTAAGGTCGTTCTAAACAAAATTGAAGAATTACTTTCTTCATCCCTATCAACAATCAGGGATTTATTTTCCCCAACTAGACGTTGTTACAAGAAGCTACCATACGCTTTAACAACATATTGCATCCATACATCGTTTACAAAATATCATAACATATGCATAGGAAACGCACATAACATTCTCATTTATTTTGAGAGCATCATTACACAATGCATTACATACATCATTCCATTGCATAAAAATAACTTTGTGTGTTTAGGTTAGTCCCCGAACAGATAGAGATTGTCAACAGTTTATCATCTTTCAAATATAATCAGACAATGATTCATTATGATAAACACATTTTTCAAATACAACCAGTCAAAGATTCTCTTCCAGATACAATTCTGATATAATCTAGATATAGATTCATTCTGACACTCAATCCAGATCATCTTCTAGATACAATTCTAATGCGGTATAGATATAGATATAGATTCATTCTAACACTCATTCCAGATTCTCTTCCAGATACAGTTCAGATACGATCAAGATACAGATTCATTCTGATACTCATTCCAGTACATCTTCTAGATACAGGTCATATACGATCTAGATATGGATGTCATTCCGATATTCATTCCAGTACATCTTCTAGATACGTGTCAAATATGATCAAGATATGGATGTCATTCTGACAGTCATTCCAGATTCTATTCCAAATACAGTTCAAATACGATCAAGATACATATTAATTATGATACTCATTCCAGTACATCTTCTAGATACGAGTCATATACGATCCATATATGGATGTCATTCTGATACGTATTCTAGTACATCTTCTAGATACGGTTCAAATACGATCTAGATATAGTTATCATTCTGATACTTATTCCAGTATATCTTCTATATACAGGTCATATATTGTTGTACCCCAAAATTTTCCCTCTCATTTTACTCAAAACATACTCCAAGAGGTCCTCAACTTGCCCAAAGATGCCCAAGAATTAGCTAGACAAATTCTCTCCTAAGGCAATGAACCTTCAAATAGGGTTTCCACTTTCATCAAGATATGTGAACTCCAAAGATATAAAATATTTTCCATGGTCCTAATATGTCCTCAATATCATCCATGTCAAGTTTCATGCCTTGCACAACAATTTTGCTCAATTAATTGCTCAAATGCTTGAAAATCAACTATGTTAGGTCAAAAGTCAATTGTGGCTTATTTATAGTCAAACTTCAGAATTTTTGGTCAACATCAACATTTTGAAGTAACATTCATCATTTGATCAAGGGTTGATCATGATTCCTCAAGGAATGCCCCAAATTCATTAAAACTCAAAAGTTGCTAAATTAGGGTTTCTATAGGAAAAGTCAACCAAACATTGACCAGGCATAACTTTCTCATACTTTATCAGAAATTTCTCATCCAAGGCTCATTTTGAAGAGAATCCAATTCCCTACAACTCATCTGCATGCATCCTTCAAGTTCAAAAAATGCACTCATGAAGAGATATAAATTCAGACATTACAGGTCAGTTCAAAAAGTCAACAAAAACACCTTTTGGGTCAAAGACTCTTATATGAACATGGAAGACCCAATGGAGATTAAACCAAAAGGGTTGTTTATAGGATAATCCTAATCTTTCTAAAAAGTCCAAGAACACCCTCTTAGGGTCAAAATTGAGAGAGATGTGTATTGTTAAATTTGGCCATTTTTGGAAATTTGCACAAAGTCAACCATGCCCAAAATGCATTTTTCTTCAAATGGGCCCAACTTTTTATGCTTGCATCTTACTCCTAGCCTGGTCCATGACCCATGAACCACCCCATGTCTCATTTACTTATTTATTTAATTTATTTTGATTTTATTTATTTAAAATTCAAATAAAATAAAAAATAAATCAAATAAATGGGATAAGATTTGTTTTGGCATTGATTGAATATCTCATGAACTGTCCAATAAAGAGAAAATTGCATCAAGCCATAGAAGGGAGGAAATATCCAAATTTGGAAAGATTTGAAGAGATTTGAAATGCATTCATGTCTTTGGATTCTTTCCAAAACTATTAACCTAGTTGATTCACATACATATAGAAGATCATTGTGAACCCTAGACAGAAGAATTCAGACGCGCAGCCTGCTCAAGGAGTCAAACAAAGTTTAAAAGAAAAGTGCAGATTGAATCTTTCTCTACAGACCAATTTAAGAAATTCCAAATCCAACAATTCATTCTTGGATGTGTTCTGGAGATATTCCAATCATTCCCAAGTCACAAAACATCCAAAATCGTAAGATACAGGATTCGGTCCTCTAACTATTTTTGATTTTTGATTATGCGCATACTGTTAGAACATAGTTTGATTCTACAAACATTGGTTATAGTTTTGATGATAACAAATACAAAGAAAAAATATGCACACTAAAAATTATGTTATTGTGTATGCAGAAGTTCTGACCAAAGCAGCATCAGAAGTTAAGCCATAAGAGTTACACGCTGAAGCAATCAGAACATGCGCTGAAGATTGATGACCAGAACCTGCGCTTAAGTGAAGTAAACTCTGATTTTGTACAAGAACATAATAATCCAAGTCATCAATATTCTAAAGCGTCAACAGCAGGCAAGGATGTAAGATTCTGAAGCGTTACTATTCATTCAATACAGCATCAATTACAACGGCTTCTTTCAGACAGGATCTTCTCCACATGGAAACTGAGTTAATGTCATTTAACACGCTTGATGATCAACGTAAATCCATTGCCTATATAAACAAGCTCAGTGTTCAAATCGTTTACGATTTGCCAAGATTATTCACGAGAATTCAAAAAGCTGCAAGCATTATTCATCATCTTTCGAAGCTCTTATTTTGTGTAAATTATCACAGTTGTGATAACAGTTTTTGTAACGAAAAACAACAACACGCAGTACTCTTGTTTATTTGATTAAAACAGTGTTCCTTGAGATTAACCGGCTTGTGGTATTACTCAAGAAGGCTTTAACAGTTGTTAAAGTAGTGATTGTAATCCTTTTGAGATTAGTGGATTAAGACTCCGTTGGAGAGAGGCGAAATCACCTTGACGGGTGGACTGGAGTAGTTTGAGATCAAACGAACCAGGATAAAAATATTGTGTCATTGTGCTTTTGATTTCAAGATTTCAATTCAACCTCCCCCCCCCCCCCCTCTTATGTTTTTTACTTATTCAATTGGCATCAGAGCTCCTGGTTCTGAGCTTAAACACTTAACCGTGTCAGTACAAGATCCAAGCTGCAGAAAAACACTATGGTGGGACCAAGCCAAAACATCAACAATGACTACCATGAAGACAAGGACAAATTCAGTGGCAAACCTCCAGTCTTTGATGGAGAAAACTTTGACTACTGGAAAGATAGAATTGGGAGTTTCTTTCTGGCCCATGATGTTGATCTGTGGGACATGGTAACTGATGGATACACACATCCAGTGGATGGAAGAGGTCAGAAGATAGACAGAAAAATGATGTCTAACCAGCAGAAACGTGACTTCAGAAATCACCATAAGGCCAGAACAATACTCCTCAGTGTTATCTCATACTCGGAATATGAGAAAATCTTAAACAGAGAGACTACCAAGAACATGTTTGACTCTCTGAGAATGACGCATGAAGGAAACATTCAAGTCAAAGAAACTAAAGCCCTTGCGCTCATTCAGAAGTATGAGGCATTCAAGATGGAAGATAGTGAATCCATAGAAGCTATGTTTTCAAGATTCCAAATCCTTGTTGCTGGACTGAAGGTTCTTGACAAAGGGTATTCTACTGCTGATCACATTAAGAAGATCATCAGAAGCTTACCCAAGCAATGGAGGCCAATGGTCACAACACTCAAGCTAGCCAAAGATCTCAACAAAATATCTCTGGAGGAACTTGTCAGCTCCCTAAGAAGTCACGAGATAGAGCTAGAAGAAGATGATCCTCAAAATCAAGGTAAGCCACTAGCTTTAAAATCTAACAGAAAATCTGACTCTAAGGTTTTGCAGGCTGTGGAAGAAACTTCTGATGGATCCTCATCAGAAGAAGATGAGTTGTGTCTCCTCTCTAGAAGGGTGAACCAACTGTGGAAGCAGAGACAAAGGAAATTCAGAAATCCTAGAAGATCAGAGAATCAGAATGAATCCTCCTCCAAATACAGAAAGTCTGAGTCTTCCTCTGGACACAGAAGATCTGAAGGTTCTTCAGGATACAGAAAGCCAAATAACAAAGACATCATCTGTTATGAGTGTAACGATCAAGGGCACTACAAAAGTGATTGCCCAAGGCTTCAGAAGGAGAAGCCCAAAAAGAAGTCCTTCAAGGAAAAGAAGAAAACCCTCATGGAAACATGGGATGATTCGGACACCTCTAAAGCTGACTCAGAGTCAGATGATGAAAGAGCAAACATAGCTCTCATGGAAAACGTGTCAGAAGAAAGTGAAGCTTCTGGTTCAGACTCAGAATCAGACACTGAAGAGGTATTCCCAGACTTTACCATTAATTTTACTAAGGCTGAACTTGCAGAAAGTCTAAATGAAATTATGGAAAGGTATCAGCTTATCAGAGTCAAATTCAAGAACCTGAAAAGGGATCTTGCCTCTGACTCTGAAAAGTCTGAGAGTCTCAGATTAGAGAATTCTGAGTTAAAAGAAAAAATTTCAAAATTAGAAAATGATTTGAAAAATTCTAAGAAGGAAACAATCTTAGAGACTCCCAGTAATGCTGATGAGATCATCAAAGAGTATGATCACAACTTTTAGAAGTTTCTAGCTAGAAACATAGATAGAAGCAAGATGGCTTCAATGATCTATGGAGTTAGCAGAAATGGCAGAAAAGGGATAGGATATCAAGGTAAGGTATCTACACCTAAACAAGACATGGACTTAGTAATAAAATGCACACCACTTAATTCACATTTTATATATGGGCACACACATGACATAAAATACACAAGTAGTGATTATTCTGTCAAACCAAAATTCAATCAGAATTTTGGTAAAACTAACAAACCTGGACCCAAGAAGATATGGGTACCTAAGGATAAAATTATATATGTAGCAGATATCTTTAGCAGCAAGGCTAAAACACCAGTCATGGTACCTGGACTCTGGCTGCTCTCGACACATGACGAGAAGAAGGCATATGTTCCAAAGCTTGGAACTTAAGCCTGGAGGCTACGTGGGATTTGGAGGAAACTAAAGAGGAAAGATCATTGGCTCTGGAACAGTAGGTAATGGAAATCTTCCCTCTATAAATAATATATTATTAGTTGATGGATTAATGCATAACCTGTTATCCATAAGTCAATTAAGTGATAACGGTTATGATATAATCTTTAATCAAAATTCATGCAAAGCTATTAGTCAGAAAGATAGGACTATCCTATTTAATGGAAAGAGGAAAAACAACATTTATAAAATAAAACTTTCTGAACTAAGGAGTCAGAATATAAAATGCCTACTTTCTGTTAACAATGAGCAATGGGTCTGGCATAGAAGATTGGGGCATGTTAGTATGAGAAGAATATCTCAGATTAACAAACTCAATCTGGTAAGAGGACTTCCAAACTTGAAGTTCAGCTCAGATGCTCTGTGTGAAGCATGTCAGAAAGGAAAATTTGCAAAACCTGCTTTCAAATCCAAAAATGTTGTTTCCACCTCTAAGCCATTAGAACTTCTGCACATTGACTTATTTGGACTAGTAAAAATTGCGTCTGTCAGTGGCAAGAAGTATGGGTTAGTAATCATAGATGACTATATCAGATGGACATGGGTAAAGTTCTTAAGACACAAGGACGAGTCACACTCTGTGTTTGTTACCTTCTGCAACCAAGTTCAGAATGAAAAGGATCTTAGAATTGTCAAAGTCAGAAGTGATCATGGTGGGGAATTTGAAAATAAAAATTTTGAATTATTTTTTAATGAAAAAGGCATCTTGCACGACTTCTCTTGTCCTAGAACTCCCCAACAAAATGGAGTTGTAGAACGAAAGAACAGAACATTGCAAGAAATGGCCAGAACCATGATCAATGAGACTAACATTGCTAAGATCTTCTGGGCAGAGGCAATCAACACAGCGTGTTACATTCAGAATAGAATCTCCATAAGACCTATTCTGGAAAAGAATCCATATGAATTGTGGAAGAACAGAAAGCCCAACATTTCTTATTTTCATCCATTTGGATGCACTTGCTTTATTCTGAATACAAAAAATTATTTGAACAAGTTTGACTCTAAAGCACAAAAGTATATTATGTTGGGATACTCTGAACACTCAAGAGGGTACAGAGTATACAATACAGAAACAAAGATTGTTGAAGAGTCAATCAGTGTTAGGTTTGATGATAAGCTTGACTCTCAAAAGTCAAAGCAAAATGAATTCCTTGCAGGTATGGAAGTTGAACTCATAGTTACTGAAGACAACTCGTCAGAAGTTCTCAACAGAGACGCTCCCACAACATCAGAAAGAGTTACTGCAAGCAATCCAACACCTTCAGTTGATCAACTTCGGAAAAGACTATCCAGAAGCAGCATAGCTCACCTAGAATATAAAATACTGGGAAAGAAGGATGATCCAATCAGAACAAAGATCAACATTCTGAAACTCTGAAGAATCCCTCATGGGACTGGTCTCTCTGATTAAACCAACAACAATTGATGAAGTGCTTCTGGATAATGACTGGATTCTGGCAATGCAGGAGGAATTGAATCAATTCACCAGAAATTACATATGGGATCTGGTTCCCAAACCAAAAGGATTCAACGTCATTGGAACAAAGTGGGTGTTCAGAAACAAACTGAACAAGCAAGGAGAAGTCATCAGAAACAAAGCACGACTGGTAGCACAAGGTTATAGTCAGCAAGAGGGAAAATACTATACAGAAACCTTTGCTCCAGTTGCCAGGTTAGAATCTATCATACTTTTAATATCATTTGCTGTAAATAATGGCATCACTCTGTATCAGATGAATGTCAAAAGTGCATTCTTAAATGGCTATATAGATGAAGAGGTATATGTGCTCCAACCCCCTGGGTTTGAGAATTCCAAACACCCAGAATATGTTTTCAAACTAAAGAAGTCACTCTATGGTCTGAAACAAGCTCCCAGAGATTGGTATGAAAGACTAAGTAACTTCCTGTTAGAAAAGGAATTCACCAGAGGGAAAGTGGACAAAACCTTGTTCTGTAAGACTATTAAGAATGACATTTTAGTATGTCAGATTTATGTTGATGACATCATCTTTGGATCTACTAAACCCTCTTTGGGAAGAGAGTTTGCTAAATGTATGCAGGCAGAGTTTGAGATGAGCTTGATGGGGGGACTCAAATTCTTTCTATGCATTCAGATAAACCAAACTCCAGAAGGAACTTACATTCATCAGAGCAAATATGTCAGAGAACTTCTGAAGAAATTTGATCTCTCAGAATGTAAGCCCTCAAAGATTCCAATGCACCCCACGTGCATTCTGGAAAAGGAAGAGGTAAGTAAAAAGTTAGAACAGAAGGTCTATAGAGGTATGCTTGGTTCTCTCCTCTATTTGACGGCTTCAAGGCCTGACATTTTATTTAGTGTTTGCTTATGTGCTAGATTCCAATCAGATCCTAGAGAATCTCACTTAACAACAGTTAAGCGAATTTTCAAGTATCTGAAAGGTACTACTAATCTGGGTTTGTTTTATAAAAAAGCAAATGATTACAGCTTAGTAGGATACTGTGATGCTGACTTTGCTGGAGATAGAGTAGAACGTAAAAGCACTTCTGGAAGCTGCCATTTTCTGGGAGAAAATCTGATCTCATGGACCAGTAAGAGACAGTCCACAATAGCACCATCAACAGCAGATGCTGAATACATAGCAGCTGCTGGATGTAGCACGCAAATGCTCTGGATGAAAAGTCAACTTGAAGACTTCAACATATTTAAGAGAAGCATTCTCATCCTCTGTGACAACACTTCTGCTATATGTCTCAGTAAGAATCCCATTTTACATTCTAGGGCTAAGCATATAGAAATGAAACATCATTTTATTAGGGACTATATTCAGAAAGGAATTTTAACCTTAAAATTTATTGACATAGACCATCAATGGGATGATGTCTTTACAAAAACTCTTTCTGGAGATAGGTTTAACTTCATCCTGAAACATCTCAGCATGAAGCTTTGCCTAGAATAAAATGTTCTATTTACATATCTTAACCCTTAGAACTTTATTATCTTCTGTGAACAACTGATCAACCTGTCTTCAGAGTTTAGAAGTACAGATTGCATCAGAATCTATCCATGAAGATCTGAACGTTTCATTTCAAGGATAGAAGTGTGCAGTTCACATCATCAAACAATTGTCATCCTCTCATCAGCTGCTTTCTGAAGCTGAACACACATTCAATTTCTGAAAGGATCAAGGCGCTGATTGGATGCATTGAGACACTTGTAAGCGGTAACCGTTCAGTATCTTTCTAAATCCCCTAAATTCAGGTGTCATTAATGCATATAATCATGACTAATTTTTTTGTCTCTTTCTTACTGCTTACGTTTTCAAGAAACCTATTTAAAATCAAATTTACTTTTTACATTCACTCATTTTTTACTCTCATCAATATTTTTTATCGTTTCAAGTTCCTGCTTTCAAAAACCCCTTTCATCTTCCTCAAAATCCCGTGTGAACAATGGCTTCTTCAAGTCTCAAAAATGTCAGCGCTCATGAATCTGCTTCAATGGAACAGTATGAAGAACCCCACAGAACGCTCCTCACACCTATTGATAATCTAGAAGTTCTCTCTGAACTGATTATTGATTTTGAAAGCTTGCAAGAAAATGGCTTCAACCTGTATGAAGATGTTACAGCACAAGGATGGAACATGTACTTTGACCGTCTATTGGGGCCAACATTTCCCATTCTTGTCAAAGAATTCTGGATACATGCTTCTTCTTCAAATCACCAGGTTACTTCTTATGTCATGGGGAAGAAAATTGTCATTACAAAAGATCTTATTGCGAAGCTTCTTGGATACAACGGTGGTGGTGTCAGATGCATTGACATGGCTGAGAGATGCTCTGACCTAAGATCAATTGCAAAGGAAATTTTTACTCATGGACTACCCTCCAGTTAAATCAGAGATTTTAAGGATCACCACAAAATTTGGGCCATAATCATTCTAGGGTGTATCAACCACAGGAAGCCCACAAGCTCTCCTGATTATATCAACATTGATCAGCAATTTCTGATCTATTTCATTTCTAAGAAGACAAAGGTAAATCTTCCACACTTTCTCTTCAATCATCTCAGAACAAGTGTGAAGGAAACCAGAGAAGACGAAAGGACCAAGAGGGATTGGATTCCCTTAGGAAGGTTGATATCAGATATTCTAACAGAGAATAGGCTGATAGAACATCTGACGGAGGCTCAGGAAATCAGCACATTGGAAGCAACCGCTGGGAAGCCTCTGAATGCTAAAAATCTGAAGAAAATGAATATCATTGAGAATATCAAGAAGGAACCAACTGTTACCCCTTATGAGACCATTACTTCAAGAAGGATACCTCTGGAGGATTTTCCTTTATTTTCTGAGATAGACTCCAAACCAGAAATAATAGTCAGATACCTTGAAGCGTGCAAGGCTGATGGAACTGCCCCAGAAATCAACATTCAGGATTTGCACAAGGCTGCTCCAGAGGTTGTTCTGAAGAAATCAAAGAAGAAGAAAGCAGCAGGAGAAGGACCCTCTCAGAGAACACTAAAAGCTGCAAAAAAGAAAGGTAATCCCTCCTCTATTTCTGTTATAGAATCAATAAATGTATCAACATCTGAAGCCATACCTTCACAACCAGAGAATTCTTCACCCCAAACCTTTGAAGATTTTGACATAGATTTTGATCCATCCATAACTCTAGGTAATTTTATGAATGAACCTAACTCCCCTACTCAAAATACAAATCTAGAACATGACCAACCAGAACTTGCCAAAGTTCTATCTGATATTGATTTATTTGATCGAGATGTTTCCTCTCCCTTACCACAAAATCCAAACTCTCAACAACCACCAGAAATTCCGCAACCACACTCTCCACAAACAGAAATTCCTCAACCAGAAATTCCACATCCACAATCACCTCAATCAGAAATTCCTCCACCAGAAACTTCACAACTACAATCACCTCAACAAGAAATTCCTCAACCAGAAATACCATAACCAGAAGATCTGAACTCCAACTCACCACAACCAGAAACTCAACCATATGAAATTCCATCTTCTGATATTCCTGAATGAGAAACCCAACACACCTCCACAAACCAATCTGAAGACTCTCATTCAGACTCTGATACCACAATCCCAATACCTGGAATTATAGAACCTCTTGCGGTTCGCATGCCTCTCACCATTCACGACATTCCAGAAATCCCTTCATCCCTTGAATCCACACCTCCAAACACCCCTACCAGAACAATTATCATTTATGACTCTCCCACTCCTTCACCCACTAACAGTCCAGCTGACAACGTAAGACTTGTCATTGATCCAATTGTGCTGGAAAGACTAGCTTCCATCTCACACAAAACTGCCATTCCCAAACCTAAACCAACTAAAATCATATCAGATGTTGGTACAAGTTTGTTGATTTTTGAAACAGGAATGGATAAATTCTTTGAATCATGCTAGTCGGGAGATGACTAATCTTGCTGCTTCTGATTATATGTGGGCAAGATTCAGAAATTGGCTTAGCTCTGAAACGCTGAAGCTGAAGGAATTATGTTATGACAAGGTCCAACAGAACTTTAGTGAGAAGCTGAAGGCTTTTCAAGACCAAGTTCTAAGCCATCTGTTCAAGAAAGATATCCTCTCGCTGGATAATGCTCTCTCTCTAACTACTGCTCCAGAAGACTTGACTACATCAGAAGAAATGGTTCACTTAGAAGAATCTGCAGAATGCTCTGAGCAACATCCAACTCCTGAAGAGACACCAGCTTCCTCCTTAGTCATGCAAACTCTGGAAGAGTTGAAGAAAGAAAATGCTTTAATCCATGCAAGGCTGGATAAGCAGGAGGATACGAACAAGGAGATTAAAAGTATTCTGGGTAAACAAGAAGACGCCACAAAGGAAATCAGAGGCATTTTGGGAAAGCAAGAAGAGTCAAATATTCAGATCAAGAGCTTTCTGGAAGCGTTGTTCACACGTCTTCCCCCTCCTTCTTAGATTTTCTTTTAAAAATTGTTTATCTGTAACTTTTAATTTTACCTCTTTGTTTCTGGAACTTGTCATTGCATTATGTTTTAAATATAATTCATCTATTTTAGGTCTGATTATATTGCCTTTTTGATATATGATAAAAAGGGGGAGAAAGTAAGATATTTTCAATAATGGTTTATCGAGACAAAAGTCTCAAACATTCTAAATTACTTAACCTCTACTTTCTGAAAAGTTTGAACAGGTACAAATTCCGATAGAAGATACAGCTAAAACTCTGATGAGAAGGAACTTAAGGGAAGTAATCAACTCAGGGGGAGTTTCTCTTAAACCTTTTGTTCTTTATTTTTCATTGAAAATTCTAGTTTTTGTCATCATCAAAAAGGGGGAGATTGTTAGAACATAGTTTGATTCTACAACCCTTGGTTAGAGTTTTGATTCTACAACCCTTGGTTAGAGTTTTGATGATAACAAATACAAAGAACAAATATGCACCCTAAAAATTATGTTATTGTGTATGAAGAAGTTCTGACCAAAGCAGCATCAAAAGTTAAGCCATAAGAGCTACACGCTGAAGCAATCAGAACATGCACTGAAGACTGATGACCAGAACCCGCGCTTAAGTGAAGTAAACTCTGATTCTGTACAAGAACATAATAATCCAAGTCATCAATATTCTAAAGCATCAGCAGCAGGCAAGGATGTAAGATTCTGAAGCGTTACTATTCATTCAATATAGCATCAATTACAACGACTTCTTTCAAACATGATCTTCTCCAAATGGAAATTCAGTTAATGTCATTTAACACGCTTGATGATCAACGTAAATCCATTTCCTATATAAACAAGCTCAATGTTCAAATCGTTTATGATTTGCCAAGACTATTCACGAGAATTCAAAAAGCTGCAAGCATTATTCATTATCTTTCCAAGCTCTTATTTTGTGTAAATTATCACAGTTGTGATAACAGTTTTTGTAACGAAAAATAACAACACACAGTACTCTTGTTTATTTGATTAAAACAGTGTTCCTTAAGATTAACCGGATTGTGGTTGTACTCAAGAAGGCTTTAACAGTTGTTAAAGTAGTGATTGTAATCCTTTTGAGATTAGTGGATTAAGACCTCGTTGGAGAGAGGTGAAATCACCTTGACGGGTGGACTGGAGTAGTTTGAGATCAAACGAACCAACATAAAAATACTGTGTCATTGCGCTTTTGATTTCAAGTTTTCAATTCAACCCCCCCTCCCCTTCTTGTGTTTTTCATTTCTTCACATACATGTACTTTCAATGAAAATTAACCATGGGTTCTTGTTTATTATAAGGTTGCAATGCTCTCTATATTGTTTGATTGAATTTTAGGTACATGAATTGCAATTCGCCATTCTTAGGGTTTCCAAACTCGTTTTAGGGCTTCCTGATACAGGCAAAATTAGGATTAAACATGGGTACCATGATGTTCAGGGCTTCAAGCCCAGTTTGATTCATGGTCTTTATTAGAATTTATATTGCTCGTATTTAATTTTTGAATGACACAAGGTTATAGCTACAGACATCGTATGTAGGTAAAAGTCCAGGCCTAAAACGACAGTTCTAAGGAGGAAGATAATCATGTGGCAGCCACACACTGGCCGATTTGAATGTTGGCGCGTTTTTTTGCCATGTCACCTTGTTTACATTATGTTATTATTTGTTTATTATATTAACAGAAGAGTCATGTAGCACAGATGGTAAAAGGAAGCACTGGTGAGATAAGGGACCTGGGTTCGATCCCAGGTCCAAGCATCTTGTTATTTTATTTTCTTAATGCGCTTTCCAGGATACCACGCGCCTCACATTCACAAGACCATCATGCGTCCTCAGATCCATACCACGAGATCTCATCATATCCAGATCTAACGTCCATCAAAAGCAGTGCATGGTGAACCTCCTGAAGGCCAACTTCACACCCCCAGATTGCTAACAACAGTAACAGGCCTAATTTATTTCTTTTTTTTAATTCCTTTTGTTTTAATTATTTTAATTATTTTTTACAAAACAAAATCATTTTTTTATTAAATCAAAAAATCACAAAAATAGAATTAGGATTTTTATAATTAAAATTAATTTTTGAAAATTAATTATTTTAATTATTTCAACATTGATTATTGTGTTAAATAAAATTAATTAGAAAATTAGGTTTAACTTGCAAATTTCAACTATTTTTCTCAACAAAAAAAATACAAAAATATTTTTTAATTAATTAGACTTTTTAGACTTCTAATTTGTTCTCGTCTTAACTTTCGCGCGTTTATTTATTTTCACTTTATTTTCTTAAATTATTGTAATTGCTTTGAGGTTGTAATAGTTTTAACTAGGATTTTATTTACTGCCTTTATTTACTGTTTACCCCCATTTTTGATTATGTAACCCCTCCCCGAAGCCTTGTAATAGCTAGCTTTTTATTCTTGCACTTTACTTTCCACTATTATTAACTGCTTAGACTAATAGGCTTGTATGGAAAGAATAATGATTAAAACGGTAGATAACCCTAAATGTGTAAAGATAAATGAATTAAAATCAAACACATGCACATGTTCACTCCTAGGGTTTATCCCACTTCGGTTGCCTTCGTTAAATGGTCATGAAGCATAAGGAATTTTAGTGGTCACCCTCTAGTTTCAAAAGATAAAAAATGACCCATTTGAATGTTGCCTCAGAAAGATATTTAAGACTCTAGGGTAACTACTAATGTTTCCGAACCATTGCTTTTGTGACCGTACTTGTCC
Organism: Vicia faba; assembly: GCA_948472305.1. Classification (NCBI taxonomy): domain Eukaryota; kingdom Viridiplantae; phylum Streptophyta; class Magnoliopsida; order Fabales; family Fabaceae; genus Vicia; species Vicia faba. The sequence continues at coordinate 699,146,671 of OX451737.1, forward strand.
CTTTGAATGTCCCTTAAACTCCAACGATGGAGCTACCTACTCCTTAATAGTAGGATAGTGTTGTCTAAAGGAATAAGAAAATGAACAGACTTTTTCGAGTACGTAGAAACTCCTAGGTACTTGCTCAAAACAAAAAAAACTCTTTCACACAAACACTTTCAAAAAAAGTTTCAAAAACAACTTCGTCACACTCTTGAGGACAGATACAAGGATTACCACGAAGTTAAAAAAAAACATTTCGAACACACACAAGCAATTTAAAGATGAGCAAGTACCTAAGATCCCGTGGAAAACCACAGATAGAAAGAGTGCTAATACCTTACCTTTCTATAATCTACCCCCCGTACTCAGAAACATCTCGAAAAAGGTATTTTCTATTCTTTTCCCTTTCCCTTTGTTGGATGAAATAAAAATCGATGGCGACTCTTGCTTACCGCGACATTTGCAAACAAAAAATGCAAACCAGTATAACATGTCGGTTCTGCCACCATATCACAGAACTGGCGACTCTGTCGGGGATATTATAAAGTGGGGTATACCTTAGGATCTAGGTCATTTTTAAAATTGCTTTCTTAGTTGCTTTGTCTGCTTTATCCTTAAGGGTTTTGTTTGGGTATTGTTGAAGATCCTACACCCGGATCTGGAGGGCACTTATTTGGTAAACAGAAATAGATCGTGGAGACTGTACAGTGTAGACCAATATGGTTTAAGCGATGGCTGTGTTGGTGTGACACTTTGGTTGGTACCGGTATCCTTCGTTTGGAAACGAGGAGAATACGGGGCCACCGCATGGTGTCGTGAAGCACTAACGGACCTTAGAACCTTAATTGAACAAACTTGGCCATTAGAAAGTAGTGAGATAGCCGACCTCAGTATAAAGCTGAGGATTGGTTGATACTAGATGGTACACTCATTGAGATCAGACTGTCGGGATATTTCGGCCGCAAGAAAATATTTCCTGAGCTGAAACAATGCTCGATAAAGGATGATCAGTGATATTGAGAATCCTTAGAACCCAGTTACTTTTCTAAGACAGGTTTGAAACCAACTAAACTTCTAGAGGGTACCTACCTTTAACCTCAAGCAAGCCTTTGAACCTAAGGTCTATTGTGTGCTTTGCTTGTGTGTGATTTACTCTGTTAGAACATGACATCATGCATCATAACATATCATCCATTATTATTACACTAACCATTTCAAGGACCAAGGGAATTTATCTTTGTTCTGTTTTGCAGATCATGGCTTCCGCTCGTAGAAACACTATTCGAATCAGCTTTGTGAGAATACCTCTCCAACTCAAGGAGCTAGTATCAAGGGTTCCTGAAACTTCTTTGTTCACTAAGGGACATGGTTGACTTTTCAACCTGGTTACTTCGAGCTTTGATGAAAAGATGATGAGGGTATTCTTTTAGTTATTTGATCCTAAGCACCACTACTTCACCTTTCCAGAATATCAGTTGGTGCCTACCATGGAAGAGTTCTCTCAGTTATTGGATCTACCTATTCTTGACCGGATGACTTTCACAGGTTTAGAATAAGTTCCCAAGCCAGAGATCATTGCCTCAGCTTTGCATCTGAAACGGGCCGACGTGGTATCCAATTGGGAAACAAGAAGCAGAGTCAAGGGTTTTGTAGCCAAGTTCTTAATAGAGAAGGCCTAGATGTTTTGGAATGATTTGGACTTTCAGGCTTTTGAGGAGGTTTTGGCTCTTCTAATTTATGGGTTAGTACTGTTCCCTAATCAAGACTTGCTCATAGACGTGAATGCTATTAAGATCTTCCTCTCTCATAACCCTGTGCCTACTTTGCTCAAAGATATCTTGCATGCTCTCCACACTCGTACTATGAAGAGAAGAGGGGTTCTTATGAGCTACATGCCATTACTGTCGAGGTGGTTTATTTCCCACATCCTTAAGTCAGTGCTGAAGAATGAAGAAGGTTTGGGTTGGTCGTAAAGGATAATGTCACTTTCTCACACGGATATTCTCTGGTATTCCCGATCTATGGGAGGCATTTCTATTATTGACCGCTGCGGGGAGTTCCCTAATGTTCCACTACTTGGCATTAGGGGAGGCATAACTTACAATCCTTGTTTGGATTTGCGACTGTTTGGTTACGCTCGAAGGGATGGTCCTCATGAGATGCTTATCTAGGGCATTGTGTTTAACTATGAGGATGATGTTCAAGGGTATCGCTAGAGGTTCATACGAGCCTGGGGCATGGTAAACAGATCTGACGCCAAGACTTCAGGGCCGAAGAATTCCATTCCTATGGAACCTTACCTCCAATGGGTACGAGCTCGTGCTCAGAAACTGATGATGCCGTACATAGCTGTATTACCAGTGATTATGGAGCCCATTACTGAAGGGGATATTCCCTACACAGTTCTTCATCCTGATATGCCCAACGATCTTGAAGAATTATAGAGGTCTTTGATTAAGTTGAAGAAGGAGCGAGATACTTATAGGGACCAATTCTATGCCCAAGAGAAGAAAGTCTTAGAGCTCACAAAGCAGCTTCATGAGGAAAGAAGCCTTAATGTCTATCTCGGCACGAATTGGAAGCATCCATGGGAAATTTGATTTTCTTTTAGTTTTTAGAATTTTCAATTGTAACGCCTAAAAGACATTTGTATTTTAAATTCTACTAATAAAATCTTTATTTCATTTTGGTTCGCAAATTTAAATTTCCCAAAGTCCTTGAAATCATTGCATATGCATATCATCCATGACATTACATAAAAAGGTACCATAATAGGTTTCTCATCTTCTTCGTTGTTTATTTCAACAATAATGTCTTCTGAACAAAGCATCAAGGATCTCCAGGCACAAAATGCCCAATTTCAGCAAATGTTTGTAGCCTTAGCTAAGGGGCAGGAAGATCTGAAGGCCCTTATTCTGAAAGAGAAAAAGAAGAAGAAGAAGACCGCTGGTATCCTTAATCTGAGCAGAAGATTCAAGGGGTGGTTGAAGCAACCGGTTGATCTGACCTCCTCGTCCAAAGAAGGGGAGAATCAAGATAGAGAGAGACAAGGGAGGTGGTACCTAGCCCTGAAATTTATGATAATGACACAGACTCCAATGATGAACAGTATCCTCCCACTGGGGATAGATACAAATAGTTAGAGGATCGGCTGAGTGCAATGGAGGTCCAGAGAAAACCAGGACTGAATTTTGAAGAGCTGGGTTTAGTATATGGGGTAGTCATCCCATAGAAGTTCAAGGCTCCAGTGTTTGCAAAGTATGATGGGGTGTCTTGTCCCAAGCTTCATCTCTGTTCCTATGTGAGGAAGATTCAGCCTCATACTGCTGATAGGAACTTGTGGGTCCATTTCTTTCAGGACAGTCTGTCTGGGACTCAACTTAAGTGGTTCTATCAATTGGAGGGAACCAATGTCCGCAAATGGGAAGATCTGGATGTTGCTTTTTATAAGCAGTATAAATATAACATTGACCTTGCCCCAACCCGTACTCAACTCCAGAGTATGTCCATGGGTGCAGGTGAAGGTTTCAAGGATTATGCGCAGAAGTGGAGGGATCTGGAAGGGAGAGTCCAACCCCCTTTGTCTGATAGGGAGTTGGTTGATATGTTTCTTGGTATGCTGTCTGGTCCGTTCTTCAATCACTTGATTGGTAGCTCCTCAACCGGTTTCAACGAGCTGATATTGACTAGAGAAAGGGTAGAAGCTGGGATTTGGAGCAGCAAAATACATAAGGATACCTTGTCAAGTTCAGTGAAGAAGCCGTTCACGGGTAAGAAGGAGGTCAATGCCATTTATAGCCTAAGAAGTCAGAGCAGAGCTGAGCACCGTCCAACGGTAGAGGCTGTGATGATACCTAGGCCTGCGGATACTCAACAACGAAGTAATCAGCAAATGGTAGAAAGACCGCAAAGGCATTTCACCCAGATTAATATGACGTTGACTGAGGTTTTACCCCATATGTTAAGATCTAACTTGGAAACCTTAAAGGAGGCTCCCAAGAATCCTAACACCACATCTTCTTGGTACAATCCAAACGCTCGGTGTGCTTACCATTCCGAGAGTCCAGGCGACGATATAAATGGCTACTGGGCTATGAGAAATAAGATACAGGATCTGATCAAAGCCAAGGAGATTGCGTTTGATTCTCTGGAGAAGCCTAATGTCATAATTGCTCCCATGTCCAAGCACAATAGTAGTTTTAATGCCATTGATACTGATTTGTTTGTTACCTCTGTTGATGAAGTATCCACTCCTCTCATGACTGTCAAGAAGAATTTGTTGCTGGCTGGTTTATTTCCGGGTTGTGGTGAAGGTTGCCACATGTGTTCATCTCTGCCCTCTGGTTGCTATTTGTTGAAAGCAAGTGTTCAACGCCTGATGAACAGAAGATAGATTTTGTTTGAAAAGACTCTGATTCCGACTGTTCCGTATGAAGATGTTGCTATCATAACCATTTCCGCCAATCCTTCCAAGGTATCCTCTAAAAGACCTGTTAGGATTACACCTGCTCCAAGAATTGCTCCATCGATAATCACTTTCCCTTGTCATGTACCGTACTCCTCGGACAAATATGTCCCTTGGAATTATGGTGCTAACGTTTACTATCATGGCGTCAAACAGGATTTGAAGACTGAAGAGGCTGATCCCAATGTCAGTAACATTGTTAGGACCAGCAAAGTTACCCGAAGTGGAAGGGTTTTCTCTCCTGAGATCTGCCCGAAGACTATTGTTAAGCCTGTTATTATTCCATCTGTTGTTCCTACCGGTACTTCTGTTACTACTCCTATCCTTACTCCAGTCGTTACCCCTACCGACGAGTCATCTGGGACTCGGGGCAAAGAAGCTATAGGTGAGCCTGCCCAGACGGAGGCACCTAGAAATGTTGTTGTGGAATCCTCTAAGCAAGAAATAGAGGAAATTTTAAAAATAATCAAGAAGAGCGACTACAATATGGTCGAGCAGCTGGGGCAGACCCCTTCGAAGATATCAATGTTGTCTCTGTTGTTATGTTCCGAAGCCCATGCAAAGGCTTTGATTGCATTTCTCAAAACTGGGCATGTGCCGCAAGAAACCTCTGTTGACCAATTCAAAGACTGTGTGGCCAGTTTGACTACTAACAATGGGTTGGGTTTTTCATATGCCTACTTGACACCAAAGGGGAGAAAGCATAATGATGCTCTGCATGTCTCGATTGAATACAGGGGCACTACTATGGCTCATGTGCTAGTGGACACTGGATCGTCACTGAACGTTCTACCTAAGAAGGCTCTTGATCGGCTAGATTGTGAAGGCTTGACCTTAAAGCCCGGTAACATTGTGGTGAGGGATTTTGACGGGTAAAAAATAATGGTGCATGGGGAGGTGGACATCCCTGTCAAAGTGGGTTCCTAGACCTTTGAATCCACCTTCTACGTGATGGATATCAGGCCATCATACTCTTGCTTGTTGGATCACCCTTGGATCCATGAAGCAGGGGCTGTTACTTCTATGTTGCACCAAATGTTGAAGTATCCGGTAAAGGGGAAGTTTATCACTGTGCATGGTGAAGAGGAGTATATGGTAAGCCACCTGAACTCTTTCAGGTATGTGGAGATGGACGGGGAATTCATAGAGACCCCTTGTCAAAACTTTGAAGAGGCTCCCCAGATTATTGGTTTAACCGAGACCATCATTAGTGCGCCGAAGATCACCAAATATCCGTTGAAGATGGCTTCTCTCAAGGATGCGAGGGCAGTCGTCGAAGAAGGTGGGTGTACCATTTGGGCACAACTCCCTGATTTTCCTCATAAAACTGAAAAATTCGGTTTGGGCTTTACTTCATGAGCTTAAAGGGTTATTCGACGTGCTCGGGCTGGAGGACCCCCCCTCCTACGCATCAGCAATAGTGGGGTCAATGCTATTGAAGACAGTGATGAGGATTCTGATATTAACAGTTGGATCTACCATACTACCAACGGTGGACCTAGTAACTGGACGACCAGAGATTTTGTGCCAATTTCTTTTGTTCAACAGTAATTGTCTTACTTATTTTTCGAATTTGTAATAAAAAATTTAAACTTTATGGCCTTGTGTCTTACCCGAGGCACAATGGTTTTGTTTGTGAGGGTTATTATATGTCATTTTCACATGTCATCAATAAAACATTGGATGTTTCTTGCATACAAATTTTGCACTCTCTATTTTTATTTTCTGCTTTTCAATACAGCTATGCTCTTACACACACTCACATATCAAACTGCAGATCCATATCCACTATGGATCCCATTGATAACAGTTTTGCTATTGCCAGTTATAACTTCGAAAATACGATCAACCAAGCCAAGGACGAAGGTGAGGAAGATTGTGAGGTTCCTGGAGAACTTGCTTGACTGTTACAGCAGGAAGAAAGGGCTATACAGCCTCATTAAGAGCCAGTTGAGATGATAAACTTGGGCATGGAGGTAGACAGGAAAAGAAGTCAAGATCGGCGCAAATATGGAGACTGATGTCAAGCAACGACTTATACAGATGTTGTACGACTATGTTGAGATCTTATCCTGGTCATATGAAGACATTCCTGGTTTAGACACTAATATTGTGGTACATCATCTGCCGACTAAAGAAGATTGTCCTTCGGTTAAGAAAAAGGTCTGTCGTATACGCCCTGAAATGTTAGAGAAGATTAAAGCAGAGGTCATGAAACAGTTCAACAATGGATTCCTAGTTGTCACCTCCTATCCGCAGTGGGTTGTTAACGTCGTTCCGGTACTTAAGAAGGAAGGTAAGGTACGAATGTGTATGGACTACAGAGACCTGAACAGTGCAAGCCCCAAGGATGACTTCCTGCTTCCCCACATTGATGTCCTGGTTGACAACACCTCACAACACAAAATCTTCTCCTTCATGGATGGTTTCTCTGGCTACAACCAGATCAAGATGGATCCTGAATGAAATTCTGGCTGCAGATACTCAATGTCACGTTCAATGTTATGACACCGTATCTGACTTACTATATGACAGTAAATACAAAAGCAATAAAGAACACAGTCAATTGTTTACCCAGTTCAGTGTGCAACAACACCTACTCTGGGGGCTACCAAGCCAGGGAGAGAATCCACTATAAGAGATGTTAATTCAGGAATAAACCAACCAGTTTATCTCCTTCACTTAAGACCTACCCAATGCAATTCTAATCTAAGTACAACTTAAACCTGAGTTCCTACTCACTCCCCCTCAATCACAACAGTGATACATAAACCAATTTTGACTTAAGAATTGATGAAGACACTCTTCAAAAAAACACACACTTGATTAAGCTTCACAGCTTTTTAATCAAGCAACACAATCACTCGTGCTTCACAGCTTTGAGTGATGTACACAACTAACTTGACTCTGCTTCACAGCTTTAGTCAAGGAACATTCAAACACTCTTGCTTCAAAGCTTTGAGTGCTACACAACCCTTACAAATAGAAACCTATTCCAAGGCACTTATCACAATGATAATTGCTTGGAGTACAATGAACAAATCTATACAGATTACAAATTGATTTTCTAATCAATCAGCAAGGATCCTTGAAAAACAACAGCTCTGTTGAATATATAGCAGCTGCAACTTCAGTTAGGGTTTCCAAAAACCTAGGGTTAATTCCGTTTGACCTAAAGACCAGGTCACAGGACTTTATTAACCATATTAGGGTTGAGCTAGGTTACCCCTCAGAAAACGCAGGATTCTGTTCAGGAAGGACTGAGTTATTTCCTGAAAAAACTCAGACTTATCCAATCCTGCAATCCTGTTAGTTCAGAACAGGATGTCATAACATCTGTTATGACATCTGAGAAAACCTGTCTACTGATTTAGCAAAATGTGATCATTTTGCAAAATGCTCAGATACACACTTATAAACATCAGTATTTGAATTACAATATTTTTCTGCAAAGGTACCTAATGAGTCAGTACAAACTGAACTAGAATGTTATGACATCAGTCATGACATTCACACATACACTTGGGATTTACCAAAAATGCAAGCCAATACCTAAACACCTACAAACTCCCCCTTTGGCAGATTTTTGGCTAAAGACCCTAAACAATCAGAGATAGATAGCAGCAGAAATAAGTGACAGCAGAAAAATAGAATGTCAAGTACTAATTAAGCAAGTACCAAAATATTCTCCCCCTCTTTAGCCACAAATGGGCCAAAGATACATGTTCAGAAAATTTTACAGTTATCCATAACAAAATAATAAGATCAGCAGCAGACAACAACAGAACACACTTCCAAACTCCACCAGATATCAGCACCAACCAGCAACACCACCAAACAGCAATCAACCTTCAAGCACTGTCATCAGATTCTGAGGAGCTAGTTTCTTCAATGTTGAGATGTCCTTCACCTTCTTCCCTTCTGTTTTCTTCAGCTTCCTCCTTTTCTAGCCTGGCAATTAGAAGTTCTAGGGTCCTTTTTCTAGTATCCAGCTCTTTGCAAGTTTCTTTTAAAATAGCTATGACATCTGATGTCTTGGACTGGGTCTTCACAGACGATGTCTCAGCTGATGTTATGACAATGTCTGGAGCATGAGATCCCTGAAACAGTTTGTAGTGCAGGCCAAGGGCAGGAGCTCTTTTGCAGACTGTATCTCTTGCCACAAGGATATCAGGGTATTGTGCAAGGATGATTCCACAAAGAAGGGAGGGAAAGGCAATTGGTCCTTTGACAGCATAACTGCCAGCATGCTTTAAAGTTTGTTCAAAGATGTACCTCCCATAGTCAAAAGCAGTCTTGGTTCCCACAGCATAGATAAATCTCCCCAATCCTGTGGAGATAGTTGATTTGTGGTTTGTAGGCACCCAGTTGGATGCTCCTATTTTATGCAAGATGGCAAATTTCATGCTGAGTTTACTAGCATTCAGCTTCCCTTTCAAGGGCCAGCACTTTACTTGCCTGGCTGTGATGGTTAGACAAACTTCATTGTCAGTTGCCTCTAGATCAGGACAGTCCTTATTTGTTCTTCCAAGAAACTTGTTGATTTCTGATGGAGAGAACTTGACCCTTCTTCCTCTAACAAAGACACTTTCAAAGTCAGCTGACCTTCCATCAGCACAATCATTTGACAAGTTCACTACAAACTCCTTAACCAGATTTTCATAACATTTGTTAAACTTCATCACTGTCTTCATTAGCCCAGCATTCTTGATCAGATCCATGATGTCTTTGCACTCCAAGGCATCATTGTTGAGTTCTCTCTCCAAGGCTATTCTCTTTAAGCAAACATACTTCCATCTGTTTGCATTGTCAGGATGATGAAAGGAGATGTTGTCTGTTGGCACTTCAGGCACTCTAGCAATCTTGCTGGAGGGGAGCTTCCTTCTGATGGGAGTTTCTTCAATATCAATCTCAAATTCTGATTCATCATCAGAATCAGAAGTTTCAGGTTCTTTACTTTTCTTATAGATTGGTTGTCTAGCAGTCTGCACCTGTGCCTTCTTCCCTTTTGTCTGAATACTTTTCTCAGCCATCCCTTCAGCCTTGGATTTCTTAGCATCAGGTTTATCATTCTGACTACTCTTTCTTTTCATCAATCTCCTAGCTATGCTAGGGTTCACATTAGCTATCAGTTCATTATCTGAGTAATCTTCATCCACATCAATGATAGGTGGATCAGCAGCCTTTTCAGAGGGGTTCAGAATGTTGTCTTTTGGTGTCACAACATCCTCAGTGACATCTACATTTTCAGAACCTTCCACATTTGGACTTTCTGATTGATTTAAAGGGATAGAAATCCCCGGTACAGATTGGTTGCCACTCAGAATGCTAGTAACCAGCCTAGCAATAGCTTGGTGTACTTGAACTGATCCTTCTCTATTAGGTACAGAAGACGAAGGATGAGAAGAATTACCATAGGCTGTAGCTTGAGCTCTTCCTGCATGTCTGGTTCTGAGCTTTTTGACTCTGGCTGGGTCAGTTGCCATCTCCCTGAGAGGAGTGACCTCAAGAACTTCATATTCTATGCATGTAGTGATTGCCCTAGAATCTTGATCAGATGATGACGATGATGAGGAAGACGAACCCGCCATGGTGGAAGACGATGTCTGAGACATTTTGATTGACTTTGAGTAATAGTAGCAGTTTGAGAAAAATCTTTGATTGGGAGGAGGAAAGAGGTTGCAAGGATGAGAGAGGTAGGGGGTAAAAGGGAGTCTCTTTAACTTCTTAAAGCTTTTGAAGGAATTGTGAAAGAATATGATTAACCCACTAAATATAGACTTAATAAAATTAATCCCTTCAACCCTTGTTTTAAGCAAAACTAATTGCTATGATTTCTCATGTTGGTGAATACCCAACCTGCCCCTCAAATTTTCAAGTTTATTTCCAACAAGAGCCTTGGTAGAAGAATCAGTCAACTGAAGCTTAGAGAACCTATGTTCCAGTTTAAATGTCTTCTTCTCTTCAAAGTCAATAAGGTTCAAGGAAATGTTGAATGTTTTCAGATTGTCACAACACAATGTCACAACATCTTGTGTAACATTGTACTCAGGGAGCATCTGTTTTGACCAGATGTTTTGAGAACAGAATTTATGAGACTTGTTATTTCCAACATCCTTGTCAAGATGACTTAAGGTTCTGACAACACATTCTTCTTCAAGTTTATTTCCCACATCACAGATATCATCAACCTGTAGTTTTGGAGTTCTTCTGACAGTTTCCATAGAGATAGCTCTCTTCATTCTTCTTAGATGAAGGAGACCAAGCTTATGCTGCCACAGTTTCACCTCTTTTTCTTCTTTTGCAATGGAATACACAGATGAGGAATTAGTGTTCTCAGCCTCCCACAAGTAGCAGTTGTCTTTGGATCTGACTCCTTTCATTACTATCTCTTGTTTGTCATTGATTACAAGGCATTCAGATTTTGAGAAATTGACCTTGAATCCTAGATCACACAGTTGTCTGATACTAATGAGATTAGCAGTCAGTCCTTTCACCAGCAGTACTTCATTCAGACTTGGAACTCCAGGGCAGTCCAAATCACCAACTCCTTTGATTTCACCTTTAGCCCCATCTCCAAAGGTCACAAAACTGGTGGTGTGAGGCTTAACATTATTGAGGAGGTTCTTGATTCCAGTCATATGTCTGGAACATCCACTGTCAAAGTACCATTCTTCCTTTGCAGAGACCCTCAGGGAAGTGTGAGCTATCAGTGCAGTAGCCTTTTTCTTCCATTGAGGAGCATGTGGTACCTTTTTAGACTTAGGTTTGACACCTGAGATCTGATTAGGGTATCCATGTAATCTGAAGCATAAGGGCTTTATGTGGCCATATCTACCACAATGATGGCATTTCCATCTTTGGTACCTTTTCTTCATATGTCTCTGTTCCTGATGTTGAAAGTTGTGTTGAGACATCCGTTTTGACATTTGCTTACCAGTACCAGATTTCTTTGCTTCCATAAATCCTAGTCCAGATTTATTTCCCACATTTTGTCCAACCTGAAGGATCTCTTCCAATTTGTCTAGTCCATTGGTCAACATCTTGACAGATTTGGTCATTTGATTCAGTTGTGAGTTCAGCAGTTGAACTTCTCCTTCTAGATGACTTATAGTTTCAAGATTTGCCCTTTTTTCAGCCTCCAGCTTTATAATGAGTTTTGATTGTTTCTCATTCTGCACACAGACTTCAGCACTTCTGATACACAATTTCTTGTAGGTATCAGCCAGTTCTTCAAATGTCACTTCTTCATCACTAGTGTCACTTTCAGAAGTACAAACACTAGTTAGGGCAGTAACTAGTTTGGCAGATTCTTCTTCAGAATTACTTTCTAAATCATAGTCAGACCAAGTAACAGTCATTCCATTCTTTTGCTTCTTAAGAAAGGTAGGACATTCAGCTCGAATATGTCCATATCCTTCACATCCATGGCATTGAATACCTCTGCCTTGGTTTCGCTTATCTTCTGACCTTGGTCTTCTGCTGGAACTGTCAATGTCAGAGGGAATGTTATGAACATTAGACCTTGACTTTGGGTCCATTCTTTTGATGAGCCTGTTGAACTGTCTTCCAAGCATGGCAATAGCTTCTGATATGTTTTCTTCTTCATCCTCCTTGTATTCAACATCAGTGTTGGATACAAGTGCTATGCTTTTGTTCTTCTTGTCACCATTATCAGTGATCCCCATCTCAAAAGTCTGAAGAGACCCAATAAGTTCATCCACTTTCAACTTGCTAATGTCCTGGGCTTCCTCTATGGCAGTTACCTTCATTGCAAATCTTTTAGGCAAGGATCTGAGAATCTTCCTCACCAGTTTTTCTTCTGACATCTTTTCTCCCAGTGCTCCTGAGGTTTTGGCAATCTCCAAGATGTTCATGTGAAACTCATGAATGGTTTCATCTTCCATCATTTTTAGATTCTCAAATTTGGTGGTCAACATCTGAAGCCTTGACATTTTTACTTTGGAAGTTCCCTCATGAGTAGTTTTGAGAGTGTCCCAAACTTCCTTGGCCAGTTCATATTGATGTACTAGTCTGAAAATGTTTCTATCAATTCCATTGAACAAGGCATTTAAAGCTTTTGAATTTCCTAGAGCTAACTCATCTTCTTCTTTACTCCAATCTTCCTCAGGCTTCAGACTGATTGTCCCATCTATCTCAGTTATGGTGGGATGAATCCATCCTTTGTCAGCAGCTCTCCAAGCTTTTTTGTCCAGAGATTTTAGGAAGGCAATCATACGAGGTTTCCAGTAGTCATAATTAGTTCCATCCAGAATGGGTGGTCTATTTCCAAAAACTCCTTCTTTGTCCATAGTGCCAGAAAGTGATATCCCTAGATCTCACCCAGTAATACAGGCAGGGTGCCTGCTCTGATACCAATTGAAATTTTGGCTGCAGATACTCAATGTCACGTTCAATGTTATGACACCGTATATGACTTACTATATGACAGTAAATACAAAAGCAATAAAGAACACAGTCAATTGTTTACCCAGTTCAGTGTGCAACAACACCTACTCTGGGGGCTACCAAGCCAGGGAGAGAATCCACTATAAGAGATGTTAATTCAGGAATAAACCAACCAGTTTATCTCCTTCACTTAATACCTACCCAATGCAATTCTAATCTAAGTACAACTTAAACCTGAGTTCCTACTCACTCCCCCTCAATCACAGCAGTGATACATAAACCAATTTTGACTTAAGAATTGATGAAGACACTCTTCAAAAAAACACACACTTGATTAAGCTTCACAGCTTTTTAATCAAGCAACACAATCACTCGTGCTTCACAGCTTTGAGTGATGTACACAACTAACTTGACTCTGCTTCACAGCTTTAGTCAAGGACCATTCAAACACTCTTGCTTCAAAGCTTTGAGTGCTACACAACCCTTACAAATACAAACCTATTCCAAGGCACTTATCACAATGATAATTGCTTGGAGTACAATGAACAAATCTATACAGATTACAAATTGATCTTCTAATCAATCAGCAGGGATCCTTGAAAAACAGCAGCTCTGTTGAATATATAGCAGCTGCAACTTCAGTTAGGGTTTCCAAAAACCTAGGGTTAATTCCGTTTGACCTAAAGACCGGGTCACAGGACTTTATTAACCAGATTAGGGTTGAGCTAGGTTACCCCTCAGAAAACGCAGGATTCTGTTCAGGAAGGACTGAGTTATTTCCTGAAAAAACTCAAACTTATCCAATCCTGCAATCCTGTTAGTTCAGAACAGGATGTCATAACATCTGTTATGACATCTGAGAAAACCTGTCTACTGATTTAGCAAAATGTGATCATTTTGCAAAATGCTCAGATACACACTTATAAACATCAGTATTTTAATTACAATATTTTTCTGCAAAGGTACCTAATGAGTCAGTACAAACTGAACTAGAATGTTATGACATCAGTCATGACATTCACACATACACTTGGGATTTACCAAAAATGCAAGCCAATACCTAAACACCTACACTGAAGACATGGAGAAGACAACCTTTGTCACACAGTGGGGCACCTTCTGTTATAAGGTGATGCCTTTTGGGTTGAAGAATGCTGGGGAAACTTATTAGCGAGCCATGGTCGCCTTATTTCATGACATGATCCACCATGAGATAGAGGTTTATGTTGATGACATGATAGCCAGATCTCAAACCGAGGAAGAACACCTTGATCATCTGCAAAAGCTGTTCGACAGGTTGAAGACATACAAGCTGAGGTTGAATCCGAACAAGTTCACCTTTGGGGTAAGGTCTGGTAAGCTTCTGGGGTGCATCGTCAGTGACAAAGGTATTCAGGTAGACCCTGCAAAGGTAAAGGCCATACAAGTTTTGGTTGTGACCGTACTTGTCCCTTTGAATGTCCTTTAAACTCCAACGATGGAGCTACCTACTCCTTAATAGTAGGATAGCTCTTTCTAAAGGAATAAGAAAATGAACAGACTTTTTCGAGTAGGTAGAAACTCCTAGGTACTTGCTCAAAACAACAAAAACTCTTTTACACAAACACTTTCAAAAAAATTTTCAAAAACAACTTCGTCACACTCTTGAGGACAGATACAAGGGTTACCACGAAGTTAAACAAAAAAACTTTTCAAAACACACACAACCAATTTAAAGACGAGCAAGTACCTAAGAGCCCGTGGAAAACCGCGGATAGAAAGGGTGCTAATACCTTCCCTTTCTATAATCTACCCCCCGTACTCAGAAACATCTCGAAAACGTTTTTTTTCTGTTCTTTTCCCTTTCCCTTTATTGGATGAAATAAAAGTCGGTGGAGACTCTTGCTTACCGCGACATTTGCGAACAAAAAATGAAAACCAGTATAACATGTCGGTTCTGCCACCGTATCACAGATCCAAATATGGATGTCATTCTGATACTCATTTTAATACATCTTCTAGATACAGATTAGATACGATCTAGATATGGATTTCATTTTAACACTCATTCTGGCTTTTGTTCCAGATACAATTCAGATACGATTGAGATGGATTTCATTATGATACTCATTCCGATATATTCTTCAGATACAGTCAAGACATAGACTCATTCTAGAACATAATTCAGATACAATCAAGATATAAGATTGATTCCAACACTCCCGAGCATATCTTCTAGATACAGTCGAAAACAAACTCATTCTAGTATACTTCTCAGATACAGTCAAACATAGACTCATTCTGATACTCCTATCAACAGTTACTTTGGATGGCCTCTATAAGCCTATCTCCAACAACACTCTGTCAATTTTCTGAATGGCATCTTTAAGCACATTCAGGAAATATAATCAACCAATAGCTTTACTTTATGCACCGACGAGCGCAAATTTATGGGCACTTAGGTGTTCAATCCTCTTCCACCTTCAGATCACGAATGGCGAACATGCCAATCTAACTCTTCAGGTTTAAGAAGATAGAACAGGGGCAGCTGTTGTACCCCAAAATTTTCGCTCCCATTTTTGAAGACAATTGATTCAAGACACCTCCTCATGCTCCTAGGGTTCACAATTACTCAAGAGTACTCAAGAGTTTGAGCATACAAGCACCTCTCCTAAGCAATGACCTACAATTAAGGTTTTGGTTTTCTCAAGGAAAATTGGACTCCTAATTCCTCAAGTGAGTTTCATAGTTTCTAATATGCTTTAAGGTACCTTCATGACAAGTTTCAAGCCTTGCATCACAAGTTTGCTCAGTCAATTGCTCAGATGATTGAAAATCAACTTTATAGGATAAAAAGTTAATTGTGGTTAACATACAGTCAAACTTCAATATTTTTGGTCAACATCAATATTTTGAAGTCACATTCATCATTTTATCAAGGGTTGATAATGATTAATCAAGAAAACTCAAGATTCATCAAAAGAAAAAAGTTACCAAATTAGGGTTTTCTTAAGGAGAAGTCAACTGAAGTTTGACCAAGCATAACTTTCACATGCTTCCTCAGAAATTCCCCAACCAAAGCCTATCTTGAAGGAAATTCAATTCTCTACAACTTTGTCCCTCTAAGCTCAAGGCCAAAACTGCTTCATTTGAGAGATATAGGCCAAAACATTACATGTCATTTTAAAAGTCAACAAAAATACATCTTTTTTCAAAGCAATTTACATCAACTTAAAACTTCAAATGAAAAAGTGATCAACATAAGAGTTGTAGCAGACATCTCGAGCTTTCCAAAAAGTCCAAGTTCACTTTCATATGACAAAATTTGAGAGAGTTATGATTGGTGCAAGTTGAGCAATTTTGAGAAAATGCATGAAAAAGTTGAGCAATTTTGGATTTTTAGGCTAATGGGCCTAACTTTTGAAGTTCAAACGTGTTTATGACATGTTCAGGGACCACCAAGTCCATTCATGCATTATTTTAATATTTTATTTCATTTAATATGATTTTATTCATTTAAATTCAAAATTTAATTAAATAAATATTAAATAAATGTACAAGGCATGTGGGCTTTTGTCTTGGACCATTTTGAAGCCCAAGATCACATATTCAACTTAACAAATCCACGAGGGATGAAGAAGGAAAGAGATCTTCATATTTTGGAAAGTTTTGCAATTGTTTTGGAAATAAATAATGACTTTGATTGCACATGTTTCCTTCCAAGAATGTTAACTTAAAAAATCATCCATTATAAATAGAGGACACACTTCATAAGATAAAAACACGGATTGACTGTCATAGAAAAAATTTCTTAAACACAAAATTTTGAAAGAATAGGTACAAATTGTGTCCCAGCTTTCCATCCATTCTTAACTGAAACAAAGCCTCGAATCATCATCCTGACATCCCCAGGAATATCCTAAATTCCATAACTACGTTCAACCGTGCCTATAACGCCTCCCCTCAAACACACCGGTGGTAAGGATTTTCTAATTTCAAATTTCCTATTCCTCTTGTTATTAATAAGTTTCATATGTCCAGATATGATACACAAGAAACATATAATAGGTTGGAACCAAGCGTGTGAAGAGAAGGGAGGGGGTTCGAACTCTAGTTATGCCAAAACCCTTTTTGCTTTACTTTCTTCATTTTCCATTTCTTTTTATTAGTTATTTTATTATTCATTAACTTTTTTTAATCAAAACTTATACATAAAAAAATCAGAAAGAAGCCATATAATAAAATAAACAAAAAAATAGTTTTAGAGTGTAAATTAATTAATTGATTTTTTGGACAATTAGATTTTAGGCTTTTTATTAATTAAAATAAATTAGAATTAGGATTTTAATTATTATTAATTAACACTTAAATAATTTTCATAAAAAACACCAAAAATATGAACTTAGTCTTTTAGGGCATTTGGACTTTTTTTCCCAACATTTTCTTATTCTTTTTGCTATTTATTTTCTTAGAAAATTGTATAGGTCACACAGTTTAATGTAATAGTTTAGATTTGCATCCCCGCATTTTTCTAATTTTGTAACTCTCTCAAAGCCCTGTAATAGCGTAAATTTATATTCTCGCTTTATCTTTTGCCTTTATATGTTTGTATATATATAACTGCTAGTAAATAGGCTTGTATGATAAGAATAAAATCAAACATAGAAACCAATACATTTTGCACACTTCACCTCTAAGGTAACCTCTCTTCCTTGACTTGCGATACTAATGACACGTCCCATGAAAACGAGAATACTTTAGCAAATACCCTTGGTTAAACAATATCATCGTGGTCCCTTTCGAATAAAGATCATAATCCCTCAATGGCCCTTCGAGTTACCTACAAAATGATCTAGTCCCTTCGATGACCCTACAAGAAAAATGATGACAGTCCCTTCGAATTGCTAAAAGTATCCTTACATGTTGCCTTCTATGACCATACAACGACCCTACGCATGTCCCTTTACATCCAATAGATAGGGCTACCTACCAACTAATGGTATGGATAGTAGTATCTCTAACGGAGAAGGAAAATAACAAGAACGACCTTTAGTGGGTAAGATTTCACAAATTTCTTGCTCATAACAGTTTCAAACAAACAAATTCATTTTTGGTCCTCACGTTTCAAAACAAATATTAAAAAGAAACTTTGTAAACATTCTTGAGGACTGATACAAGAATTATTTCAATGTCTGACTCACAATTGACATTCAAAATATTCAAATCACACACACACAAAGCAAGTTTAAAGTGAGTTGAGCAATTAAGAGCCTGTATATAACTACGAATGAAAAGGGTGTTAACACCTTCCCTTTTCATAACTTACCCCCCGAACTCAAAATCTATCAAAGGTCTTTCCTGTTCTTTTCACCTTTCCTCATTGGATAAAATAAAAGTTAGTGGCGACTCTTGCTATCCGCAACATTTGTGATAAAACGCTAAATAAGTCATTTCTCCCACCATATTACACCTGTGTATCCTCTTAGGAGAAATCGTAGTCTCAATTCGTAGTTCACAGGTTTTTGATTAGTTTTTTTTATGGATTGTGGAAATATTTTGAATAAATCTTTGATCCAAGTCCGAGTAGAAAATAGAGGAATCGTAGACGCAATTCGTAGTTAATATAAAAGAGATTCACAATCCTTTTTGAAAATATCTTGATTTCATTATGTTAGTAAAAAAAGGTTAGCATTTGATTGGTTAACTGTTTTAGAATATGTTATGTAATATGTAAAAATTAAATTTGAATGAGAAAAAGATTTAATGCAATTAAGAAATAGGGTTAGTGTTTTAGAAAATATTTAATTAATAAATAACTATTTTTCCTAATTATAAAAAAAATTAAGTATTTTTGATAAAATATCCAATAATTAATTATTAATATGCAAACTTATAATTTAATGCAAATTGCTAAAAATATGATATATGATAATTAAATGAAAAAAAAATATAATAAGTTAATTAAATAATAAAGTTAATAATAAAATTAATTAAAGGAGGGGTGTAAAAGAAAAATCTAGAGTGTATTTTGTTATTCAAAAGAAACTAAAATTATTTTTTAGAATTTTTTATTTTTATTTTTATTTTTATTCTCAATAATAAATAAAAGTTAAGATAAAAAGTTCTTTTTTTATACTAATAATAAGAAGAAAAGTTAAAGTTAGAAAAAAGAATTTGTAGGTTTTGAAAAAAAGGGTTTTTCTATAATAATAATAATAAAAAAGCTTAAGGTTAAAAAAATGTATTTTTTAGGGTTAGAGAAAAGGTTTTTTTTTTATAAAAAAAAAGTGAAAATAATAATAATAAAAAAAATGAATATCATAAACCATAAACAAAACAAATAGCAATCAAACAATCAAACCAAAACTCAAACAAGTAAATTCTAATCTACATCAAATACAATATTCATTCACATGCTTATAGATATAAAAAAATATCAACCTGGAATGTCGTGATCAAATTAAGTTGCCCCCTCCATCATTCTTTTTCTTTTCTTTGTGCTTTTCCCCTTTCTCCTTCGGTGCAAGATTCCATATTTTTTCTTCGGTACAAGATCCCTCTTTTTTCAAATTGATGATGGATTGGAGGCCTTACTCCCTTACCAGCTGTGCTATGCCATTCTATTCGAGATAGAAAGGCATATAGAAGCATATGAAGATGGAAAAATATTTTGCTATTTTTAAAATACAAATAATTTAAAGTAAATTATTATATATATTTTAAATAAGCAAAATAAATTACTGTTAAAAAAAATGTTATTAATACCAAAAAAAATTATGAAACCAATTTTAAAAATAATTTGAATATTTTAAAAATGGAGCGGAAAAATTTGGGGTATGACATATGCCCTTATTTAATTACACTTCGATTGAAGCGTGCGAGTATAAAAAGTTTCACACATTCGGATCGGAGGGTTATTAAATAATGGAAGATCCCAAATTTAGGACCAAAGATTATAAGGATACATTGTACAGTGTTCCCAAGAGTACAAAAAACAGGCAAAGATAATGATGTATTATCCTACCAGAGTTAGAGCGAAAAGTGAGATTGACCTAGATATGATGATGCATACAACTCACCAATACCTATAAAAGAGATCATAGATGCATATTTACCGTAACCTAGGAGGTAAATAACACAAGTTTGAAAGATGACTTACTAATGCTTCAAGACTAACATAGTGAGCTTATAACACAGATTTTGTCTATTCATCACATCCTAAGGAATGAATAAAACAAAGTTGATAATCCATTATCGCATAGAGACTGACATAATAAATCATACCGCAAATTTCTTTATGTTTACTATAACCTAGAGAGTAAACAATACGAGGATGGACATGTGCATTTATCACGACCTAGAGGATAAATGACACATGGATAGGCTTATGTATTCATCACATCCTAGAGGATGAATAGTGTAACCTTGATAGTTTGCATACCTATCACAACCTAACAGATGGATAATTGAAAAAGTTTATGTGTTTATCACGACCTAGTGGATAAAGGACACGAAGATATATTCATGTATTCATTACGACCTAGAGAATGAATAATATAAACCTGATAATTCACACACCTACCACAACCTAGGGGATAAATGATTGAAAAGTTTGTGCGTTTATTATGACCTAGAGGATAAACGACACATGGGTAGTCTTACGTACTTATCATGACCTAGAGGATAAATATAGTAATCTTGAAAATTCGCATACCTATAATAACATAGAGGATAAATACTTGAAGAGTGTTTTGGTAATCTAATATCAGATAACTAAACCAAAGATAAGATCAGATTTTACTGGTTGTGTCTGTTCTCTACCAAGGTATTGATTAGCATGAAGAATGCTAGGTTTGAAGATTGAAATTGAAGTTTCGCTGATGATGTCAGTTGTGTCTGTTCTCAACCAATGCTTGATAACCAAATGAAGTTGAATTTTTGAAGATATTGAATTTGATAATTGAAAGTATAATATCCGGACGCCGGTGATGACTAGGCCTTGGCTATGAGTCGTAAGTAAGCTGCCTAGTGAAATTTATATAACAGTACCTCTGATGATTATGCATGTTTTCAACTAAGATAGTTATAGTAATAATATAAAGAATGTATAGTGCTGAGCTTGGATTTGAAATTGAGTGCGTCTTATCTGGCAAGCATGCCTTGAGATTTTCCGCAGTTTTCATGGACATTTATAATTGAATGTAACACATCTAGGCATGTTTGATATGATTATGCTTTATGTATGCATGATGCATGTTATATATGCTTGATATGATAGTGTTATGAAATGATGTGATGATTGATAAATTCAAATGCCCATGTTATTTGAACTGCGGATGTCAAGATAAGATACCAAATGAGAATTGGTTTTATTTAATTGTCAGCTAAGAATTGGCTATCCAACGGGAACTGGGAAGAAACGTGGGTTAATGGTGTGGTGGAATGATCAAGGACGCTTGATTCTAATCAAAGGGCCCTCAGGAGTTAATCCTGGGGAGTTTGATTGAAAATAGGATAAACGAATGACTAAGATGAAACATTAACTAGGACTGACAGAGGAAGTGAGCGCATGGTGACCATAAATTGGTAACCAGATCCCATGGCTCTCGAGGAGCCACATGGCGCGTATTTGGATGAGGACTGGGTATGTGATTCCACTCACACCTTGTAAAGCTTCTTATGATTATGTTGATAGAACTGCATGAGGCTGCTCACTTATTTTGCGAATTGAAACGCGTTAGGTTGCTCACATCTTTTTGCTGGTGATAGTCTGTTGTCGAGTGTTTGGAGAATTAACTTGCTAAAGCTTGGATACTAACAAAACAAGTTATATCATGGATTTCACTTTATCCATCACTACCTAAAGGATAGATAATGCAAGGTCGACCTTATCGTTGCAAAGGGATTAATTAGATAAGACTGAAGATTATAATGTAACATTGCTCGGGGACTAACTTGAATGATTATGGTTTTGCGTGTCTACTACAACCTAGGGAGTAAATGATGTGTGTATCAACTTTGTTTATGTCAAGGGACTAAGTAAAAACTACCGAATAAATATGGAAAATAGATGCTAAAGCTTGGAGACTAACATAATAGGCTATATCGTATAATTTGCATATTTATCGCTACCTAGGGAAAAAATGACATAGGTTTGAAACTGGAGTTTGATGATGACGTCGATTGTGTCCGTTCTCAACCAAGAATTTCATGAAAATGCTAAGTTAACCAATGAATATGCTCAGATATGCTTGCTTACAATGCTTATGCCAATTGATAAATGAGAGTGCTTACGATTTTGTATATGCGCATAATGTTATTCTGAGATGTCACCTTTTTTTAGACCATTGGGTCTCTAAACTTCCTGGCTTCCCAATACCTTTTGTTTGTCGATATTGAATTGTCTTTGTACTTGATATGGAATTTATGCATGTAGATGCAAGTGTTAATGCGTAGTATGTAATGATTTGATCAATGCATGTAATGAGTGATTTGGACACATATCAATGGACGTTGGAATTTTGAAATGCCATTGAATGATTGTGCTTATGGGGTAAACACCATGCGATATTGGGCTTAAGGGTAAGCGCTAAGTGGGATTGATATTTTTATCTATCAGATCCATGCTATCGGAATTCATTAGATGGATGAAATGATAGGAATGATTTGATTCTATATTAAAGAGACCTAGTGAATGTATTATGAAGACTCATATGCTTTTGATGGATTCCCTTGTGATGGGTCGTAGGTGGTAGAGCGTTATGCTAACATGATTTCCTAATACTTGTTTTGAATTCGAATATTACTGGTGTATGAGAAGGATCCACTGGGGGATCACGAAAGTACACAGAGAGCTTTCCTATTTGTGAAGGGTCTTGCCCCAATATGTCAGGCCTGGGAAGAGATTCTCCTTCATATGAGCTTGGAAATAGTTTGATCATAGTATGAATGATCCCACTGTTTTGCATTCTGAAACAATATGCCTTTGACTAATGGGCTCTTTGATGGTTAACCCTTGATGGGCTATTTTTTGGACCAATTTCTTCTGAATGAGCCTTGTAGAGGTATGCCCCAACATTTGTACTTCTGGAAAGGTATGACCCCAATCTGCAGAATTTGGAGGAGGTACTCTTGGATGATTTTCCCTTGATGAGATGTTTTTTAATCAACTCCTTTTGATCGATCCCCACAGTGGTTTGACCTAACATTTGAATTTTGAAAGATATGCCCCAAATCTTTAGGATTGTAAGAAAGTAAC
The DNA here is from genome assembly GCA_948472305.1 of Vicia faba. Lineage (NCBI taxonomy): Eukaryota > Viridiplantae > Streptophyta > Magnoliopsida > Fabales > Fabaceae > Vicia > Vicia faba. The sequence continues at coordinate 699,169,764 of OX451737.1, forward strand.
CTTGGATCTCACTAATGTGATATGAACTTACCATGGATTTCCCCAAGTATTCGAAGCTTGAAAAGTTTGTACTTAAAGTTGCTTGAAAGGGAACTTGGACCCTACATTTTCTAAGATGAACTTGATATGCACTTCCTCAACATTTGAGTATTGAAGGGTTACCCCTTGATTATCATGGCCTTGTGAAGTTGTAGAAAGAGGAACCCAAGTCCTACAATGTTGTGATATGAACTTGATTAAAGAACTCACAATCGAAAGGTATTCCCTTGATTAAAAGGCACTTTGAAATGTGATCCAAGTTGATTAAATCTCGGAATGATCACCCCTTATTCATAGGATGCCCTTACGATCACTAGTCTTGCCTGTAATCATAGGGCTCTTCTTATATGTTTATCCCCTAGTCAAAAGGATCTTCTTGGAAAGGACCGCTTTCGGGTAAACCAATTTTTTTTTGAGATCTCCTTGATGCTAAGTATTGATTCGCATATAAAATTGTACATTTGGAAAATTAATTCTATTTTAATGCTCATGCAAGTTTTGAAATCGAAATTTTCACGGAGAATAAATGGATGATTAGAGATAGAGATTCAAATAAGTGAAGTGGTTAGCAATAATTTTAACAAACATATGAGTCAGTTTAACATAATTTTTTTCCGATTATACTTTCATAGTTAACCTTGCTTCAATTAGGACTTTTGAAGGTTGTAAAATGGACATGGTTCATGGTTCAAGAAACAAAGGATATAAGGCTCAAAATTTATTTAGCATACCCCATTCTCCTTGATGTTCTCCAATCCTAAATCCAAATAATGCAACATATGCGTTCAATCTCCAAGAGAAATTTTGTAGTTGTGCATACGATGAGAAGCATAGATAAGACACAAGCACAAATTTTAAAAAGTGATTTGTTCATTTGGTACCTTTTTTTATGTTGTTTATATTATGAATTGTCTTTTTAAATTCCTTTCCATGAGAAGTAGGAATAGAGATGCATGAGATGAAGACCTACCCCCGTAGGCATTGAGAACTTGTTTGTTTACATTCTTGTTGAAAAAAGACCTCAAAAAGGGGAAATTTATTGTGTTTGCAAAAGACCTCAAAAGGGGAAACTTTGTGTTTTTATTTAAAGTCCTCGAAGAAGGCATTTTTTCAGACCTCAAAGAAGGCAATTTTGTTAAAGTCCTTGAAGAAGGAAATTCCCCTCCTCTTTTACTTTGTGCTTGTAATCGAGTCAATAAAAATGGAACAATAGGGCTCGTAATTAGCCCCCACACTTTCAAGTCTCTTGGTCATTCTCAACTCGCGTTGTACATTGATGCTTTGAATCATTCTCCTCTTTTCCTTTAAGTCAATAAAGTGGAACAATAGGGATCACAATCACCCCCACTCATTGTCATTGCTTTCACGATATTAGATAACGTTTGTTAATGTTGGTGCTTTAAGTTGTTACTCGATATGATTGAGCTATTCTCATGTAAGAAGGGTCTTTCAACTCACCGACCTTTATTTTCATCTATAGATAGCTCATGTTTGATGTCTTGAGTCGATGCTTGTTAGCATCTTTGTTTGTTTACTTTCTTGCACCTTTGATTATTCTTTTAAGTTCACCTTTGCATTTTCCCTTAGGATCACTTGTTTCATTTTTTATTCAAGGTAGACATTTGGTTTTTAATTCGTGCATGCTAACTTAGGTAGATGTTTCCCTATTGTATTCAAACTTTAGGACTACCATTGCATGATAACATTAGGATTGTTAGTCTCCCTTATACTTTTTCATTCCCCTTTTGCATAAATAAAACAAAAACTTATTTTCTTAAGAAAACTCAAAACAATTAATAATTGAAGATGTGAATCGTATGCAATTGAGTCTTATGGGGTAGAGCGAATCGATCTAGACTGAATCTTGCTCTTCTTTCACTTCCAGAATTTATTACGGTTCAAATTGCAAACTCTTTCACAAATAAAAAAAACCAAGCAATTCAAATATTTTTGTCTTCTAACTTTTCCCTTTTAAAACCTTTTTGATAAGAATGTGTTGTTTCAAGTTCGAGCAACCTGGAAATGCTAAGTGTGCGAGGGGCCGAGCATGAGTCTCTTAACGAGATGCAACGCCAAGCACAAATTGAAATCCTAAACGCAAGGTTGAAGATATGGAATCATCCATAAAAAAACATGCAACCAACCAACATTTTCTAGGATATTACGAGTTCCCTGATCCCCTACTACATGAAAGGTGGTATGTATGCAGTAAAGGTTCGCAACCGCGGCGAGAACGACTAATAAAACATTTTCTTCGTATATACACTTTGCATACATGAATTTTCCATTAGTGTGATTAGATTTAGATATGAACACACCCTTTCATTATAACAACAAGAGTGGATCTCATGGAGTACCGCAGATGTAAGTGGTGCTAATACCTTCCCTTTGCATAATCGACTCGTGTATCCGATATCTCAGTCGTAAGAACGTGATTTCTCCCTTATCAGGTTTTCTTCAATGTTTCCCTTTCCCTTCATGTGGGATAAATAAATACTCGATGTCGACTTCATTGATTTTCTCTCAATGATTTTCTCCGGTTGTTTCAATGGACTCAAAAGATTTTTGGGTGAAAAATAGTGGAAAATTGTCTTCTTTTCTTCCTACTAAGTTGAATAATTATAAGTTGAATAATTAACCATTGGTAATAATTAACTACAAATGGGTAATTATAAGTTGTGGCTTTTAAATTAACGAATATAGAAGACATAGTTTAATTCAATTAATACACAATTCATCAACATGTATAATTAGTGGATTCAAAACAAAGATTTCATCATCAAACTTTACTCTAGAAAATTTCTCATCTTGTTTTGGTAACCAAATCATTATTGAAAACACCCCATTTTTTATTACTTTTAATTCACATTATAATTGCCTTGTTTAAATTTGCAATCCCAATGGAGACGAACTATTTTATTACCTCGACAAGACTAGTAAACTAGCTAGTTTAGTCCATCAATGACTTAACTAGAACGTGCTAGATTTATTTTCTTTGATACAAATTAGATGTAGTTGCAGTGTTTTGGAAATTCAAAGTTCATTTTGAAAATCAAAGAAATTGTCATATTAAAATTTTGAATTCAGACAACGGGAAAGAGAATTTATCAAATTAGCTTCAAAATATTTGTGATGAAGTAGGGATCGAACATCAATTGACTGTTGCATACATCCCCAACAAAATGGAGTGAGTGAAAGGAAAATTAGATAAATCATGGAAATGGTTAGGTGTATACTTCTTCAAAATTAATTACCAAATAAGTTATGGGTTGAAGTTACAAGTACCATTATTTTCATACAAAATAAACACCCTACATAAGCGTTGAAAAATCAAACTCATTTTGAGGCCTAATTTGGTTTGAAATCTTTTATAGAATTTTTTAAAGTGTTTTAGTTTCTTGTGATTCTCATATGTACCTCAAGATAAGCGTGAAAAGCTTTACAAAAAGACTAAACCTGTAATATTTATTAGCCACAACATAATATCTAAAGCTTACACGATTTTTCAACCTCAAATTGGAAGTTTTTTTTGGTGAGCAGAGATGTGCACTTAATGGAGAATAAAAAATGCTCTTTGGGTAATCCAAGGAATTAGAATGGTGCATTGGAGCTTCCAGATACAACAGATGATCCACCAGTTTGAGTCACGAGGTTAGTCTCTGATATCTATCAAAGAAGCGGAATATTGTTTACCGTGAAATTTGGTAAACAACCGTTAGTCTTCCAAAATAAAGATAATTTGTTGGTTACTCGCAGGATCGACTAGATTGATCTTAGGACATCTGTCTAAACTTGTTTTACTAGTGTACTTGATATTTGTTCTATATCGAAAAGATAAATATAACGAAGGTAAAAATCAAGATAAAGGCTTGAAGATAGAAAAGGTCTTAAAGTAAAATTGGAATGTAAAGAATTCGACTTCAACTTAAACGAAAAGTAAAGACTTGATTTAAATGTAAATGACTTTGAATATAAATTGGTGTTTCTATAAGTATATTCACAATAACTCTTTTCTCTAACAATGGTACTTCGATTTTGTATGATAAATTTGTATAAAAGTGAACACACTGAATCCTGATACAAATATCCTAATTTATACTAATTTGACCCTAACAGTCTTTTTCTACAAAAGAGCCACATTCGAGTCTTGCATGCTTCTTCGAATCGCCAGGCTTCCACGCGTCCTTCTGGATAAGATTAATCCATTTGAATTAGAATCCTTGTTCAATTAGAAGAGTCAAAAGAACAACATGACATATCAAAAAATTCAAATTCAAAACTTGATTTTTCATTAAGTCTCATATATTCCGCAATAAGACTTTCGCTATTGCTTAATATAATCAAACAGTCCATAATTTGGTCAATCGAAATCCCTTATGAAATATTTTCATTTTCTCTTCCACAGCTAAACTTCTTTAGATTTCTTCATTTTCCACAATGGCATATGCCATAGAAATTCTAAGTTAACAAGTTTCCCCCCAAAAATGTGTATTTCGAAATACTTGAAGAAATAGACATTTTTTGCAAAAACCTTCCATTTTGATGCAAAATTTGCTTCATGATGAGTATTACTGTTGTGACTTCATGGTTATGATGACCATCTTTCTAGACGTCTCATCGAGACATGCTTCATTCAGTTTCCATCATTGCTTCACTAAAGTAGGTTCAGAACGTGGCTTTCCCAAAAAGCAACCGCATGGTCAGCTTATTAAACACGAACACGTGTTCCACTATCTCTTTCATTTGAAAAAATGAAACTGAACCATGTATTCATTATAAATGCTCCTTTCATCTTTAATAACACTTTTTACTCTCATTTCCTTTTTACCCACAAAGAAAAGCAAAAAATTTGGCAAAGACATGAAAAACACTAAGGATGATGTTTTTTATCCCATTCAACATGTCATCAATCCCATTCTTTATGAAAATCAAGAATTTGTTCCAACGCAAACACTTTCTGCTGAACAAGGGGCTATCTACGAGTCTCAGGTAATATTTCCTTACTCTTCCTAATAAAACCCTCGGATACATGGGTTTTGTGGCCCATGATGATGATCTAAAAAAACTTATAGATTTTTTTTACCATATATCATGGAACCAAACCCATAGCAAGTAAGATTAGTTCCCCCAAGAAAGTAGATGAAAATTTTGACAAAACCCCTAAAGAATCCATTGTAGAAAATTTTCAAAAAGGATCCCCTTCAGGTTCTGCAAATGTAGAAAAACCTTTTCACCTAAATTATATGATTGATTCCTTTAGGCCCTTTAGATCGTGTCCAGGGAAAGATAGTAAACTGTGAAATCAAGCTTCTCAAATAAGCTTTTATTTTGATGAAGACAAACCATGGCTAACAAAAGAAGGCAAAGACTTTGGTCAAGCATCTAAGCATCTAAGGATAATATCTTCAATCAAAGCTCTCAAAAACTTTAAAGGTACAATAATATTATCTACTTTGATCTTAAGATATAGATGCTCAAAAATGAAAAAGAAATGTTTAAGAATCATTACTCAAGCTTTTCAAAGATAAAATTTCACTTTTCATATGCACGCAATCGATTTACATCTTAGTGCAATCGATTGCACTCTTCAAAAATTCCAAATATTTTGCTTCTGTTTCTGCATGCAATCAATTACATAGTTTGTGCAATCGATTGCACACTTAAAATTTTCAAAATGTTTGATTTTGTCTTAGCAGGCAATCGATTACATAGTTGGTGCAATCGATTGCACTCAGTTAAATTTTGCTACTGGCTTAGCAGGAAATCGACTACATTATTGATACAATCGATTGCACTCTTAAAAATTTGAAAATATAGTTGTTGAAAACCTTGTGCAATCGATTACACTAGAGGTGCAATCGATTACACACTGCACAAATTTGAAAAATTACAGCTTTGTTCATGCCTTTTGATCATGCCTTTTCATTATATCTTTTCACTCAAACTTGGCATTTGTTCATGATACATTTCCAGATCTTCATGATGTTTCGAAAGGGTGTTATGAACATATAAATATTCAATTTCAAATTCATATCTAACACCTTATTTCATAATATTTTTCTGAACTTTAAAAATACAAACTCAAGCATTCTTCATTTTCATGCATAAGTTTTCTGCATTTATTTTCATACTTTAAACAGAAAACTTTGAGCAAATATATCTTGAGTCTTTGTACAATATTATTATTGAAAGAAGAAGATTATACATTGTCAAAATCACTCTTAAGTGATCAATATACTCTACTCACTCAAACTCACAAATTGATATTTACTTACTTAATTTCCAGGATTGTTGGAATTAAGTTTAAGTGTTTTTGTTGAAATCTTGTCTTTCCAAGTTGTTGGATACAAGTGTTGTTACATTGAGAGGATTGTTCTCATAGGTAACTTAGTGAAAATCAAAGAGGATTATTCTTGGTCCAAGAGGATTGTTCTTGGTTTGGTTGGTAGTTCTTATGTAAGTTTGCCATAATAAGGAAATCTCTTTCATGTTGAAAGGGGACTGGAGTACTCTCGGACTGTGAGGGGAACCAGGATATATCGCCCGTGTTTCTTTATTTTTCTGCATTTTAAAGCTTTCCTAAACTCTCTTATAACCAGAAAAATAAGAACCATCATCACTAAAAACCAGATTTTTTTAAAAGTACCTAATTCACCCCCCCTCTTAGGCGCACTTCGTACTTACAATTGGTATCAGAGCAGGTTATAGGTAACCTGCTCCTAAAAGATCCAGAATGGCTTTCGCAAATCATAATCCCGTTTTCAGAGATGGTGGTAGTAACAACAAGCCTCCTCTATTCTGTGGTGAATATTTTGGCTTATGGAAAATACGCATGAAGGCGCATCTAGAAGCGCAAGGAGAGGAAATATGGGATGCCGTCGAAAATGGTCCATTTATCCCGGTAACGGTAATCAATGGTGTTGGCTCTTCAAAGCCTAAAACTGCATGGGGTGATGATGATAATAAGAAAGTTCTCTATGACAAAAAGGCAATAAACCTTCTTCAAGGTGCACTTAGTATGGACGAATTCTTCCGTGTATCGACATGCAAAACAATAAAGGAAATATGGGACACCTTGGTACAAACTCATGAAGGAACGACTGAAGTAAAAAGGTCAAGGCTAAATACCCTAAGTCAAGAATATGAACTATTTCGGATGCAGCCCGGAGAAACCATTCTTGACTTACAAAAGAGATTTGTGCATTTGACAAATCATCTAAGTGCTCTTGGTAAAACTTTGACAAATGATGAATTGAATCTGAAAGTACTTAGGTCCTTAACAAGGGAATGGCAACCAAAGGTAACGGCAATTTCAGAAAATAAAAGTCTCTCCAACCTGACATCCGCAACTCTATTTGGTAAACTTCAAGAATACAAAATGGAACTCAGAATACTCGAAAAGCATGAAAATCAAGAGAAGAAATCCAAGAATATTGCTTTGAAGATAGACTCCATGGAAGTTGAAAAGGAAAACAATCCAGAAGAAGATGAAAACTTCATGCTTCTTGTTAAAAGGCTTGGTAAGTTCTTCGGTAGAAATGACAAACCTTTTTCTCATTCAAAAGGAAAGAAACATTTTCAGAAAAAGGAAGGCTCCACATTAACACAAGAAATCACATGTTATGAATGTGGTAAGTAAGGTCATATCAAGCCAGATTGTCCAAAACTCTCCAAGAAAGGTGGCTTCAAAAGCAATAAGGGATTCAAGAATAAAAAGGCTTATATAGCATGGGAGGACAATGAAATAAGTTCCTCATCCGATTTCGATAGTGATGAAAGTGAAAATCTAGCATTGATGGCCTCACACCATTCCGATGATGAAGACAATGAGGTATGCTTGAAGACCACGTGCAATTTTTGGTATCTTGATAGTGGTTGTTCAAAGCATATGACAGGAGACATAAACCAATTTTCACATCTAGCGCTAAAGGCCAAGGGTTTTATCACTTATGGAGACAATAATAAGGGAAGAATCCTAGGCAAAGGCAAAGTTGGTGCTCCACCTTTCACATCCATTGAAGATGTTCTTTATGTTGAAGAACTAAAGCACAATCTTCTAAGTATTAGCCAACTTTGTGACAAAGGCTTCAAAATCAAGTTCGCCAAGGATGAATGTTTGATAGAAGACGAAGACACTCATGAGGTTATACTTAAAGGTAAAAGAATAAATAATATATTTATGATTTCCCTTGATGATCCATCTTTGAAGGTTAAATGTCTCATGGAAAACAAAGATGATTCATAGCTTTGGCACAAAAGAATTGCTCATATTCATATGAAACACTTGAATAAATTAATCAAGCATGATCTTGTCATTGGATTGCCTAAGAGAAATTTTGTCAAAGATAGACTATGTGATGCTTATCAAAAAGGGAAACAAACTAGATCAACTTTCAAATCTAAGAATGTGGTGTCCACTACAAGGCCACTACAATTGTTACATATGGATCTATTTGGTCCATCGAGAACAAGAAGTTTCAGAGGTAATGAATATGCTTTGGTTATTGTTGACGATTTCTCTAGATATACTTGGACATTATTTTTAGTGTAGAAAAGTGATGCATTCAAGGTGTTTAAGAAGTATGCTAAACAAATTCAGAATGAGAAGTCTCTAACAATTGCCTCAATAAGGAGTGACCATGGCGGAGAATTCCAAAATGCTTTATTTGAAGAATTCTGTGGAGAACATGGAATTTCTCACAACTTCTCGACACCAAGGACTCCACAACAAAATGGAGTGGTTGAAAGAAAGAATAGGTCTCTTGTGGAACTTGCTAGAACCATGCTTAGCGACTCAAATCTTCCAAAATACTTTTGGGCGGATGTGGTGAGCACGACATGTTTTGTTAGCAATAGAGTTAACATTAGACCAATCTTAAAGAAAACTCCTTATGAACTTTTCAAAGGGAGAAAACCTAACATTGCTTTCTTTCATATCTTTGGGTGTAAATGCTTTGTCCTAAACAATTACAAATATAATTTGGGTAAGTTTGATGAGAAATCCGACGAAGGTATATTCCTTGGTTACTCACTCTCTAGTAAAGCATATAGAATTTACAACAAAAGAACTTTGACTATTGAAGAATCTATGCATGTTTCTTTTGATGAAACTAACCCCTCCAAGGAGGATAATATTGTTTATGATAATGATGATGAAATTTTAGAAGGTCCTCAATAAAATTCTTCCAAGGATCAATCCATTCAACTAGAAGAATCACCTCAACAAGAATCGAATCTCAATGATCTACCAAAAGAATGGAGAACTCATAGAGATCACCCTATTGATAAAGTTATTGGTGATATAAGTTAAGGCGTGTCTACAAGATTAAATCTCAAGGATGCTTGCCTAACCATGGCATTTGTCTCTCAAATTGAACCTTCCAAAGTTGATGAAGCTTTAGGCGATGACCAATGGATCATAACTATGCAAGAAGAATTGAATCAATTTGAAAGGAATCAAGTTTGGGAACTCGTTCCTAGGCCAATCAACAAACACATCATTGGAACAAGATGGGTGTTCAAAAACAAACTTGACGAGAATGGAATAATTGTTCGCAACAAAGCAAGATTAGTAGCACAAGGCTATAATCAAGAAGAAGGAATAGACTTTGAAGAAACTTTCGCTCCAGTTGCAAGGTTAGAAGCTATTCGTCTCTTACTTGCCTATGCGTGTTCATTAAATTTTCAGCTTTTCCAAATGGACATCAAAAGCGCATTCTTGAATGGATATATCACTGAAGAAGTATACGTTAAGAAACCCCCCGGTTTCGAGGACTTCAAGAATCCATCTCATGTGTAAAAATTAAGAAAATCTCTCTATGGACTGAAACAAGCACCAAGGGCATGGTATGATCGTTTAAGCAACTTCCTATGCGAAAAGGGTTTCGAAAAAGGCAAAGTGGACAAGACTCTATTCACCTAAGAAAACTACTACCTCATCAAACAGTGCTATCCCAGATATCGAAAAACCAAAGAAAACATCTGAGGTATAATTTGGAATTTCATTTTCTTCTTATGTTGCATTACTTTTGCTAATTCTTTGGTTTTTACAGGCTAGTCAGAAGCCTACTCTAACTCTAAAGAAATTAAAATCAATCGTTGAGATCCCAGAGGATGTTAAAGATAATGAAGACACATTCCCCACTCCTTTGAAACCTAAAAAGTTAAAGAAGAAGAAAGTGAATATCTCTGATGTAGCTTCTTCTTAACCACCAAAAACTATTGCAGTTGAAATATTTCCCCTAACACCAAAAAAGAAAAGCAGTTCCCAGCGATCTGGAAATATTGTCCTTGAGTGAATTAAGATTGACAATTCAAGTCCTAGAATCGAAGGACGGAAGGTATATTTTCTTCATATTATTTTTTTCAATAATATTTGTCTATTCGAATCATCTTACATTCTTCTTCTTGCAGGACACTTAATCAGTTCCTAATGAATCTCCAATTCAGTACGAAGTTCCTCTTAGCAGCGACACTACTTCGTATCACCCTGTTATTTCTTTGTTTTCATGTCCTAAACTTGAGTTTTCCAAATCTTATGGAGAAAGTTTGGTAGCCATTACCTTTCCTCGTACTTCGATCAAATCTTCTAATTTTTCTTTTGATACTTTTTATCCTAAGGCTATTTGTCCTAAGTCATTGGCTTCCTGATTCTTCAGTCTAGGAATGTGTTTGATATCCACATATTCAACTTTTCTAAGCAGCCTATTAGCAATGACGAAGTACATTATAAAATTTTCCTTTATACACTTGTACTCATTCGTAATTTGTTTTCTCACCAGTTTAGAGTCACCTTTTATTTCGAATCTAGTTTCCCCCAACTCCAACAAGACTTCTAGTCCTGCTATCAAAGCCTCATATTCACCTTCGTTATTCAAATAAGGGGAACCTTCGATTTTGTACTTGAATTTTGTTGGAATTTTGTCAGGAGAAATAATCAAAACTCTAACTCTAGTTCCATCATTATGAGTAGAACCATCGAATAAAAACTTCTAAGGTTCTAGTTCCACATGATTCTGAGGGACTTCGACCACTGCATGATCCACAATGAAATCTGAAACTACTTGTCCTTTCATAAATTTTAAGGGCATGAAAGTCAATGAACACTTAGTTAGGGAAAGTGCCATTTTCCAATTCGACTATGCAAAATTGACTTTGAAAGCATGTGCTTAATAACATCAAAATGAGAAGAGACGTACAAATCAATTGGTTTTATATAATATTTCAACTTTGTACAAGAAAAGTATAAATATAGACATAACTTTTCTATAATGTTATACTTAGCCTCTGCATTATTAAGTACTCGACTAAGGTAGTAAATGGCTCTTTCGATGCCATTGTCACCATCTTGAGAGATATTGTTACATCTGATGCATATATGTACAATCTCATACATCTATTCCTACAAGGTGGTGCCAACAATGGAGGTTGAACAAGATATTGCTTGATCTTGTCGAATGCCTCTTGATGTTCCTACCTTCATTCGAAGCTTCCTTGTTTCAAACCTAGAAGGGGAGAGAAGGCCTGAGTGCGTCCACTTAAATTTGAGATGAATATTCTCAAGAAATTTATCTTCCCAAGTAAAGACTGCAACTCTTTCTTCATCGATGGTTCTTTCGCTTCCATTATGGCCTTCATATTATTTTGGTTAATCTATATTCCCTTCTTATGGACCACAAATCCTAGGAAGTCACCTGCCTACACAAAAAAAGCACACTTAAGAGGATTCGTCTTCAACCCATGTTCATCATTCTTTCGAATGATTGTCAAAGGTGATCCAAATGACTTTCATCTGACATAGATTTTACAACTATGTCGTCAATGTACACCGGCATGAAAGTATCAATGAAATCATGGAATATAGAATTAATTTCCCTTTGGTAAGTTACCATGACATTTTTTAATTCGAAAGGCATAACCATAAATTAGTAGGTGCCTAATGCCTCAGGGAATCGAAAAGCTATTTTGGGCACATCTTCTTCAATAATGAAAATCTGGTTGTACCTAGAGTATCCATCAAGCATGCTAACATACTCATAACCTGTGGTTGAATCGATCAACATTTCTGCCACATGAATTGGAAATTCATCCTTTGGGGTTGCAAAATTTAAGTCATGAAAATCAATGCAAACCCTTAGGGATCCAATCTTTTTTATCACAGGTACTATATTTGCAATCCATTCGACATACCTTGTGTTGTACCCTAAATTTTGCCCCTGACTTTTTCAGTCTCACTTTCATATCATATTTTGTCATTTGGTCTCAATCATTAATAAATATCTTCATTCATCACATTTGCATCCTATCTTTAAGTTTTCTCTTGTGTTGTTGACTAAACTCTAATCAAAATAGAAAAAATATTTGTCTTTGTCTTTGCATATTTGTGTTTTGTAGGTACCGAGTCGAATCATATGGCAAATAAGGTTTTCCGGTATTATTTCCCTAAAATCTCTATTTGCAAAGAAAAAGAATTAAATTTTTCCATTTTTTCACTGTACAATCGATTGCTCCTAGAATGCAATCGATTGCACAAAGTGAATTTTGTGCAATTTTTGAAATAATACATTGTGCAAATCGATTTTCACTGTAGTGTAATCGATTGCACAATGTGAAAATTTGAAAAAAATCAGCAATTTCAAGCTTGTCAAATTTTGGCTCCAATTTTGCTCTAATTTTTTGAAAGAATTATCATTAATTCAAATTTTGGCTCCAAGAATCAATTACCAAATTACCATTAATCCCAATCCTAAACTCTATAAATAAAGCCCTCATTTCATTTGAATTTCAAGCTTTTGATATCCAAAATCACTTTGCTAAAATGTCTCTAAATTCTCTCCATCTACCAAATTCACTCAAAGCTCCATTTTCAAGAAAAGTTAGTAAGCTTTGCATTGAAGCTTACTAATATTTGAGCTAAACCTTCATCCAGAAAATTTTTCTTCATCAATTCTCTACATTCAAGCTTGGAAATTGATACTTGTGGTTGAATTGAAGCAAATTCTTGAAGTTGTGTTGATAATTCTCTAGATCTACCTTTGGCAAGTTAGATAATTCATCTTTCACAATGTGATCTCTTGGTGATCTTTTGGGATTGATTCATTGAGCATTGTTTTATGATTCCATTGGTGCTATTTTCTCATAATTTGATGGAATTTTCGTGCTCAATTGAATCCATGATTATAATGTGTTTGATGGAAAGTTTGAACAAGAATTTGGCCTTTTAAAATGTTGTTTTGCTGTCTGTAACAGCGTGCAATTGATTGTTGTAACAGTGCAATCGATTGCACTAAGTGAAATTTTCTCAAATTTTTTAAAACTTCACTGTGCAAATTGATTTACACAGTAGTGCAATCGATTTGCACAGAGACACAATGCATTTTTTCCTTGTTTTGGGGCAACTTTGATCCAAAATGCTTTTTCTACTCACTCCTTTTGGTTGTTGGTTTGGATTGAAATTTTATACGTCCAATTTCTCTTTAAATTCAATGGACTTTGTGATGTAGATGAAGTTGGATAAATGTTCATCAATTCAAATCTACCTAAGAGTGAATTATTTAATTCATTTTTGGTGCTTTGGATTAATGATATGTTTAGTGCTTTAATCCATCTAGAGGAGTGGTTGAATTTAAAGATGAAAGAATTTTGAGGTGGTAATCCAAATTAGCTTATCATTCCCCTCCCTCTTCATATTATCCCTTTCTTTTTTAATTGTGCTACATGTTAAGGGATGATGATCTCTATATCATTTATCTAAACATGAAGTACATAGATTTCTATTCATCGGCCTCAAAATAGGTGCGACTTCTACATAAGTCCACTTACGATTGCTTAACATAGTACTAAATTTTGTCCCGATTCTAATAAATGATCATTCATGGCCCAAACCTATGTTTGCAAGCCCAAGTATGTTAATTTGATCTCTTTGATCCAATAACCTTGAGATTCATTGTGTGGAGGCTTTGGTTCTACCAATCATCTAATGGATCTACATCACTTTTGGTTAACGGGGATCACTTAAACATTGTTGATCATTAAATGTTACTTTTGAGAATTCCAAAATGGATGATATACTTGACAAAAAGAAAATGCAACTTGTTGTGTGGAGGCTTTGGTTCTACCAATCCTCTAATGAGTTCCAAATGCAATTTTCAAGATGGTCATCCAACTAACCACTATTTTATAACAATTGACTTTATTTTATGCTTTTATTTTATGTTCTTTACTTTATGTACCATTTACTTTAAGAATTTACATTTCATGCCATTTTTATTTTGCTCACTTGAGCATTTACTTTTATGCTATTTTCATCTTTTCTCACTTGAGCATTTACTTTTATGTCATTTTTATTTTGCTCACTTGAGCTTTTTCTTTTCTTTTGAAGATATTTAATAATCAACATGAACCATAAAAAGCATTAATGATACTTGGATGACTTGGTTACTATCCTTGGCATTATGGAGTATCGGACTTCTTGGACTTAGGATTAGAGACCTTGGCTTATGTTGGATACCTTGTGACCTTAATTGATATTTTATCTGGAGATCTTGAGGTTTACCTCAAGACATTGAGTTGTTTGTTTGTTTTGTGTGCAGGTTATTGTGATTACATACTTTTTCTGTAATCTAGAATTCATCTGTATACAGCCGTTACTCTGCCCAATTTTTTCGAAGACTTAATACACTTGAAGTTTGGTCTTCTCAAGAGGTCTAGCATCTTTGCTTGCTTGGTTTCAATCCAAATAATGGTAATTCTACAATGGATCATAATGTCAAGTGTTGGCTTCTTGTTGGTTAGACGGTTCTCTTCCTTAGCTTTTACCTTATGCTTTAGGGTAGTCCCTTCATCTCCTCCCATCTTCTTCAATTTTCAAAACATTCTCATCTTTTTCAAAATCTTCCTTGTTTATAAACTCAAACCGCTTTCATAATAAACCTCGACCTTGTCGAGTTCCTTTTATTTTAAAACTTATTTTCTTTAAACAAACATCAATACATTTAATCATACTTTAACATCTTTCGAAATTAACAAAAACACTTCAACTCATTCAAACCTTTTTGTGCGCTCGAACACCTTTACCCTTCAAAACTTTTTTCGAGTTGAGACATGATTCATTGATAGTCTAGAAACATTATCCTATCCATATGGTTATAAAGGTGTCGACTTTTCCACTTGAATACTAGAGGCATTCTCAAACCCTCACTCTTGCCGACACAGGGTCCATCTTTCCCACACCTTGTAGACGTTAGTCGAGATTTCTCTCCTAACAATGAAGACTTGTCTCCTTGTTTAAAATCAACCAACAGACAAGTCTTTTCTAGCCAAACTACGGTGCTCTGACTTTCCCATTGCACGAGGGAGTATAGCATTCAGTCTTATGACCCAAAGCGAGCAACAAAAATAATAAAAAGCATTTCATTTTCTTTTGTTTACAAATACTCATTCATTCTTCTCCTTTATCTAGTAAACCTTTACATGACACTCCTTTTAAAAGAAACCAAACAAAGTGGATCATGCGGAGTACCGTAGATGCTTAGGGTGCTAATACCTTCCCTTTGTATAATCGACCCCCGTACCTCGATCTCTGATCTTTTTGGGATTTGTTCTCTTTTTTCCCATTTCCCTTTGGAAACAATAAAGTGCCGTGGCGACTTCATTGTGTTGAGTTAAGTCAATTGATGGCTTAATCTCAAATCTTTACCACTACATTTCTATTTCATATCATCGATGTCTCAATTTCGTTCTCTATTCAATTATGATTTTGCACGTGCGACAGAAAAGTTGCAACTTCACTGGGGACAAATTGACCTATTGTTGGTCCATTCCTAGGTGGGTAAATCCTAGATTTGTTTGCTTCTTTTCTATGAGTGTTTATATATTGTTTTACTTGCTGTTTATTACTTCCCATTATGCTGTATATATGTTTGTTTGGATTTTCCTGGTTTTCAGGGGCTTGGTGATTTCTTATAAGTCTTCTACCTGGACATTGGGAAAACTTAAGATAGGACGGGAGGTATAGTCATGTTAACTTTGAGGGAGTAATCCAAAAAAAGGAGACATGAGATCCCCCGCTCAGTGGAGGCCCCTTTGACTATAGTTTCGTTTACCGAGTAATCGGGAAGACGTACTGCTTTCGACCTGGGAGCCTACTGAAGCTGAGGACTGTAGATTACCTAACCCATCTTGGCCTTTTAGGTGTAGTGAGGAATCTATGACAGAGCAATATGGAAATAGTTGTCACACAATACTACGCTCAGACGAGTTTTTCCTGAGAATATTGCTAATTATCGAGTTAATCGGGACGTTGGTAATATCCGAAGGAAGAATGTAGACTCTGGGAACCTCTTAGAACCTCGTTCGATAGGTGATAACCGTTAGTCCATACCTTATGGGTTATGCCCTTGACTCCAAGCTCGTGACTCTGAACCATGTGATCCTGTTACTGTGCAGTGCATTGCATGACATTGCATATCATTTGCATCCTATGCATCATTCTGCATGCATCCAGGTTGTTCAGGATCCTATTCCCAGTTGCTTCTTTCTTCCATTTAGTCGTCTACCATCAAGCTGAATCCTCAACACAACTACGGGACTAGAGCTGTTGTTAGATTGAGAATGGAAAACCAAGAACAACATAACATGGAAGTCAGAATGGAAATCGATGAGTTGAAGTCAGGCATGGATAAACTTACTGAGATGATGCAAGTCCTGATTTCTATAGGAGAGCCACCTCAAAGGACTATGATATCTGAAATCCCAACTGCTGTTGTTGATACTCAACCTATCCAGCATACATCTACTACATGGCTAGAGTTTGGGTTACCTCAGAATTACACTCCACATGTTGCAACTACTCCAATGGTTGGCAAGTCCTCCTGACCAGTCTTTCAGGCTCCAGTTTTCACTGAACCTCATCCAATCGTTCATACTGCTTCTCGTCAACCTACTGCACAAGCTGCTTTTGGGAATCCTCTCTTTGAGTACCATGCTGTTAGTCCTCGAAGTATGAGTCAGGGAGACTTTGGTGAGTTTGAAGAGTTCAAAGAACAATATTATACTTTAGAGAAGAGACTCCGAGCTATGGAAGGTAATGATGTCTTTGGTATTGCTACGGAAAATATGTGCCTAGTTTCTGATCTGGTTATGCCTGCAAAGTTCAAGACTCCTGAGTTTGAGAAATATAAGGGGCATACTTGTCCAAGAAGTAACTTAGTGATGTAATTTCGAAAGATGTCTGCTCATACAAATAATGACAAGTTGCTTATCCATTGTTTCTAAGATAGTCTGAGTGGAGCTTCATTGAAATGGTATATGGGACTTGAGAAAGGTTGTATCCAATGCTTCCAATATCTTTTTGATGCTTTCATAAAGCAATACAAATACAACCTTGACATGGAACCTGATCATCGCCAACTGCAAAATATGTTTCAGAATGAGAAAGAATCATTCAAGGAGTATGCTCAACGATGGAGAGAATTGGCATCTCAAGTTGAACCACCTCTGGCATAGAAAGAGCTAACTGGTTTGTTCATGGATACTTTATCCCCTTTATTTTGGGAGAAGATGATTGGTAGTGTGTCTTCCAGCTTTACTGACCTGGTGACTATTGGCCAGAGATTAGAAGAAGGAATCAAGAACGATAAAGTGTTTAAAGCTGCTGAATTTTCTAATGGTGCAAAGAAATACCTTGGGAACTTTCAGAAGAAGAAAGAGGTAGAAGCCAATGCTGTCTCGACTGAGAGAAGAGGACCTCGCCGTAGGCCTCAATACATTGATCAACCACAAGTAGCGGTTGTTACTCCTGCGATTAATGCTCAACCAGTTCAGGTTCCTCAATAACAGAATATTGCACAGAATCAGAATCGGAATAGGGCTCAGTTTGATCCCATCCCTATGACATACACTGAATTGTATCCTGAATTGGTGCAAAAGGGCTTGATTACAACTAGGCCTCTAATTCCTCAAAATCCTCCTCCAGCTGGGATCAAATCTGACTTTCACTGTGAGTTACATCAGGGAGCTACCGGTCATGATTTTGAGAACTACTATGCATTGAAAAACAGAGTGCAAGAATTGGTGAAAGAAAATATTCTCATTTTCAAAGATGTAGGTCCAAATGTTATCAACAATCCTTTTCCAAAACAAAATGGCTGAAGACTGAGTCGGAGTACCCTCAAGTCACTTCCTAAAGCCGATGTTTCAGATAGGACAGCTCATCCTTGTTACTGATTAGTCACTAGGCCATGTTTCTTTCTGTTTGAATTTCCCCTTGTTTATGTTAAAATTGTTTCTTTCAAATTATGTTTGTACTTTCATGTTAATTCTAATGAAATGAGCATTTCAATGTTTTAATTCAAATCATTTTCATTTACTGTTTTCAAATATATTTCTCTTGTTTACTCTCTTTATCAAGCTTTTGTTTATGCAAAGATTTGAGGGAGGATGATGAAAACGAAATACCCATAATTGTTGCTGGTATGCTTTGGACTAAAACTTTGTTGAGGATATACATGCATTGGTTCAACTCTCAAACACCAAAGAAATAAGGAAGTTAATCCCTCGTTCACCCCTTTGAGCTTAAAAGTTGGAGTTTCTTTCTATGCGAAAAAACCCATAATCTTAACCTAGGGATGGGTAGTTCTCAGTTAATTTGGTTTTGCATTCAATTACAACATAAATCATGCAAGACACCTTTAAATAAAGGTCACAATCAAGCTTTCATTTGCACACAGCAAGAAGTGTCAAAGATGCTCTCAAACAAAAAATGACAAAGATGGTTCCACGTAATCATTGAGCAAGGCAAACATTATCTTTCCAAAATGAAAAATGAAATGAAAATAAAAATCAAAGGAAAATTCCGCTAAGTCAAAACCTCTAAAGGGGACTTAGGCAAAAACTGGGGCATCCCGCTAGCTGTAATCTCAAATGAAACAGTTCAGGAAAAAACTGGGGCATCCCGCTGACTGTAATTCCAAATGAAACAGTTCAGGAAAAAGTTGTGAATAATAAATTCAATCACAAGAGGTCTTCAAATCCTCAAAATTATCCACCAGAGTTGACAAAAGTCCTCAAAGAAGCAAAAAGATGTAATAAGAAGTGACTATCATTCTCAAGAATCCCTTAGCTTCTGAACCATCGTCATTATTACCATCAGTGCAATTCCAAAATCTCTTGGAACCTGAATGCATTGTCTGAATTAACTGAACGTAGGACTAAAGAACATCACGAAGATTGGGTTGGGTACTAATAAACTTTGAGCCTTTATCCTTTATTTCTTAAACCATGAACCATACCACGTTACAACCCTCAAAAGACCTAATTGAAGCCAGGTTTCTTTTGAAAGCATACTACAGCAAGGTTGCGTAAACTAACTCCTATGATCTTTTGTGAACCATTTGTTTTGGTATCATACCTTTGTTTTCACTTTAAAAGTATAAACCACTGTGTTTTAACCAGTGATGCATTTTCTATACACCAATAACATCATTTCAAAATTGATTTTGAATTCAAAACATTTGCATGAACTTTGCATTAAAGTTACCATGTTTGAATAAACATTTTTTCTTGCAAACAAGCTTTCCACATCAAGGAATTTCAAACATCTGAGAAACTTGGTCAGTGATTCTATCAGGGGCAAGTATCTTCCAGATCCATTTGTGAATCAATTCAAAATTTGTATCTCAATGCGAGTTTTCTCAGATTTGGTTAGCTAGAAGATCATTTTAAAGACTCATACCGGGGAATTCCTTCCCAATAGTCATTTCAGAAACTGAATCCATGATCAGTTTATTCCAACAATTATCTCAAGAACTGAAGCCATGATCAGTTTATTCCCAACAAACATTTAAAGAGCTGAATCCATGATCATTTTATCTCCAATAGTCATTTCAGAGCTGAAGCCGTGATCAGCTCATTTCCAACAACTTTCGATTGAAGCCATGATCATTTTATCCTCAACAGTCAGCTAATCTGGGACAAATCCCCAAGTAGCTCTCCATGTCTTTCCTTAAAGGATCATCAGTTCAATACTGAAATTCTGGCTGCAGATACTCAATGTCACGTTCAATGTTATGACACCGTATCTGACTTTCTATAAGACAGTAAATACAAAAACAGTAAAGAACACAGTCAATTGTTTACCCAGTTCAGTGTGCAACCACACCTACTCTGGGGGCTACCAAGCCAGGGAGGAAATCCACTATAAGAGATATTAATTCAGGAATAAACCAACCAGTTTATCTCCTTCACTTAAGACCTACCCAATGCAACTTCAATCTAAGTACAACTTAAACCTGAGTTCCTACTCACTCCCCCTCAATCACAGCAGTGATCCTTAAAACAATTGACTAATGATTTAATGAAGACACTCTTCAAAACATACACTTGATTATGCTTCACAACTTTTTAATCAAGCACCACAAACACTCTTGCTTCACAGCTTTGAGTGATACATAAACCTAACTTGACTTTGCTTCAAAGCTTTAGTCAAGAGACACAAAACACTCTTGCTTCAAAGCTTTGAGTGATACAAAAACCCTTACAATTAAAACCCATTCCAAGTCACTTATCACAATGATACTTGCTTGGATTACAGTAGTTAAAACTATACAGCTCCTAAATGATCTTCTGTCAAAAAGGATGAATTCCAAACAGCAGCCCTGTTGAATATATAGCAGCTGCTTCTTCAGTTAGGGTTTCCACAAAAAGCTAGGGTTAATTAGGTTTAACCTTAAGACTTGGTCACAAGACTTTATCAACCAGATTAGGGTTGAGCTAGGTTAACCCAAAGACCACGCATGATTCTGTTCTGGAAGGAATGACTCAACTTCCTGAAAAAACTCAGAATTAACGAAACTGCAAAACTGTTATATCAGTACAGGATGTCTTAACATTTGTTATGACATCTGAGTTCCTGTTTACTGATTTTGGTAAATGTGATCATTTTGCAAAATGCTCAGATACACATTCATAAACAACAGTACCTGTATGCCACTATTTTTCTGCAAAGGTACCTAATAAATCAGTACCTAATAAACTAGAATGTTATGACATCAGTCATGACATTCACACACCTGGTTTTACCAAAAATGCATTCCAATAACTAAACACCTACAAACTCCCCCTTTGACAGATTTTTGGCTAAAGCCCCTAAGCAATCAGAGAATAGATAGCAGCAGAATAAATATGACTGCAGAAAAATAGAGTCTAATAATGTCTACCAAAATATATCTCCCCCTCTTTAGCCACAAATGGGCCAAAGATACATGTTCTTAAAAGTTATACAGTCATCCCAAAAGTAGAAAAAACAACAACTAAAATCTGAACACACTTGCAAACTCCACCAGGAACCAGCATCAACTCCACCAACCTTTAAGCATTGTCATCAGACTCAGAAGGTTCGGGCTTCTTCCTTTTCTTGTGAGCAACATCAGAATTCTTCTCTTTGTCTGATGTATCAACATCCTTAGAGACATCTGGATTTGTTTCAGCATTTGAACTTTCTTGATTTAAAGGAACAGAAATGCCAGGAACTAAGTGGTTCTCATTCAGAATTCTTGTAACAATTTTAGCTATTGCTTGATGAACATAGGCTGACCCTTCCCTATTTGTAATTTCAGAGGGAACAGAAGAAGAAGGATGAGAGGGATTACCAGAGGCAGTAGCTTGGGACCTTCCTGCATGCCTTGTTCTCAGCTCTTTGACCTTGGTGGGGTTAGTTTCCACTTCTCTAAGAGGAGCAATCTCCAGGACTTCAGAATCCAGGCAAGATGAGATTGCCCTAGAATCTTGATCAGAGGAAGAGGATGAAATAGTCGTATTGGATGATGATGGTGTTTGAGACATTTTGATAGTCTTAGAAGACCAATAGCAACTGGAGAGAAAATTTTGATTGAGAGACTGGGTTTTGATGCGGAGACGAGAGGGGAAGGAGGAAAAAGAGTGTCTATTCAACTTCTTAAAATTTTTGAAGGAAATGGGAAAATATAAGTTTAACCCAATCAGAACAGACTTAACAAGCATTACTCTTTCAACCCTTGTTTTAAGCAAAATTAATTGCTACAATTCCTCATGTTGGCAAATACCCAACTTACCCCTCAAGTTTTCAAATTGATTTGCATCAAGTGCCTTGGTAAAAATGTCAGCCAACTGTAGCTCAGTGGCAACATGTTCCAGTTTAATTGTCTTCTCTTCTACAAGGTCTCTGATAAAGTGATGTCTTATGTCAATATGTTTTGTCCTACTATGCTGAATGGGATTCTTAGAAATATTGATTGTACTCAGATTGTCACAGTACAATGTCATAACATCTTGTGTGACATTATACTCAGTAAGCATCTGTTTCATCCAGATCATTTAAGAACAGCTACTACCAGCTGCAATGTATTCAGCTTCAGCAGTAGAGAGAGACACACAATTCTGTTTCTTGCTGAACCAGGAAACCAGATTATTTCCCAAGAAGAAACATCCTCCAGAGGTGCTTTTTCTATCATCAGCACTACCAGCCCAATCAGCATCACAATAGCCAGTCAGAGTTGGTTCACAGCCATGAGAATATAGCAAACCATAGTTGTAAGTTCCACTCACATACTTCAAAATTCTCTTTACTTGGTTGATATGACTGACTTTAGGATCAGCTTGGTATCTTGCACAAACTCCAACTGCAAAAGCAATGTCAGGTCTGCTGGCTATTAAGTACAACAAGCTTCCTATCATGCTTCTGTACAGACTTTGATCCACCTTAACCCCACTTGAATCTTTGGAAAGCTTTAAATGAGTAGGAGCAGGAGTCCTTTTGTGACTGGCATTCTCCATACCAAACTTCTTTACAATGTTCTTTGCATACTTGCTTTGAGATAAAAAGATTGAGTCCTCCATCTGTGAGACTTGCAGTCCAAGAAAATAAGTCAGTTCTCCCATGAGACTCATTTCGAATTCAGCCTGCATCTGGTCAGCAAAATGTTTAACCATAGGTTCTGACATTCCTCCAAACACTATGTCATCAACATATATTTGGGCTACCATCAACTTCCCTCCTTCAGTTTTGACAAAGAGGGTTTTGTCCAAGCCTCCTTTTCTGTATCCTCTGTCTGAGAGAAATTTTGTTAACCTGTCATACCATGCTCTAGGAGCTTGTTTCAGGCCATATAAAGCCTTTCTCAATTTGTAGACATGATCAGGGTGGTTTGGATCGACAAAGCCTTTAGGCTGTTCCACATAAGCTTCCTCATTCAAGTACCCATTTAGAAAGGCACTTTTCACATCCATCTGAAATAACTTGAACTTCAGAAGACAAGCAATTGACAATAGGAGTCTGATTGATTCCAGCCTGGCTACAGGTGCAAAGGTTTCATCAAAATCAACCCCTTCAACCTGAGTGTATCCTTGAGCAACAAGTCGTGCCTTATTCCTGGTGACAACTCCTTCAGCATCTGATTTGTTCTTGAAAATCCATTTTGTGCCAATGATGTTAGTTCCTTCAGGTCTAGGAACTAGTTCCCAAACTTCATGTTGCTTGAATTGGTTCAATTCATCTTGCATTGCTCCAATCCAGTATTCATCAGTTAAAGCTTCCTTGACATTTCTTGGTTCAATTTTAGACACAAAACAAGAGTTTGAGATGATTTCTCTAGATCTTGTAATGACTCCACTGTTGGGATCTCCTATGATGAGCTCTTTTGGATGATCCTTCTGAATTCTGATGGAAGGGATCTTGCTAGCTTCCTTTGATTCAGATTCTTCTGTGGTGGTGTTGGGTAGATCATTCTGTTGAGTTGAAGTCTCAAAGAATGTCTCAACATTACAAGGGACATCTGTTTCCTCATGATAATCATCAATTATGACATTTATTGATTCCATCATGGCTTTGGTCCGGGAATTGAATACCCTATAAGCTCTGCTGTTTGAGGAATATCCTAGAAATATGCCTTCATCACTTTTAGGGTCCAATTTTCTTCTTTGTTCACGATTTGCCAGAATATAGCATTTGCTACCAAACACATGGAAGTACTTCACAGTTGGTTTTCTTCCTTTCCAGAGTTCATATATGGTGGATGAGGTTCCCTTTCTCAAGGTGACCCTGTTATGGACATAGAAGGCTGTATTCATAGCTTCAGCCCAAAAATACATAGGAAGTCTTTTGGCATGTATCATTGCTCTGGCAGATTCCTGTATGGTCCTATTTTTTCTTTCCACAACTCCATTTTGCTGAGGAGTTATAGGAGAAGAAAATTCATGACTAATTCCTTCTGAGGAACAAAATTCATCAAACTTGCTGTTTTCAAATTCCTTGCCATGATCACTTCTGATTCTGACAATACACCCTTCCTTTTCTCTTTGAATTATTTTGCACAATTCTTTAAACACTTCAAATACATAAGATTTTTCCCTAATGAAGTTAATCCAGGTGAATCTGGAAAAATCATCCACAACAACATAGGCATATCTTTTTCCACCAAGACTCTCCACCTGCATTGGTCCCATCAGATCCATATGAAGAAGTTCTAGAACCTTAGAGGTGGTCAGATGTCTTGACTTTGGATGTGACATCCTAGTCTGCTTACCAACCTGACATTCACCACAAACTCTCCCTTCATCAATTTGCAGTCTTGGAATCCCTCTGACTGCCTCCATGGAGATAATCCTTTTCATTACTCTTAGATGAAGATGGCCAAGTTTCTGGTGCCACAGTTTCACCTCTTTTTCTTCTTTGGCAATGGAACACACAGTGGAGAAATTAGTGTTCTCAGGCTCCCACAAGTAACAGTTGTCTTTAGATCTGACTCCTTTCATTACAACTTCTTGTTTTTCATTAATTACAAGACATTCAGATTTTGAGAAATTGACCTTGAATCCTAGATCACACAATTGACTGATACTAATGATATTAGCAATCAGGCCTTTTACCAGTAGTACTTCATTCAGGTTTGGAACTCCAGGGCAGTCCAAATTACCAACTCCTTTGATTTCACCTTTAGCACCATCTCCAGAGGTCACAAAACTAGTGGTGTGAGGTTTAACATTATTGAGGAGGTTCTTGATTCCAGTCATGTGCCCAGAACACCCACTGTCAAAGTACCAGTCTTCCTTTGCAGAGACCCTTAGGGAAGTGTGGGCTATCAAGGCAGTAGCCTTTTTCTTCCATTTAGGAGTATGTGGTACCTTTTTAGACTTAGGTTTGACACCTGAGTTCTGATTAGGGTATCCATGCAATCTGAAGCAGAAAGGCTTAATGTGACCATACCTCCCACAATGATGACATCTCCATCTTTGGTACTGTTTCTTCATATATCTCTGTTCCTGAGGTTGAGAGTTGTGTTGAGACATCTGCTTTGACATTTGTTTAACAGGCCTGATCTTCTTGTCTGTACCTGATTTCTTTGCTGCCACAAATCCTAGACCAGACTTGTTTCCCACAGTTTGTCCAACCTGAAGGATTTCTTCCAATTTGTCTGTTCCATTTGTCAGCATCTTGACAGATTTGGTCATCTGGTTTAGTTTTGAGTTCAACATTTGAACTTCCCCTTCTAGATGACTTATAGTTTCAAGGTCTGCCCTTTTTTCAGCCTCCAGCTTTATGATGAGTTTTGATTGTTTCTCATTTTGCACACAGACTTCAGTACTTCTGATACACAATTTCTTGTAAGTATCAGCCAGTTCTTCAAATGTTACTTCCTCATCACTAGTGTCACTTTCAGAGGTACAAACACCAGTTAGTGCAGTAACTAGTTTGGCAGATTCTTCTTCAGAATTACTTTCTGAATCACAGTCAGACCGGGTAACAGTCATTCCTTTCTTTTGCTTCTTAAGAAAGGTAGGACATTCAGCTCGAATATGCCCATATCCTTCACAACCATGGAATTGAATTCCTCTGCCTTGATTTCCCTTCTCTTCTGACCTTGGTCTTCTGCTGGAACTGTCAAAGTCAGACGGGATGTTATGAACATTAGACCTTGACTTTGGATCTATTCTTTTGATGAGTTTGTTGAATTGTCTTCCAAGCATGGCTATAGCTTCTGAAATATTTTCTTCTTCATCCTCCTTGTTTTCATCTTCAATGTTGGATACAAGTGCTATGCTCTTGTTCTTTTTGTCAACATTTTCAGTGATCCCCATCTCAAAAGTCTGAAGAGACCCTATGAGTTCATCCACTTTCAACTTGCTGATATCCTAGGCTTCTTCTATAGCAGTTACCTTCATTGCAAATCTTTTAGGCAAGGATCTGAGAATCTTTCTCACCAGTTTTTCTTCTGACATCTTTTCTCCCAATGCTCCTGAGGTGTTGACAATCTCCAAGATGTTCATGTGAAACTCATGAATGGTTTCATCTTCCATCATTTTTAGATTCTCAAACTTGGTAGTCAACATCTGAAGCCTTGACATTTTTACTTTGGAAGTGCCCTCATGGGTAGTTTTGAGAGTGTCCCAAACTTCCTTGGCCAGTTCATATTGATGTACTAGTTTGAATATGTTTCTATCAATTCCATTGAACAAGGCATTTAAAGCTTTAGAATTACCCAGGGCTAACTTATCTTCTTCTTTACTCCATTCTTCCTCAGGCTTCAGACTGATTGTCCCATCTTTCTCAATTATGGTGGGATGGTTCCATCCTTTGTCAGCAGCTCTCCAGGCCTTTTTGTCCAGAGATTTTAAGAAGGAAATCATACGAGGTTTCCAGTAGTCATAATTTGATCCATCTAGAATGGGTGGTCTGTTTCCAAAAACTCCTTCTTTGTCCATAGTGCCAGAAAGTGATATCCCTAGATCTCACCCAGTAATACAGGCAGGGTGCCTGCTCTGATGCCAATTGAAATTCTGGCTGCAGATACTCAATGTCACGTTCAATGTTATGACACCGTATCTGACTTTCTATAAGACAGTAAATACAAAAACAGTAAAGAACACAGTCAATTGTTTACCCAGTTCAGTGTGTAACAACACCTACTCTGGGGGCTACCAAGCCAGGGAGGAAATCCACTATAAGAGATATTAATTCAGGAATAAACCAACCAGTTTATCTCCTTCACTTAAGACCTACCCAATGCAACTTCAATCTAAGTACAACTTAAACCTGAGTTCCTACTCACTCCCCCTCAATCACAGCAGTGATCCTTAAAACAATTGACTAATGATTTAATGAAGACACTCTTCAAAACATACACTTGATTATGCTTCACAGCTTTTTAATCAAGCACCATAAACACTCTTGCTTCACAGCTTTGAGTGATACATAAACCTAACTTGACTTTGCTTCAAAGCTTTAGTCAAGAGACACAAAACACTCTTGCTTCAAAGCTTTGAGTGATACAAAAACCTTTACAATTAAAACCTATTCCAAGTCACTTATCACAATGATACTTGCTTGGATTACAGTAGTTAAAACTATACAGCTCCTAAATGATCTTCTGTCAAAAAGGATGAATTCCAAACAGCAGCCCTGTTGAATATATAGCAGCTGCTTCTTCAGTTAGGGTTTCCACAAAAAGCTAGGGTTAATTAGGTTTAACCTTAAGACTTGGTCACAAGACTTTATCAACCAGATTAGGGTTGAGCTAGGTTAACCCAAAGACCACGCAGGATTCTACTCTGGAAGGAATGACTCAACTTCCTGAAAAAACTCAGAATTAACGAAACTGCAAAACTGTTATATCAGTACAGGATGTCTTAACATTTGTTATGACATCTGAATTCCTGTTTACTGATTTTGGTAAATGTGATCATTTTGCAAAATGCTCAGATACACATTCATAAACAGCAGTACTTGTATGCCACTATTTTTCCTGCAAAGGTACCTAATAAATCAGTACCTAATAAACTAGAATGTTATGACATCAGTCATGACATTCACACACCTGGTTTTACCAAAAATGCATGCCAATAACTAAACACCTACAAATACAGTTTACAAGTGTGACAAATTTGGGTTCAAGACATTTTTCTTCCCAAGCAATTTGGCAGAGTTCTTCGTGTTGAGGAATCAAACTTCCAATCTTACCTCCACAAAAGAGTCAAACTCCATTGTCATAAACATCAGCATTATATGCATAGATCTTTAACATATCATGCATAACTAAATTTATACATAATGCATAATAAGAGTACTTCGTCCTCATTTGCAGTTCCTGAGGTCTTGTTGCAGTTGACATGTGACCTTGAGATCAATGTCCAACTTACATGGCACCTGCCAAAGAAAACGTTTGTTCAACTATCTCTCTTTCGTCCAATGCTAATCTTGGATGAGTTGTTTCTCTCTTCCGTCCAATGCTAATCTTGGATGAGATGTTTCTCTCTTTCGTCCAATTCTAATCTTGGATATGTGGTCTCTTTTGTTTCCATCCAAAGCCAATATTGGATGTTGCTACCTTTTCATTCATCCAAAGCCAGTATTGGATGTTGTTACCTTTTCCTTCATTTAAAGCCAGTATTGAATGTCAAGATCTCTTTTTCCATCCAAAGCCAGTATTTGGTGTTGTTACCTTCTCCTTCATTCAAAACCAGTATTGAATGTCAAGATCTCTTTTTCCATCCAAAGCCAGTATTGGATGTTGTTACCTTTTCTGTCGTCCAAAGCCAATATTGGACGCCTTGAGTCTTCCACTCATTCAAAGCCAGTATTGGATGTTGTGATCTTTTGTCTCGTCTAAAGTCATTATTAGACGTTGAGTTTTCCTATCATTCAGAGCCATTATTGAATGTCAGAATCTTTTATTGTCGTTCAAAGCCAGTATTGGGCGCCTTGATGTTTTTTTCACCCCATCCAAAGCCAGTATCGGATATTGTGGTCTTTTCTCTCGTCTAAAGCCATTATTAGACATTGAGCTTTCCCTTCATTCAAAGCCAGTATTGAATGTCGGGATTATTTGTTTCCATCCAAAGCCATTATTAGATGTTGTGATTTTTTCTCTCGTCTAAAGCCATTATTATTCGTTGAGTTTTCCCTTCATCCAAAGCCAATATTGGATGTCGTGTTTCTTTTCCGTCCAACTTCTTTCCTGGAAGACTCTGATGTAGCTTCAGATTTGGTCTCATCCCACATCTATTGTTCTTCTAGATGATTCTAATTGTCTTTTCAAGAGAGTTGATCTCCTCATTCAATGTCATTCTTGGATGTCGCTGCTTGCCTTCTCAGGTTTTATCTCTCTTTCCAAGTATTGATGGTTACTCCATGTCACCCTGACGGATATCCAGAATATCTTGTTGTTTCCTTAGTGTGTCTTTCCACGTCATTTCACTTGAACTACCACAAGTTTCCAGTTTCGAGTCTTTCCATATTCCCACAAAGTCTGTCTCATCTCATACATCATTCAAAAAATATATGTCAAAAAAGAGTCCATGCATTCATTCATAACATATGCTATCATTTTATCGCATCAGGGACAAAATTCAGGTCTGTTTGTATTTAATTACTTCCCGCCTATCTGGCTAAAAGATAATTAAATAGGGGCAGCTGTTGTACCCTAAATTTCGCCCCTGACTTTTTCAGTCTCACTTTCATATCATATTTTGTCATTTGGTCTCAATCATTAATAACTATCTTCATTCATCATATTTTCATCCTATCTTGAAGTTTGCTTTTGTGTTGTTGACTAACTTGTAATCAAAATACAAAAAATATTTGTCTTTGTCTTTGCATATTTGTGTTTTGTAGGTACCGAGCCGAAGCATATGGAAAATAAGGTTTTCCGGTATTATTTCCCTAAAATCTCTATTTGCAAAGAAAAAGAATTAAAATTTTTTCATTTTTTCACTGTACAATCGATTTCTCCTTGAGTTCAATCCATTGCATAAAGTGCAATTTGCGTAATTTTTGAAAAATACACCGTGCAAATTGATTTGCACTGTAGTGAAATCGATTGCACGACGTGAAAATTTGAAAAAAAATCAGCAATTTCAAGCTTGTCAAATTTTGGCTCCAATTTTGCTCTAATTTTTGAAAGAATTATCATTAATTCAAATTTTGGCTCCAAGAGTCAATTACGAAATTACCACAAATATTAATCCTAAACTCTATAAATATAGCCCTCATTTCATTCAAATTTCAAGCTTTTGATAGCCAAAATCACTTGGCTAAAAAATCTCTCAATTCTCTCCATCTACCAAATTAACTGAAAGCTCCATTTTCAAGAAAAGTTAGTAAGCTTTGCATTGAAGCTCACTAATCTTTGAGCTAAACCTTAATCCAAACACTTTTTCTTCATCAATTCTCTACATCCAAGCTTGGCAATTGATTCTTGTGGTTGAATTGAATCAAATTCTTGAATTTGTGTTGATAATTCTCTAGATCTACCTTTGGTAAGTTGGATAATTCATCTTTCACAATGTGATCTCTTGGTGATCTTTGGGATTGATTCATTGAGCATTGTTTTGTGATTCCATTGGTGCTATTTTCTCATAATTTAATGGAATTTTTGTTCTCAATTGAATCCATGATCATAAGGTGTTTGATGGAAAGTTTGAACAAGAATTTGGCCTTTTAAAATGTTGTTTTGCTGTCTGTAACAACGTGCAATCGATTGTTGTAATAGTGCAATCAATTGCACTAAGTGAAATTTTCTCAAATTTTTGAAAACTTCACTGTGCAAATCGATTTACACAGTAGTGCAATCGATTTGCACAGAGACAAAATGCATTTTTTGCCTTGTTTTGGGGAAACTTTGATCCAAAATGCTTTTTCTACTCACTCCTTTTGATTGTTGGTTTGGATTACAATTTTAAATGTCCAATTTCTCTTTAAATTCAATGGACTTTGTGATGTAGATGAAGTTAGATAAATGTTCATCAATTCCAATCTACCTAAGAGTGAATTATTTAATTCATTTTTTTTGCTTTGGATTAATGATATATTTAGTGCTTTAATCCATCTAGAGGAGTGGTTGAATTTAAAGATGAAAGAATTTTGAGGTGGTAATCCAAATTAGCTTATCATTCCCATACCTCTTCATCTTATCCCTTTCTTTTTTAATTGTGCTACATGTTAAGAGATGGTGATCTCTATATCATTTATCCAAACATGAAGTACATAGATTGCTATTGACCGGCCTCAAAATAGGTGCGACTTCTACATAAGTCCACTTACGATTGCTTAACATAGCACTAAATGTTGTCCCGATTCGAATAAATGATCATTCGTGGCCCAGACCTATGTTTGCAAGCCCAAGTATGTTAATTTGATCTCTTTGATCTAATAACCTTGAGATTTATTGTGTGGATGCTTTGGTTATACCAATCCTCTAATGGATCTACATCACTTTTGGTCAACGTGGATCACTTAAACATTGTTGATCATTAAATGTTACTTTTGAGAATTCCAAAATGGATGATATACTTGACAAAAAGCAAATGCAACTTGTTGTGTGGAGGCTTTGGTTCTACAAATCCATAATGAGTTCCAAATTCAAGTTTCAAGATGGTCATCCAACTAACCACTAATTTCTAACAATTGACTTTATTTTATGCTTTTATTTTATGATCTTTACTTTATATACCATTTACTTTAAGCATTTATGTTTCATGCCATTTTTATTTTGCTCACTTGAGCATTTAATTTTATGCTATTTTCATCTTTGCTCACTTGAGCATTTACTTTTATATCATTTTTATTTTGCTCACTTGAGATTTTTCTTTTCTTTTGAAGATACTTAATAATCAACATGAACCATAAAAAGCATTAATGATACTTGGACTACTTGGTTACTATCCTTGGCATTATGGAGTATTAGACTTCTTGGACTTAGGATTAGAGACCTTGGCTTATGTTGGATAGCTTGTGACCTTAATTGATATTTTGTCTGGTTCTCTTGAGGTTTACCACAAGACATTGGGTTGTTTGTTTATTTTGTGTGCAGGTTGTTGTGATTATATACTTTGTCTGTAATCTTGAATTCATCTGTATACAACCGTTACTCTGCCCAATTTTTTTGAAGACTTAATACACTTGAAGTTTGGTCTTCTCAAGAGGTCTAGTATCTTTGCTTGCTTGGTTTCAATCCAAAGAATGGTAATTCTACAATGGCTCATAATGTCAAGTGTTGGCTTCTTGTTGGTTAGACGGTTCTCTTCCTTAGCTTTTACCTTATGCTTTAGGATAGTCCCTTCATCTCCTCCCATCTTCTTTAATTTTCAAAACTTTCTCATTTTTTTCAAAATCTTCTCATCTTTTTCAAAATCTTCCTTGTTTATAAACTCAAACCGCTTTCATAATAAACCTCTACCTTGTCGAGTGCCTTTTATTTTAAAACTTCTTTTCTTTAAACAAACTTCAATACATTTAATCATACTTTGACATCTTTCGAAATTAACAAAAACACTTCAACTCATTCAAACCTTTTTGTGCGCTCGAGCACCTTTACCCTTCAAAACTTTTTTCGAGTTGAGATATGATTC
This sequence comes from Vicia faba, assembly GCA_948472305.1. Classification (NCBI taxonomy): domain Eukaryota; kingdom Viridiplantae; phylum Streptophyta; class Magnoliopsida; order Fabales; family Fabaceae; genus Vicia; species Vicia faba. Next base: position 699,202,179 of record OX451737.1, read on the forward strand.
ATTGATAGTCGAGTAACATTCTCCTATCCCTATGGTTATAAAGGTGTTGACTTTTCCACTTGAGTACTAGAGGCATTCTCAAACCCTCACTCTTGCTGACACAAGGTCCATCTTTCCCACACCTTGTGGACGTTAGTCGAGATTTCTCTCCTAACAATGATGACTTGTCTCCTTGTTTAAAATCAACCAACAGACAAGTCTTTTCTAGCCGAACTATGGTGCTCTGACTTTCCTATTGCACTAGGGAGTACGTAGGCATTAAGTCTTACGACCCAAAGCGAGAAACAAAAATAATAAAAAAGATTTAATTTCTTTTGTTTACAAATACTCATTCATTCTTTTCCTTTAGCAAGTAAACCTTTACATGACACTCCTTTTAAAATAAACCAAACAAAGTGGGTCCTGCGGAGTACCATAGATGCTTAGGGTGCTAATAAATTCCCTTTGCATAACCGACCCATGTAGCTCGATCTCTGATCTTTTTGGGTTTTGTTCGCTTTTTTCCCATTTGCCTTTGGAAATAATAAAGTGCGGCGGCGACTTTATTATGTTGAGTTAAGTCAATTGATGGCTACATCTCAAATCTTTACCACTACATTTCTATTTCATATCATCGTTGTCGCAATTCCGTTCTCTCTTCAGTTCTGATTTTGCGGGTGTGACACCTTGTAGTCTTGATGAATTTGCATCATAGGAGTCTTTCGATCTCTTCCTTTATCTTCTAAAGAATTTTTTGCGCAAATCTTCTTGAAGTCTGCTTAATGGGCTTCTTGCCATCCTTTATAGGCAGCTTCAATTCGACCAGATCTCTGCTGAACCCCGACATTTTGTCATAGTCTCAAGCAAAGAAATCCTTGTAATTCTTCAGCAGTTGGATCACTTTTTCTTTCGTTTCTGGGTTGAGTGTGGCGCTGATGTACATGCGTATTTTAGTAGACCCTTCGCATAAATCAATTTCTTCGAGAGGATCTTGTTCCATCATTTTTGTAGTTTGTGTTGTTGGATCCTTCTCGAATTCCAAAGGCTTTTCATCATATATTGCATCTAGCCTCTGGTCGTTTTCCTCCATGGATTTTATTTTGTCAGGGGGCTTTGGCTTGGAGTTTATCGCATGTCCCTTTGTGTGACTTTCTTTATCAATGGCTTCGAAAACCATATATTTGACTTCAGCCTCCAAGGCCATTTTTAATTTCTTTTCGGCTAAGGAAGCCGAAAGATTTTTGAAGTAATTTGACCCAGACATCATTAGCGTCTTCGTCACTCCAGCCAATTGACTGAAGTCCAGGTATTCCCTCTACATCATTTTCTTACCCCATTATTTCCCAATCCCACTGAAAGTTATGGGTTAGGTGTAGTATGAGGAAGTAAATAACATTATTTGTTAGGGAGTATGCAGCATCTGTAGGAGTACATGGGCCTATGTTGACTAAGTTCCTGTTATAGTTTCTTCTATCGACATGGTTGATCTTCTCGATATAATAGCTTTAATATTCCTCTATGTTCTCCATAATCCCATCTTCTCTCCATAGCTACCCTTTGGTGCAATGATGATGGAACCGCCCCCACTCCATAAATCCATTCACAACCCAACAACAATTTGTAATTTTCCTTCGACGCAATCACCATGAACAAGGTGGGTATTATAATGGACCCTATAATGAGATCAACTTGGATTACTCCCAAGGTTTGACCCACATTTCCTTCATAATTTGATAGGACCATATTGTGAGGTTTAAGGTCCGTATCAAACATTCCAATCTTTCGAAGCATGCATTGTGGCATAAAATTTAACTGATGCTCCTCCATTAACAAGTATTTTGTTTATCCTCGTGTTCTCCACCTTTATTATAATAAACAAGGGTTCGAGATGGTTCTTCATACCTAAATATGGGTGTTCGAAGAACGCATTTTGTTCTTCCACTGCTTTAATGTACATAACATAGTAACAAACTGGCCTATGCCTAGCCATTTCAACTTCGTCGACTGTTTCATCATCTTCGACCTTAGTCACTTGATTGTATTCATGTGGAAATACATATACCATATTACAATTCAAACCTAGATACAATTTGTCTTCCGAGTCGAAGTTGGCAGTCAACATTTCTTTGTCCTCTATAGACTTTTCTTATCTTTTTTCATTGATTTTTCCCTTCTCTGGGGAAACGAGTTTTCTCCCCACTGGTTTTCTATCATCTGCTTTGTTTGGAAGAGGGACTTGATTTGTGCTTGATTCTCCCATATCTTTTGCAGCCCATTCCCTTTGAGCCTTCTTAAGCCTCTGGTGTCTACACTGAGCTGCACCTTGGGCACATCAAGGCTTTAAAGTGTTTTTTTTGGCATCGAATGAGAAAATATAGCAGAATCTCTCCACACTCTAGGTAGGACTTGTTCATCTGGTCCTCCTCAACACATTGGTTCATTTCTACCATGTTAACTTCAAGGCTAGGACCATCAGTGATCCTGAATGCTTCAAATTGGACTCTAAGGCCCTCAGTGGCCTTCTCTATATTAGCACTTGGAACAAAACCATCACAGTTTTGTCCTCAGTATCCTTGGTGATAAAGCTTTCAGTAGCCTACACCACATTAATATTTGCAGGATTCAGTATAATTAGTCTTTTCCATCTGTAGAGGGTCAGCATCGACTTTTATCTTATTCTTCTGGCAAAACTTCAATCTTCTGTTGGTGATAGCATTCTGAATTAGATCCCTGAAAAGAAAACATTGTGAGGTTTTATGTCATAAAAAATTCTGATATTTTCAAAGACATATTTTCTTCTATTATTCTAACGAAGGAATTTTAGCGCCAGGTGGCACAATCATCTGGCCATCCTTCACCAATAAATAAAAAATTTCATCACCTTTTGTTACATTGAGAATGTAGTTTTCTTAGGGAATTTATCCTTTTTATCTGGTTCAACAAGATTCTTCCCATTCAAAGGGGCTAATACTTTACCAGAATAGGGGGGGCTTGCTTTAATTCAACCAAATCCACTTTGCTTTCTTCAAAACCTATAGGGTCACTATATATCTCTGGTTCCTCTTCGACTTCGACATATGCCACCCTTTTCTATTATTTTTATTTTCCCTAGCCTTTTTGGCCTTCAGACGTTCTACTTTCTAAACTAGGTCTACTAATTGGGCCTTGTCTCTTAAACATTGGGTATCTAACTTCTTTCGAATGGAATAATCCAAACCACATGCGGCCATTTCGACCAACTCATGTTCAGGCACCTGTGTAAATCATCTTGCCTTCAATAAACGAAACTTGTTTAAGTACTCATCAATTGGCTCAGTAAACTTTCTCTTAAAACTAGCCAATCATTTAAGACTAATCTTCGATTGTGCCATGTAAAACTGCTCATGGAATAACCTCTCTAAGCGAGTCAAATCATGGATGGAATCCGCTAGGAGGGTAGTGAACCATGTAAAATAATTTTTTGTTAGCGAACTAGGGAAGTATTTTATCCTTAGGTTTTCATTGTTTTCTATATCTCCATACTCATTAAGATACCTGGCTATATGTTCGACGGTAGATTTACTGGTGTAACCAGAGAAATTTATGAACTTTGGGACTTTGCAACCATTGTGTAATTCAGTCTGTAGAACATACTCAGACAAAGGGGATGTGTAATTTGGCCTTTGAAGGCCTATATTGACACCGTTTCGAGCCAATATAGGCCTTTGAAGGCCTTTAAAGAATTTCATTTGTGTCCTGGTTTCGGTTGACCATCACAAACTTTTGAGCTGAGATTTCTCTTTGTATATCTTGTTCGACCATGGGTTGTTCGGTTATGGGCCCCTGGTTGACTTCGCCAACATTTTAGACAATTGGTCACACTTTGTTTATTGTTGGGTCCTGTTCTACTACTAACCATTGTTTTTCTATCATCCAATCTCAACTGGCTTGTTGAACTGGGACTTGGGGAGCGCCAAAGAAATCTGCAATTCACGCCATTTACACTGCCAACTTTTGATCTGTTTGGGCATTTTGTTGGTTGGTTTGAGTAGCACTTCAAATTAATGGGTTAAATATTTCACCCATTTGTTGTGCTAGAACACCAATCATTTCATGATTGGTGTCATCCATTTGTTGTCGAAATGTTGTTGCAGAATTTGTTGTTAGGTTAAGAAATTGGGCCGCAAATCCTGGTGGTGGGACATTTTGACCCATCTTATTCATTCCTGGTCTTGATCCTTGTAGTGGTGAGAATGTAGACATTCTTGGGTAAAGAAATGTTGATGAACTATTGTTTAGGATTGCAATCATAGATGTTTGCATACCATACACTTGTTTGCAGCCATCCATTAACATTGTCAATCCAGATGCAAAGTGCCTAAAATTGTTCGTCCCTGGTAGCCTTATGGTCACTGGAGAACCCTGTCTGTGCACTGGAGATATAACTGGACTGCTTAAAGAAATTTTCTAAATTCCCGTTGTATTTGCTTGAACGGATATCAATTCAGTTGCTGATAACACAGTATACTCCCCTCATCTGGGTCGAGTTCATAAACATACTCCCCTCATCTGGATCGATTTCATCAACATACTCCCATCACCACGGTCTAGTTCATAAACCTTCTCCTCTCTTTTAGGTCGAGTTCATATATAAACTCCCTTCATCTAGGTCGATTTCATAAACATACTCCCCCCATCTGGGTCGAGTTCATCAACATACACCCCTCACGAGGGTCGAGTTCATAAACCTACTCCCCTCATCGGGGTTGAGTTCATTAACATATTCCCCTCACCAAGGTTGAGTTCCTGAATATACTCCTCTTATCTGGGTCGAGTTCTTAACCACACTCCCCTCACCAAGGTCGAAGTTCTATAACCAAATCTCCCCTCTGGGTTGAGTTTATTAAAGCGTTAAATATGTAAAATCGAGTATGGCCATGGTAACCATTAATAAAACATAACAAAGTGACTAAAAAACACTCGTAGAGATGGTACCCTTCAATACATGATCGGACACGTTCATCCCTATGGACTTCGTATCCGAGGGGCTTATACATATATCGGGTTATCTTAAAAAACAAATGCATACAATGCATAAAGATAAAAGTGCAAATAAATGAAAAGCAAAAATTACATAAAAGTCCATGAAGAACCATTAAAAGTACAAATCCTGGAGGCGATAATGCCCGGAGGCAATACTTCAAGAGCAACAAAAAGGATGGAAAAACCACTCTTTACAAAAAGCATTACATAAGTGCATCCTTATCGGATGACTAATAACCGACAAAACAACATTAGAACAACATACACTAAGGGTCTTTGTTGTGCCCAAAATTTTTTCCTCCCATCTTTGAGACAAATTTATTTAAGACACATCCTCATTCTCATAGGAGTCTCAAGTACTCAAGACTACTCAAGGGTTGACAAGACAAACCCTCATCCTAAGAAATTGACATACAACTAGGGCTTTGCTTATCTAAAAGGAAATTGAGTTTTTAATTCCTCAAATAGACTTCATGGTTTCTCATATGTCTCAAAGTACCCTTATGCCAAGTTTTAAGCCTTACATCACAAGTTTGCTCAGTCAATTAACCAGATGATTGAAAACCATTTGTATTGAACAAAAAGTCAAAAGTTAAACTTCGTCATCTTCATCATCTTTATAAATATCAAGATTTTGAAGTCACATTCATCATTTGATTAAGGGTTGATCATGATTCATCAAGAAAACTCAAAATTCATCAAAAGTCAAAAGTTACTGAATTAGGGTTTTCTTAAGGAGAAGGCAACTGAACTTTGACCAAGCACAAATTTCAGATACTTCATCAAAAATTCCTCAACCAAAGCCTATATTGAAGGAAATTCAATTTTATACAACTTTGTCTCTCTAGGCTTAAGGTCAAAAATGCTTTATTTGAGAGATATGAGCCAAAACTTTACTAGTCATTTTGAAAGTCAACAAAAACACATATTTTGTCAAAGCAATTTACAAAAAGATAAAGACTTCAAATGAAAAAAATGATCAACATGAAAGTTGTAGGAGACATCTTGAGGTGTCCAAAGAATCAAAGATCACCTTCATATGACAAAAATTGAGAGAGTTATGAGTTGTGCAAGTTGAGAAATTTTTGAGAAATGCATGAAACATAAATTGATCAATTTTGAACTTTTGGGCTAATAGACCTAACTTTTGAGGTTCAAACATGTTTATAATATGTAAGGAGACCTCTAATTTCGTCCATGCATAAATTTGTTTTTTATTTTATTTGTTTTGATTTTTATTCAAATAAATTAAAAATAAATCAAATAAAATATGAAAGCATTGGACTTAGGCGTGTGGACTTTTGTTTTGGATCAGATTTGAAGCCCAAAAATCTCACAACTAGCTAGCAAAACCGTGTGGAACCAAGAACAGAAGAAAATATCTATTATTGGAAGGTTTTGAATCACATTTGATACACTTGATTCCATGGGACTTTGTACCATTTTTTTGACCTAAATTATTCCTCTATATATACTCAACCCTCATACATCACAAGGACACGGTTTTGCAGCCAAGAGAAAAGGGTTTGAATTTAAAAAATTCTAGAAAAAGTGAGAAATCGAGTTTCAAATTCCAAACAGTCTCAATCTAAACCAAAGCCAGCAATCACTTGCTGAGGATCAAAGGAGTTGATCCAAGTCATTTGTTAAGCAATTCCACGTCCAAAACAACCATATCCGTCATCACCGGTTGAGGTATAAAATTCAAACTTGAAAGTTTTATCCTAAGCATTTTCAATACCATGTAGCATTTGATTTGCATTCTAATGATTATAAGGAACAAATCTAGGCAATCATTTAAAAGAATGGAGGCATGGATCGTGAGATGCCATTGTCAAGGAACGATCTGAGTTTGCGTTCGAATCTCATGATACACTAATCTTTTTCTCTTTTGAGCTTATATTCAAGTTTAGAACGCAATTTTGTATAGGACAAATCTTTTGGTTTGCTTCTAATCTTCCATTTTTGCAGGTTTAGCTTTGGAGCTCGCTGAAGAAGACGACGGAGTTTGACTCTAGAATCTTTGTAGTTTATATGACTCCGGTAGGGCTTGTGTGGCGTGAAAGCGCTTCATCATTGGTCATCACTTAAGTCACCGGGGTCCACTTTTGACTCGTTTTAAAATTCAAAAACTAACGCGCGTTTTATTATTTGTTGTTTAATTCATAATTAGTTAACGCATAACAACTGATGGACGAGTGGTAAGTGTGATGTGTGTTAATCATAGAGGTATGCTTTCGATCCCTCCTCTTGTCAAATAATTTTTGCTTTTTTCAGAATAACACGCAGGTTAATACCAAATTGGTTGGTTCTTATTCTCAATCACGAACGCCCATCTGGACAAGTGGATGCAACATCTACCTATAACCATAAAGTGGTGGGTTCGATTCCCACCCCATGCATTTTTCCTCTTATTTTCCAACCCTTGTTCTTCATTCCACTTAATTAAATCTTTTCTAATTAAACCAATTAATAATAAAACCAAAAATTAGGATTATGATTAATTGATTACTTAGGGTTTTAATTAGTTAATTAGGTTTTGATATCTGTTTTTATTATAAGCTAATTTGACTTTAGGTTTTTTATTAATTAAATTAATTAGAATTAGGATTTTAATTATTATTAATAACACCTGACTTAATTTCAAAAAATACCAAAAACATTAAGAATTAGAATCGCACTATCAATGTAATAACCTAGATTTATTTTCTCGGATATTTTTCCTATTATGTGTTGCACCCCAAAATTTGCCCTCTTTGTTTTAACTTTGATTGGCTTATACTCTGTTTGCATATACACATGCATGCACGTCATTGGTTCCATATTCATGGGGTCAAGGTATTTGATCAACACAATAGATCTCTCATAATTTTTCAACGCATGTTTGAGTTGTGGAAAATTTGGGTGTTTTCGATGAATTTAAAATTGTGCGAATTGGAAACAGTATTTTGACTGATCTGAGTTTGGAAATTCGCATCTCCAGCTTGGAATGGTGTTTTGGGTTGATTCTTGAGGTTTTGAAACTTTCTCGATGTTCTCTTCAATTTTTGTGTTCGGACCAAAAGCTAATTCTCAAAGGAAAGTCTCCAAATACGCGGTTCTTTTGGAAGTTACATGGTGAAAAATACAAAGAAAAAAGTGTTGAAGGTGCGGTTTTTGCACACTAAAAAATTCATAACTCAAAGATAATTTATCATTTTGAACCTGTTCCAGTGGCCAAAATTTCGTCTTGATGTCATATACATTTCGTATCACACGTCCAGAAGCCAATTCTACTCAGAGAATCTTCGAATATAGGAATTTATCAAATATGTTCGCACAAGAAAATTGTGAAAAATGTTCACCTGCTTCATCTTCAGAAAATCATAACTCGGTCGATTCTTATTGTATCGAGATGGTTCTGGTGGCATTGGTTCACAAATCGAGTTGGCTAAATATCGCTTTTAGCTTTCCAAATCGAACGATATCCCGAAGGCTTTCGGTTTTGGTCCAAAACATGCACAACAAATTGAAAACCCTGCACCGAGAAATATTTTCATCTGAGACGAAACTTCAAAAAATTAAAACTAAGTCATTATTTATCTGAATGAGCTCAACTTCGGTCATAATGTTTTTATCGAAGTTGGATACATTTTAGTTTCATATTTCAACTTCGAAAGTCGCGCCGAGAGATCTGAGAATTTGACCTTAAGGTATCAGACTCTAATGAACTAAAAATTTGCACATTTGCTTGTGTTTATTGGAGGCTCATTCATTCAAAAAAGGCACACACTATATATTATTATTCACTCCAATTTTCAAAAAGGACACTCATAATTGATCAATTCAAAAAAACTCAAAAACTTTCTCTCATCTTACTCAAGGATCAAAGAGCAACTTTCTCTTATTTTCATCAAGAACACCAACAACTTTTCCAATAACTTTTTCAAGATCCAAAAGTCAAAGAAGCTCAATTCTTTTCTGATCTCGAATCCGATTGTTGCGATCTCTATACCTAAGCTTCCTCTTCAATTCTATGGTTAGCTTTTCTTAATTTAAACACTTTTCAATTAAGTAATTCTTAAATAAGCACTTTTGTGGATCAATAAATTGAACTTTGATCTAATTTGAATTGAGGAAGTGATTTTGATTATGAAAATGTGAACTGATCTTGAATCATGATGTGCAAATCTGGAATTGGATGATTAAATAAGTGCTTATTCAATTAATTGATTTTCATGAAAGTTCTTATTTGAGAAAACAAAATGTTGAAGTTGTTTCAAGCTTAATTGATGATTCTTGATTGATTACGTGTGGTATAATTTGGATCTCTAATTGTGCAAAGATCATGAGTTGAATTTCAGAGATTATATGTTTGACAAAATGCTTGAGCCATTGTGCCCTGGTCTTACCGTGTGATTCAATTGATTTTCGGTTGTGTACAAATTTCCTTGTGCTATGGTCATAGTATGATTGATGTGAATTTGGTTTTTGATCCGATAAAAATATGTCGAAACTCATGAAATTGGATCATGAATTCACATGTCGATCATGCTAAGATTGTGGAATTTGTCATATAATTTTTTTTGTTTTGCTTTCCATTTCGTGTCGTGGATATTCTATGATTTTCAAGCTTTCTAATGATTTGAACCATGCGTGAAACAGACACTCGATGCAAAAGTTATATTGCTTCAAAGTTTCAATAGAACAAGACTGTTGTTGAGTCGACGCATAGCCTTTTTGGGTCGATGTAAACAGTTTAGACCACACATGGGAAGTGTTGCGCAGACCCTCTAGTCGATGCAAACTGAGAAAAATCCTGGGCATGAGTCGATGCATAGCCTGTTGCGGTCGACACAAACATTTTCTTCACCTGTGGAAAGTGTTGCACCGACCCAGCGGTCGATGCAAACTGAGAAATTTTCAAGCATGAGTCGAATCATGCCCTATTACGGTCGACGCATCTTTTCCAAATTGTTGTTTTTCTTCTTCTTTGGCTTTCCTTTGGCTATTGTATGCTCCAAATTTCTTCCTACTCTTTTATACTTTAATTTTCCTTATTATTTTTAACATGTGTGTTTATTGTGCAAGGTACATTTGGATGGTTTTCGATCATGTAATTATTACTCGATTATTTGATCAGAAAACTTGTTTAGACTTTTGATTTGTGGTCCGATTTTGCATTCGACACGCTTGCCATTGTCTTGTTCCCTGTATCTTGTATAATTGTATTTTGCGCAGGCGCTCAGGAATACGGATGTGTTGATACACATTCCGTTCTTGGTTTGCCTAATTTTATTTTGTGTAGGCACTTTGTGATATGGATGTGTCCGCTACACATTTTGATCTTTCTTATTGATGCTTCGATGCATATTCTCACTGAATATCTTTGTTGATGCTAGCTTGCTCGAAGTTTTCTGGGTTTCTTATTTTTTGTTACTTGATACGGATTTTTATCCGTTTGGTATTTCTATCATACCTTTTTACCGCATTTGTTATGGAATTCATTATTGCTTTCTAGAGATCATGAGAAGTAGGAAGTAGGAAATAAAGAGCGTGCGCTCGAAGTAGCTAATTAAAGTCCTGTAGAAGGTACCACTTTTTGCATGCTATTTGTGCTTGTTTAAAATCCTACCTTCAAAGTAGGTATTCCGCACGTGTGCTTACATTTGTGCCCACATTATATTACAGATAATAAGTCCTCAAAAGTAGGCAAGCGGGGAGGGTCCACAATTGACCCCTGCACATTCTAGTCCGTGTCATCCTTAGCTCATGTACGTCGATGCTTAAGAGTTGTGCAAATCATGGTTATCGAGTCGTCAAGTGGTAAAGAGATCTGTAATCAAATCCCCATATTTTGTCTTGAGCTCGCGTTGGTCAACGTTAATGCTCCATGCTATTTTCTTCTATCCTCTCCCCGCTTGTTTGCCTCGGTTGATATGACCCCTTGGCTAAAGCATCCCTACCTGATTTTATACGTACCTTGATCGTCTATATCATAGTAAGGAATTTTACTTGAGTTAACATGTGCTGCTCACGACATATTGCCTGCGCTCTCTTGTGCTTGTTGGCTTGCTTGCTTGATTTCGTCTTTGTGTGCATGTTTTGAGATGATATACCCTCAGCATGTTCCCTTAGGAGATCTCGTTTCAACTATAGATGATGATTCGATATAGACATAGTTTTAGGTGATAGACCCTTGATATGCTCCTTTAGGACTTCTTGATTCATCTATAGATGATGACTTGAGATAGACATTAGGATTGTTATCCATGCATGTCAACATAGGTTAGAGTTTCCCCTTCAAAACTCAACTTTGGGGTCAATCATTTGTGTGATAACATTAGGGATAGATTTAGGTTAGTCTCCCTTATATGTTTTCTTTTCTTTTGCATCCTTTGTATAATAAAACAAAAAACCTTTCTTTTCTTTTTCTTTGCAAATCATAAAACACTTAAAGCTTTCAAATCATTTCTCAAGGTAAAAAAGACAAACCAACACCTCTCTTTTGGCCAATAGGAATTTCTTTTCTTATAACATGTTAGTTCCCTTCTGCTACAGGTCTTAAGTCTTTAAAGATCGAGCCGCGGTGGATTGATTCGAACCTAAAATTGTTTAATTAAAAAACAAAAAACAAACCTAAATATGTGAGCCGAACTACGGATGCTCTGATTTTTAAGAGGGATACATAGGCATTGGGGTAGGGCCCGAACGAGCATAACTTTTATTTTTCCATACATTATTATCTTTTATTTTGCATGTGTTTCCTCTTTTCATTTTCTTTTATCCCTTATGACTAGATATAGATTCAAAATACACCCATAAGATAGACAACAAGAGTGGATACCATATATTAGTACGAGCGTGTGGGGTGCTAATACCTTCCCCTCGCGTAACAGACTCCCTTACTCGATCTCTTGGTTGCAAGACCATGATTTCACCCCTTTAGGTTTTCTCGATGTCTACCTTTCCCTTCCTATTGGTATAAAAGACGTTCTAAGGTGACGTCATTGATTTCATTATCAAATGACTGTTCAGCCGGTTGTTTCAGCTGGCGACTTCACTGGGGAATGTTTTGACCAAATGCTGGTCCATCCCGAAGTCGATCCTAGCTCTTGTTGTCTTTTCCTTGGGTGTTTATTTTTATGCTTTCAATTTATTCATTTGTACATGTTTGTCTATCCATATGTTTGCATGCATTTTATCTGCTATACTATTGATGTACTGGTTTCTGTGTTTCTTTGTTGGGTGGTTGTTACTATGATGTAAAAGGCCCAATACCCAGGCTATAGTGTACTATCTAAGAAAACTAGTAATAGAGTGGAACATGAAGGATATGGGATGTAGATTACCCTAGACGACTGTGTCGTCCATGCTCATATGAGGTTTTAATAAGGTGCTATCATTATCACGTAGGTGTACTCTTGCGACATACACCCATAAGATAGACAACAAGAGTGGATACCGTAGAGTAGTACGAGCGTGTGGGGTGCTAATACCTTCCCCTCGCGTAACAGACTCCCTTACCCAATCTCTTGGTTGCTAGACCGTGATTTCACCCCTTTATGTTTTCTCGATGTCTACCTTTCCCTTCCTAGTGGGATAAAAGACGTTCGATGGCAACGTCATTGATTTCATTATCAGATGACTGTTCAGCCAGTTGTTTCAGCTGGCGACTTCACTGGGGAATGTTTTGACCAAATGCTGGTCCATCCCGGAGTCGATCCTAGCTCTTGTTGTCTTTTCCTTGGGTGTTTATTTTTATGCTTTCAATATATTCATTTGTACATGTTTGTCTGTGCATATATATTTGCATGCATTTTATCTGCTATACTATTGATGTACTGGTTTATGTGTTTCTTTGTTGGGTGGGTGTTACTATGACGTAAAAGGCCCAATACCCAGGCTAGAGTGAACTATCTAAGAAAACTAGTAATAGAGTGGAACACGACGGATATGGGATGTAGATTACCCTAGATGGTTGTTTCGTCCATGCTCATATGAGGTTTTAATAAGGTTTTAATAATAGTACTCTCAAGCGAACCCGTGATTTTGAGTTACCATTGGCTTTACCCAGACCTAGTTTTCACCCGTGAGAGGGTTGGGACTTGATTATCACAGGTACAGTTGGTGACTATGTTCATATGGTGACTATGTTCTGATGGTGACCGTACTGTTCTGTTGGTGATCGAGTTCTTTGGTTATGCGCCAGACCTTTGATCCTAGTATATTCAACTTTTCCAGAGATTATACAACGGTTGTTCATGGTACTTGGTTCCGTTGTGTTCTGAAATTGGTGCCGAACCTTTGATCCTATGATATCCGGATTATTCAGTTGATTTATACAACAATTACCCGGAGGATTGTACAGTTGTTATGCTGAACTTTTGAACCAATGGTTTTGTACTTGCATCATAGCACATTTAACTTTTACAAAAGAAATGTGTAAAAAAAATGTATGCATGAAAAGAGTTAACATACATGTCCTTTCCATTTCCAAGGAATCACGCTTGTGAATAATATGTTGTGTTTGTCCATCTTTTATGGATCAAAATCAAAATTAAAAGCATGCGGGTTCCTTGAAAATGATTGAACATGGCATTGCATCCACTCATTCACCTCATGCATCTTCATGCATTCAAAACAGGTACTCGGGATGGGGAATTCTTATTCAGGCCCGATATTTTCTCTTCAAAATTGTGAACTTCGACTTCTCACCCTCCGTTATCCGAAAAAGCCGTGGAATGACATCATGGGGAATTAGATGAAATGATGAGATGAAAAATCAGATGGGGCTATTTATTGGGGGCATGTAAGCAATGGCCTGTAGTCAGAAAACCTTAAAGGAAAAAATAACCAGTTGAAAACTCAGTTGAGTCCGGTATGGAAGTTATCAAGACAGTGTCAGCAAGGGAAAGTGATCCTATGTATGGTGTTACTATAGAAGCTGTCATTCATCCCCATACTAGTGGACATTTTTCAAATCGAGAGATATTTTGTGGGTCTCATCTAGAACTTTGTGTTCTCGAATTTTTCTCGTCAGCATCCAATTTATGGTCTCCAAGTGAATCCATGGGGCAAAGCTTATCAGCAAAGACAAAATAAACCCGAGGAGCATGTTTATACAATCTTAATTCCTTGTATCCAGTTACTTCCTCATGTGTTGGAAACTCAATTGATTAAGCTTCGTGCTTTGGGTCATCTTCCCACCAATTTCTCTCCTGGTTTCAATGCAAATACTAGATGTGTCTCCCATTCCAGGGCACATGGTTATGAAATTGAAAACTGCAAGGGATTAAAGTATGAAGTCTGGAACTTGTTTGGATTCTTTTCCAAGGTTCAGTCGATGTTTGGAAAACCGTTCTAGACCCTTTCTCCTCGGATGAGTTCCTCTTCTGTGTAGTAGAAGGTGAGGTGATGCTTCTGCGATGAAGAAGTATAAGATATCGAGATCTTGGACATCTGCTGGTGTGTAGAATAAAAATACCTCAAAGGTTGTATTCTAAATTCAGAGTTTAGTTTCTTCTGTGTAGTTGAAGATTCTTTGTTACGGTTTCTGAATTTTGCTTCTGTGTAGTAGAAGACGGAGACTCTTTGTGAAGTAGGAGATTCTCCGTAATTTGGTTGCTAAAACTTCTCTCTTGTGAAGTAGGAGATGAAGTTTACTTTCTTCTGTGTAGTAGAAGATCATTTGGTATGGTTGCTAGATGTTTCTTCTATATAATAGAAGACAGTGCTTCTTTTGTGTAGTAGGAGGCTCTCCGGAATTCAACGGTTGGATTTCTCTTATGTGTAGTAGAAGATGGTTGGCATTTCTTCTCTGTATTAGAAGATACTTTGTGATGCAGTTTATGCAAATTTGCTTGATTAAGCATTCATCACATCTATTGAGGGAATCCGATGTGATTACCATGTTGGGGCACCTGAAGGTTGTAAACCATTCGAAGATAAGGTGTCAGACCTGTTTGACGCAAAGGCTAGCAATTTTTGGCCAACTAGTCAGATTTAAAGTCTCCTTTGACTTAGTGAATGTCAAGACTGTCGTAGCATCTTCTAAAGCAACAAGTCCATATGGAGATTAGTCTCCTCGGCATGGTAGTTTCAAATTACACTTGTATTCTCATTTATAATCTTCCTTGTTTTGATTCAGTACTTTCTTGTATGCAAAAATTCCTTATTCTTGAATATTAATCATAATGCATTGAATATGTTCGTCTTGAGTTAATCCATTAGTATTAACTCTTAATGTTTTACTATGATTTTTGATACCTAACTCTTGTCACAGGAAAAGAAAAATACCTTTGGAGGGAGGATGATGAGTGATATACCAAAAATTTTAAATGGTGTGCTTTTGAATAAAAACCCTGCTGACAATGTACATGCCATGTTTCAAATTCCCAAACAACGGAGATATAAGGGAGATAGACCCTTGTTAACCCCTTTGAGCCTTGAAGTAGGAGTTTCTTTTCTTGTCAGAAAAAACCCTCACATTTAACCCGGGGCATGGTAGATTTCAGTTAATCTGATTAGGCATTCAAAACTCATCAGGAGTGTGCATCTAAGGATACAACAATGGTTATCCATCAAAAGGCTGAGGAAAGTCAAAACCACAATGGTTAACCCTCATCTGTCAGCAGCGCGCATCAAAGAGAACGATATCCCAATGGGTATCTCTCTCACATTAGGAAGTCAAGAAATGACAATACAACAATGGTTATCCCTGATCTACCAAAGACTCAGGCAGTCATAATCAGGCACAACAAAGTCGAAAACGACTCGGAGTCACACTACGTGTTCCAAAAAAAAGAATGATTGAAAATATAAAATAAAGAGACAAAAAGCCCCACTAAGTCGAAACTTGAAAAACAAGTCGGTTAGGCAAGAGTCAGGGAATCCGGCTGGACTTCAAAGTCAAATTCAGAAAAATTTGTCCAGGAAAACTTTAGGGAAAATAAAAATTGAAAAAATAAAAAAGGATTACAAAATGAAAATTGTCAGCAAAGAACAAAGTTATATGATCAGACACCAAGAAAGAAAGAGGTGAGTGATTGCCATGTCCAAGAAACCTCAGTGGTTCCTCAACCATGGTAAACTCTTTTGAGAGACGAATTCTCGCGTTGGTTTAACTGAATGTAGGACTGGAGAATATCATGGAGAATGGGTGGGCACCAAATATTTTGAGTCTTAAGTCCTTTTTTCTAAAACCGTGAACCATACCACGTTACAACCCTTAAAAGTCCTAACTGAAGCATAGGTTAATTTAAAAGCGCACTGTAACAAGAATACGGTAATCTGACTCCTAGGAGGATTGCTAATACGTTTGAGTTGGTATCACACCATCTTTTTATTTTCTTTCGCCCAATTTTTTTTTTATGTTTAACCTTTTCAATACAAGTTTTTTAACTTCAAGACAAATATGAGCTTTTCATTAGGATTATAATTCTTAGAATAAACATTATTTGCATATAAATAAGTGCTTAAACATCAAGCAAGCTCGCATAATGAGCATCATATGAAACTTTGATTATCTCGAGGGGAAAATTACATCAGAGATGTGTCGAGGCGTAAATAATTTTTGAAGATGATCTTAATCTGGGGCATACCTTCTACTGACTCCATTGAGTAAAAGAATACCAGCTTGAGAAATGATCTGGAGTAGATTGCAAAAGATGATTGCTAAGAAGTCTCTGTCGAGCAATGGTGCATTATTTACAGTTGGTCCCAAGGGACGTATTGTCTTCAAGTATTCGTTGCAGAAAGAAGCAGTCCAAGTTGAGAATTATGGTTGTGAATAGCCTACTATCAAGATGTAAGCCGGCAACCCTAAGGTTGTGTTGTCTCCAAAACTCTGTGAACTTATCATTTCTCCCCGAGCATGAAATGAAGAAAAGTTTTTCCGAGACTCTGTTGAGCAGGGGAAAGCATGTTAAATACTCTGTTGAGTAAGGGTTTAGCCAATCTAGGGCATTCAGGTCAGAATTTGATCCCTCAAAGTACAGTCAAACTAGGGAAGTTATGTTAATATTTGACAAATCTCTCTGAGAATGCGTTGATTAGAGGAGAATCTCTTCAGAATTTGAAGATGCAGGGGCATTCACTTAAGTATGGTTGAAGCCATCTCTAACTTTGGTTAGCCAGGAGTCGTGTTCCAAAGTTCATAATATTGAGGCAGGTTATCTTTGTGGTACAAATCTCATGAAGTCCCCTCGAAGCAATTTTTTCAAAGACACTACATACTAGGGAAAGGCATTATGCAGGGGAATTTTCTTCTCTTCAAGGGTTGATCAGATTAAGTTCGTGCACAGGCTAAACGACTTGTGAATTTGAAAAGCATGTCAGAAAGTCATGATTGTTATCCTCAACTCATTAGAGACTTAAATCCATGTATTGGTTTTCCTTCTGTGAAAATCAGAGACCTAAGTTTGGGTTGTTGGATTTTTTTGACAAAAGTCGGGATCGTTACCTCCAATTGAAGTGTGGATCGTTATCCTTATAAATATACGAGAAGGAACGCAAAGAGCTTGTGAGGTTGTTATCCATACATGGTTTGTAATGGAAATGAGTTTTCCTAGGAGGACTCATTTCCCCAAGTGTTGGGTGTTTCGCTGCTTGACAAAGGACTGTCTGCCAAGGGGTTTCTCTTCAGAGATCTTTATTCCCCAGTAAAGCATCCCCAGTTCTCTACAGGAGGAGAATGGATCTCCCCCCAAGAAATTTAGAAGTTGTTCGAATTCAAGATGATTTATTTTTAGTGGACTGCAATTTATTTTTGTAGAGTCTTCTCCAAAGTCAACTCTTTAGTGGCATTCCTCCTCGGAGTTGACATGGTGAAATGGTAATCTTGCATCGCGGTTCTTACCTAGTGGTTGGTAGTTCAAATTGTTTGTTCTTCAATGAAGGCTTTCATTCCATACATGGGGCATATTGCCATAATTTCTCTTTTTGCAAGTGTTATTGTTATTTTATGACAAGAAGCATATGGGCAAATGAATCAAGAAGAGTTTGTATGTGACCAACATGAGGATTTTTGTAGAATGGGACCCAATTTCCCTAGTGAATGCTCACCTCAACTCAAAACAGAATCACTCATCCCTAGTAAAGGCGTACTCTCGCCTAGACAAAATTCGTTATCTCCAGTAAAAGTGTACCCATGTGTGATCCCCACTGAAGTCAGCATTTTTTATAAGAGTTTATTTAAGAATCCGTCCTTTCCATAGGGCTTATCTCTGAAGAAGTGCATTTCAACAGGTTTTGTACAATCTTCTTCTTTAGCGCAGTCTACTCTGCTTCGAAGAATCAGGGAAGGATTATTTCATTGGATTGTATACCTTTATTATATCCTCTTGAGTCGATACTCTGCATCGTCGTGGTTGGCATTTATCCCCTAGTGAGGTTGTCATTCATCGTCTCCATGAAGTTTATATCTTTTCTCCCCAAGGATGTTTTGCCCAACTCAAGTTTACATAAAAAGATGTTTGATTAACATGTTTGTTATGCCCAGTGGAGCAAGTATCCTATTTTTCTAGAGCGTCGTGCATAGAAAAATGCCATTTAGGGCTCTTTTATTCCTAATGATGGAGTATTGCTGAAATATTTCCTCGGTGAAGTTATAAACCTCAAGCATATGGTTCAAAGGCGCCCTTCTCTTCTTCAAGTGAATATTGTTACCCTCGACGATGGTATTCCACGTGAGGTATCCCTCGACGGTGATTTCTTCTCCCCTATTGTTGATGCTATCATCTAAAGGGTTTGGCACCCATGTGTATGAGGTAGTCTTTGTCCCTAGTCGAAGCCGAATTTCGAGGACCTTCTAGAGTAACTTATCTATCATTTCCCAGTAGAGAGAATTCTTCTTTCCCTAGTGGAGCAAGTATCTTGTATCCCCAGTGTGGTGTGCATAGTAGTGCCAATCATAACTTATACATCCCAGGTGACAAAAGATTTTGCTGAAATATCACCAGTGGAGTTTTTGTCCCAAGATATTTGCTTCTCCCCCAAGTGAAGACTTTTTACCCCCCGACGATGTTATCCCCAGTGTGGTCTGAGTAGAATTCTTTTTATTTAAGAATGTCCATACTCCCCAGTAGAAGCTATCTTCGTAAAAAAATTCTATGCGAGAATGTTTCCATCCCCAACGAAGCTCTCCTCTTTCTAATAGAGGATAAATGATTCGTTCCCCAAGAAGTTGAGGGTTTGGTCAGAATTCAAGATTTTCTATGAACTTTCTCTCTCGGAAGTTACTTCCTCGGTGATAATGATCTTTATAGGTTGATGGTTCCAAATCTCAGTTCCCCATTAAAGTTCAGATTTCCTTTTCTCTAGAGAATATCAGATGTGCGAGAATAATAATTCGGAAATTCATTATCTTCTCAGCAGCTAATTATTTACTTGCTTTCCCCAACGCATTGCTAAACATGCATTATTACATTGCATCTACCAAAATGCGTAGCATTTCCATTGTATGGAGCATTACGCCATAAAAATTCAAACATGCATAAGTATAAGCCAATACTGTTCACATTTGGTAACTAGATTTATCTCCACAGCAAGCCTAGGCTGATTCTATTTTGTTTCCCCAGCGGAGTTCGTTTTGATTCACCACCAGTCGGGTCTTTGTTATTTCTCTATTTCCCCAGTAAGTCATGGTTTTCTCTTGCCCTTGCAAGCACTTGGTTATTTTACCCGTGTTTGCTTTGTTGTTACAGTGTGAGTAAGAGTCGGTGTATAACCTTTTTTGCTTCTCAAGTATTTGAGTATCCATACTTGGTGTGTGGTAATTCAGATAATTGCCACTCTTGAAGAATTACACCCCACCTTTGGCCTGAGGGATTTGGTAGTTCTTGCGTATTTGCAAACTTTTAAAGCTTAACGCGTGTTGGAAATCCTTGTATAGAGTCCCTACTATTGGTCTCTTTTTCTAATCACAATTCTGCCTTCGACGGGAGTTCTATTTGGGTTCAATACATATGGGAATCCCCAGTAAGTTTGTGGTTTGCGCTTGCCCTTGCAAGCCTTTGGTTATTTTACCCGTGTCTTTTTTGCGATTAGAGTGTGAGTAAGAGTTGGTGTATAACCTTTATTATTTATCAAGTATTTAAGTATCTATACTTAGTGTGTGGTAATTCAGATAATTGCAACTCTTGAAGAATTACACCCCGCCTTTGACCTAAGAGATTTTTTAGTTCTTGCGTATTTGCAATCTATCGAAAGCCCAACATGTTTTGGCAATTGTTGTTAGAGTCTAGTTTGACCGGTATCTTTCTCTCGTAGAGTTCACCTACGATCGGTGCTCTCTAAAGGTCCTGCTTAGTCGGTTCCTTTTTCTTGGTTTATCCGTGTTGGTCGGGTTCTCCTTTCGTTAGCTTAGCTATCCTTCTCTGTTAAGAGTCCTTCAATGTCTCTTCAAAGTCCAGTTGTCTGGCGTCCTTGTTTAGGCGAATGCGTCCTTTATTGTTGGGGCTTTCTTCGGTAGTCTCATTCTTATGTTCGCTATCAACTCTGAACATCTGTTTCTTGATGCTCAATTTTGCTCTTGTGTGTCTAACTATGACTAGATATGCATATCTTTATCCCATGCGAGTTTGCCTTTGATCGGTGTTCTTTTCTTAAATCCACCTTCGGCTAGTACCTTTTGTTAGGAGTCCCCTTCGGTCAGTCTCTTTTTATTTACAAGTTTTCCTTTGATCAACGTTCTTTCCTTAGGAATCTACCTTCGACATAGTATTCTTTGTTAAAGATTCCCCTTCAGTTGATTTATTTACCCTTAAAATCCACCTTCGGCTGGTATCTTTTGTTAAGAGTCACCTTTGGCTGGTCTCTTTTTATTGTATGTTTTCCCTTTATCAACGTTCTTTCCCCCTTAAAATCCACCTTCGGTTGGTACCTTTTGTTAAGAGTTCCCTTCGGCTGGTCTCTTTTCAGTTGAAAGCTCTCCTTTGACCAACGTTCTTTTCTTAGGATTCTACCTTCAGTATAGTATTCCTTGATGAAGATTCCCCTTCGGCTGGTTTCTTTATCTTGAAGTCCACCTTCGGCTGGAATTCATTAAATCCACTTTCGGTTGGTACCTTTTGTTAAGACTCCCCTTCGGCTGGTCTCTTTTTGTTTGTAAGTTCGCCTTTGATCGACGTTCTTTCTTTAGGAGTCTACCTTTGGCATAGTATTCCTTGTTAAATATTCCCCTTCGGTTGGTTCCTTTACCCTTAAAATCCACCTTTGGCTGGTACCTTTTGTTAAGAGTAACCTTCAGCTAGTCTCTTTTCATCGTAAGTTCGCCCTTGATCGGTATTTTCCCCCCTTTAAATCCACCTTCGGCTGGTATCATTTGTTAGGAGTCCCCTTCGGCTAGTCTCTTTTCTTTGTAAGTTCCCCTTTGATCAACGTCCTATTCATAGTCAATGTCTATTTGTGTCCCCCAATAGGGTTTTCCTTCGATTGGCGTTCCTTCGTTAGAGTCTTCTTTCATCGGTCTCTTTCTTGTGTATGTATAACCTTGACCTGACATCCAAGAGATTTACTCAGCTAACTACTGTAATAAAAAAAGGTAAAGCAAAAAATAGAAATACAGAAAAACAAAAAATATAATAATACTTGACTAGGCTTCGGAGCACAAATTTTCGGATTCTTTTAAGTGTTTAATCTTCTTCCACCTTGAAAGTTCGAAAGGCATCTGCCAATCTCACCTTCAAATAGGGGCAGCTGTTGCACCCTAAAATTTTCTCTCTTTGTTTTAACTTTGATTGGCTTATACTCTGTTTCCATATACGCATGCATGCATATCATTGGTTCCGTGTTCATGGGGTCACTTTAAAATAGTACGAATTGTAAACAGTGTTTTGACTGATCTGAGTTTTAAAATTCGCATCTCCATCTTGGAATGATGTTTTGGGTTGATTCTTGATGATTTGAAATTGTCTCGATGTTCTCTTTAATTTTCGTGTTTGGACCAAAAGATAATTCTCAAAGTAAAGTCTCCGAATACACGGTTATTTTGGAAGTTATATGGTGAAAAATACAAAGAAAAAAGTGCTGAAGGTGCGGTTTTCGTACACTAAAAAATTCATAACTCGAAGAAAATTTATCATTTTGAACCAATTCCAGTGGCCAAAATTCCGTCTTGATGTCAACTACATTTCGTATCTCACGGCCCAAATCCAATTCTACTCAGAGAATCTTCGAATACATGAATTTATCTAATATGTTTGTAGAAGATAATTGTGACAAATGTTCACCTTCTTCATCTTTAGAAAATCATAACTAGGTTGATTCTTATTGTATCGAGCTGGTTCCGGTGGCATTGGTTCACAAATAGAGTTGGATAAATATTTCTTTCAGATTTCCAAATCAAACGTGTCACATGCACAAATTAGAACTATGAGAGAACGAAATTGCGACAGTAATGATAGGAAAAGAAATGTAGCGGTAAAGATTTGAGATTAAGCCATCAATTGACTTATCTCAACATAATGAAGTCACCACCGCACTTTATTGTTTCCAAATGGAAATGGGAGAAAAAAATGAACAAAACCCACAATGAAATAAAAGATCAGAGGTCGAGGTACAGGGGTCGATTATGCAAAGGGAAGGTGTTAGCATCCTAAGCATCTACGGTACTTCGCAGGATCCACTTTGTTTGGTTTCTTTCAAAAGGAGTGTTATGTAAAGGTTTACTTGCTAGAGGAAAAGAATGAATGAGTATTTGTAAACAAAAAAAATGAAATATTTTATTATTATTTTTGATGCACTCCTTGGGTCGTAAGACTTAGTACCTACGTACTCCCTCGTGCAGTGGGAAAGTCAGAGCACCGTAGTTCGGCTAAAAGAGACTTGTCTGTTGATTTTTTTTAAACAAGGAGACAAGCCTTCATTGTTAGGAGAGAAATCTCCACTAACGCCCATAGGGTGTGAGAAAGATGGACCCTGCGTCAGCAAGAGTGAGGGTTTGAGAATGCCTCTGGTACTCAAGTGGAAAAGTCAACACCTTTATAACCATAGTGATAGGATAATGTTGCTTGACTATCAATGAATCATGTCTCAACTCGAAAAAGTTTTGATGGGTAAAGGTGCTCGAGCGCACAAAAAGGTTTGAATGAGTTGAAGCTTTTTTGTTAATTTTGAAAGATGTCGAAGTATGATTAAGTGAATTGACGTTTGTTTAAAGAAAAGTTTTAAAAGAAAAGGCACTCGACAAAATCGAGGTTTATTATGAAAGAGATTCGAGTTTATAAACAAAGAATATTTTGAAAAATATGAGAAGGTTTTGAAAATTAAATAATAGGAGAAGCTGAACAGAGTGTCTTATGTACAAGAGAGTAAAAGATAATGTAAAAGTTAGGGAAATGAATCTTCTAACCAACAAGAAGCCAACAATTAACATAATGAGCCAATGTAGAATTCCCATTCTTTGGATTGAAACCAAGCAAGCAAATATACTAGACCTCTTGAGAGAACCAAACTTCAAGTGTATTAAGTCTTCAAAAAAAATGGGCAGAGTAACGGCTGTATACAGATGAATTCCAGATTACATACAAAGTATGTAATCACAATAACCTGCACACAAAATAAACAAACAACCCAATGTCTTGAGGTAAACCTCAATAACTCTAGAAAAAAATATCAATTAAGGTCACAAGGTCTCCAATATAAGCCAAGGTTTCTATTCCTAAGTCCAAGAAGTCCAATACTCTATAATACCAAGGATAGTAACCAAATAGTCCAAGTATCATTAATATTTTTTTATGGTTCATGTTGATTATTAAGTATCTTCAAAAAGAAAAGAAAAGCTCAAGTGAGCAAAATAAAAATGGCATAAAAGTAAATACTCAAGTGACCAAAGATGAAAATAGCATGAAATGTAAATGCTAAAGTAAATAGTACATAAAGTAAAAGCATTAAAATAAAAGCATAAAGTAAAGTCAATTATCAAGAATTAGTGGTTTGTTGGATGACCATCTTGAAACTTGCATTTGGAACTCATTAGATGATTGGTAGAACCAAATCCTTTCAATAACAAGTTGCATTTGCTTTTTGTCAAGTATATCATCCATTTAAAAATTCTCAAGGCAACATTTAATGATCAACGATGTTTAAGTGATCCGTGTTGACCAAAATTTAGGAAGATCCATTAGAGGATTTATAGAATCAAAGCCTCCACACAATGAATCTCAAGATTATTGGATCAAAGAGATCGAATTAACATACTTGGGCTTGCAAACATAGGTTTGGGCCGCGAATGATCATTTACTTGAATCATGACAAAATTTAGCGCTATGTTAAGCAATCATAAGTGGACTTATATAGAAGTCGCACCTATTTTGAGGCCGGTCAATAGCAATCTATGCATTTCATGTTTGGATAAATGATATAGAGATCATTATCCCATAACATGTAATACAATAAGAAAGGGGAATAAGATGAAGAGGGAATGGATTAGAGTTTCAAATATCATCAACATCATTCGTCCATTTTAATGGATTTGGTTTATCAACCTATCAACACACAAGACCAAATTATGTTGAATAATTTGTCTCAAGATATTCTCCAAGTCAGTACTACATCCTATCTCAAGAAACAAACAAGAATCATGTACAAAAGTTTTCAATTACAAGCATTAATCAAAGGTAAAACCCAAAATGCAATCTTAAGTCAAAAATAATTTTAAAATATGAAAATAACTTGAAAAATTATGAAATTAAAACCCTAACTTCCTAAAGTCCTATAAAAGTCATAAATAAAATTTGGAGTCCCTGGATTGAGGTGGAAATTTTCTTTAGAAATGCAAACTTGGAAACTAGCCATTTTAAGCCTTAAACTAGATGGTTTTAGAAAATAATTTATGAAAAATATGAAATCACATTGTAAAATTCCAGGAAAAAGATTTTTATGGCCTCAACATGTTCAAGCACTCCAAACAACTTCATATTTGATTTTATATGCATGAGAAGTTAGAACTTTAAATAAATTAATGTGCATGATCAAGCAAAAACCCTAAAAGAGGAAATTAAGTTCACAAATTAATCAATTAGATCCAAAGACAATTAAATTTGATGTAAAATAACCTAAATTTCAACAAAATTAAAAGGATTAGAAATCATATTTTTCTTGAATTTCATCTCAAAAGGAAAAAAGAAATAGAAAATTATTTACACAAACTAACAAAATTAATGCAAATAAAAGATATTATGTCCAAATAATTTTCAAGTAAAAAACTCAGAGAGGAGTCAAAAAAATACTTTTTATGGATTTTTTACTTAATAGAAATAGGAAAATAAAATCCAAGATTTAAAAGAAATATTAAAACCCTAATTATTTACATGATTTTAATTAATCAAGAAAAATGATTAAAAAAATGAAATAAAAATCAAATAATGAAAATATATTGAAAAAGAAGTCTAAACTAATTTTTTCATAATTTTTGAAGTGAAGGAAATATTAAAATAAAATTTGAGAAAACAAAAGAAGAATTAATATTCAAAGCCTATTACACCTGTTTTTGCCAAAATGCATTGTAAAAGGAACTGGAATCATGTTCAATTAAAACAAGACACCTCATCATCCCTACCAAAGCCATGCTTGTTCACGTTTTTCAGTTTTGAAACCTCATTTTAAGATCACCATAACTCACTCATTTCTTGATGAAATCCAAAACTTCCAACACCAAAGTTCAAGATTAAAATTAGTAGAACATGTTAGGATAAAAAATTTTATGAAATGATGCCTTAATGAGTGAGAAAATCGCGCGTGAAGAATGCTACATGAACACCTTTTTTTATTTTCACATTACATGAAACAGTTTTGTGATTCACTTTTCTCCTTCAATTCTCCACCAAATTAAACGACCCAAGAATGAAAATTGATCAGAAAAATGCAAGGATTATGAATATGCTCTTAGATTTTTAAAAAATTCATAAATTTAAACAACACGCAAAGTTGTAGTAAGAGAGAGAAAAGTGGATCAAATACCTTGTAATGAATTTGACGATGTTGGAGCTCAAATAAAGAGCTAGTAATGGAGAGAAGCTTGCTTGAATGGTGCAAAGATGATAGTACAAGGGGTTGATTGAAGAATTTTTCATATTTGGGCAAAGCTTTGTTCCCATTGGTCACAAGTGCATATTTCTCTAAATTCTCAAGATATGGAAGTGTTCTTGGTGGCCATGAATTCTCATTTTCATCCTCAATAACTTCTATTTACAAAGCATTTGTGTTGGTACAAGAAGTTTGTTCAAAATTGTCAAAGTTCCTCAAGTCATGTTTCTTGATCTAGGAGCTAGGGTTTTGAACTTCAAAGATGCATATCTTGCTCATCTTTTGGTATTTTCGAGTTATTCCAAAGACATCCTTCTCCTTAAATAGTTATCAACAAATCACTTCAAAAGTTCCAAGGAGTTTTCATGTGGAAGAAATTTGATGAAGAAGAAAGATTACAAGTCCTCCAGATGAATCCCCAATTTTCCATGTGTGACTTCAAATGATCATAACTTGGTCAATTTTTATCACCTTGAGCCCATTATTTTTCCATAATCATCTTGGGGATGTGAACTTTATGCCTTCTTTTATGTGCAAAGTGAGAAAATGGATGGAAGTTTCCTTAAGGATACTAAAGATTATAGGTCATTTTGTGAAATTTTGCCAACTTCAAAAATTCATAACTCTCTCAATTTTTGGAGATTTTGAATCGTTCAAGTCACAAAATGTCATTCAAGAGATCTAATTCATGCCATATTTTTTGGTGAAGAGCAAATTCCAAGTGGAAGGCTATGTTTGGATGTAAGACATTATAAGTCATTTTTGAAGACAAATTTGAAATATTTCTAAGTATGGAAAGTCAACATTTTTTCCAACTTTGACTCGTTATAACTTTCATCTCAAGCATCCATTTGTCTCCATTCTTTTCCCATTGCAAAGCTTGTAACCTCGTCTTTCTAAAGCATCAAGAATCATGCCCTAAGACCCCTTGAGCTGAGAATTCCATTGGTCAGAAGTTGGCAATTTGAAATTGAATTTTTTACCAAGTCAGAAGTTTGAAATCCTTGATTTGACTTCTAAACACTTTGTTTCTACGCGTTTTTGCTTCTGAACATGTTTAGTGAACTTCCAGAAGTGATTAGCATAGCAAAACGCGCATTTTGGATGAGTTTTGATCAAATTAGAAGTCACATTTTTCTTGTTTGTAACTTCACACGATTTCCATCCAAACTTCATCATTTCACACGCTTGGACATTCCATTTGATCCCCTATAAATAGAGGGTCATTCCCCATTCATTTCCTCAAGCTTGGATAGCCAGAATCACCCTGCCAAACTTGTTCCATAAATCAAAATTCAGCAACTTAGAAATCCATTCTCAAGCCTTTTTCAATCCAATTTTTCCACCAGTTCACCTTACTTGATCTTCCTTGAAGCTAACCATATAATTACATTCAAGAATCGTGCCCTACATTGCTCCATAGAAGTCCAGTTTCAGAGCTCTGCAACTCAACTTCAATAGGTAGATTCCTTTATCAATTCTTCAAAACTTTGATATCATTGTGATGCTCTCATTTCCCTCGTTCTAGTCACAACACTTTCTCTCTATTGGAAACACGTTTTGACCATGAAATTTTAAATCCCTTTTCAAAACTTTCTGTCCAAATTGCTTGAGTTACAATTTATATAAATTTGTCGCGAGGGTGTGGTTGTCTTCGTCTTGAAGAGACAAAACGAATGGCATAGGTCTCGTGCTCTAATTTTACAGATTGAGCAACCTGGTTTTGGGACTGGCTGGAGGTTGAAGATGACCAACGTGTCATCCTTCAACCAATGAAACAACGCCATTTGGATTTTTTGAATTTCTGATTTACATTTGATTCAATGTTTTATTCACTAATGACCATGATATGCACAACGCACCAGATCCCTTGGATTTGATTTCTAACGCGTTTTAACTCTCATCCAATGGTCCACATGTTTTTAACTTTTATTTTCTTTTCTGATTTTTATATTTAATTGTTTTAAACTTTAAAAAATCATAGAAAATTCATTTTAAGTCCAAAAACTTTGAAAAAATTATGAAAAATATTTTTGATTATTCTCTTTCTGATTATTATTTTTCATAATTTAATTTTGTGTTTTGGTATTTTTTTATAAATTTTCACTTTATTTGAATTGTTTTAAATGTTTAAAAATACTTTTATGCATTTTTAAATTGTTAAAAAATTATGAAATGATCCAATGATATCGTGATAAATATTGGTGACCTTAATTATTTTTTATTTCTGACTTTGGTATTTTTTATCATTTTTAGTTTATTTTACTCCTTTCTTTTAATTTGAAAAATAGTTTCTGACTTAAAAAAATTACCAAAAAATTTATAAAATCATTTGAACCCTTTTCTGATTTTTCTATGGACTTACTTTTTATTTCTTGATCAATTTGAACATAGATGATATTTTTCTCTTTTATTTCTATTTTAAAACATTTTTTTAAAAACCTTTTTTGTATATATTAAATGTAATATTATTTTGTGACTATTTTCTGGCTGATCTTGGGTTAAATTTTTTATCATGAACTTTATTAACATCATTGGATCCATAGTATTGAGTCTAACTCCATAAAAATGGATAAATGATTTTAAGAATAATTTGGTTAAATTTAATTCAAAAGTGGTTTGTGTATTCTCACTCACCCCTCTTCATCTCATCCTTTCTTATTTCACTAAGTGTTATTGGAGCATGATCTTTATATTATGTCTAAAAAAAAATGGTGCATAGATTGCTATTGACCGACCTCAAAATAGGTGCGACTTCTATATAAGTCCACTTATGATTGCTTAACATAATGCTAAATTTTGTCCCAATTCGAATAAATGATCATTCGTGGCACAAAATTATGTTTGCAAGCCCAAGTATGTTAATTTGATCTTTTTGATCCAATAACCTTGAGATTCATTGTGTGGAGGCTTTGGTTCTACCAATCCTCTAATGGATTTACAACACTTTTGGTCAACGCGGATCACTTAAACATCGTTGATCATTAAATGGTATTGATGAGGATTCTAAATGGATGATATAATTGACAAAAATAAAATACAACTTGTTGTGTGGAGGCCTTAGTTCTACCAATCCTCTAATGAGTTCCAAATGCAAGTTTCAAGATGATCCTCCAACTAACCACTAATCACTAATAATTGACTTTATCCTTTATTTTATTATATTCCCCGTTTATTTTTATGCACTATTTACTTCTAGCATTTACATTTCATGCCATTTTCATCTTTGCTCATTTGAGTATCTACCTTCTTATCATTTTTATCTTTGCTCACTTGAGCTTTACTTTTCTTTTTCAAAACACCTAATAATCAACATAAACCTTAAAAATCTTTAATGATACTTGGACTATTTGGTTACTATCCTTGGCATTATGGAACATTGGACTTTTTGGACTTAGGATTAGGAACCTTGGCCTATGATTGGAGACCTTGTGACCTTATCTATTTATTTCGTCTAGAGCTCTTGAGGTTTACCTCAAGGAATTGGGTTGTTTGTTTATTTTGTATACAGATTATTGTGATTACACTCTTTGTTTGTAATCTGGAATTCACCCGTATACAGTCGTTACTCTGCCCAATTTTTGTGAATACTTAATACACTTGACGTTTGGTTCTTTCAAGAGGTCTAGTATCATTGCTTGTTTGGTTTCAATCCAAAGAATGGAAATTCTATCTTGGCTCATAGTTTCAAGTATTGGCTTCTTGTTGGTTAGATGGTTCTTATCTCTAGCTTTTACCTTATGCTTTAGGATAGTCTCTTCTTCTCCTCCCATCTTCTTTAATTTCAAAAATCTCCTCTCTCTTTTTTAAAACTCTTTTTTTTTTTTAAAACTTGAACCATTTTCATAATAAACTTGGACTTAGGTCCATGCATTTTCAAAACATTTTCATAAATAAATTTCAATAAACTTAATAATACTTGGACATTTTTTTGTGAGAACACTAAAAGTCAATCAATCTCATTTCAAACCATCTTACCACTTTGGCTTTTATCTTTAAATTTTTCTATAAAAAAAAGATTGAACTCTTGTCAATCCTTGTAGTGATTCAAACAACTATACTTCTACAATATGTAGTGAAGAGAGATATTTTCCACTTGGGTGTTGAGTGAGGCATTGTTGATTTTAAAATCCAAGCCATATCCTCCACTTTAAGATGATGCAAATTCTCCTTTCTCATGATTGTGGGTAGTAGGTATGTTTTCCACACGGACAATTATGATGATGTTTTATCTCATAAAATTAACCAACACATTTATGTTTTAAAATTTTTTAAAAGAGGAACTACGTGTATCCTGATCCCCTATTGCACGAAAGGTGGTACGTAGGCACTAAAGATTCGCAACTGCGGCGGGTGAAAAAACATTAAAAAAAAATTTTCTTTTCTCACCTCCACCATCTATTTTTATACAAAATTTTATAGCCAAAATATACAGATTTTACAAAGAGGTTCTTGCGGAGTACCGTAGATGTTTAGGATGTTAATACCTTCCCTTTGCATAACCAACCCCCTTACCTTGAATCTTTCCCCTTCTTTTTGGGTTACTCTCTCTTTTCCAATTCCTTTGGAAACAATAAAGTGCAGTGGAGATTTTACTTTGATCTATATAAGTCTAGTCAATCTAATGGCTTAGTCTTAAACATTTCTACCGCTACAGAAAAATGGCGACTTCACTGGGGAAAGATTGACCTCTTGCTGGTCCATCCCTAAGTGGGTTGAGCCTATCTTTGTTTATATCTGCGTATATGTTATTCTTGTTTATGTGTTATATGTTGTATATATGTTTGTATAAATTTTCCTGGTGTTCAGGGTGCTTGGTGATTACTTATAAGTCCTATACCCTTACTTGGGAAAACTTTTAGATAGGACGGGCGGTATAGTCATGTTAAATTTGAGGGAGTAATCCCAAAAAAGAAGGCATGAGATCTCCCACTCAGTGGAGGCCCCTTTGATTGTAGTGTCGTTTACCGAGTAATCGGGAAGACGTATTGCTTTCAACCTGGGAGCCTGTTGAAACTAAGGACCGTAGAATACCAAACCCATCTTGGCCTTTTAGGTGTAGTGCAGAAGCTATGACGAAGTAATCCGGAAATAGTTGTCACGTAACGTTATGCTCGAATGAGTTTTTCTTGAGAATATTACTAATTATCGAGTTAATTGGGAAGTTGGTAATATTTGAAAGAAGGATGTAGACTCTGGGAACCTCTAGAACCTTGTTCGGTAAGTGATAACTTTTAGACCAATACCTTATGGGTAGTACCTTCGACCTCATGCTCGTGACGTTGAACCTATGAACCCTATATGTGTAATCTTATGTGTGATTGTTGCATCATGCATCCATGCACTCATAAGCATCTTTTGAAGAGATCTTATTTCAAGGGATTTGAAAATTGACCATTTGTGAATATCTCAGGTACTTTTTAACCATGGATTATGGAAAGAGAAAGACCGAGAAGTACAATTTCAAGGATTCCAAGATATATGAGTTGATCAGTCTAATCCCCGAGATCGAGTGTTCTGCAGACTTTCAGAAGAAGTATGGATCCATCATTCCTCTCATGAAGATGAAGATGAAGGAGGGTATTCTCTCGACCTTGGTCCAGTTCTATGATCTGATGTATCATTGTTTTACTTTTCCTGACTATCAGTTGATGCATACACTGGAGGAGTATTCTTATCTGTTGGATTTACCTGTTACCGATCGTGTTCCTTTTACTGGTTTGGAGGGTGAGCCAAAACCACATGAGATTGTTGCTTTGATTCATCTGGGGAAGTCTGACGTGGAAGCCCATATGACTACCAAAGGAGGGATTAGAGGATTACTAGCTCAGTTCTTATTGGAGAAAGTTTGCTACTTTGCTAGGATGAAGAGTACAGTCGCTTTTGAGGCCATCTTTGATCTACTTGCTTACGGGTTGTTCTTATTTCCAAATGTGGACAAGTTTGTTGACATTAATGATATCGGGATCTTCATGATCGGAAACCCAGTTCCTACATTGTTGGGTGATGCTTATTACTCTATTAATCTTCGGAATTCTTATCATTGGGGGATGATTATCTGTTGCACGCCCCTGTTATACCGATGGTTTATCTCTCATATGCCTCAGTCTGATGCTTTTTGGGATGTTAAGAAGGAACCCCGTTGGGCTCCTAAGATCATGGCACTTACTCACTCGGATATTGATTGGTATCAACGAGCTTACCAGGATATAGAGATTATTAACAATTGTGGTAGTTTCCCCAATGTACCTCTTCTTGGTACAAAGGGAGGAATTAATTATAACCATATTCTTGCACGACGACAACTCGGTTATCCGATGAGGGATAAACCAAATAGTATTCATTTGAGTAGTTTCTTTCTGAAGGAGGGATAAGACAATAGGGAAGCTAGGGAGCAAATTACGAAGGCCTGGCGTTACCTTTATAAGAAGAGTAGGAAGGATTTAGGACCTAGGGGTGTTGTTTCTTCGGAGCCATATCTTCAGTGGGTCCAAACGAGAGTTATTCAGTTGAAGATGTCGTATTCCCAGGAAACACCTATGCCTGATCTATTTGTGAAGACTACTCCTCCCTTATTAGATGATCTAGAAGATCTGCAGCTTGCTTTGGTCAGGATGCAACAGGAGTAGGATGCTTGGAAGAACAAGTGCCAAACTTGAGAGATTTCCTATAAAACAAACTTGAAGGAGAAAGATGACTGGATTGAGATCCTTGAGAGTCGAGCGATAGAGTCTATTGAGAGGCAAGGGGATTTATTTTCTCCTAAGCCTCAATCTGATGATGATTACTCACTTCCTGATTCAAGTGATTGGAAGGAGGTTACCACCAGAGGTTGAAGGGTCAGATTGCCAGGCTCATAAGGAAGCGCCAGCGTATAGAGTGATCTCCATCAGTTTTACTTCTCAAAGTTTTAGATTTTATTTTCATCTTGTACTTGGGATCATTGAAACTTGTAATCCATTTTGGAGTTGTTATAATGAAATTTGCAATATGTCCATAAATTTTAAATCCCTTGAAATATTAAATAATAAAATAAAATCATGTGCATTGCATACCATGCATCATATTGCACATATTTCTTGCATTTGTTATGCATATCCAGGTGTTTTACCAAGTTTCTTTACTTCGTTCAGCAAGCTGACTCACCACTACAACACTCGGGCTAATTTCATAAATAATATGAACAACTTAGAACAAGAGAATCGCGAGCTGCACGAGGAGGTTTCTGCTTTGAAGGCCGACATGGCCAATCTTACTGCTTTGATGGAATCTTTGGTGGCTGCTCAGAATCATCCATCGAGTGTCCAACCTCAACCAGCAAGGGCAACTACTGAAGCTCCGACCGTTCCCGTATCTGCTACTCCAATTGTTGTTCAAAACCGCATGCCTCAAGGTTATCCATGGGGAATGCCACAAAATTTTGCTCGTGAAGGTTTTAATCTTGGTCCTCAAGATACTCCAATTGTTCAGACTATTGTTACTCCGGCACCTCATGTGGTGCATGCTGCTCCTGTTGCGCCTCCTTCAGTGAATACGGTTCCGTTTGTTAACGATGATGTGTGTCGTCCTTTCCCTCCACCGAGTGAAGACTTGGGTCTTTATGGCAGAATGGATGATTTTCAAGAGAAGTTTGACAAGATGCAAAGAGAGATGAAGTCCCTCATGGGAAAAGAGCTATTTGGGCAGAATGTGAATGAGTTATGCTTGGTCCCGAATGTTAAGATACCTGCTAAGTTTAAGGTCCCAGAATTTAAGAAGTACAAGGGAAACACTTGCCCTTGTGCTCATCTGGTGATGTATGTAAGGAGAATGTCTACCCATACTGATGATCAGTGTCTGCTGATTCACTTTTTTCAGGATAGTTTGACCGGTGTTGCGCTGGAGTGGTATATGAGTTTGGACAGTGTTAACATCCATACTTTCAATGATTTGGGAGAAACATTCATCAAACAATACAAGTAAAATGTGGACATGGTGCCTGACCGTGATCAACTCAGGGCCATGGTTCAGAAAGACATGGAATCGTTCAAAGAATATGCACAGAGATGGCATGAGGTAGCTGCCCAAGTGATCCCTCCCATGGAAGAGAAGGAGA
Source organism: Vicia faba (assembly GCA_948472305.1). Classification (NCBI taxonomy): domain Eukaryota; kingdom Viridiplantae; phylum Streptophyta; class Magnoliopsida; order Fabales; family Fabaceae; genus Vicia; species Vicia faba. Next base: position 699,236,281 of record OX451737.1, read on the forward strand.
TGACTAAGATTTTCTTGAAACTCTGGGTGCTTTCTACTACGAGAGGATGGTAGCAAGTGCGCCAAGTTACTTTACTGAAATGGTAGGAATGGGTATCCACTTAGAAGAGGCTGTAAGAGAGGTTCGTTTAATGAGAAGTGAAAGCTCTGGAGGTGTGAAGAAGCCATCATATGGGTTTACCAAGAAAAATGAATGGTATGCAAATGATGTTATGCAAGAGAGGAGGGTTAATACCCCTAGAAGGAATTATCATCGTCATCAGCATGTCGCCTCAGTTACTCCAGTTGTGGGTGCAGCTCCGACTACCGTTGCTTATCAGAGACCGTCCCAGCAGGGGAATCAAGGGTATAATCAGAGAAGGGAGAGTTATGACTCTATTCCTATGAGCTATCAGAGTTACTACCAGCATTGATTCAGAAGAAGTTGGTTCAGACCCGACCACCTCCCGATGTGCCATCATCATTGCCTTGGTACTACAAGGCAAACCAAACATGTGCTTTTCATCAGGGAGCACCAGGGCATAATGTTGAGAATTGTTATCCTTTGAAGACTGAGGTGCAGAAATTGGTGAAGTATGGTATTCTATCTTTCAAAGATGTGAGACCTAATGTGAAATACAATCCTCTACCCAAGCATTAAAGAGTAAATGTTGTTAATATGGTGGCCGGTTGTCCAGGTGACTTCCAGATTTTTGATATTAATCTGGTTATAGGAGATTATGGGAAATGCATGCAGACCTCTGAATTTAGCTACTACACACATGACCATTTCGGTTGTGCTATTTGCAGTACTGACATACAGGGTTGCGATAAGATAAAGGCTTATTTACAAGAAATGATGGATGAGGGCCTCATCCATATAATCAGGCCTATGGAAGAGTATGAAGAGGAGGTGAATATGGTTTCTTGATGTCTTGGAGAATTCAGAATCTTTGATGTAGAGTATATGAATGAGGACCTTGTGCAACTGCATGCTACTTTCTGCCATATGGCTGGTCAGGTAGAACACCACTATGGATCTTGCTGAATTTGTTATCGGGACTCCCGAGGATGTTCAATCATGAATAAGGGTGTTCAGTTGTTGTTAGATAATGGAATTATCAAGGTTACAGGAAAAAGGGATGATTATTATGAAATTGATTTGATTGAGGTTTGCTTGACTGAAGAAGAGTCTGTGAAGAGTATGCCTCCGTAGATGAGGATTTGTTTTCCAAAAATGACTCAATAATGACTGATTGTGTTGAAGAAAGGGTAAACGTCATTGTACCTTGTTTTGGGGCACCTACCCATCTTGAAGTTGAATATTATAGCAAGCCAGATGTTACCCCATTGGTGATTAATTTGCCGGGTCCTATCCCCTATAAGTCAGATAAGGATGTACCCTATAAATACAATGCTACAATCTTAGAGGGTGGAGTGGAAATTCCCATCCAGCCAATGCCTGATGTTGGGAATATTGCTGAAAATAGCAGGGTGACCCGCAGTGGTCTTGTGTTTGCACCAGTTGTTCGTGGAAGTGTTAGTGCTAGAAATAAAATTGTTGAGAATGTTGAACCCAAGAAGGCTACGGGTGAGACTAGTGGGGCTTTGTTAGAGAAAGAAGTGGATGATATTTTGAAGATAATCAAGATGAGCGACTACAAAATTATAGATCATCTACTGCAGACTCCTTCAAAAATATCTATCTTAGCTTTATTGATGAACTCATCTGCTCACAGAGAATCCTTGATGAGGGTATTGGACCAAGCTTTTGTGGAGAGTGATATGCCAATAGACCAATTCAGCAGCATAATAGGGAAAATTATATCATGTAATAACTTGAGTTTTTGCAATGATGAATTACAAGATGAAGGAAGGAATCACAACCTGGCCCTCAACGTCTCTATGAATTACAAGAATGATTCACTATCCAATGTGTTGATTGATAATGGATCCGCTTTGAACGTTATATCGAGGAGCACTCTTATGAAGTTAAAATATCAAGGAACGTCTATGCGCTCGAGTGGAATCATTGTGAAAGCGTTTGATGGATCAAGGAAATCTGTTATTGGTGAAGTGGACTTGCCTATTCATATAGGACCACATTTGTTTCAAATAAATTTCCAGGTCATGGACATTGTTCCCGCTTATAGCTATTTGTTGGGACAGTCGTGAATTCATGAGGCAGGGCCTGCCACTTCAACTTTACACCAGAAGCTGAAATTTGTACGTGAAGGGAAAGTGGTAATCATAAATGGGGAACATGCATAGTTGATATCTAATTTGTCCTCTTTCAGCATTGTGGAGGTGGATGAAGCTGCTGTTGGAAACCAGTTCCAAGCCTTATCCATTGACAACATAAGAGGAAATGAGAATTCCATGGTTTCTCTTAAGGATGTGCAACAAGTTGTGCAAAAGGGTCATAGCGAGGTATGGGGACAAATTATGGATCCACCCGTAAACAAGAACATAGTCAACTTGGGGTTCTCTTTGAAGAATGACAAAGGTAAGAGCATGAATCCGAAGTGTTCTACAAGAAAGTATCAAGACATCTTTCGTAGCGGGGGTTATCTTCATCCAACTGTTTCCGGGATTAATGCCATTATGGAAGATGAAGCAGAGCCAGAAATGCCAAATTATGTGACGCACGGAGTTAGGGTTCAGAACTGGATCACCATTGATGTTCCCTCTTGCATACATGTTTCAAAATAATTTGTTTTGTTAATATTTTTGAAAAATCTTTCACTCTGCCCGAGGTGGAAGTATTAATGTTGTAGGGCTTATCTGTTTGCTATGACTTTTAAAATCAATAATAAAAGTTGATTTTGTTTCCCAAATTGTGTCTTTATTTTCTGCTTTTTCTTGGAAAATGGTAATCATAAAAAACCTTCAAAATGAATAATAACTGAAATTCAATATGCACGGTCACTTGTTATATGTGTCAGTTTCTAAAAGCAATCATAAATCATATGTGCAGATTAATTAAAAAACACGTTGAATACAATGACCCTGCACCCTCTCCCAATGTTGAATGTCCTATGTATGGGGCCGAAGAAGAATATTATGATGAGATTCCAGAAGAGGTCTCACAGTTTCTTGAGCATGAGGAAAATACCATCAGCCATATAAAGAGCCATTGGAAGTGATCGATTTGGGTTCAGAAGAAGATCCGAAGGAAGTCAAGATTGGAGCATCACTGCATCCTGATGTGAAGAGAAGGTTGATTGAGCTGTTGAAAGAGTATGTGGATATTTTTGATTGGTCTTACCAAGATATGCCTGGTCTAGATACATATATTGTAGAGCACGGTTTGCCGTTGAAGCCAAAGTGTCCACCAATCAAACAGAAGTTGAGAAGAACTCACCCAGATATGGAAGTTAAGATCAAAGAGGAGGTTCTAAAGCAGATTAATGCTGGTTTTATTGTGACGTCAGTGTATCCTCAATGGATTGCCAATATTGTCCCAGTACCGAAAAAAGACAGAAAAGTTCGCATGTGCGTAGATTACAGAGATCTAAATAAAGCTAGTCCAAAAGATGATTTTCCATTGCCACACATTTATATGTTAATGGATAGAAAATCAAAATTCAAAGTTTTCTGGTTCATGGACATATTTTCTGGCTATAATCAAATAAGAATGGCGCCTGAGGACATGGAAAAAACAACATTTATCACACCCTGGGGAACATTCTGTTACAGAGTGATGCCCTTCAGGTTGAAGAACGCTGGTGCAGCATACTAGAGGGCTATGACAACCCTATTCCATGATTTGATGCACAAGGAAATCAAAGTATATGTTGATGATATGATTGCTAAATCCCAGACTCAAGAAGGGAATGTAGAAGATTTATTGAAGTTGTTTCAGCATTTGAGGAAGTATCGTCTCCGCTTGAATCCAAATAAATGTACCTTCAGTGTTCGGTCAGGGAAATTGTTGGGTTTCATTGTTAGCCAGAGAGGGATTGAGGTTGACCCTGATAAAGTCGAAGCAATTCAAGAAATGCCAGCGTCGAGAACTGAAAAGCAAGTCAGAGGGTTCCTCGGGCGTTTGAATTATATTTCCAAATTCATTTCCCACATGACTGCAAAGTGTGAACCGATCTTTAAGTTGTTAAAGAAAGATCAAGGTTGTGTGTGGATGGATGACTGCCAAAGGGAATTTAAAAGTATTAAAGAATATCTGCTTGAACCTCCTATATTGCTCCCACCTGTTGAAGGAATACCGTTGATTATGTATCTGACACTGTTAGATAAATCCATGGGTTGTATTCTGGGACAACAGGATGAAACAGGGAAGAAAGAGTTCGCCATTTATTATCTCAGTAAAAAGTTCACTGATTGTGAGTCGCGGTATTCCATGCTGGAAAAGACATGTTGTGCTCTAGCCTGGGCGGAGAAACGTTTGTGGAAGTATATGTTGAATCACACTACTTAGTTGATCTCTAAAATGGATCCAATCAAGTACATTTTTGAAAAGCCTGCTCTTACTGGGAGAATTGCCCGCTGGCATATGTTGCTATCTGAATATGATATCTAATACCACACTCAAAAAGCTATTAAAAGCAGTGTGTTGGCAGATTATCTTGCTCACCAACCAGTGGAGGATCATTAGTCTGTGGAGTATGATTTCCCTGATGAGGATGTGATATTCCTAAAAGTGAAAGATTATGATGAACCATTGCCTGAGGAAGGTTCTGACCCTGAATCTCGTTGGAGTATGATATTTGATGGAACTGTGAATGCTTATGGTAAAGGAATTGGTGTTGTGATTGTCACTCCACATGGATCACACATTCCTTTTACTACAATGTTGACATTTGATTGTACTAATAATATGGCAGAATATGAGGCTTGCATCATGGGTCTCGAAGAAGCTATTGATCTCAGAATTAAAATTCTAGATTTGTATGGTGATTCGGCTTTGGTAATAAACCATATTAAAGGAGAATGTGATACTCGTCACCCCGACTTGATCCCTTACAAAGATTATGCTAGAAGGTTTCTACCCTTCTTTAATAAGGTTGAATTCCATCATATTCCATGAGATGAAAATCAAATGGCAGATGCTTTGGCAACTCTGGCTTCTATGTATCAAGTAAATACTTGGAATGATATACCTCGAATCATGGTTCGGCGATTGGATAGACCCGCTCATGTGTTTATAATAGAGGAGATAACAGATGAAAAGCCTTGGTATTATGATATCAAGCATTTTCTACAGACTCAGGATTACCCGATTGGTGCATCGAATAAAGATAGAAAGATATTGAGAAGATTGGCAGGCAGTTTCTTCCTCAGTGGAAATGTGTTGTATAAAAGAAATTATGACATGGTCTTGCTCATATGCGTGGATAGACACGAAGCAGGCATGTTGATGCATGAGGTTCATGAAGGTTCATTTAGAACTCATGCCAATGGACATTCGATGGCTAAAAGGATGCTAATGGAAGGTTACTATTGGCTGATAATGGAATCTGATTGTTATAAATTGGCAAAGAAGTGTCATAAATGCCAGATTCATGGGGACAAGGTTCATGTGCCTCCGACACTTCTCAATGTGATCTCTTCCCCATGGCCTTTCTCTATGTGGGGTATTGACATGATTGGGATGATATAACCCAAAGCTTCGAATGAACATCATTTTATCTTGGTAGCAATTGATTACTTCACCAAGTGGGTGGAGGCTGCTTCATATGCCAATGTTACTAAGCAGGTGGTTGTGCGCTTCATTAAGAATAACCTTATATGTCGGTATGGTATGCCGAGCAAAATTATCACCGACAATGGCTCGAATTTGAATAATAAAATGATGATAGAACTATGTGATGAATTCAAGATTGTACATCATAATTCCTCTCCGTATAGGCCAAAGATGAATGGGGTTGTTGAAGCTGCTAATAAGAATATCGAGAGGATTATCCAGAAAATGGTTGTTACTTATAAGGATTGGCATGAAATTCTACCTTTTTCTTTGTATGGATATCGAACATCTGTACGCACTTCAACAGGAGCAACCCCGTTCTCCCTGGTGTATGGAATGGAAGCGGTACTCCCAATCGAGGTTGAGATTCCCTCTTTGCGTGTGATAATGGAAACCAAGTTGAATGAGGTTGAATGGGTCCAAAACCGGTTTGACCAATTGAATTTGATCGAAGAGAAGAGAATGACAGCTTTGTGTCATGGACAGTTATATCAGAAAAGAATGAAGAAAGTTTTTGATAAAAAGGTCAAACCTCGTGAATTTAGAGAAGGTGACCTCGTGCTCAGGAAGATCATGTCTTTCAACATTGATTCTAGGGGCAAGTGGACTCCCAACTTTGAAGGCCCATATGTTGTCAAGAAAGCCTTCTCTGGCGGTGCATTAATTCTTGAAACTATGGATGGCGAGGAGTTCCCACGTCCCATGAATGCTGATGAAGTCAAGAAATATTCGCCTAATGAAATAAAAGAACAGCTCGCTAAGTTGAAAACCCGAAAGGGCGTCTTAGGAAAAAAAAGAGTGTTTCGGTAGGCCAAAAAACCGAAAGGGCGGTCTAGGAAAAAGTTAGAGACATAAACAGAATAAATTTCCCGCTAAGTTGAAAACCCGCAAGGGCAGCTTAGGCAAAAGTTAGGGACTTTCTTGGCAAGTAACTACATCAGACAAGACTTGATCGTTGAAGCAACAATCTTCTCGGATCCTCGTCATACTTCAACAGAAGCTGCTGCTCAGGATTTCAAAAGTTATTAGAGGGGATAGTGGTCATTGTATCTCAATGTATCTTTTCCATTATATATTACCGTTTTCCAAACTTTGTAATCATCTATGGAGTCTCTCCGTTCGCAGACTACCATTCTATTAATAAAGTTTGAGTTGTTACCTAACTCTTTGTGTTTCTTATTTTGTTTAGCTTGCAAAGACTCCATTTATTATTGATAATAACTTTTAAAGCAAAAAGATTAAATAACAAAATTGATTTTTGAAAAATAATTTACAATTTGCTTTTACTTTAGAATTTGTGATGCGAAAACAACAACAACAAAAATGGTGATCCCAAGAATGGACAAACTCCAGTTGTTTTAAGAAGTTTTTTTCCCTCGAGAAAGTTTACTTAGGATGATTCGCCTTATTGGGTTCGAGACTCCGGTATCCTCGGTAGAGTTTGGATTCATTTCTCCTCTTTGTCTGAGTTTTCATGATGTAAGGTTTTAATCCTAGATTTCTCCAGTGAAGTTTTCGTTCGGTCTAATGGAAGTTCTTTTCCAGAAAAGTAGGTACCATAATCACTCTTGAAGAACGCAGGTCCCCGGTTTCTCTGGTGAAGAATGTATATGGTTTTCCCTTTAAGGATGTGGTGATTAACCTCTCTAATGAAGTGGGCTTGAATTCCCCAGTGAATTTTTTGATGATTTGGTGTCCATCTACTTTACTTGAGATTGGTTTTTCAATCCCTAGTAGAAGTGTTACTCTTGAAAACATTTGTTTCCCCGGTGAAGCCTGGACAAGGATGTTCTATTCGTGTATCTGTACTATTCTGTCAATTTGTTTTGTTTACTTCCAAATTATATGTCTCCCCAATAAAGCTGAAGCATGCAGTAGGTTATGTTTCCTCAGCTGGAACTTACTTTTTTCTTGGAATGATCATCTTGGATGTGATTTAGCTGAGTGTTGTTTGTGCCCGAGATGGTTTTTCCTGGTTACTCCCAGTGTTGTATATCTGTTTTGTCAGCATACGCACGATAACACTCATACATTCATACATACATCATGTATAGATAAAATTGGCAAATCATTGCTCATTAACATTTGTTAATATTTTTGTTGACATATCACCCTGTTTTGTAGAGTTCCGTTGTCCTCTCTTCAATAGAGTGTTGGCCTTAAGAAGAAATCGTATAGTTCTTTCAATCTCCTCACTGAGTTATCCCTCATTGAAGATTTTTGTTTTAGCCTTCCTGCGCAGCTCCTTGTTTGGATGGATTTGGTTTTCCCTCTTGAGTTTATTTCTTTAAGTTTGTATTTTTGTTGACTGTTTCATTCCAGTTTAAATCTTTGGTTCCACAAAAATATTATTTACTTTGGATTTCTGAAGGCTTCGAGTTTTGGTTGGTGCATTTATTCTGCACGAGAAGACTTTATCTCCTCAGTAGGAATATCGTAGCATTTCCCCAGGAAGCCATATTGTTCTCCCCATAAAGTCATTTCTTTTTACAATCCTCCATGACAACAAGTGACATGTCTCTTTATTTGAGCAAGTTGTGGTTCCCTTTAAAAGTCGATGTAACTTTTTTTTCTATCTCCTCTATGAGTGGATAGTTTGCAGCCCGTCATCGATTTACGCCAGCGGATGGCAAGACTTTCAAATTCGAAGAGACGGTTCTTTGTGAAATCTTGGCAGGTGGAAGTCTCTTTATTTGAGACAGCTTAGCCTTTCTAGGAAAAGTGCCTCGGTTAAAGAAGAAGTTGACACCCATTCTAGGAGAAATTCCAGAATTTTGGGGAAACTTGTTATCTTTTTGCTACCCTCAGTGAATGTTGGTAGTTCATCGTGAGTGAACGACGATGCTATGATATATTCTCTTCCTACCTTCAGTGAAAGTTGGTAGGTCATCGACAGTGAACGTCAATGATTATTATCTTTTTGCTACCCTCAATGAATGTTGGTAGTTCATCGTCAGTGAACGGAGATGTTATGATATATTCTTTCTCTACCTTCAGTGAAAGTTGGTAGATCACCATCAGTGAATGTTGGTGTTTATTATCTTTTTGCTACCCTCAGTGAATGTTGGTAGTTCAACTTCAGTGAACAGCGGTGCTATGATATACCATGTTGAGTCATTCACAATAAGATCACATTAGGATTCTTGGTTCCCCTCCCTATATTTAGTTTTGCTCTTTGAGGAATCACCAAGCACCTTGACTTGTGTTCTTTTATGATCATGAATATTTTTGTCTTGATTTCTCCTCTTAATTAATAAAATGCAATGTTGGTTTGTCTTGCTTGATACTCATGTAGGTAAAGGCAATAAGATTCAACAAGTTGCTCCATGGGTTCATGAGTTTATTTCCATGCCCTAGTCAGCAAAGCTTGAGAAGTTCAAACCTCACCATTGGATTTGTTTTGGAAGAAATGGCATGGCAAGGTTATTTTGGTTCACCACATTTCAAGGTTATCAAATTTGATTCAAAAGTACAAGGGGTTGATTGAAGAAGTTGTCATGTTTGCACAAATCATTGTTCCCATTGGTCACAAGTGCATATTTCTCTAAATTCTAAAGAAATGGAAGTTTTCTTGGTGGCCATGAATTCTCATTTTCATCCTCAATAACTTCTATTTACAAATCATTTGTGTTGGTACAATAATTTTGTTCAAAATTGTCAAAGTTCCTCAAGGCATGTTTCTTGATCTAGGAGCTAGGGTTTTGAACTTCAAAGAGGCATATCTTTCTCATCTTTTGGTATTTTTGAGTGATTACAAATACATCCTACTCCTCAAAGGGTTATCAACAAATCATTTCAAAATTTCCAAGGAGTTTTCATGTTGAAGAAATTTGATGAAGAAGAAATATTACAAGTCCTCCAGATGAATCCCCAATTTTCCATGTGTGACTTCAAATGATCATAACTTGGTCAATTTTTATCACCTTGAGCCTATTATTTTTCCACAATGTTCTTGAGGATGCGAACTTTATGCCTTCTTTTATGTGCAAAGTGATAAAATGGATGGAAGTTGCCTTAAGGATACTAAAGATTATAGATCATTTAATGAAATTTTTTCAACTTCATCAATTCATAACTCTCTAAATTTTTGGAGATTTTGAATGGTTCAAGTCACAAAATGTCATTAAAGAGATCTACTTCATTCCATCTTTTTTTGTCAAGAGCAAATTCCAAGTGGAAGGCTATGTTTGGATGCAAGACATTATAAGTCATTTTTGAAGAAAAAACTGAAATATTTCTAAGTATGGAAAGTCAACATTTTTTCCAACTTTGACTCGTTATAACTTTCAGCTCAAGCATCCATTTGTCTCCATTATTTTCCAATTGTAAATCTTGTAACCTCATCTTTCTAAAACATCAAGAATCATGTCCTAAGACCCCTTGAGCTAAGAATGCCATTGGCCAGAAGTTGGCAATTTGAAACTAAATTTTTCACCAAGTCAGAAGTTTGAAATCCTTGATTTGGCTTCTAAACACTTTGTTTCTGCGTGTTCTTGTTTTTGAACATGTTTAGTGAACTTCCATAAGTGATTAGCATAGCAAAACGTGCGTTTTGGATGAGTTTTGATCAAATTAAAAGTCACACTTTTCTTGTTTGCAACTTCACACGATTTCCCTCTAAACTTCATCATTTCAAACGCTTGGACATTTCATTTGATCCCCTATAAATAGAGTGTCATTCCCAATTCATTTCCTCAAGCTTGGATAACCAGAATAACCCTGCCAAACTTGTTCCTTAACTCAAAATTCAGCAACTTCGAAATCCATTCTCAGGCCTTTTTCAATCCAATTTTTCCATCAGTTCACCTTCCTTGATCTTCCCTGAAGCTAACCATATAATTACATTCAAGAATCGTGCCCTACATTGCTCCATAGAAGTCCAGTTTCAGAGCTCTGCAACTCAACTTCAATAGGTAGATTCCTTCTTCAATTCTTCAAAACTTTGATATCATTGTGATGCTCTCATTGCCCTGGTTCTAGTCGCAACACTTGCTCTTTACTGGAAACACATTTTGACCATGAAATTTCAAATCCCTTTTCAAAACTTTCCTTCCAAATTTCTTGAGCTACAGTTTATATAAATTTGTCGCGAGGGCATGGTTGTCTTTGTCTTGAAGATACGAAACGAATGGCATAGGTCTCATGCTCTAATTTTACAGATTGAGCAACCTGATTTTGGGACTGGCTGGAAGTTGAAGATGACCAACGTGTCATCCTTCAACCAATGAAACAACGCCATTAGGATTTTTTGAATTTCTGATCTATATTTAATTCTGTGCTTTATTCACTAATGACCATGATATGCACAGCATGTCAGATCCCTTGGATTTGATTACTAACGCGTTTTGACTCTCATCCAATGGTCCACATATTTTTGACTTTTATTTTCTTTTCTGATTTTTATATTTAATTGTTTTAAACTTCAAAAAATCATAGAAAATGCATTTTAAGTCCAAAGAATCTGAAAAAATTATGAAAAATATTTTTGATTATTATTTTTTCACAATTTAATTTTGTGTTTTGGTATTATTTTATAAATTTTCACTTTATTTGAATTGTTTTAAATGTTTAAAAATACTTTTATGCATTTTTAAAATCTGAAAATATTATGGAATGATCCAATGATATCGTGACAAATATTGGTGACCTCACTTATTTTTTATTTCTGACTTTGGTATTTTTTATCATTTTTAGTTTATTTTACTCATTTCTTTTAATTTTAAAAATAGTTTCTGACTTTAAAAAATTACCAAAAAATTTATAAAATCATTTGAACCCTTTTTTGATTTTTCTATGGACTTACTTTTTATTTCTTGATCAATTTAAACATAGTTGATATTTTCCCTTTTATTTATATTTTAAAACATTTTTTTAAAACATTTTTTGTATATATTAAATGTAATATTATTTTGTGACTATTTTCTTGCTGATCTTGGGTTAAATTTTTTATCATGAACTTTATTAACATTATTGGATCCATGGTGTTGAGTCTAAATCCACAAAAATGGCTGAATGATTTTAATAATAGTTTGGTTAAATTTAATTCAAAAGTGGTTTGTGTATTCTCACCCACCCCTCTTCATCTCATCCGCACTAAGTGTTATTGGAGTATGATCTTTATATCATGTCTCAAAAAAATGGTGCATAGATTGCTATTGAGCGGCCTCAAAATAGGTGTAACTTCTATATAAGTCCACTTACGATTGCTTAACATAGCGCTAAAATTTGTCCCGATTTGAATAAATGATCATTCGTGGCCCAAACTTATGTTAGCAAGCCCAAGTATGTTAATTTGATCTCTTTGATCCAATAACCTTTAGAATCATTGTGTGGAGGCTTTGGTTCTACCAATCCTCTAATGGATTTACAACACGTTTGGTCAACGCAAATCACTTAAACGTCATTGATCATTAAATGGTATTTATGAGGATTCCAAATGGATGATATACTTGACAAAATGCAAATGCAACTTGTTGTGTGGAGGCTTTGGTTCTATCAATCCTCTAATGAGTTCCAAATGCATGTTTCAAGATGATCATCCAACTAACCACTAATCACTAATAATTGACTTTATCCTTTATTTTATTATATGCCCCTTTTATTTGTATGCACTATTTACTTCTAGAATTTACATTTCATGCCATTTTCATCTTTGCTCATTTGAGTATCTACTTTCTTGTCATTTTTATCTTTGCTCACTTGAGCTTTACTTTTATTTTTCAAAACACCTAATAATCAACATAAAACTTAAAAATCTTTAATGATACTTGGACTATTTGGTTAATATCCTTGGCATTATGGAGCATTGGACTTTTTGGACTTAGGATTAGGAACCTTGGCCTATGATTGGAGACCTTGTGACCTTATCTATTTATTTCGTCTGGAGCTCTTGAGGGTTACCTCAAGGCGTTGGGTTGTTTGTTTGTTTTGTGTGCATGTTATTGTAATTACACTCTTTGTTTGTAATCTGGAATTCACCCGTATACAGTCGTTACTCTGCCCAATATTTGTGAAGACTTAATACACTTGAAGTTTAGTTCTTTCAAGAGGTCTAATATCATTTCTTGTTTGGTTTCAATCCAAAGAATGTAAATTCTATCTTGGCTCATAGTGTCAAGTATTGGCTTCTTGCTGGTTAGATGGTTCTTATTTCTAGATTTTACCTTATTCTTTAGGATAGTCCCTTCTTCTCCTCCCATCTTCTTTAATTTCAAAAATCTTCTCTCTCTTTTTGAAAACTCTTCTTTTTAAAAAAAAAAACTTGAACCACTTTCATAATAAACTTGGACTTAGGGCCATGCATTTTGAAAACATTTTCATAAATAAATTTCAATAAACTTAATAATACTTGGACATTTATTTGTGAGAAGACTAAAAGTCAATCAATCTAATTTCAAACCATTTTTCCACTTTGGATTTTATCTTTAAACTTTTCTATAAAAAAAGATTGAACTCTTATCAATCCTTGTAGTGATGCAAACAACTATACTTCTACAATATGTAGTGGAGAGAGATATTTTCCACATGGGTGTTTAGTGAGGCATTGTTGATTTTAAAATCCAAGCCATATCCTCCACTTTGAGATGATGCAAATTCTCCTTTCTCATGATTGTGCGTAGTAGGTATGTTTTCCACACGGAAAATGACGATGGTGTTTTATCTCATAAAATTAAACAACACATTTGTGTTTTAAAATTTTTTAAAAGAGAAACTACGTGTACCCTGATCCCCTATTGCATGAAAGGTGGTATGTAAGCACTAAAGGTTCGCAACTGTGGCGGGTGCAAAAATCATAAAAAAAATATTTCTTTTCTCACCTCCACCATCTATTTTTATACAACATTTTATAACCAAAATATACAGATTTTACAAAGAGGTTCCTACGGAGTACAATAGATGTTTAGGGTGCTAATACCTTCCCTTTGCATAACCAACCCCCTTACTTTGAATCTTTCACCCTCTTTTTGGGTTACTCGCTCTTTTCCCCTTCCATTGGAAACAATAAAGTGCGGTGGCGATTTTATTTTGATCTGTATAATTCTAGTCAATCTAATGACTTAGTCTTAAACATTTCTACCGCTACACAACCCCCCTTTGCTTGTTGAATGCATAGGCTTTATATAGAGTGTGAAAAGAGAGTGAGAAAAAAATAAGAAAATGAGGGAAATGATAGTATGTTGCATTTTTGAGTGAGTGATAGTGCAAATCACGTGCCTTTGGATAAGTGAACAATTGCTGGAGTGTGAGCTAGCAAAGGGAGTTTGTATTGGCACAAAAAATTTCATGCATTTTTATGCAACTTTTCTATTTCAAGATCACCTCTTTACCTCCTTATATCTCTCTCCACAATGCATGAAATGTGACAAACATTTAATTAAAAATGTAGAGGACACTTCATACTCCAACTTTCATGTTCAAAAATTTTCAAAATGAAGCTTGAATCAATGAGATATTTGGACATGAACACGTGATTACAAACTGTTTGACAAAATGCCTTCCCTATCTGGGATTGCTATGTGTGTGACTTGCCTTGCTGGGCAGAAAATTCAGCATGCGTGGTGCCTACTTCTCACAATTATATCTCAAAATGTAGGAAGAATTTGGAGAAACTTTATGAAGCAAAGTTGTTCCTCACATTTAGGGATTGAACTTTGATGTTGGACATTTTTCAAAATAATGAATATTTCTCATAGAAAAGTGGTAAGGAATGCGCGCCCACAACATGCTTGATGAAATGCCTTGCCTGCCTGGGCAGGCTGCGCGCGTGCCTTGCCCTGTGCTAGGCAAAAATTTAGTTTTCAGCTCAAAATCCTAATCGCCATATATTTCTATAAACTCAACCATTTGAGATGATTCTTGAATGAAAGATGAAGAGAAAACTTCAATCTACAACTTTCATGTTTCCAACTTTTTGATTTGAGTCCAAATGGTCATTCAAAAATGGACATGAAGAAGTCAATTTTTTGCATTTTTAACTAAAATTTCACTAAGTGTCAAAATCTTTCAAGCTTCATAAAATTTTTCCTTTCATTTTTTGGACTTGTGGCCACTCTTACAAAGTTTGAGAATTTTTCATCCTCTTTCTAGGCATATAAATTTTGCACATTTTCAATAAAAATTGAGAAAGTTGTAGCCAATCAAAATCAAGCATAATGTATTTAATATTTTCAAGTGACTAAAAAGCCCTTGAATGACAAAAATAAAAATAAAAACCTGAAAGCATAAAAAATAACTCAATTTAAAATAATGTTTTTGAATTTTTTCTGAATAAAAAATAAAGACTTAAAATGATTGAAAACGATAAAAAAACGGACAAAAATTTATCCGAAAAAATAAAATGAACACATTAAAATAAACTACATATCACAAAGATTAAAGAAAAAATATTCAAAAAGTCAAAATCGGAATAAAATGATAAAAAAATATCAGGCTGAACAGACGTTTACGGTTAAAAATGAGACTTCAAACTGTACCATAAAAATGAAGCGAGCATACCGTCATAATCTACGTGAAACGCATATTCATAAAATGATCGGTAAAAGGTGAAAACATGCAATATTTTTCTTGCTAATTTTCCGCACAGTGTCGAATCGCTTTTAACAGTCTGTCTATAAAATCGAAATATTTTTATTATCGACATATAAACAACTTGGAGCAATGCAAGAAAATAGTAAAGAGATAAAAATACATGAAGTGAAATGTCCGGTATTTTTCAACTACAGAATGATGTAAATGTCGATTTAAACTGACTTTTGGTCAACTTAAACACGATTAAATGATGCAAATTTGATGAAAGAATCTATTTACTAATGATTATAACCAAATGACAAAATATGATATGAAAGTGCGACTGAAAATATTAGGTGCAGAATTTAGGGTACAACAGCTGCCCCTATTTAATTATCTTTTAGCCAGATAGGCGGAAAGTAATTAAATACAAACAGACCCAAATTTTGTCCCTGATGCGATGAGATGATATCACATGTTATGAGTGAATGCATGGACTCTTATTTGACATTTTTTTTAATAATGTATGAGATGAGATAGACTCTGTCGGAATATGGAAAGACTTGAAATTGGAAACTTATGGTAGCTCAGATGAAATGATGTGGAAAAACAAACTAGGGAAACAACAAGATATTTTTGGATATCTGTCAGGGTGACAAATAGTAACCATCAATACTTGGAAAAAAGAGATAAAACCCGAGAAGGCAAGCAGCAACATCCAAGAATAGCATCGAATGAGGTGAGCAACTCTCTGGAAAAGATAATCAGAAACATTTAGAAGAACATTAGATGTGGGATGAGACCAAATCTGAAGCTACATCAGAGTCGTCCAGAAAAGACGCTGGACGGAAAAGAAACACGACATCCAATCTTGGCTTTGAATGAATGGAAAACTCAATATCTAATAATGGCTTTAGACGAGGGAAAAGATCACAACATCCAATATTGGCTTTGAATGAGTGAAAATAATGGCATTAGACGAGACAAAAAGTCACAACTTCCAATATTGGCTTTAAATGAGTGGAAAACTCAATGTCTAATAATGGCTTTAGACGAGAGAAAAGGTC
Source organism: Vicia faba (assembly GCA_948472305.1). Classification (NCBI taxonomy): domain Eukaryota; kingdom Viridiplantae; phylum Streptophyta; class Magnoliopsida; order Fabales; family Fabaceae; genus Vicia; species Vicia faba. The sequence continues at coordinate 699,252,534 of OX451737.1, forward strand.
ACAACATCCAATATTGGCTTTGGATGGGGTGAGACAAATTGTGGCATCCAATAATGGCTTTGGACAACAACAAAGATAACAACATCCAATATTGGCTTTGGACGGAAACAAAAGAGGGTGGCATCCAATATTGGATTTGGATGGCAGAAAAGATGGTGGCATCCAATATTAGCTTTGGATGGCAGAAAAGATGGTGGCATACAATATTGGCTTTGGACGGCAACAAAAGATAACAACATCCAATATTGGCTTTGGATGGAAGAAAAGGTAACAAAATCCAATATTGGCTTTGGATAGAAGAAAAAGAGACCACATATCCAAGATTAGCATTGGACGGAAGAGAGAAACAACTCATCCAAGATTAGAATTGGACAAAAGAGAGATAGCTGAACTGGCGTTTGCTTTGGTAGGTGCCAAGTAAGTTAGACTTTGATCTCAAGGTGACATGTCAACTGCAATAAGAACTCTTAGTATGCATTATGTATGAATTTTGTTATGCATGATATGTGAATGATCTATACATGTAATGTCGATGTTTATGACAATGGAGTTTGACTGTTTTGTGGAGGTAAGATTGGAAGTTTTATTCCTCAACACGGAGAACTCTTCCAAATTTGATTATAAAGAAAATGTCTTGAGACCAAATTTGTCACACTTGTAAGTTGTATTGAACTGGTGATCTTCTGAGGAAGGACATGGAGAGCTTCTTGGGGATTTATCCCAGATTAGCTGACTGTTGAGGATAAACTGATCATGGCTTCAGTCGAAAGTTACTGGTAATGAGCTGATCATGGCCTCAACTCTGAAATGACTATTGGAGATAAACTGATCATGGCTTCAGTTTTGAGATATTGTTGGAAATAAACTGATCATGGCTTCAGTTCTGAAATGATTGTTTGAAATAAATTGATCATGGCTTCAGTTCTGAAATGATTGTTGGAAATAAATGCCCCAGTATGAGTCTTGAAAATGATCTTCTGGCTAACAAATTCTGAGAAAACTCGCACTGAGCAACAAATCTTGAATTGATTCGCAAATGGACCTGGAAGATACTTGCCCCTGATAGGATCACTGACCAAGTTTCTCAGCTGTTTGAAATTCCTTGATGAGGAAAACTTGTTTGCAAGAAAAATTGCTTATTCAAACATGGTAAATTTAATGCAAAAATCATGCAAAAGTTTTGAAATCAAAATCATTTTCGAAATGATATTATTGGTGTATAGAAAATACATCACTGGTTAAAACACATTGGTTTATACTTTTAAAGTGAAATAGAAATCAAAGGTATGATACCAAAACAAATGATTCGCAAAATATCTTAGGAGTCAGTTTACGCAACCTTGCTGTAGTATGCTTTCAAAAGAAACCTTGCTTCAATTAGGTCTTTTAAGGGTTGTAACGTGGTCTGGTTCACGGTTTAATAAATAAAGGATAAAGGCTCAAAGTTTATTTGTACCCAACCCAATCTTCGTGATATTCTTCAGTCCTATGTTCAGTTAATTCAGACTATGCATTGAGGTTCCAAGAGATTTTAGAACTGCACTGATGGTAATAATGACGATGGCTCAGAAGCTAAGGAATTCTTGATAATGACAGTCACTTCTTCTTACATCATTTTTTTATTTTGAGGACTTTTGTCAACTCTGGTGGAGAATTTTGAGTATTTGAATATCTCTTCTGATTGAATTTATTATTCCCAACTTTTGCCTGAACTGTTTCATTTGAGATTACAGTCAGCGGGATGCCCCAGTTTTTTCCTGAACTATTTCATTTGGAATTACAATCAGCGGGATTTTTCTTTTGATTTTTATTTTCATTTCATTTTTCTTTTTGGAAAGATAATGACTGCCTTGCTCAATGATTACGGGGAACCATCTTCGTCATTTTTTGTTTGAGAGCATCTTCAACACTTCTTTTATGTGTGCGAAGAAAAGCTTGATCGCGACCTTTATTGAAAGGTGACTAGCATGATTTCTCATTTTAATTGAATGCGCAGCCAAATTAACTGATAACTACCCATCCCCAAGTTAAGATTGCGGGTTTTTTTGTATAGAAAGAAACTCCAACTTCTAAGCTCAAAAGGGTGAACAAGGGATTAACTTCCTTATTGCTCCGGTGTTTGGGAGTTGAAATAATTCATGTATATCCTCAGCAAAGTTTTATTTGAAATCATACCAGCAATAATTATGGGTATTTCGTTTTCATCATCGTCCCTCAAATATTTGCATAAACAAAAGCTTGATAAAGGAAGTAAACAAGAGAAATGTATTTGAAAGCAGTAAATGAAAATGATTTGAATCAAAATATTGCAATGTTCATTTCATTAAACTTAACATAGAAGTACAAACAGAATTTGAAAGCAACAATTTTAACATAAACAAGAGAAAAATGCAAACAGAAAGAAAGATGACCTAGGGACTAATCAGTAACAAGGATGAGCTGTCCTGTCTGAAACACTTGCTTTAGGAAGTGACTTAAGGGTACCCCGACTCAGTCTTCAGCCACTTTGTTTTGGCAAAGGATTGTTGATAACATTAGGACTTGCCTCTTTTAAAATAAGAATATTTGCTTTCACCAATTCTTGCACTTTGTTTTTCAATGGATAACAACTCTCTAAATCATGACCGGCAGCTCCCTGATGAAATTCATAGTGAAGGTCAGATCTGAACCCGGTTAGAGGAGGATTTTGAGGAATCAGAGGCCTAGTCATAATCAAGCCCTTCTTCACCAATGCAGGATACAATTCAGTTCATGTCATAGGGATGAGATCAAATTGAGCCCTATTCCAATTTTGATTCTGCTCAATATTCTGTTGTTGAGGAACCTGGACTGGTTAAGCATTAACCGCAAGAGTACATCCGCTACTTGTGGTTGATCAGTGTATTGAGGCCTACGGCGAGGTCCTCTTATCTCAGTCGAGATAGCATTGGCTTCTACCTCTTTCTTCTTCTGAAAGTTCCCAAGGTATTTCTTTGCACCATTAGAAGATTCGGCAGCTTTAGACACTTTACTATTCTTGATTCCTTCTTCTAATCTTTGGCCGATAGTCACCAGGTCTGTGAAGCTAGAGGACACACTACCAATCATCTTCTCCAAAAAGAAAGGGGACAAAGTATCCATGAACAAACCAGTTAACTCTTTATCTGCCAGAGGTGGTTCAACTTTAGATGCCAATTCTCTCCATCACTGAGCATATTCCTTGAAAGATTCTTTCTCATTCTGAAACATATTTTGCAGTTGGCGACGATTAGGTTCCATGTGAAGGTTGTATTTGTATTGCTTTATGAAAGCATCAACAAGATCTTGGAAGCATTGGATACGACCTTTCTCAAGTCCCATATACCATTTCAATGAAGCCCCACTCAGACTATCTTGGAAACAATGGATAAGCAGCTTGTCATTCTTTATGTAAGCAGACATCTTTCGAAAGTACATCACCAAGTGGCTTCTTCGACAAGTATGCCCCTTATATTTCTTAAACTCGGGAGTCTTGAACTTTGTAGGCATAACCAGATCAAAAACTAGGCACATATTTTCAGTAGAAATACCAAAGACATCATTACCTTCCATAGCTCAGAGTCTTTTCTCTAAATTCTGATATTGTTCTTTGAACTCTTCAAACTCACACTTCGAGGACTGGCAGCATGGTACTCAAAGAGAGGGTTCCCAAAAACAGCTTGTGTAGCAGGTTGACGAGAAGCAGTATGAACGATTAGCTGAGGTTCAGTGAAAACCGGAGCTTGAAAGACTGGTCGGGAAGAATGGCCCACCATTGGACTAATTGCAACAGGCGGAGAGTAATTATGAGGTAACCCAAACTCTGGCCATGTAGTAGATGTATGTTGGATAGGTTGAGTGTCAACAACAGCAGTTGGGATTTCAGATATCACAGTCCTTTGAGGTGGCTCTCCTCTGCAAATCAGGACATGCATCATTTGAGTAAGTTTGGCCATGCCTGACTTCAACTCGTCGATTTCCATTGTGACTTCCATGTTGTGTTCTTCTTGGTTTTCCATTCTCAATTTGACAGCAGCTCTAGTCCCGTAGTTATGTTGAGGAATTAGATTGACGGTAGACGACTAACTGGAAGAAAGAAGCAACTGAGAATAAGATCCTGAACAACCTGGATGTATGCAGAATGATGCAGATGATGCAAATGATATGCAATGTTATGCAATGCGCTGCACAGTAACAGGATCACATGGTTCAGAGTCACGAGCCTGGAGTCAAAGGTATAACCCATAAGGTATGGACTAATGGTTATCACCAACCGAACAAGGTTCTAAGAGGTTCCCATAGTCTACAACCTTCCTTCGGATATTACCAACGTCTCAATTAACTTGGTAATTAGTAATATTCTCAGGAAAAACTCGTATCAGCGTAGCATCGCGTGAAAACCATTTTCGGATTACTCTGTCATAGCTTCCACACTAAACCTAAAAGGCTAAGATGGGTTAGGTAATCTACGGTCCTCATCTTCAGCAGGCTCCCAGGTCGAAAGCAGTACGTCTTCTTGATTACTCGGTAAATGACACTATAGTCAAAAGGGCCTCCACTGAGTTGGGGATCTCATGTATCCTTTTTTGGGATTACTCCCTCTAAGTTAACATGACTATACAGCCCATCCAATCTTAAGTTTTCCCAAAGTCTGGGTAGAAGACTTATATGAAATCACCAAGCCCCTAGAAACCAGGAAAATCCAGACAAACATATATACAGCATAATGGGAAGTAATAAACAACAAGTAAAACAATATATACACACTCGTAGAAGAGAAACAAACAAATCTAGGATTTACCCACTTAGGAATGGACCAACAATAGGTTAATTTGTCCCCAGAGAAGTCGCCACTTTCTGTCGCACACGCAAATCAGAATTGAGAGAGAACGAAATTGCGACAGTAATAATAGGAAAAGAAATGTAGCGATAAATATTTGAGATTAAGCCATCAATTGAGTTATGTCAACATAATGAAGTCGCCACCGCACTTTATTGTTTCCAAAGGGAAATGGGAAAAAAGCGAACGAAACCCGCAATGAAATAAAAGATCAGAGATCGAGGTACGGAGCTCGGTTATGCAAAGGGAAGGTGTTAGCACCCTAAGCATCTACGGTACTTTGCAGGATCCACTTTGTTTGGTTTCTTTCAAAAGGAATGTTATGTAAAGGTTTACTTGCTAAAGGAAAATATTGAATTAGTATTTGTAAAAAAAAGAAAATGAAATATTTTTTATTATTTTTGTTGCTCGCCTTGGGTCGTAAGACTTAGTGCCTACGTACTCCTTCGTGCAGTGGGAAAGTCAGAGCATCATAGTTCGGCTAAAAGATACTTGTCTGTATATTGTTTTTTAAACAAGAAGACAAGTTGTCATTGTTAGGATAGAAATCTTGAATAACGCCCACAAGGTGTGAGAAAGATGGACCCTGCGTCAACAAGAGTGAGGGTTTGAGAACGCCTCTGGTACTCAATTTGAAAAATCGACACCTTTATAACCAAAGGGATAGGAGAATGTTGCTCAACTATCAATGAATCATGTATCAAATCGAAAAAGTTTTGAAGGGTAAAGGTGCTCGAGCGCACAAAAAGGTTTGAATGAGTTGAAGTGTTTTGGTTAATTTCGAAAGATGTCGAAGTATGAATAAGTGAATTGAAGTTTGTTTAAATAAAATAAGTTTTAAAAGAAAAGGCAGTCGACAAAGTCAGGGCTTATTATGAAAGTGATTGAGTTTATAAACAAAGAATATTTTGAAAAAGATGAGAATGTTTTGAAAATTAAAGAATAGGTAAAGATAAAGAGAGTGTCCTATGTACAGGAGGGTAAAAGATAAGGTAAAAGTTAGGGAAAAGAAACGTCTAACCAACAAGAACCCAACAATTGACATAATGAGCAAATGTAGAATTCCTATTCTTTGGATTGAAACCAAGCAAGCAAAGATACTAGACCTCTTGAAAGAACCAAACTTCAAGTGTATTAAGTCTTCACAAAAATTTGGCAGAGTAACGGCTATATACAGATGAATTCCAGATTACAGAAAAAGTATGTAATCACAATAACATGCATATAAAATAAATAAACAACCCAATGTCTTGAGGTAAACCTCAAGAACTCCAGACAAAATATCAATTAAGGTCACAAGGTCTCCAATATAAGCCAAAGTTTCTATTCCTATGTCCAAGAAGTCCAATACTCCATAATGCCAAGGACAGTCACCAAATAGTCCAAGTATCATTAATATTTTTTATGGTTCATGTTGATTATTAAGTATCTTCAAAAAGAAAAGAAAAGCTCAAGTGAGCAAAATAAAAATGGCATAAAAGTAAATGCTTAAGTGAGCAAAGATGAAAATAGCATGAAATGTAAATGCTAAAGTAAATAGTACATAAAGTAAAAGCATAAAAATAAAAGCATAAAGTAAAGTCAATTGTCAAGAATTAGTGGTTAGTTGGATGACCATCTTGAAACTTGAATTTTGAACTCATTAGAGGATTGGTAGAACCAAATCCTCTCAACAACAAGTCGAATTTGCTTTTTTGTCAAGTATATCATCCATTTAAAAATTCTCAAGGCAACATTTAATGATCAATGATGTTTAAGTGATCCGTATTGACCAAAATTTATGAAGATCCATTAGAGGATTGGTAGAAACAAAGCCTCCATACAATGAATCTAAATATTATTGGATCAAAGGGATCAAATTAACATACTTGGGCTTGCAAACATAGGTTTGGGCCACGATTGATCATTTACTCGAATCGGGACAAAATTTAGCGTTATGTTAAGCAATCGTAAGTGGACTTATGTAGAAGTCGCACCTGTTTTGAGGCCGGTCAGTAGAAATCTAAGTATTTCATGTTCGGATAAATGATATAGAGATCATTATCCCATAATATTTAATACAATAAGAAAGGGGAATAAGATGAAGAGGGAAGGGATTAGAGTTTCAAATATCATCAACATCATTCATCCATTTTAATGGATTTGGTTTATCAACCTATCAACACCCAAGACCCAATGATGTTGAATAATTTTTCTCAAGATATGCTCCAAGTCAGCACCACATGCTATCTCAAGAAACAAACAAGAATCATGTACAAAAGGTTTCAATTACAAGCATTAATCAAAGGTAAAACCCAAAATGCAATCTTAAGTCAAAAATAGTTTTAAAATATGAAAATGACTTGAAAAATCATGAAATTAAAACCCTAACTTCCGAAAGTCCTATAAAAGTCATAAATAAAATTCGGAGTCCTTGGATTGAGGTGGAAATTTTCTTTAGAAATGCAAACTTGGAAACTAGCCATTTTAAGCCTTAAAATAGATGGTTTTGGAAAATAATTTGTGAAAAATATGAAATCACATTGTAAAATTCCAGAAAAATGATTTTTATGGCCTCAATTAATGTGCATGATCAAGCAAAAACCCTAAAAGAGGAAATTAAGTTCACAAATTAATCAATTAGATCCAACAGCCAAATAAATTTGATGTAAAATAACCTAAATGTCAAGAAAATTAAAAGGATCAGAAAGCATATTTTTCTTTAATTTTATCTTAAAAGGAAAAAACGAAATAGAAAATTATTTACACAAACTAACAAAATTAATGTAAATAAAAGATATTATGTCCAAATGATTTTTAAAATGTAACCAAAATTTTTATAAAATTGGAAAAAAATTAGTTTCAAGTAATAAACTCCGAGAGGAGTCCAAAAATATTTTTTATGGATTTTTTACTTAATAGAAATAGGAAAATAAAATTCAAGATTTAAAAAAATATTAAAACCCTAATTATTTACATGATTTTATTTAATCAAGAAACATGATAAATAAAATGAAATAAAAATAAAAATATGAAAATATATTGAAAAAAAAGTCTAAAATAATTATTTCATAATTTTTGAAGTGAAGGAAATATTAAAATAAAATTTGAGAAACAAAAGAAGAATTAATATTCAAAGGCTATTACACCTGTTTTTGCCAAAATGCCCTATAAAAGGATATGGAACCATGTTCAATTAAAATAAGATACCTCATCGTCCCTACCAAAGACATGCTTGTTCATGTTTTTCAGTTTTGAAACCTCATTCTCAATCACCATAACTCACTTATTTCTTGATGAAATCCAAAACTTCCAACACCAAAGTTTAAGATTGAAATTAGTAGAACATGTTTGGATAAAAAAGTTTATGAAATGATGCCTTGATGAGTGAGAAAATCGCGCGTGAAGAATTCTACATGAACACTTTTTGGATTTGCACATTACATCAAACAATTTTATGATTCACTTTTCTCCTTCAATTCTCTACCAAATTAAACGATCCAAGAATGAAAACTGATTAGAAAAATGCAAGGATTATGAATATGCTCTTAGATTTTGCAAAAAAAATCATGAATTTAAACAACACGTAAAGTTGCAGTAAGAGAGAGAAAAATGGATCATATACCTTATAATGAATTTGATGATGTTGGAGCTCAAATAAAGAGCTAGTAATAGACAGAAGCTTGCTTGAATGATGCAAATATGATAAAATAGAGAGAGATGTGAAGAAATTTTGAAAAATGGAGAAAGTGAGGTTTGGTAACAATGGAGAAAGCTTGAAATTCAAAGAGAGGGAGAGAGAGAGGAGAATGCTTGTTTTTCGTGAGAATGAGAGAGAAGAGCTTGCTTGCTTCTGATTTATAATCTTCCAACCCTCTTTGCTTGTGGAATGCATAGACTTTATATAGAGTGTGGAAAGAGAGTGAGGAAAAATAAGAAAATGAGGGAAATGAGAGTATGTTGCATTTTTGAGTGAGTAAGAGTGAAAATCACGTGCCTTTGGATAAGTGAACAAGGGCTGTAGTGTGAGCTAGCAAAGGGAGTTTGTATTGGCTCAAAAAATTTCATGCATTTTCATGCAACTTTTCTATTTCAAGATCACCTCTTTAACTCCATATGTCTCTCTCCACAATGCCTGAAATGTGACAAACTTTGAATAAAAAATGTAGAGGTTACTTCATACTCCAACTTTCATGTTCAAGATTTTTCAAAATGAAGCTTGAATCAATGAGATATTTGGCCATGAACACGTGCTTACAAACTGTTTGACAAAATGCCTTTCCTGTCAGGGCTTTCTGCGCGCGTGACTTGCCTTGCTGGGCAGAAAATTCAGCATGCGTGGTGCCTACTTCTCACAGTTATATCTCAAAATGTAGGAAGAATTTGGAGAAACTTTCTAAAGCAAAGTTGTTCCTCACATTTAGGGCTTGAACTTTAAAGTTGGACATTTTTCAAAATAATGAATATTTATCATAGAAAAGTGGTGATGAATGCACACCCACAACATGTTTGATGAAATGCCTTGCCTGCCTGGGCTTGCTGCGCGCGTGCCTTGCGCTGTGCTGAGTAAAAATTCAGTTTTCAGCTCAAAATCCTAATCACCATATATTTCTTTACAACTTTCAATCTACAACTTTCATGTTGCAAACTTTTTGATTGAAGTCCAAATGGTCATTAAAAAATGGACACGAAGTGTCAAAATCTTTCAAGTTTCATAACTTTTTTCCTTTCATTTCTTGGACTTGTGCCCACTCCTACAAAGTTGGAGAATTTTTCATCCTCTTTCTAGGCATATAAATTTTGCACATTTTCAATAAAAATTGAGAAAGTTGTAGCCAATCAAAATCAAGCATAATGTATTTAATATTTTCATATGACTAAAAAGCCCTTGAATGACAAAAATAAAAATAAAAACCTGAAAGTATAAAAAATAACTCTATTTAAAATATTTTTTTTGAATTTTTTCTGAATAAAAAATAAAGACTTAAAATGACTGAAAACGATAAAAAAACGGACAAAAATTTATCCGAAAAAATAAAATTAAGACATTAAAATAAACTACATGTCACAAAGATTAAATAAAAAATATTCAAAAATTCAAATGATAATAAAATATCAGGCTGAATAGACGTTTACGGATAAAAACGAGACTTCAAACTGTACCATAAAAATGAAGCGAGCATACCGTCATAATCTACGTGAAATGCAGATTCATAAAATGATCGGTAAAAGATGAAAACTTGAAATATTTTTCTCACTAATTTTCCGCACAGTGTCGAATCGCTTTTAACAGTTTGTCTATAAAACTGAAATATTTTTATTATCGACATATAAACAACTTGGAGCAATGCAAGAAAATAGTAAAGAGATAAAAATACATGAAGTGAAATGTCGGGTTTTTTCAACTACAGAATGATGGAAATTTTGATTTAAATAGACTTTTGGTCAACTTAAACACGATTAAATGATGCAAATGTGATGAACGAAGCTATTTACTAATAATTGTAACCAAATGACAAAATATGATATGAAAGTGCGACTGGATAATTAGTGGAGAAATTTAGGGTACAATAGAACGGTATCCCAAAGGATTTTGTTTTTGGTCCAAAACATGCACAACACATTGAAAACCCTGAACCGAGAAATATTTTCATTTGAGACAAAATTTAAAAAAATCATAACCAAATCACCGTTTATCCAATTGAGCTCATCTTCAGACACGATTTTGTTCTCGACGTTGGCTACATTTTAGTTTCATATTTCAACTTCGAAAGTCACGCCGAGGAACCTGTGAATATGACCTTAAGGTATCAGACTCTGATGAAATGAAAATTTGCACATATTCTTGTGTTTATTGGAGGCTCATTCATTCAAAAAGGCACACACTATATATTCCTATTCACTCTAATTTTCAAAAAGGACACTCGTAATTGATCAATTCTAAAAAACACTCAAAAACTTTCTCTCATCTTGCTCAAGGATCAAAGAGCAACTTTCTCTCATTTTCATCAAGAACACCAACAACTTTTTCAAGATCCAATAGTCAAAGAAGCTCAATTCTTCTCCGGTCTCAAATCCGATTGTTGCTATCTCTATACCTAAGCTTCCTTTTCAATTCTACGATAAGCTTTTCTTGATTTAAGCACTTTTCAAATAAGTGATTCTTAAATAAGCACTTTTATGGATCAATAAATTGAACTTTGATCTAATTTGAATTGTGGAAGTGATTTCAATTATGAAAATGTGAATTTATCTTGAATCATGATGTGGAAATCTAAAATTAGATGATTAAATAAGTGCTTATTCAATTAATTGATTTTCATGAAAGTGCTTATTTGAGAAAACAAAATGTTGAAGTTGTTTCAAGCTTAATTGATTATTCTTGATTGATTATGTGTGGTATAATTTGGATCTCTAATTGTGCAAAGATCATGAGTTGAATTTCTGAGATTGTGTGTTTGACAAAATGCTTGAGCCATTGTGCCTTGATCTTACTGCGTGATTCAATTGATTTTCGGTTACGTACAAATTTCCTTGTGCTATGGTCATAGAATAATTGATGTGAATTTGGTTTTTTATCCGATAAAAATACGTTGAAACTCATGAAATCAGATCATGAATTGACATCTTGATCGTGCTAAGATTGGGGAATTTGTCGTATAATTTTTGTTGTTTTGGTTTCTGTTGCGTGCCGTGGATATTCTATGATTTTAATGCTTTCCAACGATTCGAACCATGCGCGAAACGGACACTCGATGCAAAAGTTGTGTTGCTTCAAAGTTTCAATTGAACAAGACTGCTGTTGAGTCGATGCATAGCCTTTTTGAGTCGATGCAAACAGTATGGACCATACACGAGAAGTGTTGCATCGACCCTCCAGTCAATGCAAACTGAGAAAAATCCTGGGCATGAGTCGACGCATAGCTTGTTGTGGTCGATGCAAACATTTTGTTCACCTGCGGGAAGTTTTGCGTCGACCTAGCGGTTGATGCAAACTGAGAAATTTTTAGGCATGCATCGACTCATTCTCTGTTGTGGTTGATGCATCTTTTCTAAATTGTTGTTTTTTTGCTTCTTTGTCTTTGCTTTGGCTATTGTATGCTCCAAATTTCTTCATACTCTTTTATAATTTAATTTTCCTTGTTATTTTTAACATGTGTGTTGATTGTGCAAGGTAAATTTGGATGGTTTCCGATCATGTAATTATTACTCGATTATTTGATCAGAAAACTTGTTTGGACTTTTGATTTGTGGTTCAATTTTGCATTTGACATGCATGCCATTGTATTGTGCCCCGTATCTTGTATAGTTGTATTTTGCGCAGGTTCTCGGGAATACAGATGTTTCGTTACACATTTCGTTCTTGGTTTACCTAATTGTATTGTGTGCAGGCACTTTGTGATACGGATGTGTCCGCTACACATTCTGATCTTGCTTATTGATGCTTCGACGAATATTTTCACTGAATTCCTTTGTTGATGCTAGCTTGCTCGATGTTTTCCGGGTTTCTTATTTTTTTTCTTGGTTGATACAGATTGTTATCTGTTTGGTCTTTCTCTCATACCTTTTTACCGCATTGGTTATCAAATTCTTTATTTCTTTCTAGATATCACGAGAAGTAGGAAGCAGGAAATAAAGAGCGTGCACTCGAAGTATCTGTTTAAAGTCCTGTAGCAGGCACCGCTTTCTGTATGCTATGTGTGCTTGTTTAAAATCCTACCTTCGGAGTAGGTATTCCGCATGTGTGTTTACATTTGTGCCCGCATTATATTATAGATAATAATTCCTCAAAAGTAGGCATGCGGGGAGGGTCCGCAATCAACCCCCACACATTCTAGTTTGTGTCATCTTTAGCTATCGTTGTACGTCAATGCTTCAGAGTTGTGCAGGTCATGGTTATCGAGTCGTCAAATGGAAAAGGGATCTGTAATCAATTCCCCATATTTTGTCTTGAGCTCGCGTTTGTCAACATTGATGCTCCATGTTATATTCTTCAATCCTCTCTCTGCTTGTTTGCCTCAGTTGATATGATCCCTTGGCTAAAGCATCTATACCTGATTTTATACCTACCTTGATCGTCTATATCATGGTTAGGCATTTTACTTGAGTTAGCATGTACTGCTCACGACATAATTGTTGTGCCCTCTTGAGCTTGTTGGCTTGCTTGTTTGATTTCGTCTTTGTTTACATGTTTTGAGATGATATACCCTCGGCATGTTTCCTTAGGAGCTCTCCTTTCAACTATAGATGATGGTTCGAGATAGACATAGTTTTAGGTGATAGACCCTTGATATTCTCCTTTAGGAATTCTTGATTCATCTATATATGATGATTTGAGATAGACATTAGGATTATTATCCATGCATGTCAACATAGGTTAGAGTTTCCCCTTCAAATCTCAACTTTAGGGTCAATCATTTGTGTGATAACATTAGGGATAGATTTTGGTTAGTCTCCCAGATGTTTTCTTTTCTTTTGCATCCTTTTTATAATAAAACAAAAAACCTTTCTTTTCTTTTTCTTTACAAATCATAAAACACTTAAAGCTTTCAAATCCTTTCTCAAGGTAAAAAAGACAAACCAACACCTTTCTTTTTGCCAATCGGCAGTTATTTTCTAATAACATGTTAGTTCCCTTCCGCTACAAGTCGTAAGTATCCAAAGGTCGAGCCGCGGTGGATTGATTCAAACCTAATATTGTTCAATTAAAAAACACAAAAAAAAACTGAAACATGTGAGCCGAACTACGGCTGCTCTGATTCCTTAAGAGGGATACGTAGGCATTGGGGTACGGCCCGAACAAGCACAACTTTATTTTCCCTACATTATTCTCTTTTCTTTTGCATGCATTCCCTATTTTAATTTTATTTTAGCCCTTAAGCCTAGATATAGATTTGAAGCACACCCATAAGATAGACAACAAGAGTGGATACCGTAGAGTACTACGGGCGTGTGGGGTGCTAATACCTTCCCCTCGCGTAATAGACTCCCTTACCCAATCTCTCGGTTGCAAGACCGTGATTTCACCCCTTCAGATTTTCTCGATGTCTACCTTTCCCTTCCTATTGTGATAAAAGACATTCAATGGAGACTTCATTGATTTCATTATCATATGATTACTCAGCCAATTGTTTCATTATGTATTTTCTCCGAGGATGTAATAGCGTAGATTTACTTTCCCGCAGATTTCTATACTTATGCATCTCTCCCAAAGCCATGTAATAGCGTAGGAACTTTACAATCCACACTTTAATTTTCAATACATATTTAATTGCTAGTAAAATAGGGTTTGTATGGCAAGACTAAAAGAAAATCTAGAAAACCCTAATTCAAGACTAAATAACTGAAACTAATACACTTTTCACACTTCACCTCTAGGATAAACTCTCTTGTTGCCTTATGAATATTGGTCATGTCCCTCGAAAGTGGGGATACTTTTGCAAAATACCCTCGATATACAATATCATCATGGTCCCTTTCAAATAAAGATCTAATCCCTCGATGATCCTTCAAGTTGCCTACAATATGATCTAGTCCCTTCGATGACCCCACAAGCAAAATGATAATAGTCCCTTCGATACAATTGCTAAAGTATTCTTACATGTTGCCTTATATGACCATACGATGACCCTACACATGTCCCTTCACACCCAATAGATAGGATTATCTACCAACTAATGATATGGAGAATACTATCTCCAAAGCAGAAGGAAAATAATAAGAAAGATCATACTTAGTGGGTAGGACTCTAGAATGCTTGCTCACAAACAAAACATTTTCCATATTACACTTTCAAACAAGATATTTTCAAAAAAAAACTTTGTATACATTCTTGAGGACTGACACAATGATTATTACAAAGTTAGCCTTACATTGGCATTTCAAAATCTTTTCAAACAAATAACACACACACAAAGCAAGTTTTAAAAGTGAGCTAAGCAATTAAGAGCCTATAGATAACTACAGATATAAAGGGTTCTAACACCTTCCCTTTACATAATTTACCCCCCGAACTAAAAATCTACCAAATGTCTTTCCAGTTCTTTTCACCTTTCCTAAATATTGGATAAGCAAAAGTCTGTGGCGACTCTTGCTAACCGTAATGTTTGCAATAAAACCAAAAAAGTCAGTTCTCCCACCATATTACAGTATTGGCGACTCTGGTAGGGAGGTAATCTAAAAGAGGGGTTACCTTAAGAGTTATATCACTTTACTTGCTTTTATTGTATGTTTTATTTGATTTACTTTCAGGGTCCATGCTTGGGTATTATTGCTTGTTTGAAAGATCCTACACCCGGATCTAGTGATTCCTTAGGTAAGTAGCATTATATCATAAATACTATACGATGTATACCTATATGGTTAACATGATAGCTAAAGTTATTGTGACACTTTGGTTTATACTAATGTTCCTTGAGTCAATCAAGGATAACATTAGGCTTTTGCATGGTGTCGTTAACACTAACTTGCTTTTAGAACCTTAATTGACCCATCCTAGCCATTAGAATGTAGTGAGATAGCCAACTTTGGTGCATTCCAAAGTTGGTTGGTACTTGAGGCTATGCTCACTGCGATTCAACTTTCGGGATGTTTTGGTGGAAAGTCGGTTGCCGTGCTAAAATAAAGCATACGAGAAAGATCTGTGACATGAGATTCTTAGAACCCGGTTACTATTTTAGGATAGGTTGAGCCAACTTAACTTCAGTGGGGAATGGTATTTACCTATGGACTTCATGCAAGCCTTTAAATCTAAGGCTCTTGTATGACTCATTTGTGTTTACTACTTATTTAACATGAACATAACATCATATCATCATAACATAACATTTTCACTAACCATTTCAAGGACCTAGGGATTTATATTTTTCCTTGTTACAGGTTATGGCCTCCGCTCGCAGAAATACTATCTGAATCAACTTTGTTAGGGTGCCTTCCAAGCTTTAGGAGTTTGTCTCAAAGGTTCCTGAAAACTCTCAATTTACCAAGAGGCATGGTTATCTACTTAGTTTGGTCACCTCAGGGTTTTAAGAAGATATGATAAGTGTTATGTTCTAGTTCTTTGATCCTAAGCATCACTATCTTACCTTACCAGATTATCAGTTGGTACCCATAATATAAGAGTTTTCTAAGCTACTTGGAGTACCTATTATTGATCAGATACCCTTCACCGGTTTAAAGAAAGTTCTAAAACCTGAAGTTATTGCAACAACCTTACATCTGAAGCGGTCAGAAATTGTATCCAATTAGGAAACAAGAAGTGGACTTAACGGTATTCTTGTTAAATTTCTAATTGAGAAGGTTCAGTTGTTTCTAGATGCTGTGATTTTTCATGCTTTTGAGGAAATCTTGGCTCTGTTGATCTATGGTTTGGTACTATTCCCTAATCCATACAAACTTATAGATTTGAACGTCATCAAAATATTTCTTACTCATAATACTGTGCCTACTTTTCTTGGAGATAATTTACACTCTCTTCACACTCGTAAGATGAGAGAGCGAGGGAATATCATGTGTTGCATACCTTTACTACCCAAGTGCTTTATTTCGCACCTTCCCCGGTGAGTGATGAAGAATGAACAAGGTTTGAAGTGGTCTCGAAGGATGATGTCACACTCTCGTTCAGATATCTATTGGTGTTCTCGATCTCGGAAGGACATCACTATTATTGACTGTTGTGCGAAATTCTCTAATGTGCCACTCCTTGGCATAAGGGGAATTATTAGTTACAACCCTTATCTATATCTGTGTCAATTCAGTTATGCTCGAAGAAACGGTCCTAATGATATGCTTATCCAGGGTATTGTATTCGATTACGAGAATGATCCTCAAGGTTACCATCAAAAGTTTATACATGCTTGGGGCATGGTGAATGACATTGATAGCAAGACTTTGGGACAGAAAAACTCCATCCCATTGGATGCCTACCTCAGATGGGTGCGATATCGTGCTCAAAATCTTATAATGCCATATCCTGCTGTCCTACCAGTAATTATGGAGCATGTTGTGGAAGGGGATATTCCTCATACCATTTTTCATCCAGATATACCTACTGACCTTCAAGAGCTACACAAGTCTTGGATTCAAATGGAAGAAGAAAGGGACACCTTTAAGACTCAGTTCTATGCTAGTGAGAAGAAAATGTTGGAGATGACAAAACGACTTCACGGAGAGCATAGCCTTAATGCATATGTCAACACAAAGAGGAAGCGTCCATGGGAGACTTGAGTCTTAGGTCTTAGGAGTTCATAATTTGTTTCTATGTAACCCTTTTTGTTTTCATTGTAAGCCTAAAAGGCAATTATAATTTTAACTTACTAATAAGAGTCTTTGTTTCTATTCCCTTTGATTAACAGATTTAAATCCCACGAGGTCCTTGAAAACATTGCATATGCGTCTACATGCCATACATATCATTGCATAACATGTTTCCAAGATAGGTTTCTCATCTTCTTGTTGTTTATTTTAGCAAAAATGGCTCTCGAACAGTCAGTCAAAGATCTCCAGACTCATAATGCTCAGTTCCAAGAGATGTTCCTAAACATATCCAAGGGGTAAGAAGAACTGAAGGCGCTCATCTCCAACATGAAGAAGAAGAAGAAGACAGAAACCAACCGACATCCTTAACATGGGGAGAAAGTTTAGAGGTCTAGTAAAGCAAGCTCAAGATCTTGATATCCCATTGGACAAAGATGACGAACAGGGTGCGGATGGTAAGAGTGTTAAAACTGGAAAAAAACAATCATGGTTTTGACAAATGTTGTGATGAAGAGGAAAAAAAGGATTATTTGGATGAACAATATCCCCTACTGGCGAGAAGTATAAGCTATTAGAAGAGCGTCTGAAAGATATGGAGATCCAGAAGGTGCTTGGCTTGAACTTTGAAGAATTGGGTTTAGTCTCAGGAGTCGTCATTCCTCCTAAGTTCAAAACTCCTAACTTTGCTAAGTATGATGGTGTTTCTTGTCCGAAGCTGCATTTGAGATCATATGTTCGAAAAATTCAACCACACACTGCTGACAAGAAATTGTGGTTGCATTTCTTTCAAGAGAGTCTGTCTGGAACACAATTGGAATGATATTATCAACTCGAAGGTACCAATATCCATACCTGGAAAGATTTGACTGCAGCTTTCTATAGACAGTATAGTATAATTCTGATTTGGCACCCGCATGCAACTACAGACTGTGTCTATGGGTTCTGAGGAAGGCTTTAAATATTACGCATATAAATGGAGAGATCTTGCAGGTAGAGTTCAACCTCCTTTGGATGATATGGAATTGGTTGACATGTTCATGAGTACGCTAATAGGTCCTTTTTATAATCACCTACTTGGAATTTCTTTACCCGGTTTCATTTAACTGATATTGATAGGGGAACATGTAGAGAATGGAATAAGAAGTGGTAAAATTCAGGTGGCTACATCTTCGAATACTGCAAAGAATTCATACAATGCTAAGAAATAATCCAATGTTGTGTACGACCATAAGGGTCATAGTAAAGGTGACTGCCACCAATCTGTGGAGGCAATTATGATTTCCAATTCTACACCACCGCAACATCTACAACAAGGCAATCAGTATAGGCAGGATGCACCCAAGAGATAGTTCACCAAAATCAACATGTTGTTGTCTCAAGCATTGCAACACATGGTGAAGATGGAGTTGATTACATTAAAAGAACCTCCTCAGAACCCCAATACTTCCACTCCCCATTACAATCCCAATGAAAGGTGTGCCTATCATTCTAATAGTCCCGGACATGACTCTAATGGTTGTTAGGCTCTGAAAAATAAGATTCAAGATATGATGGACTCTAAGGAGATTGGATTTGATCCTCCTGAGACTCCTAATGTGATAAGTGCACCTATGCCTAATCATAACAAAGGAGTTAATGTTATTGCTGATGTTTCTTATGTTTTTTTTGTGAGTGACTTAACTACTCCTCTGATGATTGTTAAGAAGAAGTTGTTGCAAGCCGGTTTATTTATAGATTGTGTTGAAAATTAGTACTATTGTGCATCCCAATCCAATGGTTATGTACTACTGAAATAAGGTATTCAACATTTGATGGATGATCGTGTAATTCTATTTGAGAAGACTCCTTCTGTGGAGATATTATGTAAAAATATGTCTCAAGGCCTGAAGCTTAAAGATGTGTCTGTGATTATAATTTATGGTACTCCTGTAAGGATCACTTCTAAGGTTCCTGTGAAGATTACTATCGATCCTAGTGTTTCTCCTCTAATCATTACCACACCTGGGACAATTCCATATTCCTATGACAAGGTTATCCCTTGTAATTATGAAGTTGAAGTCTACTACCATGGAGTCAAGAAAGAACCATTGGTTGTCAAAAATGAAAATACTGAAGTTACTGATCCCAATTATTGACAACATTGTTGGGACTAGTAAGGTTACCAGAAGTTGAAGAGTTTTCTCTCCAGAGATCTCTCCAAAGGTTGTTACTACACCAATTCATATCACTACTACTGAATTAACTACTGAGACTCGAGGCAAAGAAAAGATGACTGAGCTTGCCCAGACTGAGGCACTGAAAGAGGTTACTGTTGAAGATACCTCCAAGCAAGAGATGTAGAAGGTACTAAAAATTATTCGAAAGAGTGACTATAAGATTGTTGAACAGTTGGGGCAGACCCTCTCCAAAATATATATGCTATCTTTGTTGTTGTGCTCTGAAGCCCATTCTGAGGCTTTGGTAAAGTTTATGAAATTTTCTCATGTAGTGCAGGAAATCTCTGTTGATCAGTTCGAAAATTGTGTTGCTATCCTGGCAACTAATAATGGGCTAGGCTTTTCTGAAGCTGATTTAACTCCCATAGGAAGGAACCATAATATGGCCATGCATGTCTCTATTGAGTGTAGGGGAACTACCTTATCTCATGTGTTGATGGACACAGGTTCCTAACTGAATGTATTGTATAAAGTTGTTTTAGACAAACTTTACTATGAAAGGGTTGTGCTATAAACCAATGACGTTGTGGTGAGAGATTTTGATGGTTTAAAGAGAATGGTGCATGGAGAGTTTGATCTTCCAATCAAAGTGGGTTCTTAAGTCTTCGAATCTACTTTCTATGTGATGGAAATTCATCCAGCCTATTCTTGTTTGCTTGGACGTCCTTGGACTCATGGGGCAGACGTTGTCACTTCTACTTTACAATAAAAGTTGAAGTATCTCGTGAAAGGAAAAATCATTATAGTTTCTAGCAAATAAGAATACATGGTGAGCCATTTGAACTCCTTCAAGTATGTTGAGATGGATGGTGAATTCCTCGAGACTCCTTGCCAGACCTTTGAAGTTATTCCTCAAACAACCATTGTTGCTAAAGCTTCTCCTATTATTCCTAAGGTTACCGGGATTCCACCAAGAATGGATTCTCTAAAAGATGCTAAGGTTGTGGTAGAAGAAGGTGGTAGCACTATTTAGGATCAGCTTCCCAATATTTCTTACAAGTCCGACAAATTTGGCTAGGGCTTTACCTTAGAGGCTCAGAGGGTTATTTGTCGTGCTCGTGCTAATTTTGGGAGACCATCATTCCGCATCAACAACAATGGAATTCACAAAAATCAAGTCAACACTGTGGAAGACACTGATAGTGATTGTGACATAGATAGTTGGATTTTCCCTACTACCGGCAGTGGGCTCAACAATTGGAAGCTGAAGACTTTATACCAATCTCCTTTAGTCAGGAGTAAATGTTATTTTCTTTTTTCTTTCTTTCAAGTTTTTGGATATGTAATTTGAACAATAACTTTAAGCCTTGTGGCTTACACAGGGCACAACGGTCCATTTGTTAGGGCTGTCATTTTTCATCCACATATTTTCATTTAATAAATCATTGGACGTTTGCATTCAGATTTTGTGCTCTTTGTCTTTATTTTATTTAATTCTTTAAAAATAGATATGTGTTCTTACACATAACCACATAAAAAATTGCAGATCCACATCCATCTCAGGTCCAATTGATAACAATTCTGCTATGGTCGATTATGACTTCAAAAATCCGATCTACCAAGTCGAGGACGAATGTGAGGAAGATTGGGAAGTGCCTAGAGATCTTGCTAGAATATTAGAGTAGGAAGAAAGATCCATAAAACCGGATGAAGAGCCAGTCGAGGTTGTGAACTTGGGTACTGAAGAGGACAAGAAAGAAATCAATATAGGTGCCAACCTAGAAGACAGTGTCGAAAAGAGGTTAATTTGGATGTTCCATGACTATGTTGAGATCTTTGCATGGTCTAATGAAGACATGCCAAGGCTTGATACTGACATTGTGGTTCACCGTCTACCGATGAAGGAAGGTTGTCCTCCTATAAAGTAGAAGGTTCGTCGTATGCATCTCGAGATGTCTGAAAAGATCAAAGTTGAGGTCATGAAGAAGTCCAATGAAGGTTTCTTAGCTGTTAGGTCCTATCCTCAGTGTGTTGCAAATATGGTGTCGATACCTAAGAAGGAGGGTAAGGTGCGTATGTGTATAGGCTACAGGGATTTGAATAGGGCAAGCCCCAAAGATGACTTTCCGCTTCTGCATATTGATGTTCTGGTTGACAACACTGCTCAGCACAATGTATTTTCCTTCGTGGATGCTTTCTTTAGTTATAATAAAATCAAGATGGCAAATGAAGACATGGAGAAGAATAATTTTGTCACACAGTGGGGCACTTTCTATTACAAAGTTATGCCTTTTGGTTTGAAGAACGTCGATGCAACATATCAGCGTGCTATGATAGATTTGTTCCATGATATGATCCATCATGAGATAGAGGTTTACGTTGATGACATGATAGCTAGGTCTCATACTAAAGAAGAACATATCGACCACCTGCACAAGATGTTTGAGATATTGAAGAAGTACAAGTTGAGGTTGAATCCAAACAAGTTCACCTTTGGGGTAAGATCCGGTAAACTCCTAGGTTTCGTCGTCAGTGGTAAAGGTATTGAAGTTAATCCTACCAAGGTGAAAGTCATTCAAGAAATGCCAACTCCCCATACTGAGAAGGGGTTCAGAGGTTTATTAGGATGATTGAACTACATTGCCAAATTTATTTCCCATTTGACCGCTACTTGTGAGCCAATCTTTAAGTTACTGAAAAAATATCAAGTAGTGAAGTGGAACGATAATTTTTAGATAGCCTTTGATTAAATTAAGGAGTATCTCTAGGAACCTCCAACTCTTATGCCACCGGTTGAAGGAAGACCTCTGATCATGTACTTGACAATATTAGAGAACTTAATGGGGTGTGTATTGGGGCAACATGACGAGTCTGGTCAAAAAGAGCATGCAATATACAACCTTAGCAAAAAAATTACTGGCTGTGAAACAAGATACTCACTGCTCAAGGAAACTTGATGCGTTCTGGTATGGGCTGCTCGCTGACTAAGACAATATATGTTGACTCGTACTACTTTGTTGATCTCTAAGATGGATCTAAGAAAATACATATTCGAGAAACCCGCTCTCTCTCGAAGAATAGAAAGATGGCAACTGGTCTTGATAGAATACGACATTTAATACTCTACTTAGAAGGCAATTGAAGGAAGTGTACTGGCAGATCATTTGGTTCATCAAGCTGTAGATGACTATTAGTCTATGAATTTTGAGTTCCCATATGAGAATATCATGCTAGTTACTAATTATGAAGAACCTGGACCATATGAAGGACCTGAACCGGGATCCCGATGGACTTTGGTTTTTGATGGATCTTCTAATGCGCTTGGTAATGGAATTGGTGCTATTATTGTCTCTCCCAAGGGTTACCATACGCCCTTCACCGCCGGATTGTGTTTTGACTGTACCAACAATATGGATAAGTACGAAGCATGCATTATGGGTATCAAAATTTCCATTGATATGAAAACTAAATTCTTGAATGTATATGGAGACTCAGTCCTAATGATCAATTGGAAGATGAAGCATCCAAATCTCATTCCTTATCGAGAGCAAGTGTTGACATTAATTCCATACTTCGAAGAAATCACTTTTTAACATATTCTACGAGAAGAGAATTAATTGGCAGACGCACTAGCTTCCATGTAATCTATGTTCAAAGTCAGATGGGATACTGAAGCTCCTCAAATCACTATTAAGAGACTAGACGTACTACCGCATTGCTACGAAGTTGATACCGATGGAGTAGAAGAAAAGTCGTGGTATCCTTGAAACTCAAGAGTATCCTGAAGGGGCATCTATCATTGATAATAAATTTCTAAGGAGGTTCTCTTCTAAGTTCTTTGTGAGTAACGAAATCTTGTACAAGCACAACCACAATTCGACTTTGCTTTGATGTGTAGACAAGAAGGAAGCTGAGAAAAATATGGAAGATATGCACAAAGGTGTCTTTGGTACTCACTCCAATGGACATACAATATCTAAGAAGATTTTAAGAGCATGTTATTATTGGTCTACCATGGAAACCGATTTCCATCATCATTCTAGAACTTGCCACAAATGCCAGATTTATGCTGACAGAGTACATGTGCCTCTGGTTCCTTTGAATGTCTTTGTTGCTCCTTGGCCGTTTGCAATGTGGGGCATTGATATGATTGTAGATATTAAGCCTACTGCTTCCAATGGGCATTATTTCATGCTTGTCGTTGTTGATTACTTCACTAAGTGGGTAGAGGCAGCCTTTTTTGCTTCCGTTTCCAAGAATGTTATGGCTCGGTTCATTAAGTATAACATTATATGTCGGTATGGTCCCTGAAAGGATCATCACGGACAATGGTACCAATATTAACAATACTATGATCATGGAACTCTACACGCAATTCAAGATTAATCATCACAATTATTCTCGATACCGACCAAAGATGAATGGCGCAATGGAAGCCTCCAACAAGAATATCAAGAAGATCTTGCAGAAGCTGACAATGACATACAAATATTTGCATGAGATGCTGCCATTTTCTCTTCATGGTTACCACACTTCAGTATGTACATCGACTAGAGCAACCCCATTCTCTCTAGTCTACGATATGAAGGTTGTCTTACTTTTTGAAGTCCAGGTTCCTTCCCTAAGGATTATGAAAGACGCAGGTTTAGATGAAGAAGAATGGATTCATTCTCTGCTTGACCAGATGAATTTGATCGATACAAAAAGGCTTACGGCGGTTTGTCATGGTCAGATGTATTAGCAATGCATGATCAAGGCCTTTAACAAGAAAGTCAAACATCAGGTGTACCATGCTGGTGATTTAGTAATAAAGCGCATCATCCTAGCACAAGATGATCCCAGGGGAAAAAGGAATCCCACATTCGAAGGGCCATTTGTGATCAAAAAGACATTTTCTAGCAGTGCTATGATAGTTACGACCATGGGTAGTGAATATTTTTGCAACCTATTAACGCGAACATGGTCAAAAACTACTACGCATAAAAGAGACCCACTAGGTTGACAGGCCTAGGAAAAAATAAGGGCATCCCGGCGAACCAAATGGTTTTGGGCAAAAATTGTACATTCGGAAAGTTGAAAACCTGAAAAGGCAGCTTGGGCAAAAAAGGATATCCCGATGAACTGAAAACTCTAAAGGGCGGTCCAGGAAAAAGTTAGGGATTAAAGCGTATGACTATGTCCCATTGGATCACCCATCTACTTACAACCAATTTTATTACTAACATCAAGTTCAAACGATACAGATCAATTCAATCATCTTCTTCCTATAACAAGTGATGAGATGCTTGAAGACATAGGGGCAATAGTAAAGTTGAAACTCGATGGGATCGTTTCCACATAGTTGTTTTTCTTTGTACCCCTTTTTCAATTTTTAAGATGATTTCCTCTTACTAGGATTTATGTCTTCTTGTATAAAATTACCTGCTTATAGGAAAACTTTCAGAATCAATGGAATTAAAAATATTTCAAAATTCATTTTTTTTACTTTGTCTTCTTTATATGCAAAAACGTCCAATGATTATGTTGAATGAACATATGCATTTGAATATGATTACTGTTTACAAAACATATGCATGAAAACAGGATTAGCATTTACTAAAGCCCATGGGAATTTTGATTTTGTTCAAGTTATCAACAAATCCCCACAGAGCAATCTCCATGGAACTATCTCTATAGAGCTATTTTCACAAGCTCATCCCCAACAGAGATGAATTCCCCAACAAATCTAATATGCCCTCAAACTGAAATTGGGGCATCTTCTAGCAGTTCACCTCCATATTCCTGATGGATAGCTTGACATGATCAACTTCCCCAATAGGTCCCTAGCAGATAAGGAAGTTTGATCATTTCCCCACCATACGATGGAAACTTCCTCAGCACAGCATATGGAATTCCAATCCCAATCAGATATTATTTCCTCAACACAGTCTACAAGATTTAATTCCCCAACGAAGTTTATTTCTAAAAAATTCCCCGATAAAATTCACTTCTCCAGCCAGATGTCATTCAACGTTTTTTTCCCCAAAAAGAGCTAATACCCGTATTTGAAACCTTGTCAGATAGCACATCAATGGAATATCCATCTCTTTTATCCCCAGTAAGGGTACATAATAATCAAATCCTTCAATAAAAAAGAACGACAAATGGCCGACTCTTATTGAATGCTTCTATCCCTAAGCAAAAGTCAAACATCCCCAGTGGAGTGTCCTCAAACAGAAAGCGGGAATCCCCAGTAAAGTCATTCTTAACAAAAATTTAAGAATTACTTTCTTCATCCCAAACAACAGACAATGATTTATTTTCCCCAGCTAGACGTTGTTACAAGAAGCTACCGATACGCTCCAACAACATATTGCATCCATACATCATTTATAAAATATCATAACATATGCTTACAAAACACATATATTATTCTCATCTAATTTGAGAGCATCACTACAAATTACATTTCACGCATCATGACATTGCATAAAACTAACTTTGTATTTTCAGGTTAGTTCCTGAACATATTGATATTGTCAATAATTTATCATCTTTTAAATACAATCAGACAATGATTCATTCTGATAAACACACCTTTCAAATACAATCAGTTGAAGATTCACTCTAGATTCTCTTATACATACCGTTCAGATACGATCAAGATATAGATTCATTCTGATACTCATTCCAGTACATCTTCTAGATACACTTCAAATATGATCTATATATAGATTCATTCTGATACTCAATCCAGTACATCTTCTAGATACAATTCAAATACGATTGAGATATAGATTCATTCTGATACTCATTCCAATAAATCTTCTAGATACATTGAAATATGATCGAGATATAGATTCATTCTAATACTCATTCCAATAAATCATTTAGATACAATCGGGCAAAGATTCATTCTGATCCACTTCTAGATATAGTCAGGTGTAGACTCATTCTAGTAAATTTTTCAAATACAGTCGGGCAAAGACTGATTCTGATCCACTTATGGATACAGTCGGGCGTAGACTTATTCTAACATAATTTTTCAGATACAATCGGGCGAAGAATCATTCTTACCCACTCTTGGATATAGTTGACGTAGAGTCATTCCGATACATTTTTCAGATACAATCAAGCGAAGACTCATTTTGGTCCACTTCTGGATACAGTCGAGCGTAGACTCATTACAATAGATTTTTCAGATACAGTCGGGCGAAGAATCATTCTGATCCATTTCTAAATACAGTCGGGCTAGACTCATTCTAGTACATTTTTCAGATATAGTCAGGCGAAGACTCATTCTGATCCACTTCTCGATACAGTCGGGCGTAGACTCATTCCAATACATTTTTCAGATACAGTCGGGCGAAGACTTACTCTGATACAATTCTAGATACAGTCGAGTGTAGATTAATTCTAGTACATTTCACATATAGAGTCGAGCAAAGACTCATTCTGATCTACTTCTTGATACGGTAAGGTGTACACTCATTCCAATACATTGTTCAGATACAGTCGGGTGAAGACTCATTCTGATCCATTCTAGATACATAATGGCGCAGACTCACTCTAGTACATTCTTCAGATACAGTCGGGTAAAGACTCATTCTGATCAACTTTTGGATACAATCGAGCGTAGACTCATTCCAATACATTGTTCAGATACAGTCAGGCGAAGACTCATTCTGATCCACTTCTAGATACAATTGGGCGTAGACTCATTCTAGTACATTTTTTAGATACAATCGGGCAAAAAATCATTTTGATCCACTTCTGGATATAGTCGGGCCTAGACTCATTCCAACCCAATTTTTCAGATATAGTTGGACGAAGACTCATTCTAATCCACTTCACGATACAATCAGGAATAGGATCATTCCAACATAATTTTTTAGATACAATCGGGTGAAGACTCATTCTGATCCACTTCTAGATACAGTCGGGTGTAGACTCATTCCAATACATTTTTCAGATACAGTCGTGCGAAGACTCATTCTGATCCACATTAGATATAGTCGGGCGTAGGCTCATTCTAATACTTTTTCAGATACGGTCAGGCATAAACTCGTTCTGATACTCCTGTATACAATTATCCAAGAACACATTTACTTTGGAGGGAATCTATAAGCCCATCTCCGACGGAATCCCGTCACCTTTCCCAAATGGCATCTTTAAGCCCATTCTCGATACAATCAACCCGTAACGTTACTTCGTGCATCTGCGAGTGCAAATTTCAAGGCACTTATAAGTATTGAACCCTCTTCCACCTTCAGATCACAAATAACTCCTCAGGTTTATGAAGATTGAACAGGGGCAGTTGTTTTACCCCAAAACTTTCTCTCCCATTCTTAAGACAAAATGGTTCAAGATACCTCCTCATGCTCGTGAAGGTCTCAAACACTCAAGACTTATCAAGGATTGATCAGATGGACTCTCCTCCTAAGAAACCAACCTACAATTACAGTTTTTCTTTCTTAAAAGGAAATTTAGTTTCTAATGCCTCAAGTGGATTTCATGGTTTCTCATATTCTTCAAAGAGTCCTCATGTCAGGTTTCAGGCCTTACATCACAAGTTTGCTCAGTCAATTAGCCAGATGATTGAAAATCAGTTATATTGAACAAAAAGTCAACTTTGATCAATCTACAGTCAAACTTTAAGATTTTTGGTCAATGTCAACATTTTGAAGTCACATTCATCATTTGATCAAGGGTTAATCATGATTCATCAAGAAAGTCAAGATATGTTCAAAATTTAAAAAGTTGCCAAATTAGGGTTTTTGACCATTTCTTTAGGAGAAGTCAACTGAACTTTGACCCAGCACAACATTCACATACTTCATTAGAAATTCCTTAAACCAAGCTCATCTTGAAGGAAATTTTATTCTCTACAACTTTGTCTCTCTAAGCCTAAGTCTAAGAATGCTTCATTTAAGAGGTTTTGAATTCGTGACCTAATCCTCAATCCCAGGTCTAAAAATGATTCAAAACCGTGTGTAACCAAGAAGGGAAGAAAATCTCTATTTTTGGAAGGTTTTGAATCACATTTGATACACTTGATTTCCTGGGATTTTGTATGATGTTTGTTGACCTAATCCTTGGCCTATAAATACACAACACATTTAGACCTCAAAGGATACACATGTTGCTCAAGAAACAAGGGTTTGAGGTTGAAAATTTGCAAGAGAAAGAGTAAATTTGAATTCCATTTTCAACCATCCTCAAGACTAGATAACTACTCAAATCAATCCCTGATGTATTATAGAGTAAGTTCCAATCATTCTTGATGATCAAATGTTTCTAAAACATGCATTCAAAACATCACCGGTCATGCATATATTTTGAAATTCATATTTTAATGTTTACGATGCTTTGTTTCAACCTAACAGTTGCAATGTATTCTAGAGGTAAAATAGCACATGTTTTATCCATTACATGAGACCCATGATGCCATAATACCCAGTTAGCATTATTGCACTGTGTTATTTTATTATGATCGTATCTCACTGTACAGGTTGAATTAGCCAAAAAGGAGATCACCATCGAACTCGCAACGATTCAATTAGGTGAACTGTAACCTTTTCTCTTGATTTTTCCGTTTTCACAGGTTTTGAAAATTTGATCGCCTGAGAAGAAGACCAGAGTTAGGGCTCCGACGTCTCTCCGACCCAGTGGTTATTTAACCTAGGTGTGGAACATACTCATTGGTTGATTTAAATTTCCATGTGCCACCATAACGCGTGTTTTCTGATTTTTATTTTAATTTGATTTCTTGATCTTGATTTATAATATATGGAATGTATGTTGATTAACTGGCGTGTAACAACTGATGGAAGAGTGGTAAGTGTAATGTGTGTTAACCATAGAGGCAAGGGTTCAATCCCTCTTTTTGTCAAATAATTTTGCTTTTTTCAGGATAATGCAGGTTAATACCAAATTGGTTGCTTCTTATTCTCAATCACAAACGCTCATCTGGCCAAGTGGATGCAACATCTACCTATAACCTCATGGGGTGGGTTCGATTCCCACCCAATGCATTTTGTTTTTCTTATTTTCCAAACCTTATTCTTCATTCCACTTAATTAATTCTTTTCTAATTAAACCAATTAATCATAAAACCAAAAATTAGGATTAGGATTAATTGGTTACTTAGGGTTTTAATTAGTTAATTAGGTTTTGATATCTTTTTTTATTATAAATTAATTAGACTTTAGGCTTTTTATTAATTAAAATTAATTAGAATTACGATTTTAATTATTATTTTTAACACCTGAATTAATTTCCAAATATACCAAAAACATTAACATTTAGATCTTAGGTCTTTAAAATATTTTTCTAACACTTTTATTCATCTTTTTCCAGCTAAGTGTATAGGATCGCACTATCAATATAATATTGTAGATTTTTTTTCTCGCATTTTTTTCCTATTATGTATCTGCTCCGAGGATTTTAGCGTAGATTTACTTTCCCGCAAATTTCTATACTTATGTGTCATCTCCCAAAGCCGTGTAATAGCGTAGGAACTTTACATTCCACACTTTAATTTTCTGTACATATTTAATTACTAGTAAAATAGGGTTTGTATGGAAAGACTAAAAGAAAATCTAGAAAACCCTAATTCAAGACTAAATAACTGAAACTAATACACTTTACACACTTTCACCTCTAGGGTAACCTCTCTTGTTGCCTTACGAAACATTGGTCATGTCCCTCTAAAATTGGGATTCTTTAGCAAAAGACCTTTGATTCAACAATATCTTCATGGTCCCTTTCGAATAAAGATCATAGTCCCTCAATGACCTTTCTAGTTTCCTACAAAATGATCTAGTTCCTCGATGACCCTACGATCAAAATGATAATAGTCCCATCGATACAATTGCTAAAGTATCCTTACATGTTTCCTTCTATGAACATACGATGACCATATGAATCTCCCTTCACATCAAATAGGTAGGATTACCTACCAACTAATGGTATGGATAATACTATCTCCAAAGGAGAAGGAAAGTAATAAGAAAGACCATACTTAGTGGGTAGGACTCTTGAGTGCTTGCTCACAAACAAAAAAATTTCCACACTACAGTTTCAAACAAGATATTTTCAAAAAAATACTTTGTAAACATTCTTGAGGACCGACACAAGGATTATTATAAAGTTAGCCTTACATTGGAATTTCAAAATATTTTCAAACAAATCACACACTCAAAGCAAGTTTTAAAAGTAAGCTAAGAAATTAAGACTCGTAGATAACTACAGATGAAGAGTGTGCTAACACCTTCCCTTTTCATGACTTACCCCTCGAACTCAAAATCTATAAAAGGTCTTTCCTGTTCTTTTCACCTTTCCTAATTTTTGGATAAAATAAAAGTCAGTGGTGACTCTTGATAACCAGAACATTTGCGATATAACCAAAAAAGTTAGTTCTTTAACGGTATAACAGTCTTTCGTCTTGGCATCATTGTGGACATTTTCTTCGACAGAGGGATCCTTGGGATTCGGCTGAGGAGAAGGAGTCTTCTCCACTTCTTCATGATAAACTAGGCAGCCATCCTGTATCACCTTTAAGAAATCCATCTCTGATATGGCCAAGCTAAGATGAAGACATAACACCTGATCTTTTGCTTGCTCAAAGGCCTCATCACTAGCAGAAAGAACGTCCACCTAGGAATTCTTCAGAGCTTCCTTCAATTTAGTAGTAGTCATCTTCAATTCAACATTAACGACCTTCTCTGCCTTCAACCGCTCGTCAAGCTGGGTAAGAATGGCTTTATTCTCAGACTCCAGAGTCACTCAGCGCTCTTTCTCTTTCGCCAAAGCCTTCTGCGCATAGGACAACTTTTTGGAATGAGCCTTTTGGGTTTCCCTCAACAAGTTATCTCCTTCTTCAGCTTTGTCCCCATCTCCTTGATCGGGACTTTACTTATGTATCCAATGATTCGGACTGCAAGTGCACAGTCTTATCGTGTAGTTTTAAAAGATATTGAACCACAGAGACTGATGAATCAATCTACCGTCTTCTATTGTTACTTCGTAAATCTAAAGCTAATGAATATTTGATTGGGTTGTAGGGAAAACTAAATACTAAATTAAATTGGATTTTTAATAATCAATTAGCGTAATTACCAGTATGCAATAGTCGTACCTAGGGAACTAGCGACCCGTTGGGCGTCTTTATATTTTCAAAACAACTTTTAGTAAAACTTATTTAGTTTAAAAACCCTCGTCTCACACTATTGGTTTTGTTGATCTAGGCTATGCAGTTAAGTCCTAACGTACGCTTCCGCCATCCCGCAGGAGTTAAAAACACTTTTTGAAAACTAAATAAAATCTTAATTAACTTTAAAGTGCTTCCGCTGTATTTTAAGCCAATGCCTAATTACTACTGTCCAGTTAAAAGATCTCAAACTTCCACTTTGTTGACCCTAACCTCTATTTGTTTTTTACTTCCGTAACAAAACAATTTAATGATTAAAAATAGTAACTTAGGCCAGAAAATAAAGTTTTGTAGTAAAAATAATCCCAACTAAGTTACTCGTTCCCTTGGTTGAGTGACTTCACATACCGGTATAGGGATTCAAGCCTAACATAATATTAAACCAAATCACATAATAATTTAAGAGACAAACCAAAATAAACATAATTATATTGATTAAAAAGAAATAAAAATTCGTAAACATAAACCTGGTAATAACTCTGAAGACAGAAGCACTCCTGCACAAATTGTAGGCTTTGCTTCGATCAGAGAATATATTTAACCGTACAAAGAAAATAATACTTGTAAAGGAATATAGAAATAACTAGGAAATAAAATAATGCTGAAAAGAATATTCGCTCAAAGTAAATATAAAATCTCCAAAGTTTCTTGCACAAAAAGCAGAACCCTTTCTACTGTGGTCTAAGGCTCTATTTATAAGTCTTGTGTGATCAGTTGTTCTCGAGAATGTAGGAACAGTTTATTTCCTCCTTTGAGAAATAATAGAGCCATTAATCTGTCACGTTCCTTGGTAATTTGACTGAGTGGGTGAGAAAATGTAGTTAGTCACTGGATCAACATTTGAATGTGTTTTTGTCCGTTGGATGAGAAGAAAGTGGGGTAAGTGGCTTGTGACGTTCGTCACATTCAAGTGACGATAGTCACTTGGTCTTTCTTGGCGCGTGACGTTCGGCATGCCTCCTTGACGGTCGTCAAGGTCTTCTTCATGGTGGGCCACGTGCTCACATGTATAATGGGCTTGAGCTCATTTCTCCTCCTTTGGCCTTTTTGTTAGTTTTGCACCTCTTTTTTCTTCATTTCTTCCAAAGTGTTCAACTTAATGCATATCTGCAAAAATAGAAAAATACTTGCATAATTCCTATAAAACAATTTAATTTAAACTAAAGTATGAGAAATATTTGGTGTATATCAAGCCAGAAATATCACATATTTGTGTGTCATCAAACTCCCCCATACTTAAACTTTGCTTGTCCTCAAGCAAAGGCTAAGTACGATGTTTTTCTAAACATGGTCAGATGCATGGTGGTGACTCGGATCAACTAATATATAGCTGCGTTGTGTTTTTGTCAGAAAATCGACGGCTTGATTCATGCTCCATTACTACGTCAATGACACTAGACAGTCCCATTTTACGTAACCAGTTACAGGTCCTATCATAGCCTACCTCAGGTATTTGTCTTGTTTTGACCTTTTCATTCTAGCGCAATCACATTAAGCCATTTATCTTTACACGCACATAGCAGAACAATCGGTTAGTGGTTATGATCCTTTTAAACTTTAGAGGTTTCTGGCACAGTAATGTGGCAACCTTTTTCAATTCAACGATTTGATGCGGGGGATCAGACCATAATCTGCCCTATCGAGTTCAGTACCAGATGCTCCTGAACCATCCATCAAATGAATTTTCATGTTACTTATAAGGTTTACATCCTTTGGATTAGGTGATCGGGTAAGGATCGTCCAATTTAATTGGTGTGTTTCCTTGCAATATTTTGCTGAAATATTATATCATCCACTTATATTCATCGACTTCCTGCGTAGTTTGTGTTTAAGATGGTGTTGACTGCTAATATAAACTACTCAGGGTTACTATAAAGACTAAACTCAGGGTGTTGGAATAACAGGTACTTGAACTGGTCTATCATACTCTGGGGTTGTAGAGTGTCTAGACGGTAGAAATTTCACTTAATCTTGCCTCAATTCCTGATGATTAGAGATTTTGCAGTCTATGTACTTGTCGAGTGAGTCAAATTTTTTTTTTTATAGGGCTCAAAAAGAAAGGGGAGTCTAGAAGAACACAAATTGCTTTAATAGATAACTTGATAAAAAAAATTTAAAATTTTTTTATTGGAATAAAGATAATGGAAGGGAAATTACAAAGAAAAATAAAAATTACTAGGAAAAGGGAAATACTTCCTCCCCCATACTTGAATCATACATTATCCTCAATGTATTGATAGAAGAGGGAAAGGGGAAATGGAAACTGGATAATCATTATTCCTCC
Organism: Vicia faba; assembly: GCA_948472305.1. NCBI lineage: Eukaryota > Viridiplantae > Streptophyta > Magnoliopsida > Fabales > Fabaceae > Vicia > Vicia faba. Next base: position 699,286,235 of record OX451737.1, read on the forward strand.
TCTTGTCTTTGGTATCGTCCACGTGACCTCACTCTTCGACGTGCTTGCCCACCGTGTTTGGAAGATTCGCCTCCATCTCTCTGAGATATGATGTTATGCAAGTCGTCAACACGAAGTGTTAAGGCTCGCATATCTTCCGTCATTCATGTGGTGAATTCCAGCATACTTTGATCATGCCTGCGAGTGTAGTCGTATTGGTCTCTCTACATTTGTTGCATGAGAGTCATCATCTCGATTTGGCGCGTCTCGAGGCTCTGGTAGCATTGAGTGGATAACTGGTTTTGCTACATTATTGAGGCATAGATTGCATCGATGGTGGCGGGATTGTTGGCTTGTTGTGGTTGGGGATCTTGCTGCTCTAATTCTTCTTCGATTTCGTTAGCGGAAGCGTTGTTAGCCTCACCTTGATTTCCTTGCACATTTTCTCCAGGTTCTGGGGCGTTCAGGTTGTAAAGCTAGTTAGCCGGATTACCCAAGTAAGTACGATTGTGATTTGGCATGATCACGCTACGAACTCTTGCATTCTTAACTATTAGATAGTACCCTCCAGCTTCTCACACTTTGATCAGGCGGCCAGCTCTACAGTTATCAATATCCATATAAACTGCTGGCAGCGGAGGTAGGAGTTGAATCCTTTCCCCCCAGTTCAGGTGAACTGCGATGGTGGTGACGATGCCTCCGATACAAAATGGTGTAGTCCCGTCTCTTGTAACGAGGTTTTGAATGTGGGCCATCATTAAAGTAACGAGATTAAGACAGAGGTTTTGTGAAAAGGTACAGTGAAGAGCATACAATTCTTTAATGTTGACCTTGTTGTGTTTTGCCCTTCCAAATACTGTGTTTTCCATAACACGGTGTAAGAAGCGAATGTTCAGGTTGTGGATGTGAGAGGCGTACCGTGCTTCAGGATTGACATTTGGTTCACCGATTATTCTCTCCCATAGTGTGTATGCACTTCCATTCCAATCCAATTCTGGGGGAATGCGATATTGCACATTATTCCCACAGGGGAAATGAAATATGTCACTCAAAATTTCATGGTTGAGTGTGTACTCGAGGTTGAACATCCAAAATTGAGTGGCTCCCGTTAGGTGTGCGTCGGCATCATCGCGAGTGTGATAGGCGTAGGAACTCAAGAATTCCAACGTGAGAGCTTCGTAAGTTGGTGTGTTCATCGTGCTAATAAAGCTCAGGCCAGCTTTATCCAGCAAGCTTTGCATATGGGTTTGCAACCCCAATTCTTGCAAGCAGTTGTTGTCGACGAACCGCGTGGATGTTAGCCCTCGGCGATGGAATTTTATGTACCTTTCCTTTTGAAGTTCACCCGCTTCTCCTTGTCGGAGCACGAGATGTCGCATGTCGGGTTCGTGTTGGTTTGGTGGATTCCTTTGGGCGGCCATGATTTTTGAACTTTGATAAACAAAATGTATTTGTGGTAAAGAGATGGAAAGTGGGTGGTAGTGATGAAACTAAGGATGGAAGAGAGGTTTATATAGATGATTTTATTGAGTAAGAAATTTAATGAGGTTTATGGGAGAAATTTGAAATTGAGAGGTTATGGAAGTTATGGATGAATGTAGTAAATGGGGTGGTGGGGTTTTAAAACAAAATTTTGTGCATCAATGTTGTTCAACTGTCACGGGAACTGAAAGCGTGGGAGACAAGCCCTGCCGCTCGTCACGCTCTCTCTGACGCTCGTCAGAGTCAAAGAGACAATCCCTGACGTTCGTCACATGAATCCTGACGTCTGTCAGGGTCAAGTGATGCGTGCATGTCTTTCTTTGACCTCTTTGACCGCGTGCTGTGTAGCATGGTCCCATTAAATTAATTAATTCATTAATTTTGAGAAGTATTTTTGCAAGGGGTATAGTAGCACATAGTAGAATTGGAAGAATGATATGATAAATAAATAAATAAGAAACAAATAAGAATAATAACATAAATTTCATAGTATGAAATAAAAATAAATAAATATTGTGAATGAAAATAAATAAATACTTTGAAATAAAAAGATGGATATGAAAATAAATAATAAAAATTTTAGAACCGAAAAGTAACAAATTATTCGAAAATATGAGTATAAAACCAAAATGAGTTTTTAGAATAATAATGAAAAAAAGAATAATAATGAAAAACCCCCTCATACTAAGAACAAACAGTGTCCTCACTGGGGCGACACGGAAACAAAAAACTATCAAACACTAGGGCCTCCTGGAGGTGGTGCAGTAGCGTGCAGATGCTGATAAATGTGATCAAACTGCTCCGTGACGACATCCATGAAATGAAAGAAGGCACGCCGAAGTGTGATGACATTATCTTTAACAGTGGCGAGCTCTCCTCGGAGTGTGGTAACATCTGTCTGCAGTGTCGTGATCGCATGTGCATGATCAACCATAGGGACGTCAACAACTGTGGTAACAAGGGGTAGTGTAGGGTAATCCTATGGTGTATAATCATGGTAACCGATGGGTGTGGACGGGTCGCTATCCTCCCTCTCAGGGTCGCGTTCGTCTGTCTTTTCTAGGTTATATAGCCAATTTTTCTTAGTATAGACACTTGTGTTCTCAAGGCTAGGAAATTTGAAGTAATAGACAGGGCATTATGGATAATCAGCTGAAAGTGAGGTGGGTTGAGGTTACCAATCAAAGATATGTTAAAACAAAAGGGGATGTCCATGGTATAGTATCTGGCATACGGTGTAGGGCGTGACAGAGATGACAGTAGGGATAAGGCCTCGGCTATCATAGTGACTAGCCCGCCGACACAGATGGGGCCATGGGTACACTGAGCTATATCTGACATGTTGGCGATCATAAATGATGCACCAATGATTGGTCTGGACTGAAAAGCACAGCAAATGATAAATAACTCATCCCTAGAAACTGAGAGTTTATTTGTAGGTTTTCCAAAAAAGGTGAAAGCTAATATGTGATGGAAATACCTAATCGCATGGTTATGGATCTCAGTAGCATCAAGGTGGTCAGGGTCCTCAAGATATTGGCCCTCTATGTCCCTCCAAAAGTTGTTAAGTTCAAAATTAAGGTAGTCATCCGCTTGTGTTTCCATGTAGGCATCCAAAGAACTAGGGAATCCTAGCAGTTCAGCTAGACTACGAACTGTAAACTGGTGTGTGAAACCAAACAATCTAAAGGACATATGTCCCCTACTACGCCCTATGCCTTGTGTGGGTTTATAGATGAGTGAGATTAAGAACTCTAAGGTGAGGAGTTGGTGTGTAGGGTGTTTATGGGCTAGGAACCCTTCCCATCCTATCTGGTTGAACAAGAAGTATACACTCTCCGTGATTCCTAAAGCTGTCAACATGGGATCATGCACATACGTAGTCATACTCATCTAGCGCTGAGCCATAATCTCATATCGCCTCTGTTGGGCCTCTGTGGCGAAAATGATAGTATCCATGAGTTTTAGCTTGTAGGTTCCTGTGAGTCGGTACTAAAATTTGTAAAAGAAAAATGCAAATAAGTAAAATATGTAGCGGGGGAAAGAAAGAAAAAGGAAAAAAAATCGGAAAGTAAAAATCAAAATGCAGAAATAAAAATAAAATATAAAGAGATTTGAAAGAAAGTAAATAATAAAAACTTGTGGGTTGCCTCCCACACAGCGCTTGTTTAATGTCGTTAGCTTGACAATGTTGTTAGACGTGAATTAGTTTCCTAATTCGGGTGGCAGCTCTAATAGCGTTAAGCTCGCGGTGTAATCCTTATTTTCAACGCTGTAATAATGTTTTAGACGTTGGCCATTTACTAAGAACGGGTTCATGGATTTTCCTTTAATCTCTATGGCACCACTGGGGAAAACTTTGGTCACTTCAAATGGTCCAGACCATCATGAACGGAGTTTCCCAGGAAAAAGTTTTAGACGAGAGTTGAGTAGGAGAACTACATCTCCTTCGTTGAATTCCTTCCTTGAGATTCGTTTGTCATGCCATTTTTTCGTCCTTTCTTTGTAGATCCTCGCATTTTCATATGCGTCTAATCTTAGTTCTTCTAATTCAATTATGTCTAGGATCCTTTTCTCTCCTGCCACAGTGTAGCTTAGGTTTAAAGTTTTAATTGCCCAGTAAGCTTTGTGTTCAATTTCCACTGGCAGGTGGCATGATTTTCCATAGATGAGTTTAAAGGGTGTTGTACCTATTGGCGTCTTGAACGCCGTCCTGTAGGCCCATAACGTGTTAGGTAACTTAGCCGACCAATCCTTTCTTGATGTGGTAACAATTTTTTCCAATATTTGTTTTATTTCTCGATTTGAGACTTCCACATGTCCGCTTGTCTGGGGGTGGTATGGTGTTGCTACGCGGTGTTTCACCCCATATTTGGTTAGGAGTTTATCGAAGATTCTTGATATGAAGTGGGAGCCACCGTCGCTTATAACTTGTTTGGGTACACCAAACCTTGGGAATATAATTGTTTTGAAGAGTTTAATCACGACTCTAGTATCGTTTGTTGGAGAAGCTATTGCTTCAATCCATTTTGAAATGTAATCTACAGCCACGAGTATATATTTGTTGCCGAATGAGGATGGGAATGGTCCCATGAAGTCTATTCCCCATACATCAAATACTTCGACTTGTAGAATGCCAGTCTGAGGCATCTCATCGCGTCTGGATATATTTCTGGTGCGTTGGCATCGGTCGCAGTTTAGGATGGCTATGTGCACATTTTCCACAAATTTGGCCAGTAGAAGCCAGACTGCAAAATTTTGGCACATGTATTTGATGTGTTTGCATGTCCACCGTAAGGGGCATCATGACAATGAGAAATAATGCTTTCGATCTCGTTTTCTGGGACGCATCTTCGGAAAATACCTTCGGCACTTCTCTTGAATAGTAAAGGTTCATCCCAAAAGTAATGTTTCAAATCGTGAAAGAATTTTTTCTTCTGTTGATAAGTCATATCAGGGGGTAGGATTTTGGTAGCCAAGTAATTTGCTATGTCCATATACCATGGTATGGTTTGATTAGTTCGGACAGAGACCACGGTTTCATTTATATCATTATTTATTTCGTCTTGGATTTCTTGTGAATCACGACTAACAACTTGTGTTTCAAGTCCTAAAGGTAGTTGATTTGGATTTGATTCAGGTGGTTCTTTGCTGGCATCTCCTAAGTCCATCTGAGCTAACAGACGTTCATACGGGAAGTCATCGTTAATGGGTACTTCTTCTGGTGTCAGCTGTTCCATTCGGGATAAATGGTCGGCTACTACGTTCTCGATACCTTTTTTGTCTTTAATTTCTAAATCAAACTCTTGTAGAAGCAGAATCCATCTCAAAAGTCTCGACTTTGAATCTTGCTTGGTTAAGAGATATCTAATAGATGCGTGGTCTGTATAGATGATTATTTTTGCGCCTACTAGGTAGGAGAGAAATTTGTCTAGTGCAAAGACTATGGCTAAAAGTTCTTTTTCCGTTGTTGCATAATTCATCTGTGCAGGGTCCAAGGTTCTACTAGCATAGTATATCGCATAAAGCTTCTTATCTCTTTGTTGTCCCAGGACTGCACCTACGGCGTAATCACTTGCGTCACACATGATTTCAAATGGAAGTCTCCAATCAGGTGGTTGCATGATTGGTGCGGATACAAGAGCTGTTTTTAGTTGGTTAAATTCTTTTAGGCATTTGTCATCAAAATCAAATTCAACGTCTTTCATAAGGAGGGTGGTTAGAGGTTTTGATATTTGCGAGAAATCTTTTATGAATCGTCGGTAGAAACCGGCATGTCCTAAGAAACTGCGTATTTATCTAAGTGTTTTAGGGGGTTGCAAGTTTTCTATGACTTCGATCTTAGCTTTCTCGACTTCAATCCCCTTTTCAGACACAACGTGTCCTAGTATAATTCCTTGTTTGACCATAAAGTGACACTTTTCCCAATTCAGAACGAGGTTAACTTTTACGCATCTCTCCAAAACTTTCTCCAAATTTATCAGACAATCTTCAAAACTCTCTCCACATACAGAGAAGTCGTCCATAAAGACCTCCATGATGTTGTCTATGAAATCAGCAAAGATTGCCATCATACACCTCTGAAATGTGGCGGGAGAATTGCATAATCCAAACGGCATTCGTCGATAGGCGAAAGTTCCATAAGGACTTGTGAATGTTGTTTTCTCTTGGTCATCGGGGTGAATAGGAATTTGAAAGAATCCTGAGTAACCGTCTAGATAACAGTAGTGAGAGTGCTTAGCTAATCGTTCAAGCATTTGATCAATGAACGGTAGAGGGAAATGGCCCTTGCGAGTGGCCTTATTTAGCTTCCTATAGTCAATACACATTCTAGCTCCGCTTATAGTTCGTTCCGCTACAGCTTCGCCTGCTTTGTTTGTTGTTACTGTTATACCACCTTTCTTTGGTACACAGTGGACTGGGCTTACCCATTGACTATCAGAGATTGGGTATATGATCCTGCGTTCAGAAGTTTTTTAACTTCATCTTTAACTACGGTGCTCCATATTGGGTTAATTCTTTGTTGATGTTCTCTAGAAGATTTGCAGTCATTTTCCAGCATAATACGATGCATGCAAATGGAAGGACTTATTCCTTTGAGATCTGTAATGTTGTATCCTAGGGAGGATGGATATTTTCTTAAGACTTGTAATAATTTGTCTATTTCATGTTGTCCTAAGTCCGCGTTGACTATTACAGGTCGTTTTAACTCGGTGTCAAGGAATTCATATTTGAGGGTCTTAGGTAATGGCTTAAGATCCAATGCTGGTTTTCTTGGACAAGGCATGTGATCTGGTGTCAGAGCTAAGCATTCACTCAAATTGTCATCTCGGTATTCAGGACACCATTCGTTATCTTCGAATATAAGAGGTGTCAGAATCTTCATGGTTTCGGAACAAGGTATTGGTTCCTCTTCAATTTCTCTTACGCATTCGTCCACGATGTCCACCAGATAACATGTGTCATCTATGGCAGGTACTTGTAAGAATTGTGTCAGAATAAATTTGACTTTCTCTTCACCTACTTCAAAGGTTAGTTTGCCCTTTTTTACATCTACGATAGCTCCAGCGGTAGCTAGGAATGGTCTTCCTAAGATGATAGGTGTACTTTTGTCTTCTCTGATGTCCATGATTATGAAATCTGTAGGGATGTAGAATTGACCTATCCGAACAGGAACATTTTCTAAGATTCCTACTGGGTATTTGACGGAGAGATCCGCTAATTGAACGGACATCTTTGTTGGTCTTAGTTCACCCATTTCCAGTTTGTTGCATATGGATAAAGGCATAACGCTAATACTAGCTCCTAAATCGCATAGGGCTTTGTCTATGACAAACTTACCTATATGGCATGGTATAGAGAAGCTTCCAGGGTCTTTCAGCTTATGAGGCATCTTGTTTTGGATAATTATCCTACATTCTACTGTAAGCATTACTGTTTCGTTATCTTCTAGTTTTTTCTTGTTGGATAAGATTTCCTTGAGGAATTTGGCATAGGAGGGCATTTGAGTTATATCTTCTGTGAAAGGAATTGTTATATTAAGTTGTTTCAGAAGTTCTACGAATTTTTTAAATTGCCCTACATTCTTAGGTTTGGCTAATCTACCAGGAAATGGGATCTGGGGTTTATAAGGCGGTGGAGGCACATAAGGTTTTTCTTTTTCTTTTTCTTTAGCCTCTCCTCCTTTATCTTTGACGTCTTCCTCTGGTTTCTCTGGTTGATTATCCTTCTCAGTTGATGTTTCAGCCCTTTGATACATACTTTGATTTGACAGTCTTGGGTTGGGCGGTCCATCTAACTCGGTTCCACTCCTTAATATGATGGTATGAGCATGCCCCTTCGAGTTAGGTTGCGGTTGACCGGGAAATGTATCAGCCGGTGCAGCTGTAGGTGCTTGTTGTTGAGCCACTTGAGAGATTTGGGTTTCTAACATTTTATTGTGGGTGGCCAGAGCATCTATTTTGTTTGCTAATTGTTTTATCTGCTCATTAGTGTGTATGTTCTAATTTTGGACGTCTTTGTTTGTTTGTGCTTGGGTAGCTATGAAGTTCTCCATCATCAGTTCTAAGTTTGATTTTCTAGGTGCACTAGGAGCATTTGCAGGAGCTTTCTGATATCCAGGTGGCACGGCAGGTGCTTGGTTTGGAGCATACAACGCATTGGGGTTTTTATATGAGAGATTTGGGTGATTTTTCCATCCAGGGTTGTACGTGTTTGAGTAAGGGTTTCCTTGAGCATAATTCACTTGGTCAGCTGGAGTTCCTGCCAAGATCTTACATTCAGTAACTAGATGTCCAGGTATTCCGCATATTTCTCAATTGGGAGTTATAGCAGCCACGGTGGCTGGAGGTATTACGATCAAATTATCTATCTTTAGGGTGAGGGCATCTACCTTAGCATGGACACTGTCTAGATCGCTTATCTCATACATGCCTACTTTTTTCGGTGCTTTCTCTGTAGTACCTTTGTCTGCGTGTCCTCTTTCACTTCCCCACTGATAGTGGTTTTGGGCCATACTTTCTATTAGAGCATAGGCGGCGATGTAGGATTTGTCCATAAGTGCACCACCTGCGGCAGCGTCTATTGTTAATCTTGTATTGTAAAGGAGACCATTATAGAAGGTGTGGATAATCAACCATTCTTCCAAGCCATGACGTGGGCATAGTCTCATTAGATCTTTGTATCGCTCCTAAGCATCGAAAAGGGATTCGTTCTCCTTTTGTCTAAAATCGCTTATCTGAGATCTTAGCATAGTTGTTTTGCTTGGCGGGAAATACATTGCAAGAAAGACTTTCTTCAGCTCATCCCATGTAGTGACTGAGTTTGCGGGCAGAGATTGGAGCCAAGCTCTTGCTCTGTCTCTTAGAGATAAAGGGAAAAGACAAAGTCTTATTGCTTCTTGACTGACTCCATTGTTCTTAATTGTATCTACGTACTGTAGAAATATTGATAGATGAAGATTAGGGTCTTCCATTGACCCACCAGAGAACTGGTTCTGTTGTACAGTAGATAACAAAGAGGGTTTCAGTTCAAAGTTGTTAGCCTCGATTGGAGGGGCAGCAATGCTATTGTGCGGTTCATCTTGTGAGGGAATGGCATAGGATTTGAGTGGGCGCGGAGCAGGATTGGCAGCCATTTTTTTCGGTTGGTCGAGAAATAGGAGGTTCGAGTGATTGACGAGATAAAGGTTAAGTGTTATGCAAGAGGTGATACTCTTGAATGCGGCGTCTAAGTCTGAGATAATGCTCGATATCGTTGATTTGTATGTATAACGGCTCGCCTTGCGAACGAGTGTTTGGCATACAAATAAGAAAAGAAAAGAAAAGAAATATAGAAGAAAGAGATATGTTTTTGCTCTAGTCTCTACTGCGTAACAAAAGAGTAGCGATATCGACTTAAATCAGTCCCCGGCAACGGCGCCAAAAACTTGATCGGGACTTTACTTATGTATCCAATGATTCAGACTGCAAGTGCACAGTCTTATCGTGTAGTTTTAAAAGATATTGAACCACAAAGACTGATGAATCGATCTACCGTCTTCTATTGTTACTTCGCAAATCTAAAGCTAATGAATATTTGATTGGGTTGTAGGGAAAACTAAATACTAAATTAAATTGGATTTTTAATAATCAATTAGCGTAATTACCAGTATGCAATAGTCGTACCTCGGGAACTAGCGACCAGTTGGGCGTCTTTATATTTTCAAAACAGCTTTCAGTAAAACTTATTTAGTTTAAAAACCCTCGTCTCACATTGTCGTTTTGTTGATCTAGGCTATGCAGTTAAGTCCTAACGTACGCTTCCGCCATCCCGCAGGAGTTAAAAACACTTTTTGAAAACTAAATAAAATCTTAATTAACTTTAAAGTGCTTCCGCTGTATTTTAAGCCAATGCCTAATTACTACTGTCCAGTTAAAAGATCTCAAACTTCCGCTTTGTTGACCCTAACCTATATTTGTTTTTTACTTCCGTAACAAAACAATTTAATGATTAAAAATAGTAACTTAGGCCTGAAAAGAAAGTTTCGTAGTAAAAATAATCCCAACTAAGTTACTCGTTCCCTTGATTGAGTGACTTCACATACCGATATAGGGATTCTAGCCTAACATAATATTAAACCAAATCACATAATAATTTAAGAGACAAAAAAAATAAACATAATTATATTGATTAAAAAGCAATAAAAATTCGTAAACATAAACCTGGTAATAACTCTGAAGACAGAAGCACTCCTGCACAAATTGTAGGCTTTGCTTCGATTGGAGAATATATTTAACCGTACAAAGAAAATAATACTTGTAAAGGAATATAGAAATAACTGGGAAATAAAATAATGCTGAAAAGAATATTCGCTCAAAGTAAATATAAAATCTCCAAAGTTTCTTGCACAAAAAGCAGAACCCTTTCTACTGTGGTCTAAGGCTCTATTTATAAGTCTTGCGTGATCAGTTGTTCTCGAGAATGTAGGAACAATTTATTTCCTCCTTTGAGAAATAATAGGGCCATTAATCTGTCACATTCCTTGGTGCTTTGACTGAGTGGGTGAGAAAATGTAGGTAGTCGTTGGATCAACATTTGAATGCGTTTCTGTCCGTTGGATGAGAAGAAAGTGGGGTAAGTGGCTTATGACGTTCGTCACATTCAAGTGACGATAGTAACTTGGTCTTTCTTGGCGCGTGACGTTCGGCACGCCTCCTTGACGGTCGTCAAGGTCTTCTTCATGGTGGGACACGTGCTCACATGTATAATGGGCTTGATCTCATTTCTCCTCCTTTGGCCTTTTTGTTAGTTTTGCACCTCTTTTTTCTTCATTTCTTCCAAAGTGTTCAGCTTAATGCATATCTGCAAAAATAGAAAAGTACCTGCATAATACCTATAAAACAATTTAATTTAAACTAAAGTATGAGAAATATTTGGTGTATATCAAGCCAGAAATATCACATATTTGTGTGCCATCACTCCTCATGTTCATCCATACTCAAAGAGACCACGGTTCAGGACGCCACACCTCATGAGATAGGAGCTAAGATTCGGCATCATCTTCTGACGACCAACGAATTTCACCTTGTTGACATCCTTGGTAGAGTTCAGATGGTCATACAAGAATCTAAGTCTATCAAAGTTGTTGGACCAAAACTTAAATTCCCCTGAGGCATGACTATTCTCGGACTCTCCCATTAGAGAAGTAATCTCTATGTCAGCTCAGCAGACTTCATTGCTCATCAGGGTCTTCATCCTCTTAGGAGTGCTTTGTTGTACCTCCTCATGAATAACCGGGATGGAAGCTTGGGGCTCACGCATTCTAGAAGTATCCATAAAGCCTACCCCTTTACGCTTTTTTGATGTCCGACTCGCCAACCCGGATATGTCTGATTTTATCACGGAGGTACCGCCTGCAGTCCTCCGAGCATACCTTACCTCCATCATCAAATTCTCCTTCTCAGCCATAGAAAGCTTTGTAATCTTATCTCCTAGAAAAGAAAAAGACAATGTGAAACATTGCATAAGAATATATGATGCTATAAAAAAAACAAAGGTTATTACCGAGGAAGTCGAAGATCTGTTCAACAGATATAAACAATAGGTCTTTGACCTTCATTATACAGAAGGAATCAAGAACGGTTAAAGCCTGGACTTCCAAGTCGCTCAGCTTCTCAAATGTAAAACCAAATATGTGAGAAGGATCCTGAGTCCAATAGAAAGGAAAATGGGGATGCCCTCCCAAAGAATATAAAACTTGGGGGAACCTCGGCTTACACTTCTCCTTCATAAACCAATCCTTGAAACCTTTGTAATTAGAGGTATACACCTAGAGGAAGCTTCCGTGAGGAAGGCCATTGACCTGAATCCATGAAAGCTTCTCGGCCCCCTTTACCTCATACAAAGAGAAGAATAAACCGACCATAGGAATGATGTCCATCGCCTCACAAACAATTTTGAAGGCCTTTATAAAACCACAATTGTTGGGGCGAAGCTGTGAGGGTGCGGCATTCATAGCCTCTATGACATCGGCCTCAAACTTGGAAAAGGGTATACGGACTTGAAAATCTTCCAAAATCCCGACGTAGAAATAAAATAAATCTTCGTCATGATCATCATCTCAACCATCATTAACTGATACTCTTGATGAAGCCATGGCACTCACTATATAAAGGGGCTCTTGCCATACCCCAAATTTGTCCTACCCTTTTACTTTTGTCTGACTTATGCATCTTAAGCTTCTCATTTCATCTGCATCATTCCATTAGGTCATTAGCACACCATGCATTAATTCATCAAGAATAATATGGGTTCAATTGATCAGTGGCCATGAAATCAAAGTTTTAACTACCTTTAAGGGCTTATGTTCATTTGAAATTCTTGTGGATCATGGATTGAGATGTTTCATCATTAGGCTTGCACATATTATTGTAAATAAGGTTTTTTCCCTATTATCATGAGGGGAGAAACAAATTAAGTATGTTTGGTTGGTTTCTTGGAATCTTGGATTTGGTTCATCAGTAAAGTATAAATCTCTGGTGAAGGTTTGAAGAAAACACGAGAAAGGGGGGGTTTGAATTGGGTTTTTCTTTCTTGTAAATTTTTTTCTTCTAAGCATTATTCGTTGAAAAATGCTTATGATTGTTGCTTGTAATTAATACTTATAATTTGGTTCCGAAAACATAAACTCTAAAGCATAAGAAAAATAAAAGACCGCGCGATATATCCTGGTTCACTTGAGAAACCCCAAAGCTAATACATTCCACCCTTCCGAGGTGATTTCGCCTTGAACTCAAGGACTTAATCCACTATAACCAAACTGATTACAATCGCACGGGCAACCGCCGGTAACTAACATCCAATGAAAAGTTCAGCGATCCAAACTAGATATAACGTTCATTGACCCAATAGAATCTGATCCCTCAGAATCTCCTATTAGGATTTCCTCATAATGATATCCATTAAGTGATCTCACAAGGCAGACCTTCACTCAGTCCCCTTTGAGATATGTCTACTATTGACCCAATAGAATCCACTACCAGGATTTCATCTACGATGGCCGCAACCAAAGTATTCTCAATTATTCTAATCTTCACTCGATCAATTGAGGTGACAACCAATTCTAAACATAATGGTTTTTCTGGAGATTATATGAGTGCTTCTTATCAAGCAGATTACTCCTAATTTTAGTTTATATTGTTTAACACAATTATGAGCAACAACTTTTATGTATAAATAATTTACATGAAGATCTTAAGAAATAACATAATTTGAGCAACAAATCTTGGGTTTTACGTATTTCTACAAAGATGAATCTAATCTAAAATAAGTGCAACATCTTGTAGTCTTCTTGTCTTCATCTTCTTTGTTGAGCAAGCTATGAGCAACAACTCCTTGCTTATTCATAATTCTATTAAGATGTATATGATTGGTGATTTGAATTACATCTTTAAGAATTATTCATCTTTATCTTCTTTCTTCATTAAGCAAGATACGAGAAACAACTCATTGCTTCTTCATGATTCTTCCAAGATGTATATGATTGGTAAATTGAATAACATCTTATAGAATTCTTCATATTGTTATAGTGAATGATTGCTTCGATTTGGTTGTGTTATAATAGTGATAGTTTTTATTTTTAACTTGAACATCAATAACATGTGATTTGCAACTTGCAGCTTTTATCACCCAGCCAAGCAGCCTATGGCAAGCTCAACAATACTCAACATCATGTGTTGAGCAACAACTAACCAAACAACAGTTTTAAACATTCGATTATTTTCTTATATAGCCCAACAAAATAGATTCGTTGGTTATTTCAAAAAGAATAGTTAAAAATAGTACTACGACTTCCTTATCTCTTCAACACTTTAAGTTAGTGGAGAGGTAGTGGAATAAAGCTTTTCGTACTTTGTACTATTGTACTATGTTACCATTATATTCTTTCCTTCTGTACTTCAGAGGCTTTTGCAAGCATGAGATTAAAAGTGGGGACATAACATAAGGTCTTCAGAACTTCAAGTCATCAGAGTCTTCAGAACTGTGTCTTCACCGTCTTCAGCACTTGGTCGTGAGAACCTGTTATAGCGAACCTTTAGATCAGAAGAGCTTCAAATCTTCAGAACTTAAGAACTGCATCTTTAGAGTATTCAGCACTTGGTCTTTGAAAATATGGTATCAGACATGTGATGTCGAATGAGATGTTACGACATAAACATCTCTTTGCAAGTAAGGTGAAGTAAAATCAAAAGCAGTAAAAACACAAGAGATTGTTCACCCAGTTCAATGTATAACAACACCTACTTTGGGGGCTACCAAGCCAGGGACAAGTTCATTAAATAGTATCAATTCATACACCCTCAATAAACAACCAGTTTACGATCTAATCACTTAATCACTACCCAAGCTACATTTCTACCTAAGACTCACCTATGTATGAGGCCATCCTTAATTCCCTTCAATCACTTACAGTGAAGAACTTAACAGAATTAATAAGTTTGAAACACTTCAATCATTCAATGCTTAAAAGGTTATGAATGATACACGATTAACAACCCAAATAACAACTCAAGTATTTAAACTAATACTTAGAGTGTATTACAAATAAAAAGTCTAGCCTTCTAATCAGAAAGAAAGTATTCTTCTTCAAAAGTTGCTTGTCTTTGAATAAGGAAGAAAGTCCTTATATATGCGCAGCTGTGGGCTTAAAATTAAATATTCAAAACTTTTTAATATTTCCATAAAAATAGGCTAAGATAAAAATTAGCAATTTGAAAAATATTCCTCCATACTTTTCGCAGCCTGTAGGTCACAAAACCTGAATTATGGCACGCATGAAAAGAGGAAACAAAAAGACTTAACGTATGTTGGGCTGAGATCAGTTCAGTATGCAGATGTCGGGACATCTGCTTTGACATCATTCAAAACAATTTTGCTCCAAATGTTAAAACATTTAGCAAAACATTAGCAAGTCACTGTTTTACCAAAATTGCTGCCAACAAACACATACAAACTTTCTCTTTGGCAAACTTTGGCTAAAACATTATTAGAGCATATGATCATAGCAGCAGCGTAATTATTAGAGAATTATCCAGGCAGCAGCATAAGCAAAGTAATCAAAACATACATTTAGTTAGCAGTTAGTTGTTAGCAAAGGAAGATGTCAAAACATCTTTTGAGACATGAGGCTCCCCCTCAAGTATTGAGCTCCCCCTCAATCAATGGTTAGTGGTCAGTAGTTAGTCACTCACTCACTCACTTTCTCTCCCCCTTTTTAGTCATAATATACCAAATAAAGGATGCATTCAAGAGAATATCAGTATTAGGGTACATACCATATAATTCAAATGTCAAGCACATGCAAGTGCCTAAAAAAGAAACAAAGAGTTCAGAGAAACATCAAGTAGTCTAACTGTCATCAGGACCAGTTGACTTGGTTGAACCATAACTTCTTTCCTCATTGGAGTCTTCACCTTCAGAGCTCAATGTATCATCAAAGTTGATGTCCTTTTGCAGATCCTTGATCATCTTTTCAAAAATTAGTTTCCTAGATGAGATCACTCTAATCACATCATCTAATTCCTTGCAGTCTTCCCTTAATTCATTGATCATTTCATCTTTGGTGGAGGTCTTATTTTCAGCAGTTGAAGATGTCAAAACAATGTCTGGTACATTTTTTCCTGAAAAAACTTAAAATGAAGTGTCAAGGCAGACTCCCTCTTGAAAACTACATCATTACCATTTAGGATTCCAGGATGCTGATTAAGAATAATTCCACATGTGAGGGAAGGAAAAGAAATTGGTATTTTAATGGCACAAGTTCCTGCATGCTTAATAGTCTGATCAAAGATGTAAGTACCATATTCAAAAAGTTACTGGTTTCCTACAACATAAATGAACTTTCCTAATCCAATGGATATGGTTGAAGTGTGATTAGTAGGGACCCAATTTGCAGCTCCAATCATGTGTAAAATAGCATATTTCACACTCAGTTTGCTGACAGAAAGCTTATTTTTCATTGGCCATTCACTTACTTGATTAGCAGTAATGGCTCTATACACTTGATTGTCTGTTACTTCCAGCTCACAACAGACATCTTCAGACCTATCTAGAAATTTTTTTATAATGGCAGGAGAAAATTCTACACACTTTCTTCTAACAAAAACCTTTATATACTCCTTACTTTTATGGTAAGCACAATCAACAGGAATATTAACAATAAACTCCTTAACAAGAGTTTCATAGCAATTGGAAAACCTGGTAACTGTTTTCATCAATCCAGCATAAGAGATCAGCTCCATGATTTCTTTACATTCCAAATTACCAGCTCCTAGTTCTCTCTCCAGGGCAATCCTTCTTTGATACACATACTTCCACTTTTCAGCATTACCAACAGAGTGGAAGGAGATGTTGTCAAGTGGGGCATTAGGAACCCTCACAGAAATCTTCTTGTTTGCAGACTTTTTGATAGGAGATATGTCCTGGACATCTTGCTCGAAATCATAGTCTGAATCATTTTCTTCAACCACCACATCTTTCTTCTTATTCTTGGATCCTTTTACAGCATCCTCATCATCATTTGTGGATCTAACAGGTCTAGCTTTTCTTCTTCTAGAGAGAGGAACCACTTTAATTCCTAGCTTTGGGGGTCCATACATGATTTTCTTCTTGGTTATTTTGGCAGGGGGTGTGACACTTGCATCCTTCACTTTCCTGGATTTTAACCTTCTTTCAATACTAGGTACCGCATTAGTAATGAGCTCATTGTCATACATCTCTTCAACATTGATTACATTCTCAGCATTGTGACCTTCTCCATCCTTAGAGGCAACAACATCTTCTTTAGAAGGAGAGTTCTCTTCAACATTTTGTTCAACATTTTCTTCTTCTTTCCTATTATTAGATGAAGTGGAAGAGATACCTCTATCATCTTTGGATTTCTTTGTAGGTGATGATCTGTGTTTCTTGACCTTTTTATCAATAGGTGGGATGGTTGTTAGAGGAGTAGCATCGAGTACTCTGCCAAGGGAAAGATTTTCAGGGAGGTTGACAGATTTTGAGGAAGATGATGTATGTTGTTGAGACATGTTTGAGAATTGTTTAACAAGGTGATGAAGAATGGCAAGGGTCCTTTTTCTATGGAGGAGAATGAAGATTTTGTGAAAGTAGAGAGAAGAATTTTCGTAGCGTGTGGGAAACAATTTGAGGCAGTCTTGTAATGATTTCTTTCTAAAATTTATTTGTTAGAAACACAAATAATACAATATCACTTTAATGACATTCCCACACACTTTTAATTGCTACAAACCCTCATGTAAACATATCCCTAATTTTCTTCTTAAATTCTCAAATTGATTAGCATCCAAAGCCTTTGTGAAGATGTCAGCCAGTTGCAATTTAGTGGCTACATGTTCTAAGGCAACAATTTTTTCTTCAACAAGCTCTCTTATGAAGTGATGACAAATGTCAATATGCTTGGTTCTGATGTGTTGAATGGGATTCTTTGAAATGTTTATGGCGCTTAAATTGTCATAGAATAATGTCATGACATCTTATTTGACATTGTATTCTGTTAACATTAATTTCATCCAAACCAATTGAGAACAACTACTTCCTGTAACAATGTACTCAGCCTCAGTAGTGGACAGAGACACACAATTTTTCTTCTTGCTGAACTAAGATATAAGATTATTTCCCAGAAAGAAGCATCCTCCTGATGTACTCTTTCTATCATCAGCACTTCCTGACCAATCAACATCACAAAAACCAGTTAAGGCAGAATTTGATCCATGAGAGTACAACATACCATAGTCACTTGTCCCATTCACATATTTAAGAATCCTCTTCACATGGTTGGCATGGCTAATTTTAGGATCATCTTGATATCTTTCACAAATCCCTACAGCAAAGGCAATGTCTGGTCTGCTAGCTGTGATATATAGAAGATTGCCTATCATGCATCTGTAGAGACTTTGATCTACACTTACTCCTTTTTCATCTTTAGTCAACTTCAGATGTGTGGGAGCAGGGGTACTTTTTGTGACTGGCATTCTCCATCCCAAACTTCTTCACTATACTCTTGGCATACTAGCTCTGAGATAAAAAATATGGAGTCTTCCATTTGTTTAACTTGTAGACCAAGAAAATAGGTTAATTCACCAACAAAACTCATTTAAAATTCAGACTGCATTTGCTTGACAAAATGTTGAACCATCTCATTTGACATCCCACCAAATACAATATCATCAATATAAATTTGAGCAATCATAATCTTCCCTTCTTCATCTTTGACAAAGAGGGTTTTGTCTATGCCACCTTTCCTATATCCATTCTCCCCAAGGAATGCTTCCAGTCTCTCATACCAAGCTCTTGGAGCTTGCTTCAATCCATACAGAGCTTTCTTCAGTTTATAAACATGTTTAGGAAAACTTGGATCAAAAAATATATTTGGTTATTCAACAAAAACTTCTTCATTCAGATACGCATTTAAGAAGGCACTCTTTACATCCATTTAAAACAATTTACATTTCAGAATGCATGCAACTCCCAACAGCAGTCTGATTGATTCAAGTCTGGCCACAGGAGAAAAGGTTTCATCAAAGTCCACTCCTTCAATTTGAGTGTATCCCTGTGCAACTAACCTTGCCTTATTTCTAGTTACCACCCCTTTTTCATCAGATTTATTCTTGTATACCATTTAGTGCCAATCACATTTGTTCCTTCAGGTCTTGGAACCAGATCCCAAACTTCATTCCTACTGAATTGTTCTAGCTCCTCTTGCATAGAATTAATATAGAACTCATCAGTTAAGGCCTCTTTTACATTCTTAGGCTCAACTTTGGATACAAAGCAAGAGTTAGAAATCTCTTCTCTTGATCTGGTA
Organism: Vicia faba; assembly: GCA_948472305.1. Taxonomy (NCBI): domain Eukaryota; kingdom Viridiplantae; phylum Streptophyta; class Magnoliopsida; order Fabales; family Fabaceae; genus Vicia; species Vicia faba. Next base: position 699,305,058 of record OX451737.1, read on the forward strand.
GTAACTCCTTTGTTTGGATCTCTAATGATATGCTCCTTAGGATGATCTTTCTGAGTTCTAATTGAAGGTCCTTTATTGAGGTGATTAGGCTGGGGATCTTCTTGAGGAGGATTAGAATCAATTATTGTATCATTTGATTCAGTTGTATTATCAGGCAAAGAAGTTCCAACATCTTTTGAGACATCTTCTTCAAAATTCCATCCTCTATCATCAATAGTAACATTTATTGACTCCATCATAACTTTGGTTCTGGAGTTAAAAACTCTATATGCTCTGCTATTTGTAGAGTAACCCAGGAGTATTCCTTCATCACTCTTGGGATCCATCTTCCTCCTTTGTTCACGATCAGCTAAGATGTAACATTTACTTCCAAAAACATGAAAGTATTTTACAGTTGGTTTTCTTCCCCTCCATATTTCATATAAAGTAGATGAAGTGCCTTTCCTAAGAGTGACTCTGTTATGAATATAACATGCAGTATTCATAGATTCAGCCTAAAAATGGTAGGGTAGTTTCTTAGCATGAATCATGGCTCTGGAATATTCTTGGAGAGTTTTATTCTTGTGTTCTACAATCCCATTTTGTTGAGGAGTAATGGGAGAAGAGAATTCATGGTTGATTCCTTTAGAGGAGCAAAACTCAGCAAATTTTGTGTTCTCAGATTCCTTTCCATGATCACTCCTGATTCATATGACATGAATTTCCTTTTCCCTTTGAAGTTTTTGACAAAGATCTTTGAACACTTCAAAAGTTTCTAATTTTTCTCTAATAAAGCTTATCCATGTGTATCTAGAAAAGTCATCTACAACAACATAGACATACTTCTTACCACCAAGACTTTCAACCTGTATAGGTCCCATCAAGTCCATGTGAAGAAGTTCCAAAAATTTTGATGTAGTAAGATGTTGAATCTTCTTATCTAACATCTTAGTCTGCTTTCCAATTTGGAAATCACCACATACCCTTCCTTCTTCTATTTTGAGCTTAGGAATCCCTCTCACTGCTTCTTCAGATATAATTCTTTTTATTCCTTTCATATGCAAGTGCCTCAATTTTTAAAGCCATAGTTTAACCTCATTCTCTTTGGCTAAATCACATGTTGAGGAGAGGTTCAACTCTTGAGGAACCCATAGATAATAGTTGTCTTTAGATCTGATTCCTTTCATAACAACTTCATTCTTTTCATTGTACACAAGACATTATTCCTTGGTGAAGTTCACTTTGAATCCTTGATCACATAGTTGGATTATACTTATTACGTTAGTTGTTAACCCTTTAACAAGTAACACATTATCAAGATTAGGAACTCCTGAACAATCAAGCTTGCCAACACCGTTGATTTCACCTTTTACTCCATCACCAAATGTCATATAACTGGTGGAGTGAGATTTGACATCCACCAACAGATTCTTGACACCTGTCATGTGTCTAGAACAGCCATTGTCAAAGTACCAGTCATCTTTGGTTGATACTCCAAGAGAGGTGTGAGCAATGAAACTACAACCATTGGACTTGGGAACCCAATGTTTCTTCTTTTTGCTTCTTTGGGGAATCTTATCAGTTTTGGGAAGAGGAGTATTTTTAGGATATCCATACAACTTAAAACAGAAGGGCCTTATATGTCCAAGCCTTCCACAATGATGACATCTCCATGGCTGGGGATTCTCTCTGGTGTGATTAAGATTTTTCTTCCCACGAGGTTTGAGATGATGTCCTTTCTTCATATGAGGTTTCCCATGATGTCCTTTCTTATCATGATGTTTGCCCAAATGTTGAGACATTTGATTCGAAATCTTTGGTTTAGGCTTGGCATGTGTGGAAACAGATGCAGGCTGTTCTGAGTTAGGTTCCTTTTTCTCATTGAAACCTAAACCACTCTTATTTCCTGTCACTCTTCCTGCTTGGAGAATTTCATCTAATGTGTCAGACCCATTATTCGGCATCTTGAGAGATTTGACCATTCTATCAAGATTTGAATTTAGAGAGGACACTTTACTTTCCAGATCAGAAATAGTTTTAAGATGCTCTTCCCTTTCCTCCTTCAGCTGAGTTATGATGGATTTTTGTTTCTCCCCTTCAAGACACACTTCATGAGATACATATTTTCCTGTCAATGCTTTAACATATTTGGCAGATTCTTCAAGAACACTCTCTGAGTCCTCTTCAAACCAAGTAATAGATAGATTCTTCTTATGTTTCTTAATATATGTAGGACATTCAGCTCTAATGTTCCCAAAGCCTTCACATTCATGACATTGTATTCCCTTCCCATGAGAAGATTTTTCTTCAGCTCTTTTTCTTCCCATCTCATTTGACTTATGGATGTCAGGTGAGATTTTCTTGACATTTGATCTTTGGTTCCTGTCCATTCTTTTTATCACTTTATTAAATTGTCTTCCAATCATAGTTAAGACATTTGATATTCCTCCATCTGTATCCAAATCACAATCCTTCTCTTTATCTTCAGTATTTGATACAAACCCTATGCTTTTGTTTTTCTTTTCAGATATTTCATTCATGCTTAATTCAAATGTTAGAAGGGATCAAACAAGTTCACCCACTATCATTTTGTAAATGTATTGAGCTTCTTCTATAGCAGTTACTTTCATATCAAATCACTTGGGAAGAGACTTAAGCATCTTTCTCACCAATTTATTTTCAGGTTATTCTCTCCTAAAGCACTGGAGGCATAATCAATTTCAAGAATGTTCATATGGAAGTCATTTATACTTTCATCATCCTTCATTCTAAAATTCATAAATTTTGGGGTGAGCAGTTGAAGTCTTGACATATTAACTTTGGATGTGCCTTCATGAGTAGATTGAAGAATCCCCCATGCATCCTTAGCAACTTCACATGTATTCACCAATCTAAAAATATTCTTGTCAATTCCATTGAATATAACATTCAAGGCTTTAGAATTTCCAAGAGAAATTTCATCTTCTTCCTTGGACCAATCTTCTTCTGGTTTTAATTCAGAAGTATGTTCTCCATTTTCTCCCAATTTTACAGGGTGTTTCCATCCACTTAAAACAGCTTTCCAAACCCTGTTGTCTAAGGACTTTAAAAAGGCAACCATACGTGGTTTCCAGTAGTCATAATTGCTTCCATCCAGAATGGGTGGCCTATTCACAAATCTTCATTCCTTGTCCATAGTACCAGAAAGTATCTTCCCCAGATCTCACCCAGATAAAGAGCATGATGCCTGCTCTGATACCAATTGAAATTCTGATATCAGATATGTGATGTCGAATGAGATGTCACGACACAAATATCTGTTTGCAATTAAGGTGCAGTAAATTCAAAAGCACTAAAAACACAAGAGATTGTTCACCCAGTTCAGTGTACAACAACACATACTTTGTGGGCTACAAAGCCAAGGACAAGTTCACTAAATTGTAATAATTCATAGACCCTCAGTAAACAACCAGTTTACAATCTAATCACTACCCAAACTAAACTTCTACCTAAGACTCACCTAGGTATGAGGCCATCCTCAAATCCCTTCAATCACTTACAGCGAAGAACTTAACAGAATTAATAAGTTTGAAACACTTTAATCATTCAATGCTTAAAAGCTTATGAATAATACACGATTAACAACCCAAATAACAACTCAAGTATTTAAACTAATACTTAGAGTGTATTACAAATAAAAAGCCTAGACTTCTAATCAGAAAGAAAGTATTCTTCTTCAAAAGTTGCTTGTCTTTGAATAAGGAAGCAAGTCCTTATATACGCGCAGCTGTGGGCTTGGGCTTAAAATTAAATATTCAAAATTTTTGAATATTTCCATAAAAATAGGCTAAGATAAAAATCAGCAATTTGAAAAATATTCCTCCATATTTTTCGCAACCTGTAGGTGACAAATCCTGAATTATGGCACGCATGAAAACAGGAAACAAAAAGACTTAACTAATGTTGGGTTGAGATCAGTTCAGTAGGCAGATGTCAGGACATCTGCTTTGACATTATTCAAAACAGTTTTGCTCCAAATGTTAGGATATTTAGCAAAACATTAACAAGTCATTATTTTACCAAAATTGCCCCCACAAACACTTACAATCTTCATAACTTGTTTGTAGATAACCTTGGAACTTTAGAGCTTCAAGTCTTTGGAATTTTCTGACCTTCTGTCTTAGACTCTTTAGGACTTGGTTCTTTAAGAATCCTTATCTTCACAACCTTGTTACTAGAAACACAAAGTCATCAGCATCTGGACTTCAGCTAGAAATGTTGTCTTCAGATATTTTAACTTTGTATTCTTTGGAACAAGTTGTCTTTTAGAAACTAAGTTTTTAGCATCTGGAATTTAGTAGAAACTTTGTTTTCATATCTTCTAACTTTGTTTCTTGAAACACATAGTCTTTTAGAAATGTGAGTCTTCATCGTCTGGACGTAAGTAACAACTTTTGTCTTTAGCTCTTTTGACTGGTTTCCTTGTAACACATTATCTTTAGAAGCTTGAGTCTCCAGCATCTGGACATAAGTAACAACTCATGTCATCAGATCTTTTGACTAGTTTCTTCAGACAAATATTAGGGCTTACACTTCAGATCCTTCTAGAGTGTCTTGCTACTGTTCAATAGAACTTATATAGCATAGAAGCGAAATCAATTCTCTTTTAATGTCTTGGCCACGTCATTCATCAGAAGCAGAACCTGTTTGTTAAGTACTCAACAATAACAAACATTAGTATAACAAAATTGTTCATATAATCATACTCATTTTCTATCATCAAAACTCAGAGATAATATTTCAGAAACAAATATTGTTCTTACAATCTCCCCCTTTTTGATGATGACAAAACTATGTATTTTGCTGACACAATTTTGTACATATAATCAAAATCGGTGAAATTAGAAGAGTAAGAAATACTTATCCTTTTTTAATACTCCCCCTGAGTCAATGACTTGATGAAGATTTAATATCCTCACTTTTAACCATTAGTGTAACAATCCCCTGGTTCCAATAGATTAGATATAGAGATCTTGAGATTCTTGACTTCAGGAATTTCAGACAGTCTTCAACTTCTGATTTTCCCTATTCTTCTGGAAGATATATGCTTTTTCTTTTTATTCTTATGTTCTGATTATCACATTCTCTGACATTATACATCTTCTGAACATTCTCACACATTATACATCTTCTCAACTTCTGAACAATATTGGTTCTATCTGATTCTTGAACATATGTTCATAGAGTATACATCTTCTAATATATGAAAAATCAGTTCTTAAGAATAATAACATAGTTTTTTTTTCATTTTTACCTGTCTTAAAATGCCTAGTGAACTTGTTTAGAGTTCCTCGGTTAATTATCAAACAGACAAGCACATGTTAGTGGTAAATTCATATCTTATATCATTCTATTATTATGATGAGTTTTTGCATTTCTTTAAGTTCATCAAACTTATTATACTTCTCCCCCTTTTTGTTATCATCAAAAAGATAATTATGTGGAAATACAGAAAAGATTTTAAAAATATTAAGACAATATGTCAATTAATTATGAGAATAATTTATCCAAAAACGGCAGATGCAAACAAGGAATCTAAACAAGAATCCTAGGCCTAGTTTCCAGAAGTTGGATGAGCAAATGATGCAGGTTCAGAAATTTTTGCCAAAATCATCTTGAGAATAGTTTGAACAAATTCATTGACCTTGTCCTGAGGTTTGAAGTTTCCTCTGAACATTCTCCATTATTCCCTAATTTCATCAATGGTTGTTTTCATATTGCACGCAGACTCAGAGTTGGATACCATCTGAGCTTGTTGCTTTTCTTTTTCTTCAGCCGCCTTTGTAGCTTCTGCAGCCAATCTGGATTTCTCTGCAACTTTAGCTTCTTATTCTGACTTCACTCTTGCTTTTTTAGCTTCAGCAAGGCGAGCTTTTTCTTCAACTTCTTTTTGCTTAGAAATAAGCAGTTGAAAAGCTTGTAGTCGTTCCACCTTGTCCTGGACCAGCTGAACTTCTGCATCCATCGTAGCCTCTAAAATACTTTGTAGTTTTTCAAATTCTGATGACATCCAATTTTGAAACACCTTCCAAGAATTTTTCAGATCCTGAGGTTTACAACTAGTACATGCTTTATCTCGTAGCTTAGCTACAATGTTTCTAACCTTGATTTTAAACAGATTAATGCATTCTTCAAGGGTTTTTGGAAAGGTTTGTTCGTAGATGACTATTGCACGTTCAAGTTGAGAAGGAATAGCTTCAGAGTTGATAGTTTCAAATGGTAGTTCAGACATATCATCAAGATCCAAAAAGGTATATTGTTCATAAACTGGTATATCAAAAAGGTTCAGGTGAAAAATTATCAGAGGGTGCAGTAGATATAGCGGTTTGTATGGGTGTAGGGTGAGAACCAGATGGACCAGTGATAGATTCATTTATGCTTGAGTTATGGTTTTTGAATGAAAATTGAAATAGTGTTTGGAATGGTGGTATTTCATTTGATGATTCTAATGTAGAATTGTTAAAATTGGTAGAGGTTGTTGAATTGGATGAGAATAGTGGGGCAGAGACAAATGGTTTGAAAATGACTTGTGAATTAGATATGGTTAATTCAGATAAATGTGTCATTTTAGTTGTTAAAGATGCATTAACATATTCAGGAGCTTTATCGAAAACATTAGTAGGAAGAACAAAAGACTTAAATGATTATCCAGATTCATAAGGTAGATACTGAGATTCAGAGGATTCAGTTCTTTGTCTCTGCTTTCCCTTTTTATTTTGCTCAGAAGCCTCTGATAGTTATTTTCTTTTCTATTTTGAAGTATTAGCGAGAATTGGATCAAAAGTAGGAGTATTAGTCTTACTAGATGTTTCAGACATTGTAGTTCCCAAAATTATTTCTTGAAAAAATCTAGCTTTCTTTTCCTTCTTCTTTGGTTCAGAAGTGTTTGATCTTTTCTTTTCTTTTATTACATCACAATAAACTTCTTCAGCTGGAAGTTTAGTGTAAACAAAATTGGACATATCATGTCTTTATTCTTCCATCATCCAAACATATATAGCAACACTTCATATATTATCCATCTTTGAAAAAAAGGATAATCAGTAATTGGAACCCTTCTTTGAATAGTGGCTTCAAATGGTTCACCTAGAAGTTTAACTTTAATATTATCAATTATTTGCATGTTCCTTAAGTTATGTGCAGAAAATGATTCACCATTATTGGGAGACAGATCTTCTATGCAATTTGCTTCTTCCACCATGGATTTTACTAACCCACTTTCACCAAGAATGTAAGTAAGAAAACATCCACAAGGGACATAAGTAGGAACATTCTTCTTAGGATTTGAAATGATTCTCGTCTTCTTAACAATATCCTTCATATAATTGAATAAAACATAGGGAAGGTTGATCTTCTTCTTGGTTAAAAAATATTACAACATGAATTTCTTACTAAAATTGAAGTAATCAGAAGAGTTTGAATTAGGTTTAGGGTTTATAAAAACCCAAAATGATCTTGTTCCAAACTTTGAGATTTGGATGAAGATCCTTGCTCTTGTATTTTTCCTTTTCATCAGATTAATTCTTAAACAGTAGTCAATTGAGTGACTTTGTTGCAAACTTAAGTTTACTCTTTGTAGTTTTAAACTTCTTTTCCATTTTATATGTACATTTTCCATCCATAAACTTCAAACTGTAGCGGTAGAAATATTGAGACTAAACCATTGGATTGACTTGACTCGCAGAGATCAAACAAAAAATCACCATCGTCGCAGTTGTGGGGATGAGAAAAGAAATATTTTTTTATGATTTTTTCACCCGCCGCAGTTGCGAACCTTTAGTGCCTACGTACAACCTTTCGTGCAATAGGGGATCAGGGTACACGTAGTTCACCTCACAAATGTTTTGGTTGATTTGACGAGACATCACCGTCTTATCCGAATGCAAAACATACTTACTACCCACGACTATGAGAAAGGAGAATTTTCATCAACTCAAAGTGGATGATATGGCTTTGATTTTAAAATCAACAAAGCCTCACTCAACACCCAAGTGGAAAAATTCTCACTTCACTACATATCGGAGAAGTGTAGTAGTTCGAATCACTACGAGGATTGACAAGAGTCTAATCTTTTTAGAAATTATTTAAGGTAAAAAGCCAAAGTGGCAAAATGGTTTTAATGAGATTGATTGACTTTTAATCTTCTCACAAAAATGTCGAGGTATTATTAAGTTGATTAAAATTTAATTAAGAAAATATTTTGAAAATGCATGGACCTAAGTCCAAGTTTATTATGAAAGCGGTTCGAGTTTGAAAACAAGAAAAGTTTTCAAAAGGAGGGAGAAGATTTTTGAAATTAAAGAAGATGGGAGGAGAAGAAGGGACTATCTTAAAGTATATGGTTAAAGCTAGGGAAAAGAACCGTCTAACCAACAAGAAGCCAACACTTGACACAATGAGTCATAGTAGAATTCCTATCCTTTGGATTTGAAACCACACAAGAAAAGATGATAAACCTCTTAAGAAAACCAAGTTTCAATTGCATTAAGTCTTCGAAAAAATTGGGCAGAGTTACATGTGTATGCAGATGAATTCCTGATCACAAACTAAGCATGTAATCACAACAACCTACACACAAAACAAACAACCCAATGTCTTGGGGTAAAGCCCGAGAACTCCAGACAAAATAACAGTTAAGGTCACAAGGTCTCAAAGTAGGTCATGATCTCTAATCCTAAGTCCAAGAATTCCATAATCTACATAAAGCCAAGGATAGTAACCAAGTAGTCCAAGTAACATTAAAGTTTTTTATGGTTGAAGTTGATTATTAAGTACCTTCAAAAGGAAATGAAAAGTTCAAATGATAAAAATAAAAATGACATAAAAGTAAATGCTCAAATGAGCAAAGATGAAAATAGCATGAAACGTAAATGCTAAAATAAATGTGCTTAAAGTAAAGAGCATAAAGTAAAGGCACAAAATAAAGTCAATTGTTAGAAATTAGAGGTTAGTTGAATGACCATCTTGAAACTTGCATTTGAAACTCATTAGAGGGTTGATAAAATCAATGCCTCTCAATAACAAGTCTTATTTTCTTTTTGTCAAGTATATCATTCATTTTAAAATTCTCAAGGCAACAATAAATGATCAATAATGTTTAAGTGATTCACTTTGACCAAAGCTTGTGAAAATTCATTAGAGGATTGATAACACCAAAGCCTCCTAACGATGAATCTCAAGGTTATTGGATCAAAGGATTCAAATTAACATACTTGGGCTTACATACATGGGTTTGGGCCACGAATGATCATTTCTCGAATTGGGACAAAATTTAGCGTTATGTTAAGTAATCGTAAGTGGACTTATATAGAAGTCGCATCTATTTTGAGGTCGGTCAATAAAAATATATGTACCAAATGTTTTGAGAAATGATATTTAAATCATTCTCCAATAACATTTAGTACAATAAGAAGGGGATAAGATGAAGATGGATGGGGTAAGAATTAAACCACATTTGAACCAAAAAAAATAATCAAGCTATTATTAAAATCATTCATCTATTTTTGTGGAGTTGAACTCAACACAATGGATCCAATGATGTTAATAAAGAACATGATCAAAATCTCATAGTCCAATATCAACCAGAATATATACAAAATAAAAAATGTATTTAATAATTATAAAAAATTAAAATGTTTTTTAAAATTAAAATAAGAGGAGAAAATAGCAACTATATTCAAAACATCCAACAAAAATGAAATAAGACCATTGGAAAATCTGAAATGAGCTCAAATATTTATGTAAAATATTTGGTAATTTTTTAAAATCTGAAACTATTTTTAAAATTAAAAGAAATAGGCAAAAGAAACTAAAAATTGTGAAAAATAGTAAAGTCATAAATAAAACTAGAATGAGGTCACCAATTTTTGTCAAAAGGTCACTAGATCCTTCCATGTTTTTTTAAGAATTTAAAAATTAAGAAAAGTATTTTTAAACATTTAAAACAATTCAGATAAAGTGAAAAATCATTTTAAAAAAATATCAAAACATAAAGTAAAATTGTGAAAAAATAATAATCAGAAAGAGAAAAATCAAAAGTATTTTTAAGAATTTTTTTCAGGTTTTTTAAAGTTAAAATGGTTTTTTTATGAATTTTTGAACCTTAAAACAAATAAAATATAAAAATCAGAAATAAAAAAAATATAGACCAATGGATGAGAGTCAAAACATGTTAGTAAGCTAATCCAATAGATCAGACGCACTGTGCATATCGTGGTCCTTACTGAATAAAGCATGGAATCAATTATTAAGTCAAAATTCGAAAAAAAGCGTGGCACGCTTTCATTGGCTGATAGATGGTACGTTGGTCATCTTCAACCTCCAGCCACAAGATTTTCATGTCCTTGAAACGGTAAAATTAGAACACAAGACAGGTACCATTCACTTCGTCTTTTCAAGACGATTCCAATGGTACCCTCGCGAAAAGTTTTGAAAAGGGATTTGAAATTTCATGGCCAAAACGTACTTCCAGTTGAAAATAATTGTTGTGACTAGAATCATAATGATGAGAGCTTCAAAACAGTATCAAAGTTTTAGAGAATTAGTGATGGAATCTGTAACACTTGAGGCCGAAAAGGGCGAAGAGTGTTTGCACCGCATGTAACACCCAATGCCCAAGAGCGTAAAGGTTGTCGCCACATCAGAATGAGAGGGATCCCGAGGCTATGCAGGTATGAGACTGCATGGTTGAAGGAAGGCTTATAAGGATTAATTGGTACTACCTATACCAACAAGATGCATCTTCTTTTCGGTAGCTCATTCATAAGAACTCCATAGTTAAGCGTGTTTGACTTGGAGCAATTCTAGGATGGGTGACCTTCTGGGAAGTTTCCCAAAAAGCGTGTGAGTGAGGACCAACACGTTGAAAAGACCCGTGTTGGTTTGTGGATTCATTCGGTAATCCTGAAGGCAGCCTGAGGCGTTACAATTGGTATCAGAGCCATACCTCTTCCAGTACGATGTGGTTCGAGGACGAACCATGAGGAAGCTGGTGGGAATGTAACACTCGAGGCCGAAAAAGGCGAGGAGTGGTTGCACCGCATGTAACACCCAATGCCCAAGATGGTAAAGGTGGTTTCCACATTGAAATGAGAGGGATCCCGAGGCTATGCAGGTATGGGACTGCTTGGTTGAAGGAAGGCTTATAAGGATTAATTGGTATTACCTATACCAACAAGATACAACTTCTTTTCGGTAGCTCATTCATAAGAACTCCATAGTTAAGCGTGCTTGACTTGGATCAATTATGGGATTGGCTACCTTCTGGGAAGTTTCCCAAAAAGCGTGTAAGTGAGGATAAAACACGTTGAAAAGACTCGTGTTGGTTTGTGGGGTCAGTCGGTAATCCTGAAGGCGGCCTGAGGTGTTACAATTTGTTCTTCTTCCGACTTAGTGGGAATGCATTGAGCATGTACTTGAACCCCAGGGTACAGGGTTCGATTCTCACGAGAGGCAAAAACTCTACTAGTGATGGGGGTATAGAAGATCGTGAGGTAATAGTGCTGGGAACGCTGAAGGCTCGGGCTGTTATAGAATCTACCTATTGAAGTTCATTTGCAGAGCTCTAAAACTTGACTTGGCTAGCATGGTTTAGGAAGTCTTAGAGCTTAATTCTTCTTCTATTAGCTTCAGTGAGGTTCAAGGAAGGTGAATTGACAAAGAAAATTGATTGAGGAAAGCTGTAAAAGAAAATTTGAAGATGTAGAAAATTGGTTGAAGGAAGGCTTATAAGGATTAATTGGTACTACCTATACCAACAAGATGCATCTTCTTTTTGGTAGCTCATTCATAAGAACTCCATAGTTAAGTGTGCTTGAATTGGAGCAATTATGGGATGGGTGACCTTCTGGGAAGTTTCCCAAAAAGCGTGTGAGTGAGGATAAAACACGTTGAAAAGACCCGGGTTAGTTTGTGGGGTCAGTCGGTAATCCTGAAGGCATCCTGAGGCGTTACAATTTGTTCTTCTTCTGACTTAGTGGGAATGCATTGAGCATGTACTTGAACCCCAGGGTACAGGGTTCGATTCACACGAGAGGCAAAAACTCTACTAGTGATGGGGGTAGAGAAGATCGTGAGGTAATAGTGTCGGGAACGCTGAAGGCTCGGGCTGTTATATAATCTACCTATTGAAGTTCATTTGCATAGCTCTAAAACTTGACTTATCTAGAATGGTTTAGGAAGTCTTAGAGCTTAATTCTTCTTCTATTAGCTTCAGTGAGGTTCAAGGAAGGTGAATTGACAAAGAAAATTGATTGAGGAAAGTTGTAAAAGAAAATTTGAAGATGTAGAAAATTGGGTTCAAAAGGAGGTTTCGTAGGGTGATTCTAGCTCTCTAAGCTTGAGGAAATGAATAAGGTATGACCCTCTATTTATAGGGAAGCTGATTGAATGCTCAAGCGTGTTAAATGATGAGATTTGGAGGGAATTCGTGTGAAGTTGCAAACAAGAAAAGTGTGACTTCTATTTTGATCAAAACTCATCCAAAGCTTGCGTTTTAATGTGCTAATCACTTCTGGAAGTTCTTTAAACATGATTAGAAGAAAAAGCGCGCATAAAATTTGTGTTTAGAAGCCAAATCAAGGATTTCAAATCCTGACTTGAGGTGAAACTTCAGTTTCAAGGTACCATGTTCAAATCAATGGTGTGCATGATTCAGGGCATCTCAAGACTTGATTCTTGACGCATTGGAAATATGAGATCACAAGCTTTAAAATTTGCAAAGAATGGAATCAAATGGATGCTTGAGCTGAAAATTGTGATGAGACAAAGTTGAGAAAAAGAGGTTGACTTTTGTACTTAGAATAATTCTAAGTTTTTTTCTTCAAAAATGACCTATAATGTCTTGCATCCAAACATGGACTTCCACTTGAAATTTTCTCTTGACCAAAAAAGATGGCATGAATTATATCTCTTGAATGACATTTTGAGACTTGAACCATTTAAAATCTCCAAAAAATGAGAAAGTTATGACTTGTTGAGGTTGGCAAAAATTCATGAAATGACCTATAATCTTTTGCATCCTTAGGGCATCTTCCATCCATTTTCAAACTTTGCACATAAAAGAAGAGTTGAAGTTCACATATTCAAAATCATTATGGTATAAGAATAGGCTCAAGAAGATAAAAGTTGGCCAAGTTATGATCTTTTGAAGTCACATAAGGGATTTTGATGGTTTATCTAGAGGACTTGTAATCTTTCTTCATCATTAGGTATCTTCCACACAAAATTTTCTTGAAACTTTTAAAGTGATTTGTTTAAACCTCTTTGAAGAAATTCATGTCTTTAAAATCACTCTAAAATAATAAAAGATGCGCAAGATATAGCCCTTTGAAGTCCAAAACCCTAGCTTCTAGAGAAACAAGATGACTTGGGAAACCTTTTCAATTTTGACAAGCCTTCTTGCACAAATACATTTTTCATGTAAATATAAGTTGTTAAGGATGATAATGAGGAACCATAGCAACCATAACCACTTCCAAATATTGAGAATTGAGGAAAATATGCACTTGTGATCAAGAAATCAAGGACTTGTCCAATTAGGTCAAACTTCTTCAATCAACCCTTGTATCTTTGAACTATATTTGACAACTTAAGGCATGATGAATCAAAATAGACCTTGTCATGTCATTACTTCAAGGTATCTTCAATTATGGGGCTTGAATCTCAATGAAACTTTGTTGAAGAAGGCATTGGAGTAAGCTCATGAACTTGTAGATCAACTTGATGGAATGTATTGTGCTTTTACCTTTAACATCATAAATTAGGAAAAACATTTATCATATTTATTAGTTAAAAGGTTAATCAATACAAAACATATATGATCACAAAAGTACAAGTCAAGGTGTTTGGTAATTCCCCGGGAGCAAAGCTAAAGATAGGGAGATGAACAAAACCCTAGTGTGTGATCTTGTTGCATTGTGATTGTATGAGATGGTAGAGGAATCTTAGGGGGAAAATTGGGGTACAACAGCTGCCCTTATTTAAGTGTCTTCTATCCGAAGATGTGGAGGTTTGAAAAAATCTTCGTGTCGACGCGATTGAAGATACTTAAATATAAAACAAGCCCTATTTTTTGGCCCTAAGATGCCATGAAATGCTTATGATTATGAATGAAAATGAAAAACTTCAAAAATAAAGACATAAGACACCACTAGGGATGTAGCAAATAAAAATCATGATCAAAACAGAAAAAAAATCTGGCCAGGAAAATAAATCACTATTGAACAAAAGACATGACTCTGTTGCGGTAAAGCCCAAAAGGGGAAATAAGGCATCATCAACTTAAATATTGAGGAGAGAAGGTGAAGGATAACAGTGATCGATAGATGACTATGAACTATCCACTCACTAAGGAGATAGCAAAAAAGTAACGTCGACCCACCGGGGAAAGAAATGGTAGGATAATACCGGTGAATACCAACATTAGGGTGGTAATAATGATTAGCATCAGTGCTCCCGACTGTGAACAAATGAACTTTTTCCGATCAATATAATCTCAACGGTGAACTACCTTCCATAATGATAAGGCTACCATTCATTGGAGTAACAAAATCTCAACAACGAACTACCTTCCATAATGACAAGGCTATCATTCATTGGAGTAACAAATCTGAATTTTCTTTGGGAACTGTCAGACTTATTGGGGAAGCACGGGTTGCTCAAATAAAGAGACATGCCACTTGCTTTTATGAGAAGGAATAGAAATAATGACTTCCGGAGGAAAGAAATATGGCTCTATGGGGAATGAAATATGGTTTCCTGGGGAAGTGAGATATGGCTCCATGGGGAAAGAAATATGGTTTCTTGGGGAAATGCCAATATGTTCTTGTTGAGGAGAGAAAATCTTCACGTGCAAAATAAATGCACATTCTCAAACCTGGGCTCAAATCCAGTAGAATTCAAGATAATAATATTGTTGGGGATCATAGATTCAAACCAAAAATAAATTGGAATGAATCAGTCAACCAAAATAACACCTCATGAGAAATAAACTCAAGAGGGAAACATACTTTATCCAAACAAAGAGCTGAAAGGAAAGTTAAAGCAAAATTCTTCCACAAGGGATAACTCAATGGGGAAATTAAAAGGATGTACACTTTCTGCTTAAGGTTGACACTCTAATGGATAGAGGATCACACGACTCTTCAAAACAGGGTAATATGTCGACAAAAATATGCAAATAAGCAATGATTTACTAAATTCAGTCAATGCATGATATATGCATGAATATATGAATGTTATCATGTATATACTGACAAAATAGACATATAACACCGGGGATAACTAGATGAAACCAACATGGGTACAATCAATACTCGGCTAAATCGCCTCCAAGATGAAAATTCACAAGAAAGTAAGTGCCAACTAAGGAAACAGATTCCTATTTCGCGGCCTAACTTTATTGGGAAGGAATATAATCTGAAAATAATCACATCATAACAATAAATCAGTATAGATACAGGGATATAACATCCTCCTCCAGGCTTCATTGGGGAATATCACACAGACTTCAATATGGAAAACAAATGTTTCAAGGTCTATACTTCTACTGGGAATTACATTACTAATTTCACTAGGGGAAAAGAAAACCACATTGTCGAGATATCAACTGGGATCTCGCACAGACTTCATCGGGGAGAGCAACACCACATCATTGAGGGGAACCCAAGATACATTCTTCAATACTGAGAGTGAGGATTGCACCAACTTCTCTGGGGAAAAGTTATGAAACCTTATGGGTATAATAATTTCAGAGAGACACGTTATCTCGGTTTCACTTGGGGATTTAAGAAGTTAATTATTACAGAAAGAAATCAAACTTATGGGGATTTTAAATCAAAACCAGCACTTGGCGGGAGGAAACCCAAAAAGTTGACAACTGTTTCAACACTTCTTGGAAAAGACATTTCCCTTGCCTGGTTGCCTGGGAAAAAAACAACAACAATAATGATAACACTACAAAGGATGATGTTTTGCAAATGATTCCATCTTAGCACACCAAGAGGGAAGATACTTTCGTCATGTGAGCAAAGACCTTAGTGGGTAATCTGGGATAGAGACCTTGGACCATGCTAACCCGAAATCAAAATGAACCAATACTTGACTGGGGAAAATGGGCTCATAAAACCAACACCGCACCGTACATCAATCGGTATCATCTTCAACTACCTGAGAAGCACAAGAAAATAATACTCATTTCATAAAGAGTGACCTGGGAGAGCCTTCCTGGGGAACACACACTTCCATAAATTCAGAGTTCGTCCATCCTTGGGGTCACTATTTTTGTTTTCCTTGAGTCAAAAAATCTAAAGCAAGAAGTAATTTGTAAATTCTTTTCATTTTTTTTTGTTATTTAATCTGTTTGCTTTGAAAATTACTATCAATAATAAATGAAGTCTTTGTAAGCTGAATAAAATAAGAATCGCAAAGAATTGGATAAAATTTCACACTTTATTATTAGGATGGTAGTCCGTGAATGGCGAGACTCCATAGATAATTAAAAAGTTTGAAAAATGGTAATATATATTGGAAAAGATACATTTAATTATAATGACCATTATTCTCCATAACAACTTTGAATTCCTGCGCAGCGACTTCGTTTGAAGAGTGGTGAGGATCTAAAAAGATTGTTTCTTCAATGACCAAGTCTTGGCTGATGCAGTTACTTGCCAAGAAATCCCTAACTTTTTCCTAGGTTGCCCTTGCGGGTTTTCATCCTAGCGGGAGAATTTATTCTATTTATGGCTCTAATTTTTTCCTAGACCGCCGTTTCGGGTTTTCGGCCTACCGAGACACTCCTTTTTGCATAAGTCGCCCTTTCGGGTTTTTGACTTAGCGAGTTGTTATTTTATTTCTTTAGGCAAATTATTTCTTGACTACATCAACATTCACGGGACATGGGAACTCCTCGCCATCCATAATTTCAAGAATCAATGCATCGCCAGGGAAGGCTTTCTTGACAACATATGGGCCTTCAAAATTGGGAGTCCACTTGCCCCTAGAATCAGCATTAAAAGACATGATCTTCCTGAGCACGAGGTCGCCTTCTCTGAATTCCTGAGGCTTAACCTTTTTATCAAAAGCTTTCTTCATTCTCTTTTGGTATAAATGACCATGACACAAAGCCATCATTATTTTCTCTTCAATCAAATTTAATTAGTCAAACCTGTTCTGGACCCATTCAGCTTCTAACAACTTGGTTTCCATTATCACACGTAAAAAGGGGATCTCAATCTCAACTGGAAGCACTGCTTTCATGCCATACACGAGGGAGAACGAGGTTGCCCCTGTTGAAGTGTGTACATATGTTCTATACCCATGCAAAGCAAAATGGAGCATCTCATGCCAATATTTATAGGTAACAACCATTTTCTGGATGATCTTATTGATGTTCTTATTAGAATCTTGAACAACCTCATTCATCTTTGGCCTGTAGGGAGATGAATTATGATGGAAAATCTTGAATTCTTCACAATTTTTTGTCATCATATTACTATTCAGAGTTGAGACATTGTCGGTGATAATCCTGCTTGGCATACCATACCGACATATGAGATTGTTCTTGATAAAGCAAACTACCACATGCTTGGTAACATTAGCATATGAAGCTTCTTTCACCCATTTGGTGAAGTAGTCAATTGCCACTAAAATGAAACGATGTCCATTCGACACCTTTGGTTCAATCATTCCAATCATGTCAATACCCCAAATAGAGAAAGGCCACGGGAAAGAAATAACATTGAGAAGCGTTAGAGGCACATGAATTTTGTCAGCATAAATATGGCCTTTATGGCACTTCTTTTCAAATTTGTAACAGTTAGATTCCATTTTCAGCCAATAATAACCTTCCATACGCATCTTCTTTGCCATCGAATGTCCGTTGGCATGAGTACCAAAGTAACCTTCATGGATTTCATGCATCAACATGTCTGCTTCGTGTCTATCCACGCATCTGAGCAAGACCATGTCATAATTTATTTTGAATATCACATCTTCATTGAGGAAAAAGCTGCCTGCCAACCTTCTCAATGTATTTCTATCTTTATTTGGCGCACCAGTCGGGTATTCATGAGTCAGGAGAAAATGCTTGATATCATAATACCAATTTTTTTCATCTGCTACTCCCTCTGCTGCAAACACATGAGCCGGTTTATCCAAACGTCGCATTGTGATACGAGGCACATCATTCCAAGTATTTACTTGATTCATAGAAGCCAAAGTTTCCAAAGCATCCGCCATCAGATTTTCATCTCTAGGAATATGATGGAATTCAACTTTGTTAAATAAGGGTAATAGTCTTCTAGGGTAGTCTTTATAAGGGATCAAACCAAGGTGACGAGTATCTCATTCTCCTTTAATCTGATTTACTACTAAAGCTGAATCGCCATACACATCTAGAACTTTGATTCTGAGATCAATGGCCTCCTCGAGACCCATGATACAATCCTCACACTCTACCATATTATTTGTACAATCAAAGGCCAACCTTGCAGTAAAAGGAATGTGTGATCCATGAGGAGTAACAATCACAACACCAATTCCTTTCCCATAAGCATTCACGGCTTCATCAAACACCATACCCCACTGGGGTTCAGGATCAGGACCTTCCCCAGGCAAAGGTTCACCACAATCTTTTTCTTTCAGAAACATAAAATCCTCATCAGGGAAATCATACTTAACAGATTGGTAATCATCTACTGGTTGGTGAGCAAGATAATCCTTCGGCACACTGTTTTTTATAGCCTTTTGAGTGCGGTATTCAATATCATATTCAGACAATAACATCTGCCAACGGGCAACTCTCCCAGTAAGAGCAGGCTTTTCAAAAATATACTTAATTGGATCCATTTTGGAAATCAACTAAGCAGTATGAATTAACATATATTGCTGCAATCACATTGCCGCCCAGGCCAGAGCACAACATGTCTTTTCCAGCATAGAATATCGTGACTCACAGTCAGTAAACTTCTTGCTGAGATAATAAATGGCTTATTCTTTCTTTCCTGTTTCATCTTGTTGTCCCAATATACATCCCATAGAACTATCTAAGACTGTCAGATACATGATCAACGGTCTTCCTTCAACAGGCGGGAGAAAGATAGGAGATTCAAGCAGATATTCTTTAATGCTTTACAATGCCCTTTAGCAATCATCTGTCCACACACAACCTTGATATTTCTTTAACAACTTAAAGATCGGTTTACACGTTGCAGTCATATGGGAAATGAATCTGGAAATGTAATTCAAACGCCCAAGAAAACCTCTAACTTGATTTTCGTTTCTTGGCGCATACATTTCTTAAATTGCTTTGACTTTATCAGGGTCAACTTCAATTCCTTTTTGGCTGACATCGAAGGTGTATTTATTTGGAATCAAGCGGAGACGATACTTCCTCAAACGCTGAAACAACTTTAACAAATCTTTTACATGCCCTTCTTCGGTCTGTGATTTGGAAATCATATCATCAACATATACCTCAATTTCCTTCATCATCGTATCATGGAATAGGGTTGTCATAGCCCTATGGTACGTTGCACCAGCGTTCTTTAACTTGAAGGGCATCACTTTGTAACAGAATGTTCCCCAGGGTGTGATAAACATTTTTTCCTTGTCCTCGAGAGCCATTATAATTTGATTATATCCGGAAATTCCGTCCATGAATGAGAATACTTTTAATTTTGTTGTACTATCGACCAACATATCAATATGTGGCAAAGGAAAATCATCTTTTAGACTAGCTTTATTTAAATATCTATAATCAAAGCACATGCGAACTTATCTTTCTATCTTTGGTACTGGGACAATGTTGGCAATCCACTGAGGGTACACTGATGTCACAAGAAAACCGACATTAATCTTCTTTAATTTTTATTGCCATATCAGGGTGAGTTCTTTGCAATTTCTTCTTAGCTGACGGGCACTCTGGCTTCAGTGGAAAATGATGCTCCACAATATCGACCCACCAACCCAGGCATATCTTGATATGACCAAGCAAAGATGTCCACATACTCTTTCAACAATTCAGTCAACATGCTCTTCACGTCGTAATGCAGCAACACTTCAATCTTGACTTCCTTTGGATCTTCCTCTGAACCCAAATTGATTGTCTCCAACGGCTCTTTATACGAATGAATGGCACTTTCCTCACGCTCGAGAAACTATGAAACCTCATCTGGAATCTCATAACATTCTTCTTCTTCGGCCCCACACACTGGATATTCAAAGTTGGGAGAGGGTGTCGGGTCATTGTATTCAACAAGTTTTTTAATTAATCTGCACATATGATTTATGATTGTTTTTAGAAACTGAAACATATATCAAGTGATTATGCAGATTTATTTTCTGTTATTATTTATTCCAAAAGGGTTTTTTCTAATTACCATTTTTCCAAGAAAAAGCAGAAAATAAAAACACAATTTGAGAATGAAAGACAACTTTTATTTATGATTTTAATTAGCAAAGAAAACAAATAAGCATGTACAATATTAACTTTCACCTTGGGCAGAGTGAAAGCTTTTTGCAAAGATTAACAAAAACAAATTAATTTGAGACATGGATGCAAGAGGGAACATTAATAGTGACCTAGTTCTGCACACTGACTCCAGACGTCACATAATTTGGCATCTCCTGCTCTTCTCCATCCTCCATAATAAAATTGATCCTAGAAACGGTTTGATGGAGGTAACCTTCGCTGTGAAAAATATCCTGATACATGCCCAGAGTAGACTTTAGCTTCAAGTTCTCACCTTTATCATTCTTCACAGAAAATCCTAAACCAGCCCTGTTATTGTTCACTGGTGGATCAACAAGTTGTCCCCATACTTTACTAGGGCCACTACATACAACCTGCTGAGCATCTTTGAATGAAGCCATATAATTCTCATTCTCTCTTATGTTATCAATGGACAAAGCTTGGAACTGAGTTCCAACAGCAGCCTCACCTGCTTCCACAACACTGAAAGAGGATAAATGAGATATTAACAATGCTTGCTATCCATTTATGATAACCACTTTTCCTTCACGCACAAACTTCATCTTTTTGGGTAGAGTTGAGGTGACATGCCCTGCCTCATGTATCCATGGCTGTCCCAGTAAAAAACTGTATGCGGGCACAATATCCATGACCTAGAAAGTAATTTGAACAAGGCGCGGGCCTATATGAATAGGCATATCCACTTCCCCAATAAAAGACTTCATTGACCCATCGAAAGCTTTTACAATAATACCGCTTGGGAGCATGGGAGTTCCTTGATACTTCAGCTTCATCAGCGCTCTCCTTGGTACAATATTTAAGGCGGACACATTATCAATCAGCACATTTGACAATGAATCATTCTTACATTTCATCAATATATGGAGACCCAAATTGTGATTTCTTCCTTCCTCAGGAAATTCGTCATCACATAAGCTTAGGTTACTATAAGATGTAATATTACCTACCACAATTCTGAATTGGTCTAACAGCATATCACTTTCCACGAAGGCTTGATCCAACACTCTCATTAGAGATTCCCTATGTGTAGAAGAGTTCATCAGTAAGGCCATAATTGATATCTTTGAAGATGTCTGCAACAACTAATCTATAATTCTGTAGTCGCTCATCTTGATAATCTTCAATATATTATCCACCTCTTTCTCCGGAGTAGTACCACTAGACTCCCCTACTGGTCTCTTATTTTTAACACTTTCAACAACCTTCTTACCAGCACTATCATTTCCTCGAATAACAGGCGCGAACACACAACCACTATGGGTCACTCTACTGGACTTAGAAATGCTCTCAACATTAGATAAAGGCTGGATGGGAATTTCCACACCATCCTCTATAATTGTAGCATTTTACTTATACGATGCGGCTTTGTCTGATTTGTAAGGAACAGGACCCGACAAGAAAATCACTACTGGAGCAACAACTGGCTTGCTATAGTATTCAATCTCGACAGGGGAAGAATAATTGAAACAAGGCACAATTACATTCACCCTTTCTTCAAAAAATTGATAATTACATAATCATCACCGGAGAATATATCTTCGTCTGAGGAAAAGAATTCATCTGCAGAAGCATATTCATCATCTGACTCGATCTCAGCCAAGCAATCTTCAATCACATTAACCTCAGGGTAATTATATCTTTGTCCTGACACCCTGATAGTGAAATTATCTAATAATAATTTAATATCTCTTCTTACAATGGAACAACCTCGGGAATACCTGCAGCAAACCCGGCAAGATCCATAGTGGTGTTCTACCCGACCATGGATATGGCAGAAGGTAGCGTGCAATTGCACCAGATCATCATTCATATGGTTCACGTAAAAGACGTGAAACTCTCCAGGACATCCAAAGACCATGTTCACTTCTTCCTCATATTCTTCCCTAGGCCTGATTATATGGATGATTCCTTCATCCATCATTTCCTTCAAATCAGCCTTTATCTTATCACACACTTGTATATCAGTACTGCAGATACCACAACCAGCATGGTCATGCGTATAATAACTAAACTCACAAAGGTCTGCATGAATTTTTACCAAGTATCCTCTAACCAAGTTGATATCATAAATCCTAAAGTCCCTTGGACAATAGGAAAACATGTTGACAACGTCTGTTCCTCCATGCTTTGGAAAATGATCATCTTTTACATTAAGGATGACATCCTTAAAGGACAAAAGGCCAGATCTCACCATTTTTTGTACCTCGGATTTTAAAGGATAACAGTTCTCAATATTGTTCCTTGGTGCTCCCTGGTGCTCCCTGATGAAAAGCACACGTTTGATCTACCTTATAATGCCTACGCAAAGGTGATGGTATAGCAGGGGCTGGCCTGGTCCGAACCAAGTTTTTCCGAATCAATGCTAGGAGTTACTCTGCATAGCTCATGGGGATAGAGTCAAAAGCCTCTCTTCTCTGATTCTACCCTTGATTTCCTTGAGGGGTGGTTCTTTAATAAGCGTCTATAATTGGAGTTGTATTAACAACTAGGGTTACCGAAACAACCTATTGATTAATCTGATGATTTCT
Source organism: Vicia faba (assembly GCA_948472305.1). Taxonomy (NCBI): domain Eukaryota; kingdom Viridiplantae; phylum Streptophyta; class Magnoliopsida; order Fabales; family Fabaceae; genus Vicia; species Vicia faba. The sequence continues at coordinate 699,328,095 of OX451737.1, forward strand.
TCTAGGAGGATTAACCCTTCTATCATGAATCACATCATTTTCTCTCCTTCTTTCTTTTTAGCAAACTCGTATGATGGTTTCTTCACACTGTCGGAATTTTCACTTCATGTCAAACGACCTTCTCTTACAGCTTCTTCCAAACGAACGCCTATTCCCACCATCTCGGTAAAATGACTTGACACACTCTCCACCATTCTTTCATAATAGAATGCACCTAAAGTCTTCATAAAATCTTTGTCATCTCTTTTTCTTCCATTGGAGGAATCACCTGGGCGGCTACTTCACGCCATCTCTGTGTATATTATTTAAATGACTCTTTGTCCTTCTGGACCATGGCCCTAACTTCATCACAGTCAGGCGTCATGTCCACATTGTATTTGTACTTTCTAATAAACGCTTCACCCAAGTCGTTGAATTTATGAATGTTGGCACTATCCAAGCTCATGTACCATTTCAACGATGCACCAGTTAAACTGTCTTGAAAGAAGTGAATCAACAAGCGTTGATCATCAGTATGAATAAACATTCTCCTCACATACATCACTAGGTGAGCACGAAGGAAAATGTTGCCCTTGTACTTCTCGAATTCTGGTACCTTGAACTTTGCAGGTGTTTTCACATTTTGAACCAAACACAGATCATTCACATTATGCCCAAATAGTTTTTTCCTCTGAGGGCCTTTAACTCTTTCTGCATTTTATCAAACTAATCATGAAAATTGTCCATTCGATCATAGACACCCAAGCTTTCACTTGGTGGAGGAATAGGGCGATACATATCATCATTAACAAACGATACAACATTCACCGAAGGAGGTGCAACATAGTGAATCTCATTTCTACGGTAGGAGTAATATGCATCACAGGAGGTGCAGGAGCAGCAGTAGCCTGAGAAAGTGGAGCAACTTGAGCATCTTGATTATAACCTTTTGGCATGAAGTTCTCTGGCATTCCCCACAGATAACCCAGAGGCATACAATTTTGAACAATAGTAACTAGAGTAACAGAAACAGGAACTATCGAAGCTTCGGAAGTAACAGTTGTCTGTTGAGGCTGAGCAAATGGTGGCTGATTCTGAGCAGCCACCAATGATTCCATCAAAGCAGTGAGATTGGCCATACCGGCCTTCAGAGCAGAAAATTCTTCGTGTAACTTGTGATTCTCTTGTTCTAAATTCTCCATCTTTCTTCTGAAATTAGCCTGAGTATTGTACTGGTGAGACAACATGCTGAATGAAGTAAAGAAGCTCGGTAAGACACCTGGATATGAATATAAATGCAAGAAGTATGTACAATATGATGCATGATATGCAATGCACATGATTTATTTTATTATTAATATTTCGAGGAACTCAAAGCTTTATAGACAATTTGCAAATATTAAAGCAATAACACATTTGAAATACTGAAAATCTCATTATAATAATTTTAAAACGGATTACAACTTTTGGTATAAGTTTTCAAAAATCCCAAGTACAAGATAATATAAGAATCTAAGATCCTAAGAAAGCAAAGCTGATGAAGATCACTCCACACACTGCTGCTTCCCTGTGAGTCTTGCAATCTGAGCCTTCAGCCGCTTGTTCTTTTCGGCGTACCTGTTGGCGACCTCTTTCCAATCACCAGAGTCGGGAAGTGAACAACTAGGCCCTGAATGAGCTCTAGAGGAAAATAAATCATCTTGCCTCTCCATCGTCTCTACAACACGACTCTAAAGAATCTTAATCAGATCATCTTTCTCCTTCAAGTCTGCTCGGTAAGACACTTCTAGAGTCTGACACTTATTCTTCCAAGCCTCATTTTCCTGCTGCATCCTGACTATGGCAAGCTAAGCTCTTCCATATCATCTAATAGGGGAGGAGTGGTCTTCACAAACATATCAAGCATAGGTGCTTCACGGGAATATGGCATCTTCAACTGAATAGCTCTTGCTTGTACCCACTGAAGATAAGGCTCCAAAGAAACAACCCCTCTAGGTCCCAAGTCCTTCCTACTCTTACTGTGAATAAGACGCCGAGTTTTCTCAATCTCCTCTTTAGCTTCCTTATTAATTTCTCCCTCTTTAAGGAAGAACTAACTCAGATGAATACTATTTGGCTTATCCATCATCGGATATCCAAGTTGTCGTCGCGCAAGAACATGGTTGTAGTTAACTCCTCCCTTTGTAACAAGAAGAGGTACATTGGGGAAACTACCACAACTATCGATAATCTCTACATCATGGTAAGCCTGATGATACCAAACAATATCTGAATGAGTGATGGCCATAATCTTTGGATCCCAACGAGTTTCCTTTCTGACATCCCAGAAAGCATCAGACCTAGGTAAGTGAGAAATAAACCACTGATACAGCAAAGGCGTGCATCAAATGATCATCCCTCCATGGTGAGAATCCCAAAGATGAATAGAATAATAAGCATCACCCAATAATGTAGGGACTGGATTCCCAATCATAAAGATCTTGATGGTATTGATATCCAAAAACTTGTCGACATTGGGAAATAAGAACAACCCATAAGCAAGTAGAGCAAAGATGGCCTCAAAAGCAACCATACTCTTCATCCTAGCAAAATAGTGAACTTTCTCCAGCAAGAACTGAGCGGGTAATCCTCTAATCCCTCATTTAGTAGTCATGTGGCTTCAACCTCAGACTTCCCCAAATGGATCTAAGCAGCAATCTCATGAGATTTTGGCTCCTCCTTTAAACCACTAAAAGGAACACGATCAGTAATAGGTAAACCCAGCAGATAAGAATACTCTTCCAATGTAGGCATCAACTGATAATCAGGGAAAGTAAAGCATCAATACATAAGATCATAGAATTGGACCAAATTCGAGAGAATACCCTCATTCATCCTAAGCTTCATGAGAGAAATAATGAACCCATACTTCCTTCAAAAATTCATAGAACTCTCGATCTCGGGAATTAGACTCATCAACTCATCTATCTTGGGATTTTTGAAAATGTACTTCACAGTCTTTCTTTTTCCAGAACCCATAGTCAAAAAGTACATAAGATATTCACAAAGAGTCAACTTTTAAGTCCCTTGAAACAAAATGTTTTTAGAAGATGCTCATGGGTGCATGAATGCATGATGCAACAATCACATACAAGATCACAAACATAAGGTTTATAGGTTCAACGTCACGAGCATGAGGTCAAAGGTACTACCCATAAGGTATGATCTAAAAGCTTATCACCTGTCGAACAAGGTTCTAAGAGGTTCCCAGAGTCTATATCCTTCCTTCCGATATTACCAACATCCCGATTGACTCGGTAATTAGTAATATTCTCAAGAAAAACTCGTCCTAGCGTAGTATCGTGTGATAACCATTTCCAGATTACTCCGTAATAGCTTCCTCACTACACCTAAAAGGCAAAGATGGGTTAAAGGTTCTACGGTCCTCAGTTTCAGTAGGCTCCTAGGTCGAAAGCAGCACGTCTTCTTGATTACTTGGTAAACGACACTACAGTCAAAGGGGCCTCCAAGTGGGGGATCTCATGTCTCCTTTTCTGGTATTACTTCCTCAAAGTTAACATGACTATACCGCCCGTCCTATCTTAAGTTTTCCTAAGTTTGGGTAAAGTACTTATGAGAAATCACCAAGCACCCTGAAAACTAGGAAAATCCAGACAAACATATATACAACATATAATATATAAAATACAACAACACATACACAAATAAACAAAGATAGGCTCAACTCACTTAGGGATGGACCAGCAATAGGTCAATTTGTCCCCTGTGAATTTGCCATTTTTTTCTATAGCGGTAGAAATGTTGAGACAAAGCCATTGGATTAACTTGACTCGCACAGATCAAATAAAAAATCGTCATCGCACTTTATTATTTCCAAAGGAATGGGAAAAGAGTGAATAACCCAAAAAGAGGGGGAGAGAATCTAAGTTCGAGGTTTGGTTATGCAAATGAAAGGTATTAGCACCCTAAATATCTACGGTACTCCATAGGAATCTCTTTGTAAATTTGTGTATTTTGGCTATAAATGTTTTATATAAAAACAGATTGTGGGGATGAGAAAAGAAATATTTTTTTATGATTTTTTCACTCGCCGCAGTTGTGAACATTTAGTGCCTATGTACCACCTTCCTCCAATAGGGGATCAGGATACACGTAGTTCACCTTTAAATATTTTAAAACACAAATGTGTTGGTTGATTTTAAGAGACGAGACATCATCGTCTTATCCGAGTAGAAAGCATACATACTACCCACTATTATAAGAAAGGAGAATTTTCATCATCTCAAAGTGGAGGATATTTCTTGAATTTTAAAATCAACAAAGCCTCACTCAACACCCAAGTGGAAAATATCTCACTTCACTACATATCATAGAAGTAAAGTAGTTTGCATCACTACGAGGATTTTGAGAAAAAATTTAAGGTAAAAAGCCAAAGTGGAAAAATGGTTTGAATGAGATTGATTTACTTTTAGTCTTCTCACAAAAATGTCGAGGTATTATTAAGTTGATTAAAATTTAATTAAGAAAATATCTTTAAAATGCATGGACCTTAGTCCAAGTTTATTATGAAAGCGGTTCGAGTTTGAAAACAATAAGAGTTTTCAAAAAGAGGGAGAAGATTTTTTAAATTAAAGAAGATGGTAGGAGAAGAAGGGACTATGCTAAATCATAAGGTAAAAGCTAGGGAAAAGAGCCGTCTAACCAACAAGAAGCCAACACTTGACACAATGAGTCAATGTAGAATTCCCATCCTTTGGATTTAAAACCAAACAAGAAAAGATGATAAACCTCTTAAGAAAACCAAGCTTCAATTGCATTAAGTCTTCACAAAAGTTGGACAAAGTAACGGTTGTATATAAATGAGCTCCTGATCACAGACAAAGCATGTAATCACAATAACCTGCACACAAAACAAACAACCTAGTATCTTGGGGTAAACCCCAAGAACTCCAGATAAAATAACAGTTGAGGTCACAAGGTCTCAAAGTAGGTCATGATCTCTAATCCTAAGTCCAAGAAGTCCATAATCTCCATAATGCCATGGATAGTAACCAAGTAGTGCAAGTATCATTAAAGCTTTTTATGGTTCGAGTTGATTATTAAGTATCTTCAAAAATAAATGAAAAGCTCAAATGAGAAAAATAAAAATGACATAAAAGTAAATTCTCAAATGATTAAAGATGAAAATAGCATGAATGTAAATTCTAAAATAAATGTGCTTAAAGTAAAGAGCATAAAGTAAAGGCATAAAATAAAGTCAATTGTTAGAAATTAGAGGTTAGTTGAATGACCATCTTGAAACTTGCATTTGAAACTCATTAGAGGATTGATAAAACCAAAGCCTATCAACAACAAGTCCCATTTGATTTTTGTCAAGTATATCATTTGTTTTAAAATTCTCAAGGCAACAATAAATGATCAATAATGTTTAAGTGATTCACTTTGACCAAGGCTTGTGAAATTTCATTAGAGGATTGATAAGACCAAAGCCTCCTAACAATAAATCTTAAGGTTATTGGATCAAAGGATTCAAATTAACATACTTGGGCTTACAAACATGGGTTTGGCCCACGGATGATCATTTCTCAAATCGGGACAAAATTTAGCGTTATGTTAAGCAATGGTAAGTGGACTTATATAGAAGTCGTACCTATTTTGAGGTCGGTCAATAACAATCTATGTACCATATGTTTTGTAAAATGATATGTAAATTATTCTCGAATAACATTTAGTACAATAAGAAAGGGATAAGATGAAGAGGGATGGGGTAAGAATTAAACCACATTTGAACCCAAAAAATTAATCAAGCTATTATTTAAATCATTCATCTATTTTTATGGAGTTGAACTCAACACCATGGATCCAATGATGTTAATAAAGCTCATGATCAAAATCTCATAGTCCAAGATCAACTAGAATATATACAAAATAAAAAATGTATTTAATAATAAAGAAAAATATTTTTAAAATGAAAAGAAGAGGAGAAAATAGCAACTATATTAAAAATATCCAATAAAAATCAAATAAGACCATAAAAAAATCAGAAATGAACTCTATTATTTATATAAATTTTTTGATGAATTTTTGAAATCAAAAACTATTTTTAAAATTAAAAGAAATAGGCAAAATAAACCAGAAATTATGAAAATAGGAAAGTCAGAAATAAAAATAAAATTAGGTCACCAATATTTTTCAAAATATCATTGGATCCTTCCATATTTTTCTAAAAATTTAAAAATTAAGAAAATTATTTTTAAACATTTAAAACAATTCAAATAAAGTGAAAAATTATAAAAACAAAATCAAAACACAAAATAAAATAGTGAAAAATAATAATCAGAAAGAGAAAAATCAAAAGTATTTTTAATAATTTTTTCAGATTTTTTGAAGTTAAAATGGATTTTTTATGAATTTTTATAGTTTAAAACAAATCAAATATAAAAATCAGAAATAAAAATAAAAATAAAAATAATATAGACCAATGTTGTGCATATCATGGTCCTTAAAGAATAAAGCATGGAATCAATTATTAAATCAGAATTTCAAAAACAGTGTGGCACGCTTTCATTTCCTGTAGATGACACGTTGGTCATCTTCAACCTCTAACTACAGGATTAGTAGGTCCCTGAAATGGTAAAATTAGAACACGATACCGGTACCATTCGCTTCGTCTCTTCAAGACGATTCCAATGGTACCCTCACGAAAAATTTATGTAAGTTGTAGTTCAGACGTTTTGGAAGAGAAGTTTTGAAAAGGGATTTGAAATTTCATGGCCAAAATGTACTTCCAGTTGAAAACAATTGTTGCGACTATAATCAGGATGATGAGAGCTTCATAATAGTGTCAAAGTTTGAGAGAATTGGTGAGGGAATCTACCTATTGAAGTTACATTGCAGAGCTCTGAAAATTAATTTGGCTAGCACGATTTAGGAAGTCTTAGAGCTTAATTCTTTTTCTGTTAGTTTCAGTGAGGTTCAAGGAAGGTGAATTGACAAAGAAAATGGATTGAGGAAAGCTGTAAAAGCAAATTCGAAGTTGCAGAAAATTGGGATCAAGAGGAAGTTTGGTAGGGTGATTCTGGATCTCTAAGCTTGAGGAAATGAAAGAGGTATGATCCTATATTTATAGGGAATCTGATTGAATGCTCAAGCATGTGAAATGATGAGATTTAGAGGGAATTCATGTGATGTTGCAAACAAGAAAAGTGTGACTTCTATTTTTATCAAAACTCATCCAAAGCTTGCCCTTTAATGTGCTAATCACTTCTGGAAGTTCTTTAAACTTGATTAGAAGCAAAAGCATGCATAAAATTTGTGTTTAGAAGCCAAATCAAGGATTTCAAATTCTGAATTGAGGAGAAACTTCTATTTCAAGGTACCATGTTCAAGTCAATGGTGTGCATGATCCAGGGCATCTCAAGACTTGATTCTTGATGCATTGAAAAGATGAGATCACAAGCTTTACAATGTGCAAAGAATAGAATCAAATAAATGCTTGAGCTGAAAAATTGTGATTAGTCAAAGTTGAGAAAAAGATATTGCTTTTGTACTTAGAAAAATTCTAAGTTTTTTCTTCAAAAATGACCTATAATGTATTGCATCCAAACATGGCCTTCCACTTGAAATTTACTCTTAACTAAAAAAGATTGCATGAAGTAGATCTCTTGAATGACATTTTGAGACTTTAACCATTTAAAATCTTCAAAAAATGAAAAAGTTATGACTTGTTGAAGTTGGAAAAATTCATGAAATGACCTATAATATTTTGCATCCTTAAGGCATCTTCCATCCATTTTCAAACTTTGCGCATAAAATAAGAGTTAAAGTTCACATCTTCAAGAAAATTATGGAAAAGTAATAGGATCAAGGAGATAAAATTTGGCCAAGTAATGATATTTTGAAGTCACACATAAGGGATTATGATGGTTTATCTAGAGGACTTGTAATCTTTCTTCATCATTAGGTATCTTCCACACAAAATTTTCTTCAAAATTTTGAAGCAATTTGTTGATAACTCTTTGAATAGAAACATGTCTTTGGAATCACTCAAAAATAATAAAAGATGAGTAAGATATAGCCCTTTGAAGTTCAAAACCCTAGCTCCTAGAGCAACAAGATGCCTTGAGGAACGTTTTCAATTTTGACAAACCTTCTTGCACAAATACATTTTTCATGTAAATAGAAGTTGTTGAGGATGATAACGAGGAACCATAGTAACCATAACCACTTCCAAATATTGAGAATTAAGTAAAATATGCACTTGTGATCAAGAAATAAAGGACTTATCCCGTTAGGTCAAACTTTTTCAATCAACCCTTGTATCTTTGAACTATATTTTACAACTTGAGGCATGATGAATCAAAATAGACTTTGTTATATCATTACTTCAAGGTATCTCCAATGATGGGGCTTGAATCTCAATGAAACGTTGTTGAATAAGGCATGGGAATAAGCACATGATCCTGTAGATCAACTTGATGGAATGTATTGTGATTTTACCTATAACATCATTAATTATGGCAAACATTTATCATATTTATTAGTTAAAATGTTAATCAATACAAAACATAGATGATCCCAAAAGTACAAGTCAAGGTGTTTGGTAATTCCCCATGAGCAGAGCTAAAGATAGGGAGAAGAACCAAACCCTAGTGTGTGATCTTGTTGCATTGTGATGGTATCATATGATAGAGGAATCTTAGGGGGGGAAATTGGGGTACAACATAAACCTAGAAGACCAGCAATGTATTTTTCAGTTATGACAATCCTTAATCCAATGACATCAGAGACAATATGTTGATCATCACAATTAGCATTCTTCCAGAGGTCTTTTTACTAAATATCCATAAATAGGACCATGAAGCTTTTTAAAGTAGTTTTCCATCCCTAAGCTTCTAATTCTTATTTTAGGTCTACCCCATTATCATCTAAGTTGTCGAATCAACTAAAAATTCCCGAAGAACATCTAGTTCTTGTGGAGGAAGAGTGTAGTGAACTTGAGAGGTTTATTGACTGATGTGATTCTCATTTACTTCTTTAGAAGAAGCAGTAGCAACAATGGTCTCTACATAAGGAATTGATGAAGATGATGGAGAGAAGGTAGATGATGATGAAGAGACAGAAGTAACTAGTGGTTTTGATGCTTGATCAAATTCCTTTGTGAACTTAACAACTTATTTTTTAGAATTGGTCATCATGAATTTTATTTGAAGAGGAAGATGAATGAATGTTGAAGGTTGTTGACGGAGAACCCAGAAAAGCGTTTGAAGGAGAAGAGGGGTTTAGGGTTTCTAATTTGTGAGGAAGTGAGAGTGATCATGTGATAGTGTGAGAAAGTGAGTTATATAGAGGGAGAATGAAATATTGAATTATAGAATTTAAATGTCAAATAAAATAAAGAATAACAATTTTTTAAAGACACGATATTGGAGGCAATAAATAAAGGCAATCATGAAAGAATTAATTCCAAGAAATCACACACTATTCATGATCTATCTTAGGTAGCTTGTGATGATTAAGAATAACCAAGGGTTACATGATTTAATCACTAAATCTAATGAAGTGACACAATCAATATACTCAGGGTCTGGATAACCAAAGACTTCCATCTGATCAGAGATATTTCTGACCGAAACATCTTCTGATAACTGAGTCTATAAAATAAAATTAGCAGAAGTATAATAAGTAAAGAGATGGAGAGAAATGAGACAACCATATTCTTGAAGATCTTCCATCTGTCTTTAACTTTGGCTTTCTCAGCTTTTGACCAGCTTCTTTATTCTTATGCTTTCTTCAGAGCGGTCTTTCAGAGGTTCTGAATTATCTTCATATTGATTCCTCTTATTTCTTTGAATATTCTCAGTTTTCTAATTTGAGAAGAATAACCTTCTTCTGAATTCCAATTTCAGACTTCTTGAGAGAAATATTTCTTAGCATCTTTAGAAATTGTTCCAATACAAATTTTATCAAATTCTGAATACTTTGAATGACATTCTTGTTCTTGCAATGTTGACCTAACTTGTTTAGAGTTATTCTTGATCATACTTCTGATGAATCAGTGATCGTTCTTTCCTCAAGAATGTATGGTCTTCTGCAAAGACTTTTTTAACAGAGTCAATGTTTAGATCTTCTACATAAGATTTTCTGTCTACTTGAATGGATAACTTTGTCATGAAGTTCATATGTATCATAAGAGGAGAGTCTTTCTTATTTTAAAAAGATCCCTAATGGGATGTTATAAGAAAGTCAAGGGTGGACTAATCTGTTTCTTGAAAACATCTCATACTCTCAAGGAACTTAATCAAAAGCATTCAACAGACATGACTTCTTATCTGATGATTCTTCCTTGTCAGCTTGTTCTTCAATTTTCTGGTTTTAGACAGTAGTTGAAAATTGAATAACTATCACATTAGAGTATTTCTTCACAAAGCGTCTTGATCTTTATCTGACATTGTTAGGTGTTTAAGTATCCATCAATAACAGAACCAGGCTCTAATACCAATTGAAGGCGTGAAGAAAATGCAAGAAAAGGGGGGTTGAATTGGGGTTTCCTTTCTTGTAAAACTTTTGCTTCTAAGCATTATTCGTTGAACAATGCTTCTGATTGTTGCTTCTAATTAATACTTCTAATTTGGTTCAAAAAACATAAACTCTAAAGAATAAGAAAAAGCAAAAAAATACGCGATATATCCTGGTTCACTTGAGAAACCCCCAAGCTAATCCAGTCCACCCTTCCAAGGTGATTTCGCGTTGAACTCAAAGACTTATTCAAGTATAACCAAACTAGTTACAATCGCACGGGCAACCGCCAGTGACTAACAACCAATAAAACATTCAGGGATCTAAACTGGATATAATGTTCATTGACCCAATAGAATCTGATCCCTCAAAATCTCCTATTAGGATTTCCTCACAATGATATACACCAGTGATCTTATAAAGTTGATCTTTACTCAGTCTCCTTTGAGATATGACTACCATTGACCGAATAGAATCTACTACCAGGATTTCATCTATGATGGCTGGAACCAAAGTCTTCTTAAGTCTTCTGATCTTTAAGTGATCAATTGAGGTGCCAAACAATTCTAAACATAATAGTTTTTTTGGAGATTATATGAGTGATTCTTATCAAGAAGATTACTCCTAATTTAAGTACATATTGTTTGACACAATTCTGAGCAACAACTCTTGTGTACAAACAATTTACATGAAGAACTTAAGAAATAACACAATATAAGCAACAACTCTTTTGTTTTATGTATTTCTACAAAGATGAATCTAATCTAAAATAAGTGCAGCATCTTGTAGTCTTCTTGTCTCCATCTTCTTTGTTGAGCAAACTATGAGCAATAACTCCTTGTTTCTTCATAATTATGTCAAGATGTATATGATTAATGATTTGAATTACATCATGAAGAATTATTCATCTTTATCTTCTTTCTTCATTAAGCAAGATACGAGAAACAACCCATTGCTTCTTCATGATTCTTCCAAGATTTATATGATTGGTAAATTGAATAACATCCTGTAGAATTCTTCATATTGTTATAGTGGATGACTGCTTAGATTTGGTTGTGTTATAATAATGATAGTTTTTTCTTTTTAACTTGAACATAAATATCCTGTGATTTGAAACTTCCAGCTTTTAGCACCCAACCAAGCAGCCTTTGGCAAGCTCATCAATATACAGCACCGTGTGTTGAGCAAGAACTAACCAACCAATAGTTTTAAACATATGATTCTTTTTTTATATAGCAAAGAAAAATAGAGTCGTTGGCTATTTGAAAAAGAGTCGTTACAAATAGTACTATGATGTCCTTATCTCTTCCACACTTTAAGTTAGTGGAAAGCTAGTGGCATAAAGCTTTTCGTACTTTGTACTATTATACTGTGGTACCGTTATATTCTTCCCTTCTGCACTTCAGAGGCTTATGCGAGCATCATATTAGAAGCGGGGACATAACATAATATCTTCAAAACTTAAAGTCTTTAGAGTCTTCAAAACTGCGTCTTCAGAGTCTTCAGCACTTGGTCGTGAGAACCCGTTGTAGAAAACCTTTAGATAAAAAGAGCTTCAAGTCTTCATAGTCTTAAGAACTACGTCTTTAGAGTCTTCATCACTTATTTTTCAAAACCTATTTGTAGATAACCTTGGACCATTAGATATTCAAGTATTTGGAATCTTCAGAACTTTTGTCTTACAATCTTTAACACTTGGTTCTTTAATAATCCTTATCTTCAGAACCTTGTTACTAGAAACAAAAAGTTTACAACTTATGGACTTCAGCTAGAAACGTTGTGTTCAGATCTTTTAACTTTGTCTGCTTTGGAACAAATTGTCTTTTAGAAACTAAGTTTTTAGCATCTGGGCTTCAGTAGAAACTTTGTCTTCAGATCTTCTACCTTTGTTTCTTGAAACACACTGTCTTCAGACAAATATTTGTCTTCAGATCTTATGACTGGTTTCTTCAAAGAAATATCAAGGCTTACACTTCAAAGCCTTGTGGAGTGTCTTGCTATTGTTCAACAGAACTTGTGTAGCCTAAAAGCAGAATCAATTCTCTTCTAATGTCTTGTCCATGCCATTCATCAGAAGCAAAACCTATTTTTTAAATACTCAACAAAAACAAACATTAGTATAACAAAATTGTTCATACAATCACACTCACTTTTTATCATCAAAACTTAAAGATAATATTTCAGAACCAAATTTTGTTCTTACATTTGGTCCTTTTTCTTGGGCTACTAGTTATCTCTTTGGCTATCATACAAGGGTTTTATATATACATGTTTTATCAGTGAGGACAGAAGAGGCCTGAAGAACAGTTTTATCCCACTCAAGTTCTTTATTCTCATTTGTTTCCATACTTGCTTGAGCTTCAGTTGGTTAGGCTTCGTACTTCATTATCGTCTACAAGTTCTCTTCCTGATCATGATACCAATGTTAGATGTGGTTACAACGTCAGGGCACCTGGCTATTCAATCAGGGGAACTCTACACAACTTTTTGTTCCCAAAGTGAATCCACGAGGGCAAAGCTTTTCAGCGGAGACAGAAAAAGCCTAAGAAGTGTGATGATACAATTCCAATTTGCTATATCCTGTTACTTCCTCGTCTTTTGAAAATTTAGTTGATTATTGTGCTTTGGTTTCTCCCATAAACCTCTCTCCCGATTTCAATGCAAAGGCTAGATGTGCCTCCCATTATGGGGAATCTGGTTATGATGTTGGAGACTGCAAAGTCCAATTCCCATTTGGCAAAATTATTTCAGATTCTTTTCCCCCAGTTGAATGTTTCTTTTTTGTGATAGAAGATGAATTATATCTCTTCTGTGTACTAAAAGATACTTGGTGATTAAGTTGATTCAGATTCACTTCGTACAATGTTTATGCTTTCTTTTGAAGGAATCTTCTGCGATTACTAGGATAGGACATTTGGCCATTTGGTTGAAGAAGATATGTAATTCAGAGGTAAGGTCCAAGTTCAGACTAATTCAGATACTATTGTGTTCGTGCCAGAAAAGAATGAGATTCATGTGCCTGAGTGAGCATCAAGACTGTTGAAAGTCATCAGAAGCAATTAATCTATACTGAGACTAGTCTTCTCAACGTGGCAATTCGAATTTCATTTGCATTCACGTTTCTGATCTTTCTTGTTTTTGTTCAAGTACTTTCTTGTATGCCAAACTTGTTCATCTTTTGAAGATTAATCATAATGCATTGAATATATTTGTCTTGAATTAATCCATTCGTTATCACTCTTATTTGTTTTACTATGCTTTTTGATACCCAACTCTTGTTAATAAAGCAACAACTCTGGAGGGGGGATGACGAATAATTTACCTAGAATCTCAAATCGTATGCTTTCAAGTAAAAACCATGCTGACGATGTACATACATTATTTCAAATCCCCAAACACTAAAGATATACTGGAGATAAACCCTCATCAACCCCATTGAGCCTTGAAGTAGGAGTTTCTTTTATGTTCAGAAAAAAACCTCATGTTTAACCCAGGGTCCGGTAGTTTTTCAGATAACTAGATCGAGCTTTAAAATATCAAAAGGATGTGAACATCTGAGGATCACCCTACCTTATCCCTTGCATCAAGAGGTCTAGACAGATGTAATACCATAATGGTTATCCCTCATCAATCAAGAAATGGGCAGTCACAACCCTTCCAAAAAGTCAAAAGATCCAGGATCACACAATTTGTTCAAAAGAAAAAGAATGAAATGAAAAAAGAAAAGAAACAAAAAGCTCACTAAGTCAAAACTTGAAAATAAGTAGCATAGGAAAAAGTTAGGGCATCCTGCTGAACTTCAAAATCAAAATTCAAAAGAATTTGTCCAGGAAAAAGTTAGGGAAAACAAAAGAAAGAAAAGCATGAAAGGAAGAAAGTGGATTACTAAAGAAAAATCATCTACAAAGAACAAAAACGTGTAATCAGATACCAAAAACAAAAAGGTGAGTGACTGTCATGTCCAAGAAATGTCAGCAGTTCCTCAAGCATCATGAACTCCTCTTGAGAGATGAGTGCTCATTTCGATTTAGTTGAATACCAGACTGGAGAGCATCGTGGAGAATGGGTGGACACCAAATAACTTCCAGCTTTAAATCCTCTTTTTTGTAAAAACCGTGAACCAGGCCACGTTACAACCCTTGAAAGTCCTAATTGAAGCATTGGTTAATCCGAAAGAAAAAGTCTAAAGAGAGTATGGTAAACTAACTCCTAGGAGGCTTGATAAAACTTTAAAGATGGTATCGCTCCATTTTTAACTATCTTTCGTACAGAAAAATTTGATGTTTTGACATCTTTTCAATAAAAGTTTTCTAACTTTAAGACAAGCATAGGTTTGCATTAGAAATATGATTCTTAGAAAAACATTCTTTGCATATGAAAAAGTTATTAAACATCAAGTGAGCTTTCATAATAAGAATCAGATGAAGAGTTAGATTTTCTCAAGCGACAAAATTGCTTCAGAAATCTGTGAAAAAGAAGATCATCTTAAAGAATAATCTTAATTTGGGGAAGATTTTCTAGTGACTCTTTTGAGTAAAAGAAGACCAGTTTGAGAAATGATCAGAAGCGGATCATGTGAGATCTTGAAGTTTGTGTGGAAGCTTTGGTTGCCCTGAAGAATCCATTGAGCAGTGGTGCATCACTTACTGTTGGTCCTAAGACACATATTGTTTCAAGTTTTTATTTAAGCAAAAGCGGCTCAAGTTAAGAAGTACGGTTGGGTATTATCCTACTTTTAGGACGCAATTCAACTACCCTAAGGGTATGTTGTCATCCAAGACTCTGTTGAGCAGGGGCAGTTATTTTCAATGGTAGTATTCCGTTGAACAAAAGTAAGGTATCAGAATATGATTACCTAAGGGAAAGAAGCATGTGAATACTCAGTTGAGTAAGAGTTCACTCAATCAGGGGCATTCACGTCGATGAATATCTTCAAGCTAATATCAATCAGAGGCTATCATGTTGATAAATCCATTCAAGATGCCTTCAACCTAGGGTAATGACGGCGACAAATCTCTCTAAGAAAGTTGTAATCAAGGACAGTTTATTTTGTGACTCGAGAGATTGGGGCATGCCACCTTATATCGTATTGTGGCACGAATATTCCGGTCTTCTACCTAGCGTAGATTTACTAAAATATCATACAGACATGGGAATTTCTTCTCCATACTTGCAAGGTTACTCAAGAAAATTCCACCATGTAAGACAATCGTCAAAGAAATCAAGCTAAAAGTGCCATAATGGTAACCTTGACCCAGCCAAGATTACAAAGGCTATTCTCATCCCCTTCAGATATTCCAATTATACTCCCCAATAGTAGAGTAAACTAGAGCAACCGAGTTTTTTATGCGGCTCAGTGCATATATTCAACATGGATCCCTAACAGTAGTGTAAACTTGGGGCACTCAGAGTCTTCGTGCGATTTAACATATGCATGAGAAATTCCCCAGTAGAGTAAGATTGGGGAATTTGAGATGTTTTATGTGGTTCAACATGTAATCCCCATAGAATCATCCTCTAATATCCAGCTGAGAAGTAAACATGGGCACTCAAAGACGTTCATGTCCATCTCCTTATCCCCCAAGTGGTCTAAGATGTAATTCCCCATCATGGTGCAAATTTGGGGCATTCAAAGAGATCCATATGGTGTTCACCATCCATTCCTCAATGTGTTTATCTTACCATCCCCAAGAAATCCAGGATGTAGAGTAATATTCCTTAGAATGGATCATTACGCCATATAAAGACAGCAAGCAACGGTTCCTAATGAGCCTATGCTTATCCCCAGAGTTTATTTCTCTGCATTTTACATATAGTTGTCACTGCATAACATTTCATCCTTAAAACGCGTAGCATATTCATTAGAATGGATCATTACTCCATATAAAGATCCAAAAATGCATACGAAGCATGAGCCAGATCAGGTACCTTGCGTGAAAGACATGAATCCTTCAACACAGAAACACATATGCACAAAGAATATCACTTTAAAATCCAGAGCTGACGTCCTTCATTACATCATGATATTCAGCTAACGGTGCCAATACATTGCACTACTAAACACTCGTATGTTTCGGTCTTTAGTTTTTCAAACACTCGTCAGTGTCAATCTTCTAAATACTCGTATGTGTCAGCTTTCCAAACACTCGTCTGTGTCAGTTTTCCAAACACTCGTCTGTGTCAGTTTTCCAAACACTCGTCTGTGTCAGTTTTCTAAACACTCGTATGTGTTAGCTTTTCAAACACTTACTTGTGTCTATCTTTCCCTTAAATTCTAGTAAAATCAATACACTTGGTCGTTCTCGCACCTTCAATCATCATATCATAGTCAATATTCTCACCTTCTTAGAATTATAGGTCGCCTGTAGGCCTAGTTCTCTCGGTATATCGCCCATAGATCTTACCTTAGGATCTTAGACTGCTCATAGGTTTATATGTCCTTGTAGGTCGCCCGTAGGCCTAGTTCTCTTGGTAGATTTCCTGTAGGTCTCACCTTAATATTTCTGGTCACCTGTAGATCTAAATTTTTGTCCGCATATCATCCGTAGGTCTCACCTTAGGATTTTAGATCACTTTTAGATTAATATTTTGGTCTGCAGATTGCTTGTAGGTCTCACCTTAGGATCGTAGGTCGCCCGTAGATCTAGCTTTCCTTGTAGATCGCCTATAGGTCTCACTCTTTTAGGATTTTACGTCGTCCATAGATCTTGCTCTCCTGTAGATGGCCCATAGGACTCACCTCTTAGGATAGTAGGTCTCACGTAAATCTAGCCTTCCTTGTAGGTCGTCCATAGGCCTAAATCGCTCAGCAAATCTCCTGTAGGTCTCATATTAGGGTTTTAGATCACTCATAGATCTAGATTTCAATTTTCATATTCCCCGTTGGTCTTGTTCATTTAGGATTTTAGATTACCCATAGATCTATATTTTCTTGTAGGTCGCTCATAGGCCTAGTTCTCTCGGTAGATCGCCCATAGGTCTTACCTTAGGATTTTAGATTGCGCGTAGATCTAGATTTCCTTGTAGGTCGTCTGTAGGCCAAGTTCTCTTGGTAGATTGCTTATAGGTATTACCTTAGGATTTTAGATTGCCTGTAGATCTAGATTTTCTTGTAGGTCGTTCGTAGGCCTAGTTCTCTTAGTAGATCGCCTGTAGGTCTCACCTTAGGATCGTAGGTCATCTGTAGATCTTGCTTTCCTTGTAGAACATGTAACACCCCAATTCTACCCAGCAATTATAAATGTAAATTAGAGTTATAAAATTCATGTAACTAAATTAGGATGCCACAAATTCAACTTTAAAAACACATTGAATTCAACGTGGATACATAACACTTTAAAACTTTGGATGAACTATCAGCATAATAATATAATCTCTTAATTCAACAACTTAAACATCTACGTAGCGGAATTCTTAATAACATCTTTATCCATCGTTACAGCAACTTACAAACAACACATGTTTAATAATAATCAACTTAAAGTTCAACAACTGAATAATCAACAATCAAAAGCAACAAGCGTTCATCCCCCCGAGTGATACATATCAGAACAATGACATCGACTTGAACTACTGAAGGTATACAACCTTCACTCTTGATTACCTGCACGTTACCAACGTAAGGGAAACATTCAAACATAAGGGGTGAGATATCTAACAATATAATAAAGCGTATGATAATCAATATATTAAATTAGATCACATAACATCACCACTTCTCATCTTATAATCAACCATAATTGCAACAGAAATACCAATAATAATACACATTCATCACATCAATTCACAACTTCTTTATGCACTCATATAATGCGACTCAATATTATGCCAATGCATGTGGTACCATTGGAGTAGAACTCCCATCTTAAAAATCTGCCAATAAATAGAGGCATCAACAAGGCATAAGCCTTCATCTTAATATTCACCAATTCAGGCCATCTTTAACGAGCATAAGCTCCATCGTGGAATGCAACATATGCGACACAATCATGAATGTAATGACAACACCATAATTATCAACATCTCTACACAACATCACCGTTGGCCATAAGCCTACATCTTTATAGCTACCAATTATTATAGGCATCTCAAAATCTTTCATCAACATCATATATCCTCATAATTCATTTATCATCATAAATCATCAAACATCATTTATACATCAAACATCTTTTATACATCATAACTCATCAAGCATTATCTCATAAATCATCATTTCATCAACAACTCAGTCGTACAATAACATAGCCGTAACTCGTCAATTCGCAACATTGGCCATAGGCCTACAACAATAATATTGCCTATAATTAATTACTCATCAAAGGATTACTTCTAAATCACTATACCTCTACATATTACTATTCTGTAATACTACATCATTATAATCATTAATCCTACTATTATAAATCAGACATTAATCTATAAACATTCCATCCTCATCATTCTTCACAAAAATCAACATAATGACCAACACGGGAACTAAATCAATTCCTAACTTGGATACTAGGATTATCCTTCCTATTCTTCATTTCGATCCTTAAGAATGAATTTCATCGCATTAGCTATTCAACGCTTCAAACGGCACCTCAAACGGAGTCTAAAAACTCGAGTTACAGCCTTTTCCAAACGATTCTGGCAAAAACCAGACAACATGGATTGATGCATAACGCCTTGGGTCGATGCGTACTGAACTGATCGCGCTACATGAGTCGACGCATCCTCTCTTTTATCGACTCATACTGAGTCTGCCACACTGCATGTATCGACACATGCCCCTACGTATCGACTCATCCTGAGTATGAAAGTCCTCATGTATCAACACATGACTCTTCGTGTCGACTCATCCTAAGTCAAAAGACCTTCTTGTATCGACACATACTATTTGGGATCGACACATAATGCTCTGTCATGGGTAATTTTTGCGATTTTCTCTGCATTTTCACTACGGGTTCCATACTTTAAGCCCTAAAAACATAATCTAATCATAGATAATCATCACTTACAATTATCCTATAATTCTACATCAATTAAACAGCGTCGGGACATCATTATTCATCCATAATTCATTGATTTTTCATCATACAACATCATATACATTCAATTCATGAACAAGACAACAATTCAACATCTAATCCCACATACCAATTGTCACAAACCCTATTATAGAGTCAGAACCCCACCCTTACCCTCGATTGAAGGTTGCTCTATAACTTTCTCCAATTGATTCCCGTTATGCCTCTTTCCTCTTTTCCAATAGCTTTCACGTTCTTTCTCTAACCCTTATTTTCCTTCTCCTCTTACTGCTTCTTCTATTCTCCTTATTATTTCTAACAATAACAAAATAACTTATTATTCTCAAAACACCTTAATGGGCTTAAGAGTACTACACCCCCTTATTTATACTTCTATCTTTAAAAACAAGCCCATCTCAAATAATATCATCATTCTTCTAATATCATTTCACCACTTAATAAAATAAATAAATCCAACTAATCACAACACATCAATTATTCCAAAAATAATTTAAATAAATAATTAATTAAATTACGGGCGTTACAACTCTCCCCCACTTAGAATATTTTCGTCCTCGAAAATTTACCTTAATCAAACAACTCAGGGTAGGAGTCCCGCATCTTGCTCTCCAACTTCCAAGTCATGCTTTCTCTGGCTGCTCCTAGCCAAACCACTTTAACCAAAGCAATCTCCTTGCCCCTCAATGTCTTTATTTCACGATCCGCGATCCGTACGGGCATCGTCTCCACCGTAAGATTATCCCGTACATGCACATCGTCCATATGAATCACATGAGATGGATTTGAAATATACTTCTGGAGTTGTGACACATGAAACACATCATGCAAATTCAAAAGATTAGGCGGTAAAGCCACTCTATAAGCAACATTCCCCACTCTCTCTGAAATCTGATATGGTCCAATAAAACCAGAAGTGGGCTTCTTAGACTTCAATGCTCGCCCAACACCAGTCACAGGTGTAACTCTCAAAAACACATGGTCACCCGCTTGAAATTCTAAATCTTTCCTTCGCTTGTCATGATAACTCTTTTGTATACTTTGGGAAGCTTTCATCTTTTCTCGAATCAACTTCACCTTCTCAGTAGTTTCATGGACAAGTTCAGGTCCAAGTACTACACTTTCACCAGATTCATGCCAACATAACGGAGTTCTACATCTTTAACCATATAAAGCTTCAAAAGGCTTCATCCCAATACTTGAATCTTAACTGTTATTATAAGTGAACTCTATCAACGAAAGATAAGTATCCCACGAACCTCCCTGCTCAAGAACACATGCCCTCAACAAGTCTTCCAACGATTAAATCGTCTGCTCAATCTGACCATCTGTATGAGGATGATATGCTGAACTTAAACTCAACTTAGAACCAAACGCTTCTTGCAAACTATTCCAAAAATCATAAGTAAATCTTGGATCTCTATCTGACACAATGCATAAAGGAACACCATGCAGCTTCACTATCACACTAGTGTAAATCTCAGCCAACTTCAACACTGGAAAACTGATGTTAATAGGAATAAAATGAGCCGACTTCTTAAGCCTATCAAAAATCACCCAAATCGAATCATGTCCTCTTAAATTATTAGGCAACCCCGTCACAAAGTCCATTGAAATTCTATCCCATTTCCATTCTAGAACTTCTAATGGTTACATCAATCTTGCTGGCTTCTGATGTTCAACTTTCGACTTCTGACAAGTCAAACATGCATACACAAACCGAGCCACATCACTCTTCATTCCAGACCACCAAAACAAACCTTTCAAATCTTGATACATCTTTGTAGCTCCTGGATGAATACTCAACTTACTTCTATGACTCTCTTCAAGTATCACTTCCTTCATCTCAGCATCATCAGGAATACAAATCCGATTACGAAATCTCAACACACCTTGCGCATCTAGCTTAAAATCATTATTCTCAGACTGATCGATTCCAACCCTCAAATCCACAAGTTTCACATCCAACTTCTGAGCTTCTCTGATACTGTCTAGAAATTCATTATTAATCTTCAACATACCCAATATAACACTCTGCGTAGTAACCTCGCAAACTAAGCTCATATCTCTGAATTGTTTAATTAATTCCAATTCTTTAACCATCATTGCCGACATATGTAAAGTCTTTCGACTCAACGCATCAGCTACCACATTCTCTTTTTATGGATGATAATTCAAACCGAAATCATAATCCTTTAACAATTCCAACCATCTTCTTTTCCTCATATTCAACTCTTTCTGATCGAATAAATACTTTAAGCTCTTATGGTCACTAAACACTTCAAATCTAGAACCATAAAGATAATGCCTCCTGTGATCGGTGGAAATAGAACTGACTGTTTTGGAATGCTGGTTCGCGAAATGTCGCGGTAAGCAAGAGTCGCCACCTTCTTTTATTTTCTCCAACAAGGAAAGGACAAAAGCACATCAAAATTCCTTTTCGAGTTGTTTCTCAGTTCGGGAGGTAGATTATAGAAAGGGAAGGTGTTAGCACCCTTTCTATCTGTGGTTATCCACGGGCTCTTAGGTACTTGCTCACTATGTTTTCAAAATGTTTTTGCTTTTCTTGTGTTTGTGGGTTTTGAAAAAGTTTGTTTGAAAACTTCGATTTAACTCTTGTTTCTGTCCTCAAGAGTGTATGAAGTGTTGTTTGAAAACTTTTGTCAGAAAAGTGTAGGTGCGAAAAGTATTTTTTTGTTTTGAAAGAGCAAGTATCTAAGAACCTCTACCTACTCAAAAGAAATTAAGATGTGTAAATGTCCTTTAGACAGTACTATCCCACTATTGAGAAGTAGGTAGCACCGTCGTTGGAGTTTTCGGGTCAATTCGATTATAGGGACATGTGGTCACCAAAGCAATAGTAGGACGCCTTAGCGGTAACCCTAATGTCCTAGATCCTTTTTATCCGAGGCAACCGTTTCGAGGCAACTGGATCTTTAGACAAGAGGGCGACCTCTAAAACACCTTATACTTAATGACCATGTTGAGGCAACCAAGTGAGGCGTACCTTAAGAGTGGCATGTGCGAGTGTGTCAGGATTCAGTTTATGTTATCTTTGTACATGTTATGGTGAGCTACGATTGATTTTATTTTAAGGATAAGTCTTGTCATGCATAGCCTAATTAACATACATCTAGCAATTAATAGTTGCGGAAAGTAAATCTACGCTATTACAAGGCGTCGGGTATTTACATCGCCAAAAACAACCCTTGAAAAGTAAATTGCGGAAAATAAAGAAAAGCGATAAAAAGTCCTAATTAAAGCTATTACATCCTCGGAGCAAATACATAAATAATGGATCAAAAATTAATAAAACGAACATACGCGCGAGAAAAAATTGAATCGGAGAAGTCCTTAGGGTTTTGACCCTTTTTGAGAAAGAAAGAAATTTTGGTTATTTTGCATTTAATTAAATTAAACCTAAAACTAATTAATTAATAAAAAGAAATATTTTTTGGTTTTTTATGTTTTAATGAAATAAATAAAAAAAATAGTCAGAAGTTAGTAAAAACCCTAATTCTATGTTGATTTTAAAATATTGTGAAAATAATGAAATTAACCTAATTTAAAAAGACTAAATTAATTTGTTAGTATTTATTTACAAAATAATAAAGGATGAAATTAATGAATAATAATAGTAAAAATATTACATTTTTAATTTTATGAATTTTATTATAAAAAAGTTAATTTGGGTTAATTAAATAATAATAATAATAATTAATAATAAAACAATTAAAAGAAATAAATATAAAAGAAGAAAATAAATAATGAAACCAGGAGGTGATGGGCCAGGTTAGGAGGTGTCTTTGCAATTTTCTGAAGCCCAATAACAATTCCAGTCCGTTGACTTTCTGGCTTATCTATGCGTTTGGTTGATTGGGAATATGATGATCATTCACCCATGACCCTTGGATATGTGCCTGACGCCACATAGCGCGTTGATGTTTGAGATGCATGGTGAGTACCCTTTTGCAAGCGTACACAAGAGCGCCTGAAGAAAAATAACAAACAAATGTTTGGGGGACCTAGGATTCGAACCCAGGTCCCAATGGACTATGCACGCGCGCTTTTACCAACTGGGCTAACCTGCTTAATTGTTAATGATTTATCTAGCAAACAATATATTAGAAACAGAGCCTGATTCCTTGAAATAAAAAAAAAGAGGCGCGCTATTCAAACGTGCCAATGGGAGAGAGACGCGTCAGCATCTTCTTCGTTGAGCACTGGTTTTTTACCTCCGGATTTTTATCCGCAGGAAGTTCCGTAGGCTCTTCCTAAAATTGTCCCTAGGCTGCAAAAATTCCATCCAAGCCCATGGTTATGATCGTCCATGTCCCCTGAGTCCATCCATGCTCATGATTTGTTCTAATTTTACCTGGAAACAAAATACCTAAAACGCAAGAACATGAACCCTAGAATCGGGCATCACGATTCAGGGCATAAAAACAAAATTGGCTATTGCAGTTATGTTAGAAATCAAACAATGAACATGAATATGCCAACGTTTTGAAGAAAAAATGCAAGAATTGAGATTTTCGGTTTCGTGTTCAGGGGCCAGTTCACGAGGACTTACAGCGCTGTTCAGGGGGTCTTTGGATGTGGTATTGATCGCTTTAGCTTCAGTGGATAGCAAGGAAGAAGTCTATGTGCTCCTTTTTGTCTGAAAGCGCCTGCAACACCGTTCTTGATCTCACACTTTTTCAAGAATTTTGCAATTTTCTTTGGCCGTTTTTAGCAATCCTTAGGTCGTGTCCAAGGTTTGTGCTGCTTGCTTATGTATATGAGAACAAATTTAGGTCAAAAGCTGGGCCTTAATCCATGTATATGGGAGAATTAGGTTTACACTTTTTCACCATTGTTATCCTTTCCAAAAATAGGTCAAATCTTAGATTTTGTGCACACATAAGCCCTAGCACGAATTGGTTGGTTGGCACATGATATATGAAAGCTGTATAAATCACAAAGATACTATTCCATTGATTTTTAGATTTTATTTGAATTAATATAGATTTAAAATGAATTAAATCAATAAAAATTAAATAAAATAGAAAAATAAATGTTTAATCCTGAAATTAAGCATGGGACACATGTGTGGTATGACAAGGCTGAATCAAGTGGAAAAAAGTGGGCCCTTTTGTCAAAAATTGAAGTTTTAAGGATAGTTGACTTTTCCAAACTCATAAAAATTTCCCAACTTCTCCAATGCATATCTTGCTCAATTTTGATCATATGAACATGTTCTTGGACATTTTGGAAAGGTCTTGAAGTCCTCTAACCAATTCCTTTGGTCCCATGTCATTTGGATTTACCAATATCATGTTATGGCCTTTAACTTAAAGTGTACATTTGTTGACTTTTGAAATTGACCTATAATGTAGAAATTGATAACTTTTTGTGAGAGCATTTCTTGGACTTGGAATGTGAAGATGGTTTGTAGGAAATGTCATCCCCTTAAAAATGAGCATTGGATGGGATTTTTCTGATGAACCATGAAAATGTTATGCCCTGGTCAAGATACAGTTGACTTTTCTGCTATCCAAAAATAGTAACTTTTTGCATCTTGATGATTTTTTGAGCCATTCTTGTGGAATCATGATCAAGACTTGATCAAATGATGATTGGGAACTCAAAATAAGATGTTGACCAAAAATTCTGACTTTTGACTGCAAAATGACCATTTTGCCTCTACAGTGAACTGTGGATCAAATGGAGCTTTTGACTGTGCAAATTGACACTGTGAGTCTTGAAACTTGGCATGTAGGTGTTTGAGGATGTATATAGGCACTTGAGACTTGATTGAACCATTGAAAACCTCAAATTCCTTGAGAGAACCAAAACCCTAATTTCAGCTGGCTTAGGAGGTGGTTTGACTGTACACCCTTGAGCTAATTTGAGGATCATTCTTGACAAATCTTGAGGAATATGGGAGGGCAAATTTTGGGGTACAACAGTTTCCCCTGTTAAATCTTCTTAAACCTGAGGATGTAGATTGGCTTTCGGGCCTTTTGTGATCCGAAGGTGGAAGATGATTGAACACTAATGTGCCCAGAAATTTGCACTCGCATGGTGTAGTATCAGTAATGTGATGTCGGGAATGGGCTTACAGATGCCATCTGGAGAGATGATGGACAGGAGGATGGGCTTATAGATGCCACCTGAAAATGTGACAGAATCTTGTCGGGGATGGGCTTACAGATGCCATCTGGAAATATAATGGATAGTTTTGTCTTCGTTGACAGGTTGTCTTTATTGACGGGTTTGGCGCCAGAAAAATCTTTAAGAATCGATTTAACTGGACCAGAGGAGGTTTTTTGATAATTATATGATGAAGGAATCTGAGACGATTGCTACTCCAAATAGATGATAAAGGAATCTGGGACGATTACTACCTCAGCAGGATGATGAAGGAATCTAGGACGATTACTACCTCAGCAGGATGATGAAGGAATCTAGGACGATTACTACCTTGATGTGTTTGTGATCGACCTAATGTATCTAACGGTATCTTAACTGCAAGTGCACGGTCTATCGCGGTAGTAATAAAAGGATGTCGAACCCACAGGGACTTCGTAATCACTCTAGTGTTATAAAACAGGGTTGTTTAGCTAAGGCGGAAATTGTCACGTTTGGTTTTTAGAAGTTTAAAACAAAAGGGAAACTAAATTCGATTAAGGGAATTAATATTAAAGCGGTCAGAGCATAATTATTTGAACCTATGCGAATTAAGTTGTACCTAAGCATATAAAATTATTTAACTTAATTGTTCTGTAGTACTTATCAATTTAAAAACCCTCGATTCACACTCTCGTGGTCTTACCTCGGATCATACTCCTAAAGCCAAATGTCTGCTCTCGCTAGTCCATAAGTGTTTAGAAAGCATCTTTTTGAAAACTAGATAAGTCTAATTCGTTTTAAAGCGCTCTCGT
The DNA here is from genome assembly GCA_948472305.1 of Vicia faba. NCBI lineage: Eukaryota > Viridiplantae > Streptophyta > Magnoliopsida > Fabales > Fabaceae > Vicia > Vicia faba. Next base: position 699,354,547 of record OX451737.1, read on the forward strand.
TGTATTTAAATCGAATGCCTAACTTTAGCTATCCGGTTAAAACCTCACACTCTCGTGGTCTTGATTTCTCCCTATTTCACTTTCTTTACTCTCGTAATAAAAAGCTTAATTTTTAATTATAAAAAGTCACGGCCAGAAATTAAGTTGATTAAGGTTTTAGCTTAGAAAAAACATTAATTTATTCGGTTATTTCATCACACCCCAACTACGGGTATTTAGCTACTCATAATACTCGGAATTAAAAGGCAGGAAATAAATTAAGAAAACAATAACGCATGCATCATAAATAAAGAATAAAAATATAACATAAATAAAATTGCAATTATATCAAATACAATAAAAAACCTGAAAAGCAATAAAATCTGAGACCCTTCTTCCACAAGCCGGCAAGATTGGAACGTCGGAAATGAAAACTTAAATGGACGAAATTCGGAAATAAAATCGAGATTAAAAATCGGCAGAGCTTCCGCAAGGTTTTTGTGAACTAAAACTCTCCTCCTTTTTCTTTCTAAGTCTAAGCTATATATAGAGAATAAAAGTACGGTTGGAAAAAATATCTGAGTTCCTAAATTCTTGGTTTTACTGAGAAAAATGAGGAGAAAGTGGCCTTGGAAGTTGGAGAGAATTTAGGCACGTATGCATGCTTTGCTTGACCACTTCATTCAGATTTACCATGTTCTGTTGCTTGACCATGTTCAAAATTTAACACTTAAAAGTTTGTTACGGGCGTGGCTGGGGCGTTACGCGCAATTTGCATGAAATAGCGCGTTACGGTCGTGGCAGAGGAGTTACGAGCGTCACACTCTTCTGAAGCGTCTTACGGTCGTGGCAGGGGTGTGACGACCGTAACATCAGCAAAAAATGGATTTCTTGACTGATTTATCTTTTCTCTTTGGTTTTGGCCGCAATCTCGCGCATTTCACGTTTCTTCTTAGTTTGAGCTGAGATATGTTGTACTTGCATAAAACCATACAGAACTCGGAATATTCGAGAGTTAATCAGGTAAATATGACATAAAACGGATAAATTTTATGGTAAATATATGATATGATTTCGCGTTATCATACCTCAGCAGGATGATGAAGGAATCTTGGACGATTACTACCTCAGCAGGATGATGAAGGAATCTTGAGCGATTACTACCTTAATAGGATGATGAAGGAATCTGGGACGATTACTTCCTCAGCGGGATGATGAAGGAATCTTGGACGATTACTACCTCAGCAGGGTGATGAAGGAATCTAGGACGATTACTACCTCAGCAGGGTGATGAAGGAATCTAGGACGATTACTACCTATGCGGGATGATGAAGGAATCTTGATGACTTCTACCTCAGCAGGATGATGAAGGAATCTTGGGCGATTACTACCTCAACATGGTGATGAAGGAATCTTGGACGACTTCTACCTCAACGGGATGATGAAGGAATCTTGACGACTTCTACCTCAGCAGGATGATGAAGGAACCTGGGACGATTACTACCTCAGCAGGATGACGAAGGAATCTTTGACGATTACTACTCCAAATAGATGATGAAGGAATCTTGGACGATTACTACCTCAGCAGGATGATGAAGGAATCTAGGACGATTACTACCTCAACAGGATGATGAAGGAATCTTGGATGACTTCTACCTCAACAGGATGATGAAGGAATCTTGGACGATTACTACCTCAACGGGACGATGAAGGAATCTTGACGACTTCTACCTCAACGGGATGATGGAGGAATCTTGTACGATTACTACCTCAGCCGGATGATGAAGGAATCTTTGACGACTGCTACTCCAAAAGGTATGACTTTTATCTGTTGATCGATCTTTCCTGAAAAGGTAAAGAGTTAGTTGTATGCAATGTCATGATGTATGAGATGCATGATGTCATGATGTTCTCCAGAATAAATGAGGTCGTGTCGTGTGCACTTTATCATGTATGTAAATAGGAGATGTGAAATGTGATATGTTTATGAATGTATTTTCGTCTGGGAAAATAAATCCTTGACAAATGCTGGGGAGTTTGTTAAATCCTGGGCTGATATTGAAGAGTCTGGTTGAATTCTTCGTTTCCACTGGGGATGATGCACGAAGATGATTGCAAGAATAAACCTGTTGGAGAAGATGACTCCGTTGGGGAATAAAACTGGTGAAGAGATTAATCTGCGGGGAATTACTCTGTGGGGAAGAGGTACTTCACTGAGATTTTAACGATAACTCCGCTGGGGATTCCGTTGATAAGCTCTATTGGGGATTTTGACGATGAACTCCGCTGGGGGTAGAAAGAACTTCACCGGGGATGATCTTTCCGTTGCAACATGCTGAGGATAACCCAGTTAGACTCTGGTGGGGATAAACTCTGAATTTGGCTGGGGAGATACATTTGCACTCTGTAGGGGACAAGCTTCCAGAATCTACTGGGGAAGATGATTCAACTCTGGCGGGGAAGCTTTTTTAGACTGCGCTGGGGAATGGCTCCACTGGGGGTATCTTGTATTCCGCCGGGGAACATTCTTATATTTTGTTGACGAATATTAAGATTGTCGGGGATGCTTGCTGAGGAATATCTGTATACTCCGCTGGGGAATATTAAGACCTACTGGGGATACCCAACCTTTTTAGGGCTGATGGTAGACCAACTCTGCTTGGGGAGAGTATTGCTGATTTGTTCATGGTTGCAAGTCTCAGTGGGGAGAGAGCTATCATTATTGTCTTACTCTGCGGGGAGTGAAGGAATCTTAGCCATATTCTTCAGCTAAATCTACCTTTGTACCTGGTGAGCAGAGCAGCTGTACAGTTTGGACAATTTTATTGCCCCTGTTTCTACGGGAGAAGAAGGCCTATGAGGAGCTTGATAACTGCCGATTGACAAATCTTCTTCTGGTAGGTAAGTGACGAGATGACGGGACATAGTCGTACGCTTTGATCCCTAATTTTGGCCTGGACCGCCCTTTCGGGTTTTCAGTCCATCGGGATACCCTTTTTTGCCCAAGCCGCCTTTTCAGGTTTTCGACTTGCCGGGTGTACAAACTTTTCATTTTCGATCCCTTATTTTTGCCCGAACCCTTTTGGTTCGCCGGGAAGCCCTTATTTTTGCTTAGGCCAGTCGACCTAGCGGGTCTTTGAATATGCGTAGTACTTTTTTTTGACTATTTCCATGCTCTCAGGATGTAGGGAGTTGTCACTGTCAGTAGTGTTGCCATACTACCAGAAGATCTTCGTTTGATCAGGCAAGATTCGTCGCTGGAATTCATGCCCAATGCCCCAAGTTACTCAGGCGGATATTTGCCCCTGGCTATTTGGCATCTTGAGAGATTCCTTGAATCTTGACTTGATTGACCCAGATGATAGACAATGATCATGTCGTGCCCCTTGATTGGAAGTGTTTTTCCACTTGAGGTGATCCTCTTTGTTGAGAAGATTTTTGTTCACTAGATATTCTTCGTGCGAACTTCTCTGTTGTTTGAACAAATAGTCATATGCAAACAATGTCATTTTAAGAATGCAAAGCTTATGTCTGTCTTGAAGTTTTTTGAAAATGCAGTTTTCAATAAAACAAGTGAATTTTTGTAAAATGTGATGTCAACTCAGGATTTTACAGCAAGCCCTACAGGAGTCAGGATACCTTTTGTAACAGTATGCTTTCGAACTAACCCATGCTTCAGCTAGGACTTTTAAGGGTTATAACGTGGCCTGGTTCACGGTTAAAGAAACAAAGGATAAAGGCTCAAAATTTATTTGTACCCACCCGCTCTTCGTGATGTTCTTCGATCCTAAACTCAGCTAATCGTGCATTAGATCTTGTTTGAGTCTTTGCTCTGACATTCCGGTGATGGTTCGGATACTGATAGTTTATTTTAAATAGGAAGTCATTTCTTTTTTTGTTGAGGGTTTGTAGGACCTCTTTCTTTTCGATTTTATTATCCCTGTCTTTTTGCCTGAACTGTTTCTTTTGGGATTACAGTCAGCGGGATGCCCCAGTTTTGTAAGTCTCCTTCATAAGTTTTGACTTATTGGCCTTTTGTTTTTTTGAAAGATAACGACTGCCTGTCCTGACGATTATACAGAACCATCACCATTTTTTTGTTTGTTTTGGAAGGACTTCTTTGACGCCCTTCATTGTGCACCTGGATCAACTGAGAGGACTACCCTGCCCCAGGTTATGATTAAGGGTTTTAATTTTTGTGAAAAGAAAAACTCCAACTTCTTTGGCTCAAAGGGGTTGACTAGGGATTATCTTCCTTATAACTCCACTGTTTAAGATTTGAAACAATGCTTGTACCTCATCAGCGGGGTCTGTTCAAAAGCATATTGTAAAGATCGTGGTATCGTTTTCGTCATCCTCCCTCTAAAGGCTTAGAATTTTTTAATCGAGAGTTGAACATCACAAAAAATCAAAGCAATTTGAATGTAGTGAAATACGAATGGATTGATTCAAAACAGACATATGCAATGCATTGATAAATTAATAAAGTTTGACATGAGTATATATTTGAACAATCAAAAGAAAATTACAAATTGAAAATTCTAATGAACAAAAGACATTCTCAATGATTTGGTGTAGGATCAGTGATCAAAATTGATCTCCTTGGCATCAATCAAGTCTTGGATCTTGTTCTTCAAACTCCAACAGTCGTCGGTGTCATGTCCAGGACTGTCAGAATGGTAGGCACATCTCACACTCGGGTTATACTTGGAAGAGGAAGTATCAGGATTTTGAGGAGGATCCTTTAGTGTGATCAGTTTCACCTTCAGCAATTGTTGTAATGCTTGAGACAAAGGCATGTTGATGTCAGTATACTGTCTTTCTTGATACCTTACCTTACGCCTATTGCTCTGTCTTTGTTGAACAGGCGTGGGATCAGAGATCTGGGTTGCCCCTATGTGTTGATCATGACGACTCTTTTTACCATACACAACATTGGACTCTTTCTTCCCATTGTAGGGCTTTTTCTGAGCATCGGAAGGTGTAGCTTCTTTAATCTTCCCACTTTTGATGCCAGCTTCAATTCTCTCACCAATCAAGATAAGGTCTGTAAACCCGGCTGAAGAGTTTCTAATAAAATGGTTAAAGAACGGACCAGACAGGGTCCCCAGAAACATGTCAACAAGTTCACGATCATTTAAAGGTGGCTGCACCCTTCCGGCAAGGTCTCTCCATTTTTGAGCATATTCTTTAAATCCTTCATCCGTCCCTATTGCCATACCCTAGAGTTGGGTACGCGTAGGAGTGAGGTCGGAATTATACTGATACTGCTTATAGAACGCAGTAGCCAAATCTTCCCAGTTACGGATACTGGCTCCATCCAGCTGATAGAACCACTCGAGTTGAGTCCCTGAAAGACTGTCCTGAAAGAAATGGATCCACAAATTCTTGTCAGCGGTGTAAGGCTGGATCTTCCTTACATATGACCGGAGGTGCAGCTTTGGGCAGGAGGCTCCGTCATATTTGGCAAAGGCAGGTGCCTTGAATTTATGGGGAATCACCACCCCAGAGGATAAGCCTAGGTCTCCAAAGTCCAAACCGGGCACGTTCTGTATCTCCATGGCGCTCAAGCGGTCCTCCAACTGTTTATACCTATCCTCAGCAGGAGGATACTGCTCTTCATCATAATCTGTCTCGTTGTCGGAGACCACGGGGCTAGGAACCCTTTTCTCTTGAGGACTGTCTTTCCCTACCGATGAAGTAGTCAGATCAACCTCATTCTGCAGTCCATTCCCAAATCTGCGTCCAGTGTTGAACAAGACGGTCCTCTTCTTCTTCTTCTTCCTCTCTTTCAGAATCAGAGTCTTCAAATCCTGTTGACCCTCTGCTAGGCTCATAACCAACTCTTGAAACTGGGCATTCTAGGCCTGGAGGGCCTTGATAGCTTGCTCAGTGGAAGGTTCGGTAGACATGATGATTGCTGAAATAAACAGCGAAGAAGATAAGTGACCTGTAAAAGGGTACCTGTTATGCAATGATATGTATGATATAGGCATGCAATGTTTTCAAGGATCTCGCGGGGTAAACAAGAAACCGTTAGAATTTGAATTTTGTAGCTTGATTGAAGGAACTTCATGTTGCTGAGAGTCCTTCTTCAAGAGTCAAGCTCACCATATCGAGTGGGTCATAGCCCCTGACTCAAGTTATCGTGCTTGGATTTCTGTACAACCTTGGCTAGAGGAAAATACATCCCCTTTGCCCCTTGCTACACATTTGGTTCATCATGACCTGCATCACTGTTGTACCCCAAAATTTTCCCTCCCATATTCTTCAAAGTTTTGACAAGCATCATCTCAATTTGCTCAAGTCCACTCAAGGGTTGCACAGTCAAACCATCCTCCTAAGCCAGTCAAAATTAGGGTTTTGGTTCATGCAAGGAAGTTGAGGTTTTCAAGGGCTCAATCAAGTCTCATGTGCCTATATACATTGCCAAGCATCCATATGCCAAGTTTCAAGGCTCACAGCATCAAGTTGCATAGTCAAAAGCCTTAATTGCTTCACAATCAACTATAGGGGTAAAATGGTCATTTGGCAGTCAAAAGTCAAAAATTTTGGTCAACATCTTATTTTGAAGCCACAATCATGATTTGATAAAGTCTTGATCATGATTCCACATGAATGGCTCAAAAATCATCAAGATGCAAAAGTTTCCATTTTTGGACAGTTGAAAAGTCAACTGTAACTTGACCAAGGCATAACTTTTTCATGGTTCATCAGAAAAATCCCATCCAATTCTCATTTTGAAGGGGATGAGATTTCCTACAACTCATCTTCACATTCCAAGTCCAATAAATGCTCTCACAAAAAGTTATCAATTTCAACATTATAGGTCATTTTCAAAAGTCAACAAAAAGGCATTTTAAGTCAAAGACCATAACTTGAGATTGGTAAATTCAAATGACATGGGACCAAAGGCATTAGTTAGAGGACTTCAAGACCTTTCCAAAATGTCCAAGAAAATGTTCATATGATCAAAATTGAGCAAGATATGCATTGGAGAAGTTGGGAAATTTTTGTGAAATGGCAAAAGTCAACTATCCTTGAAACTTCAATTTTTGACAAAAGGGCCCTCTTTCTCCCACTTGATTCAGCCTTGTCATGCCACCCACGTGTCCCATGACTAATTCCAAGACCAAACATTTATTTTTTCATTTTTATTTAATTTTTGTGGATTTAATTCATTTTAATCCATAATAATCCAAATAAAATCAAAAAAATTAAAGGAATGGTATCTTGTGGTTTGAAGGGCTTTTATGTGTCATATTCCACCTACCAAATTCGTGTCAAGCTCAATTATGCATAGAATTCAAAATTTGAACAAACTTGGAAAGTCCTTTAATGGTGGTTATGAAGAATCCCAAAAACTTAATTGCAATGGATCATTGGCTCATAATGTGACCTAATATCATTCACATGTACATATGCAAGCAAACCAAGCCTCATTCATGACCGAAGCATTGTACAAACGGCCATTACCATATTTAAAAAAGTCAAAGAAAGTTTGAAACTGAATTCCACCTTAGAGGCCCTTTCAAGGAGATTTAAGGATTCAGACCTATTGCTCGAAGCTTCAGGAGTGATTTGGGATCAAAACCACTTGCTAGAACTCAAAGAATCTCCCACCACAGCCCCACGGTTTGTCAAACTTGTTCAGAATCGAAACTCAAAATATATGCATCATTCATATGATTTTTTGTTATTTTTGTGTTGCTTGAACCCACGGGAATCTTTTGGCATAAGTCAATTGCATTGAAACACATAGAATCAGAAATCACCATTGACAAATGTTAGGGTTCTTAAATTTCCAAATTGGGGCTTTCCCATATAAGAAAAATTAAGCCTCATGATGCATATGGTTGGATTCAGGAGAACAAGACGAACATGTAGGACATCTCGCGAACAATTTATATAGAGCATAGCTCTATTCGTTATTTTCTGTCATTCCATTTTGTGGGGGTTTAAAACCTCCGCTAATTGTTTATCTTTTACAGGCATTCAGTGAAGAAGATGAGACGTGGAGGAGCATGATTGGCTTGTTCAAAAATGCGCGCTACTTTTTCTTTTTGTTCAGCATATAACGCGTTCATTTTATATTATATTTGTTTCTTGTTATCCTAACAAATGCGTTCAGTTGGTTCAGTGGTACAGGTGTTGGCAAATGATCACTGGGACCTGGGTTCGATTCCCAGGTCCCCCATAATTTCCATGTTATTTTGTTTAAAGTGATTTCATGCAGCATATCCAAAAGCAGTCCACCATGTGACTCCAGCGCCCAAATGCCAAGTGTCATCAAGCAATGATCCAAAGGCCAGGGAAGAATGAGCACCATGTTCTTCAGTCAACCATACGCATCTGAATCCAGAAAGTCAACAGGCTTGGCAACCAATGGGCCTGAAATTGCTGCCTAACACCTCCAATCTGGCCCAAACCCCCTTGGTTTTGTTATTCTTTTTCTTTACTTTTATTTTCTTTTATAATTCTTTTTTTTATTAATTATTAGTATTATTATTAGTTAATTAACCTTTTCACAATAAAATAAAAAAAACTAATATTATTATTATTTATTTATTTCATGTTATTTTTGTAAATAAATTCTAACATTAATTAACTTAGTTGTTTAATTAGGTATTAATTTTAATCTTTTCACAATAAATAAAATTAATTTAGAATTAGGTCTTTCTTTTGACAACTTTTAATTCCTTTTATTTTATTTTCATTAAAAATATAAAAAATACAAAAAACATTTCTTTTAATTAATTAATTAGTTATTAGTTTTAATTTTAATTAATTGCAAAAAGGACAAATTCAATTCTTTCTTAAAAAAGGGTCAAAACCCTTAGGACGTCCAGATTTAATTTCTTTTCGCGCTTTAATTCCTTTTTATTATATTTATGTAACTGTTTCCGGATATGTAATAGTTAATCAGGACTTTATTGCTTTCTTTTAATTTCTTGCATTTTTATTTTTCAAAACGGGTTTTGTTTTTGGCGATGTATAGACCCGCGCCTTGTAATAGCTAGATTTACATTCCTGCAATTTATTTTCTGCACTCCTAACTGTTAGAAAAATGCATGAAAGAATGTATGAAAAATAAAACCAATCCGTAGCTCACAAATAACATGTACAAGATAAACAATAAACATGAAAACAACACACAAGCACATGCCACTCTTAGGGTACGCCTCACTGGTTGCCTCGAACGTGGTCATCAAGTATAGGGTGTCTTAGAGGTCGCCCTGTCGTCTAAAGATCCAGTTGCCTCGAAATGGTTTCCTCGGATAAAAGGATCTAGGACATTAGGGTTACTTCTAAGATGTCCTACCATTGCTTCGGTGACCACACTGTCCCTTAATCGAATTGACCCGAATAACTCCAACGATGGTGCTACCTACCTCTCAATGGTGAGATAACACTATCTAAAGGACTCTTACACAGCCTAATTCCTTAGAGTAAGTAGATTATCCTGGGTACTTGCTCTTTTCAAAACAAACAAAATAACTTTTCGCACCTCACACTTTCAAAAAGTTTTCAAACAAATTTTTCATACACTCTTGAGGACAGATACAAGAGTTACTTAGAAATTTTACAAACGAAACTTTTTCAAAACCCACACACACTTGAAAAGCAAACAGTTTTTGAAAACATAAGAGCAAGTACCTAAGAGCCCATGGATAACCATGGATAGAAAGGGTGCTAACACCTTCCCTTTCTATAAATCTACCTCCCGAACCGAGAAACATTCTCGAATAAGGAATTTTGCTGTGCTTTTGTCCTTTCCATGTTGGAGAACATAAAAGACGGTGGCGACTCTTGCTTACCGCGACATTTCGCGAAACCAGCTAAAAAAAACAGTCAGTTCTCATTCCCACCGATCACAGAACTGGCGACTCTGCTGGGGATACTTAAAGTGAGGTGTACCTTAGGAATAGTTCATCATCATGTTTTCAATTGCTTGCTTTGTTTGATTTAATATTGTGGGCCTGTTTTGGGAGTTTCATAGATCCTAACCCGGATCTGGGGGATACCTTCTAGAAAGTAGCAACAAACTGCGAGGGAACTGTGCGGGGTATACCGACATGGTTGAAGCAGTTTGCTACGTTGATGTGGCACTTTGGTGAGTACCGGTAACCCTTGAGTCAAGTCAATGAGAGTACGGGGCCGCCGCGTGGTGTCGTGAAGCATCAACTGACCTTAGGAACCTTACTTGACCATCCTGGCCTCTTTAGGGGTAGTGAGATGACCGACTTTGGTGCAGTCCGAAGTTGGTTGATACTCGATACTACACTCATTGAGGGTTGTTTTCTTGGAATATTTTGATCGCCAGTTCAGTGGCTAAATCAAAACAATGAACATAGAAAACAACCATATGATATTGAGCTCCTTAGAACCCGGTTACTTTTGATAGGACAGGTTTTTGAGCCCACCAACTTCAAGAGGGTAGTACCCCAAACTTCATGCTGGCCTAAACTCTAAGGGCTGTCTTGTGTGACTTGTGTGCCTTATCATGTTTGCCTTTGTGTATACTTGTGGTGTGTTCTTATCATAACATCATAGCATCATACAACATCATATGCATTTACTAACCACTTCAAGGGTTTGAATCTTCATCTTTGTTCTTGTTTTGTAGGACATGGAATCTATCTGCAAAAAGACAGTTCAGGTCAACCTTGTAAGGATCCCTCCTCAGCTTAAGGAGCTTACATCCAGGATTCCCGAGAACTCTTCCTTCAGTGAAAGGCATGGTAGACTCATCAGGTTGGTCAAAACCAACATTGAAGAGGATATGGTGAAAGTGTTGTTCCAGTTCTTTGACCCTTTGCACCACTGTTTTACTTTACCGGATTATCAATTGGTGCCTACTTTGGAAGAGTTTTCCCAGCTTCTGAAGATTCCTATTCTTAATCAACTACCCTACAATGGTACGGAAAGGGAACCAAAACTTGAAGAGGTTGCTAAAGCATTATGCCTACAACCATCTGACATCAAGGGACACTGGGAAGTTAGAAGTGGTATCAAAGGGTTCTTGGCCAAGTTCCTGTTTGAGGAGGCACAAGAATGTTGGAATTCCCTTGACCTACAAGCCTTTGAAGAAGTTGTGGCACTCCTTGTCTATGGGTTGGTATTGTTCCCAAATCACGATCAGCTTATAGATATCAATGCTGTCAAGATCTTCATGTCCAGGAATCCCATACCTACGCTGCTTGGGGACATCCTCCACTCATGTTACACTCGAACCATGAGAAAAAGAGGTGTTCTCATTGCTGCACTCCTCTCCTGGCAAGGTGGTTTATTTCGCACCTTCCACAATCAGTTTTGAAGAAAGAGCGGGGTTTGAGATGGTCACAACGATTAATGACTCTTACACATGCTGATATACATTGGTGTTCTCGGTCCAGAGAAAATGTCACTATCATTGATCGTTGCGGAGAATTCCCCAATGTTACTTTACTTGGAATCAGAGGAGGCATTACTTATAACCCGTGTCTGGCTTTGAGACAGTTTGGATATGCTCGGAGGGACGGCCCTCATGACATGTTGATTCCTGACATAGTTTTTGACTTCGACAACGATGCACAAGGACTTCGCCAGAGATTCATCAGAGCTTGGAGGATGCCCAACAAGGTTGATAGTAAGACACTGGGGCACAAGAACTCCATCCCCCTGGAGCCTTATCTCAAGTGGGTACGAGCCCGCTCCCAGAAGCTTGTGATGCCATACCCTCATGTTCTCCCCGTGATCAAAGAGCCAGTTTTGGAAGGAGAGGTACCCTACACCATTCAACATCCTTACATGCCAACATCTTTGGAAGAAATGCAAAAGAGCTGGATCCAACTCAAGGAGGAGCGGAATTCTCTTGAAACCAGTCTACATGCCAGTGAGAAGAAGGTCTTGGAGCTCACCCGTCTGCTTCACGAGGAGAAGACTCTCAACACCTACATTGCTCCAAAGAGGATGCGCAGTGTCTTTTGGGATTGATTATTTTGTAATGTTTTGCCCATGAGGCCCTGATGTACTGAACAAATTATTTCTTAATATGACGTGTGTTCCTTTTTGTCTACAACGAATATGAACTTTTGAACCCTTGAATGCATTGCATAAATAGCATATCATGCATCATGCGCATACAGGTACCCTTTTTCTACAGGTTGCTTAATCTTCTTCGCTGTTTATTTCAGCACTCACTCAATCATCATGAATCCTGAACCTACTACCGAGCAAGCTATCAAGGCCCTCCAGGCCCAGAACGCCCAGTTTCAAGAGCTGGTCATGAGCTTAGCCCAAGGACAACAGGAGTTGAAGGCTTTGCTCCTGAAGAAGAAGAAGAAGAGGACTGTGTTGTTCAACACTGGACGCAGACTCGGGAATACACTGCAGAATGAAGCTGAGCTGACTACTCCATCTGTTGGGGAAGGCAGTCACCAAGGGAGAGAGGTTCCTAGTCCTGTGGTCTCTAACACCGAGACAGACTTCAATGATGAACAGTACCCTCCTGCTGAGGACAGGTACAAACAGCTGGAGGACCGGTTAAATGCTATGGAGATTCAACGTGTGCCTGGGTTGGATTTTGGAGACTTAGGGTTATCTTCTGGGGTGGTGATCCCACACAAGTTCAAGGCACATGACTTTGTGAGGTACGACGGGGCTTCCTGTCCTAAGCTGCACCTCCGTTCTTATGTAAGGAAGATCCAGCCTTACACTGCAGACAAGAACTTATGGATCCATTTCTTCCAAGAGAGCCTTTCAGGGGCTCAACTCGAATGGTTCTATCAGCTGGATGTAACCAATATTCATAACTGGGAGGACTTGGCTACTGCTTTTTACAAGCAGTATCAGTACAATTCCGACCTCGCTCCCACGCGTACCCAACTCCAGGGTATGTCACTTGGGACGGGTGAAGGTTTTAAGGAGTACGCGCAGAAGTGGAGAGAACTGGCTGGCAGGGTGCAGCCACCGTTGACCGACCGTGAACTCGTGGACATGTTCTTGGGGACCCTGTCTGGTCCATTCTTTAACCATCTCATTGGTAATTCTTCTGCGGGGTTTACAGACCTGATCCTGACTGGTGAGAGGATCGAAGCTGGTATAAAGTCCAGAAAGATACAGAAGGGTGCCTCCTCGAGTACTGAAAAGAAGCCCTTCAAGAAGGAAGCTAGTGCTGTTTATGGTCCCAGAAGACAGAACAAACCGGAACGCCGCCAAGCTGTCAACGCGGTGGTAATTTCAAAGCCTGCTGCTTCTCCTCAGTAGTATAACCAACCAAGGGGTGAGAGACCTAAAAGGCAGTACACTCGGCTCAGCATGACCCTCTCTCAGATTTTGCCGCAACTGTTGTCAACCAATCTGGTAACTGTCAAGGAAGCTCTGAAGGTTGTGAACACAACCTCTCCAAAGTACAACCCCAACGCCCGCTGCGCTTATCACTCTGACAGCCCGGGGCATAACACAGATGATTGTTGGGCTCTGAGGAATAAGGTTCAAGATCTTATTGATGCTAAAGAGGTATAGTTCGAGGCGCCCGAGAAGCCTAATGTGGTGACAGCTCCCATGCCCAACCATGGAGTAAATGCTATTGGGGATGATGACGACGTGGAGGAATCTGAATTCGACAGCTGGATCAATCCAACGACCAACGGTGGACCAAGCAACTGGACTGCAAAAGACTTTACACCTATTACTTTTGTCACTCAGTAATGAACTCCTTTGTTTTAAAGTTGTAACGAACAATAATTACTGAAACTTTATGGCCCGGTGTCCTACCCGGGGCACCGTGGCTTCATTTGTGAGGGCTTTTGTGTGTCACTTTCATATATCATGAATAAAAGCATTGGACGTTTTTTACATTTCAAATCTTGCGCTCCTTTTCTTTCTTTATTATATATTGCAAAACAGCTATATTTACACACACTCACTTATACAGGTTCAAATCCACTCTGGATCCCACTGGTAACGATTCTGCTACTGCTAGTTATGACTTCGAAAATGCGATCAACTTAGCCGAAGACGAAGGTTAAGATGATTGCGAAGTGCCTGGTGAGCTTGCAAGACTGTTACTCCAGGAAGAGAGGGCCATTCAGCCACATGAAGAGCCAGTGGAAACGGTAAATCTGGGTACTGAGACAGACAGAAAGGAAGTCAAGATTGGTGCCAATCTGGAGGCTAGTGTGAAATAACGGTTGATTCAGATGTTGCATGACTATGTGGAAATCTTTGCCTGGTCTTACGAAGACATGCCTGAGTTGGATACCGACATTGTGGTTCATCACTTGCCCACCAAGGAAGACTGTCCTCCGGTAAAACAGAAGGTCCGCCGTATGCGTCCAGAGATGTCCGAGAAAATCAAAGCTGAGGTTATGAAACAATTCGACGCTGGTTTTCTAGCAGTGACTTCTTACCCTCAGTGGGTTACCAACGTGGTTCCAGTGCCAAAGAAGGATGGTAAGGTCAGAATGTGTGTTGATTACAGGGATTTGAATAGGGCAAGCCCTAAGGATGACTTCCCTCTGCCTCACATCGACGTTCTGGTTGACAACACTGCTCAGCATAAAGTATTCTCCTTTATGGACGGGTTCTCCGATTATAATCAGATCAAGATGGCTCCTGAAGACATGGAGAATACCACTTTTGTTACTCAGTGGGGCACCTATTGCTACAAGGTCATGCCTTTTGGGTTGAAAAATGCTGGGGAAACCTACCAACGTGCCATGGTTGCTTTATTTCATGACATGATCCATCATGAAATCGAAGTATATGTCGACGATATGATTGCAAGGTCCCAAACTAAGGAGGAACACCTTGACCATCTACGAAAGCTGTTTGACCGTCTGAAGTTGTACAAGCTGAGGTTGAACCCGAACAAGTGCACCTTCGGGGTAAGATCTGGAAAATTACTAGGCTTCGTCGTAAGCGACAAAGGTATTCAAGTGGACCCTGCCAAGTTGAAAGCCATACAAGAGATGCCAACTCCCAAGACAAAAAAAGAAGTCAGAGGCTTTCTAGGACGGCTGAAATACATTGCCCGATTCATCTCGCACCTAACTCCTACCTGTGAACCAATCTTCAAGCTACTGAAGAAAGATCAAGTAGTACGTTTGAACGATGAATGTCAGGCCGCTTTCGAAAGAATCAAAGAGTATCTCCAAGAACCACCCATTCTTATGCCACCGGTTGAAAGGAGACCTCAAATCTTATACTTGACAATACTTGACAGCTCGATGGGGTGTGTGATGGGGCAGCATGACGAGTCTGGCCGAAAAGAGCACGCTATTTATTACCTTAGCAAAAATTTTACCGACTGTGAGACCCAATACTCACTGCTCGAGAAAACTTGTTGCGCTTTGGTATGGGCTGCTCGCCGGCTGAGACAGTATATGTTGACTCACACCACTTTGTTGATTTCAAAAATGGATCCTATCAAGTACATCTTCGAAAAGCCTGCCTTGTCTGGAAGAATAGAAAGATGGCAAATGATCTTGACAGACTACGACATCCAGTACACGACTCAGAAGGCAATCAAGGGAAGTGTATTGGCAGACCATTTGGCACACCAGGCAGTGGACGACTACCAATCTATGAACTTTGAATTTCCAGACGAGGATATCATGGTAGTAACTGATTGTGAAGTACCTGGACCGGATG
Source organism: Vicia faba (assembly GCA_948472305.1). Classification (NCBI taxonomy): domain Eukaryota; kingdom Viridiplantae; phylum Streptophyta; class Magnoliopsida; order Fabales; family Fabaceae; genus Vicia; species Vicia faba. The sequence continues at coordinate 699,370,162 of OX451737.1, forward strand.
AAGGACCTGAGGAAGGATCCAGATAGTCTATACACTTTGACGGAGCCTCAAACGCTTTGGGTAACGGTATTGGCGCCGTGATCATATCTCCTAAAGGCACTCATACTCCACTCACTGCCCGACTGTGTTTCAACTGCACCAACAACATGGCGGAGTATGAAGCATGCATCATGGGTCTTCAAGCTGCAATTGACTTAAGGATCAAGTTTCTGAGTGTCTTCGGAGATTCCGCTCTCGTGATCAATCAGATCAAAGGCGAGTGGGATACGAAACACCCAAATCTTATTCCTTACAAGGAGTATGTGTTAACTTTGATCCCCCATTTCGAGGAAATAACTTTTGAACACTTCCCAAGAGAGGAGAATCAGCTGGCGGACGCGTTGGCTACGATGTCTTCTATGTTCAAAGTCAAATGGGACAATGAGGCTCCCCGGATCATCATTTGGAAGTTGGATGAACCTGCGCATTGCTGCGACCTTGAGACCGAAGAGGTAATTGAAAAACCTTGGTATCACGAAGTGAAGAGGTACCTTGAAGCTCAAGAATACCCCGAGGGTGCATCTGTTAATGACAAGAAGTTTCTGAGAAGGTTCGCAGCAAAGTTCTTCCTCAGCAATGGCATTCTATACAAGCGAAACCATGATTCGACCTTACTGCGTTGTGTGGATAAGACTGAAGCAGAAAGGATCATGGCAGAGCTACATGAAGGTACCTTCGGAACACATTCCATTGGACATACCATGGCAAAGAAAATCCTTCGGGAAGGATATTTCTGGTCCACAATGGAAGCTGACTGTTACCAACATTCTCGGACGTGTCACAAATGCCAGATCTATGCTGATAAGGTGCACGTTCCTCCAGTTCCTCTGAATGTTTTGACAGCACCTTGGCCTTTTGCAATGTGGGGCATTGATATGATCGGCGAGATCAGACCTACGACATCCAACGGGCATCGCTTCATCCTGGTAGCGATTGATTACTTCACAAAGTGGATTGAAGCAGCTTCTTATGCTACGGTAACCAAGAACTTTGTGGCACGGTTCATTCGGCATAACCTGATCTGTCGATACGGCGTCCCTGAGAGGATCATTACGGATAATGGTACCAATCTTAACAACAAGATGATCACTGAGCTCTGCGAGCAATTCAAGATACATCACCACAACTCTTCTCCTTACCGGCCGAAGATGAATGGGGTTGTAGAAGCAGCCAATAAGAACATCAAGAAAATTGTGCAGAAGATGACAGTGACCTACAAAGATTGGCACGAGATGTTACTATTTGCTCTTCATGGGTACCGTACCTCAGCACGGACATCAACAGGGGAAACTCCCTTTTCCTTGGTCTATGGCATGGAGGCGGTCTTGCCTATTGAAGTCCAGATACCCTCTATCCGGATAATGAAGGATGCAGGTTTGAGTGAAGATGACTGGATCCAGACTCGACTTGATCAATTAAATATAATCGATGAAAAGAGACTCACTGCTATTTGTCATGGTCAAACATACCAAAAGCGGATGATCAGGGCATTTAACAAGAAAGTCAGACGACAAGAGTATCAAGTCGGAGACCTGGTAATCAAGCGCATCATTCTTCCTCAAAGTGATCCCAGGGGCAAATGGATCCCTATGTACGAAGGGCCATTTGTGGTTAAGAATATCTTCTCAGGAGGAGCTATGATTCTAACCACCATGGATGGTGACGACCTTCCTCACCCTGCCAATGCAGACATAGTAAAAAGATACTACGCATGATTAAAGACCCGTTAGGTTGACACACCTAGGCAAAAATAAGGGTTTCCCGGCGAACCAAAAGGGTTCAGGAAAAAATAAGGGAAGAAATGAAAAAATCTGTACACCTGGCAAGTCGAAAACCTGAAAAGGCGGCTTGGGCAAAAATGGGTATCCCGGTGTATTGAAAACCCGAAAGGGCGGTCCAGGAAAAAGTTAGGGATAAAGCGTAATACTATGTCTCATTGGATCACCTTGCATCCAGAATCCCGTATCAACTATCAGGTTCAGACGACATCAATCAATCAGCTTCATCTTCAACTAAGCAGCCAAGTGAAGAGACGCTTGAAGACATAAAGGCGATAGCAGAGTTGGAACCCAGTGGGATTACTCTTTTCACATAGCTGTTTTGTTTTCTTTTGTACAAATTTGTATAAACTCTATTCTATCCGGAGACGTTCTCTTACTAGGATGTCAGCCTCTTGTACATAAATGCCTATTTACAGGCAAATTCAAAATCAATACAAGTTCAATTTTTCAGACAAATTGCCAATTGTTTTTCCTTTTTCTGTTTTGTTTTGCAAAGAACGTCCAATGTTCATTTTTGATATATGCATTTGACACTAATTGCTAACTCATAAATACTTGCATACGAAACAAAGGACTAATTACAAGTGACATTAGAAACAGGGGCAATAAGAATTGTCTAAACGATCTAGTTGCTCTGTCCACCAAGGTACCAAGGTAGGTTTGGCTGAAGAATTTAACCCAGCTACCTCCACTCCCCGCAGAGTAAGACAGGTTTCAGCAATACTCTCCCCGAGCAGAGTTGGTCTCTCATCAACCATAAAGAGGGCACAGTATTCCCTAGCAAGTCAACAACACTCTCCCCAAGCAGAGTTAGCCTACTGTTAGCCTTAAGGAAGTTGGGTATTCCCAGAAGATCTCAACATTCCCCAGCGGAGTATACAGATGTTCCTCAACAAGCATCCCCGGCAGTCTTGGTATAAGATTGTTCCCCGGCGGAATCCAGACACCCCAGTGGAGCCACTTCCCCAGTACAGTTCAAAAGTTTCCCCAGGAGAGTTGAATCAATCTCCCCAGTAGATTCTGGAAGCTTATCCCCAGTAGATTCTGGAAGCTTATCACCTGCAGAATACGAAAGCATCTCCCCGGCTTTATTCAAAAGGTTATTCTCCACCAGAGCTTATAACTGGGTTATCCTCAGTTAATTACCACGGAAAGATCGTCCTCGGCAAAGTTCTTCCTATCCCCAGCGGAGTTCATCAAATTCCCCAACATAACTTATCAACGGTATCCCCAGCGGAGTTATCATAAAATCTCAGCGAAGTATCTCTTCCCGCAGAGTAATCTCTCCAGCAAGTTTATTCCCCAACGGAGTCATCTTCTCCTACCGGTTTATTCTTGCAACCATCATCCCCAGCGGAAACGAAGAACTCTACTCTTCAACCTCAGCCCAGGATTCAAGCTCCCGGAATTCGTCAAGGATTTATTTTCTTAGACGAGAACACAATCATAAACACATCACATTTCATACATCCGGCTTACATACATGATAAAGTGCATACGACACGATCTCATTCATTTTTGAGAACATCATGACATCATGACATTGCATACAACTGATGTTTTGCCTTTTCAGGAAAAAGGTCAATCCAAAGATGATTACTATCAACTGTCGCAATTCATGATTCGATTCCTGTATCTAGCCAGGGCATATCTGTGAGAGACTGATTGTAGATTCAACACATGTATCTAGCCAGGGCATGTCTGCATGAAGAGTTTAGAGATTCGATTCCTGTATCCATCCAGGGCATATCTGTAGACGACAAATTCCAGATTCGATTCCTGTATCCAGCCAGGGCATATCTGTGAGTAGATTTGATTCCTTTATCCGGCCAGGGCATGTCTGCATGAAGAGTTTAGAGATTCGATTCCTGTATCCAACCAGAGCATATCTGTAGACGACAAATTCCAGATTCGATTCCTGTATCCAGCCAGGGCATATTTGTGAGTAGATTCGATACCTGTATCCAGCCAGGGCATGTCTGCATGAAGAGTTTAGAGATTTGACTCCTGTATCCAGCCAGGGCATATGTGTAGACGACAGATTCCAGATTCGATTCCTGTATCTAGCCAGGGCATATCTGTGAGTGATTGATTGTAGATTCGATACCTGTATCCAGCCAGGGCATGTCTGCATGAAGAGTTTAGAGATTCGATACCTGTATCCAGCCAGGGCACGTCTGTAAGCAACCTTTTGAAGTTCCAGATTCGATTCCTGTATCTAGCCAGGGCACGTCTGTGAATGATTGTTTGTAGATTCGATACCTGTATCCAGCCAGGGCACGTCTGTAAGAAACCTTTTGAAATTCCAGATTTGATTCCTGTATCCAGCCAGGGCACGTCTGTGAATGATTGTTTGTAGATTCGATACCTGTATCCAGCCATGGCACGTCTGTAAGCAACCTTTTGAAGTTCCAGATTCGATTCCTGTATCTAGCCATGGCACGTCTGTGAATGATTGTTTGTAGATTCGAAACCTGTATCCAGCTAGGGCACGTCTGTAAGCAACCTTTTGAATTTCCAGATTCGATTCTTGTATCTAGCCAGGGCACGTCTGTAATTGATTGTTTGTAGATTCGATACCTGTATCCAGCCAGGGCATGTCTGCATGAAGAGTTTAGAGATTCGATTCCTGTATCCAGCCAAGGCATATATGTAGACGACCAATTCCAGATTCGATTCCTGTATCTAGCCAGGGCACATCTGTAGACGACTAATTCCAGATTCGATTCTTGTATCTAGCCAGGGCATGTCTTCATGAAGAGTTTAGAGATTCGATTCCTGTATCCAGCCAGGGCATATCTGTAGACGACCAATTCCACATTCGATTCCTGTATCCAGCCAGGGCATATATGTGGGTGACCTAATTGTAGATTCGACACCTGTATCTAGCCAGGGCATGTCTGCATGAAGAGTTTAGAGATTCGACTCCTGTACCCAGCCAGGGCATATCTGTAGACGACCAATTCTAGATTCGATTCTTGTATCTAGCCAGGGCATATCTGTGAGTAACTGATTGTAGATTCGACACCTGTATCCAGCCAGGGCATGTCTGCATGAAGAGTTTAGAGATTCGACTCATGTATCTAGCCAGGGCACATCTATAGACGACCAATTCCAGATTCGATTCCTGTATCTAGCCAGGGCATATCTGTGAGTAACTGATTGTAGATTCGATTCCTGTATCCATCCAGGGCATGTCTGCATGAAGAGTTTAGAGATTCGATACCTGTATCCAGCCAGGGCATATCTGTAGACGACCAATTCCAGATTCGATTCCTGTATCTAGCTAGGGCATATCTGTGAGTAACTGATTGTTGTTTTGATTCCTGTATCTAGCCAGGGCATGTCTGCATGAAGAGTTTAGAGATTCGATACCTGTATCCAGCCAGGGCACGTCTGTAAGCAACCTTTTGAAGTTCCAAATTCGATTCCTGTATCCAGCCTGGGCACGTCTGTAAGCAACATTTTGAAGTTCCAGATTCGATTCCTGTATCTAGCCAGGGCACGTCTGTGAATGATTGTTTGTAGATTCGATACTTGTATCCAGCCATGGCACGTCTGTAAGCAACCTTTTGAAGTTCCATATTCGATTCCTGTATCTAGCCAGGGCACGTCTGTGAATGATTGTTTGTAGATTCGATACTTGTATCAAGCCAGGGCATGTCTGCATGAAGAGTTTAGAGATTCGATTCCTGTATCCAGCCAGGGCATATCTGTAGACGACCAATTCCAGATTCGATTCCTGTATCCAGCCAGGACATATCTGGGAATAACTGATTGTAGATTCAACACCTGTATCCAGCCAGGGCATGTCTGCATGAAGAGTTTAGAGATTCGATTCCTGTATCCAGCTAGTGCATATCTGTAGACGACCAATTCCAAATTCGATTCCTGTATCTAGCCAGGGCACATCTGTAGACGACTAATTCCAGATGCGATTCCTGTATCTATCCAGGGCACGTCTGTGAATGATTGTTTGTAGATTCGATACCTGTATCCAGCCAGGGCACGTCTGTAAGCAACCTTTTGAAGTTCCAGATTCGATTCCTGTATCTAGCCAGGGCACGTCTGTGAATGATTGTTTGTAGATTCGATACCTGTATCCAGCCAGGGCATGTCTGCATGAAGAGTTTAGAGATTCGATTCCTGTATCCAGCCAGGGCATATCTGTAGACGACCAATTCCAGATTCGATTCTTGTATCCAGCCAGGGCATATCTGTGAGTAACTGATTGTAGATTCGACACCTGTATCCAGCCAGGGCATGTCTGCATGAAGAGTTTAGAGATTCGATTCCTGTATCCAGCCAGGGCATATCTGTAGACGACTAATTCCAGATTATATTCCTGTATCTAGCCAGGGCACATCTGTGAGCGATTGTTTGAAGATTCGATACCTGTATCCAGCCAGGGCACGTCTGTAAGCAACCTTTTGAAGTTCCGGATTCGATTCCTGTATCTAGCCAGGGCACATCTGTGAACGACTGTTTGTAGATTCGATACCTGTATCCAGCCAGGGCACATCTATAAGCAACTATTTGAAGTTCCAGATTCGATTCCTGTATCTAGCCAGGGCACGTCTGTGAATGATTATTTGTAGATTCGAAACCTGTATCCAGCCAGGGCACGTCTGTAAGCAACCTTTTGAAGTTCCAGATTCGATTCCTGTATCTAGCCAGGGCACGTCTGTGAATGATTGTTTGTAGATTCGATACCTGTATCTAGCCAGGGCATGTCTGCATGAAGAGTTTAGAGATTCGATTCCTGTATCCAGCCAGGGCATATCTGTAGACGACCAATTTTAGATTCGATTCCTGTATCTAGCCAAGGCACATCTGTAGACGACTAATTCCAGATTCGATTCTTGTATCTAGCCAGGGCACGTCTGTGAATGATTGTTTGTAGATTCGATACCTGTATCCAGCCAGGGCATGTCTTCATGAAGAGTTTAGAGATTCGATTCCTGTATCCAGCCAGGGCATATCTGTAGACGACCAATTCCAAATTCGATTCCTGTATCCAGCCATGGCATATCTGTGGGTGACCTAATTGTAGATTCGACACCTGTATCTAGCCAGGCCATGTCTGCATGAAGAGTTTAGAGATTCGACTCCTGTACCCAGCCAGGGCATATCTGTAGACGACCAATTCCAGATTCGATTCCTGTATCTAGCCAGGGCATATCTGTGAGTAACTGATTATAGATTCGACACTTGTATCCAGCCAGGGCATGTCTGCATGAAGAGTTTAGAGATTCGACTCCTGTATCTAGCCAGGGCATATCTATAGACGACCAATTCCAGATTCGATTCCTGTATCTAGCCAGGGTATATCTGTGAGTAACTGATTGTAGATTCGATTCCTGTATCCAACCAGGGCATGTCTGCATGAAGAGTTTAGAGATTCGATACCTGTATCCAGCCAGGGCATATCTGTAGACGACCAATTCCAGATTCGATTCCTATATCTAGCAAGGGCATATCTGTGAGTAACTAATTGTAGATTCGACTCTTGTATCTAGCCAGGGCATGTCTGCATGAAGAGTTTAGAGATTCGATACATGTATCCAGCCAGGGCACGTCTGTAAGCAACCTTTTGAAGTTCCAAATTCGATTCCTGTATCCAGCCAGGGCACGTCTGTAAGCAACCTCTTGAAGTTCCAGATTCGATTCCTGTATCTAGCCAGCGCACGTCTGTGAATGATTGTTTGTAGATTCGATACCTGTATCCAGCCAGGGCACGTCTGTAAGCAACCTTTTGAAGTTCCAGATTCGATTCCTGTATCTAGCCATGGCACGTTTGTGAATGATTGTTTGTAGATTCGATACATGTATCAAGCCAGGGCATGTCTGCATGAAGAGTTTAGAGATTTGTTTCCTGTATCCAGCCAGGGCATATCTGTAGACGACCAATTCCAGATTCGATTCTTGTATCCAGCCAGGGCATATCTGTGAATAACTGATTGTAGATTCGACACCTTTATCCAGCCAGGGCATGTCTGCATGAAGAGTTTAGAGATTCGATTCCTGTATCCAGCCAGGGCATATCTGTAGACGACCAATTCCAGATTCGATTCTTGTATCTAGCCAGGGCACATCTGTAGACGACTAATTCCAGATTCGATTCCTGTATCTAGCCAGGGCACCTCTGTGAATGATTGTTTGTAGATTCGATACCTGTATCCAGCCAGGGCACGTCTGTAAGCAACCTTTTGAAGTTCCAGATTCGATTCCTGTATCTCGCCAGGGCACGTCTGTGAATGATTGTTTGTAGATTTGATACCTATATCCAGCCAGGGCTTGTCTGCATGAAGAGTTTAGAGATTCGATTCATGTATCCAGCCAGGGCATATCTGTAGACGACCAATTCCAGATTCGATTCCTGTATCCAGCCAGGGCATATCTGTGAGTAACTGATTGTAGATTTGACACCTGTATCCAGCCAGGGCATGTCTGCATGAAGAGTTTAGAGATTCGATTCCTGTATCCAGCCAGGGCATATCTGTAGACGACTAATTCCAGATTCTATTCCTGTATCTAGCCAAGGCACATCTGTGAGCGATTGTTTGAAGATTCGATACCTGTATCCAGCCAGGGAACGTCTGTAAGCAACCTTTTGAAGTACCGGATTCGATTCCTGTATCTAGCCAGAGCACATCTGTGAGCGATTGTTTGAAGATTCAATACCTGTATCCAACCAGGGCACGTCTATAAGAAACCTTTTGAAGTTCCGGATTCGATTCCTGTATCTAGCCAGGGCACATCTGTGAACGACTGTTTGTAGATTCGATACCTGTATCCAGCCAGGGCACGTCTATAAGCAACCTTTTGAAGTTCCAGATTCGATTCTTGTATCTAGCCAGGGCACGTCTGTGAATGATTGTTTGTAGATTCGAAACCTGTATCCAGCCACGGCACGTCTGTAAGCAACCTTTTGAAGTTCCAGATTTGATTCCTGTATCTAGCCAGGGCACGTCTGTGAATGATTGTTTGTAGATTCGATACCTGTATCTAGCCAGGGCATGTCTGCATGAAGAGTTTAGAGATTCGATTCATGTATCCAGCCAGGGCATATCTGTAGACGACCAATTCCAGATTCGATTCCTGTATCTAGCCAGGACACATCTGTAGACGACTAGTTCCAGATTCGATTCTTGTATCTAGCCAGGGCACGTCTGTGAATGATTGTTTGTAGATTCGATACCTGTATCCAGCCAGGGCATGTCTTCATGAAGAGTTTAGAGATTCGATTCCTGTATCCATCCAGGGCATATCTGTAGACGACCAATTCCAAATTCGATTCCTGTATCCAGCCAGGGCATATCTGTGGGTGACCTAATTGTAGATTCGACACCTGTATCTAGCCAGGGCATGTCTGCATGAAGAGTTTAGAGATTCGACTCCTGTACCCAGCCAGGGCATATCTGTAGACGACCAATTCCAGATTCGATTCCTGTATCTAGCCAGGGCATATCTGTGAGTAACTGATTGTAGATTCGACACCTGTATCCAGCCAGGGCATGTCTGCATGAAGAGTTTAGAGATTCGACTCCTGTATCTAGCCAGGGCATATCTATAGACGACTAATTCCAAATTCGATTCCTGTATCTAGCCAGGGCATATCTGTGAGTAACTGATTGTAGATTCGATTCCTGTATCCAGCCAGGGCATGTCTGCATGAAGAGTTTAGAGATTTGATACCTGTATCCAGCCAGGGCATATCTGTAGACGACCAATTCCAGATTCGATTCCTGTATCTAGCCAGGGCATATCTGTGAGTAACTAATTGTAGATTCGATTCCTGTATCTAGCCAGGGCATGTCTGCATGAAGAGTTTAGAGATTCGATACATGTATCCAGCCAGGGCACGACGTTAAGCAACCTTTTGAAGTTCCAGATTCGATTCCTGTATCCAGCCAGGGCACGTCTGTAAGCAACCTTTTGAAGTTCCAGATTCGATTCTTGTATCTAGCCAGGGCACGTCTGTGAATGATTGTTTGTAGATTCGATACCTGTATCCAGCCAGGGCACGTCTGTAAGCAACCTTTTGAAGTTCCAGATTCGATTCCTGTATCTAGCCAGGGCACGTCTGTGAATGATTGTTTGTAGATTCGATACCTGTATCAAGCCAGGGCATGTCTGCATGAAGAGTTTAGAGATTCGTTTCCTGTATCCATCCAGGGCATATCTGTAGACGACCAATTCCAGATTCGATTCCTGTATCCAGCCAGGGCATATCTGTGAATAACTGATTGTAGATTCGACACCTTTATCCAGCCAGGGCATGTATGAATGAAGAGTTTAGAGATTCGATTCCCGCATCTAGCCAGGGCATATCTGTAGACGACCAATTCCAGATTCGATTCCTGTATCTAGCCAGGGTACATCTGTAGACGACTAATTCCAGATTCGATTCCTGTATCTAGCCAGGGCACGTCTGTGAATGATTGTTTGTAGATTCGATACCTGTATCCAGCCAGGGCACGTCTGTAAGCAACCTTTTGAAGTTCCAGATTTGATTCCTGTATCTCGCCAGGGCACGTCTGTGAATGATTGTTTGTAGATTCGATACCTGTATCCATCCAGGGCATGTCTGCATGAAGAGTTTAGAGATTCGATTCCTGTATCCAGCCAGGGCATATCTATAGATGACCAATTCCAGATTCGATTCCTGTATCCAGCCAGGGCATATCTGTGAGTAACTGATTGTAGATTCGACACCTGTATCCAGCTAGGGCATGTCTGCATGAAGAGTTTAGAGATTCGATTCCTGTATCCAGCCAGGGCATATCTGTAGACGACTAAATCCAGATTCGTTTCCTGTATCTAGCCTGGGCACATCTGTGAGCGATTGTTTGAAGATTCGATACCTGTATCCAGCCAGGGCACGTCTGTAAGCAACCTTTTGAAGTTCCAGATTCGATTCCTGTATCTAGCCAGGGCACATCTGTGAGCGATTGTTTGAAGATTCAATACCTGTATCCAGCCAGGGCACGTCTGTAAGCAACCTTTTGAAGTTCCAGATTCGATTCCTGTATCTAGCCAGGGCACGTCTGTGAATGATTGTTTGTAGATTCGATACCTGTATCAAGCCAGGGCATGTCTGCATGAAGAGTTTAGAGATTCGTTTCCTGTATCCATCCAGGGCATATCTGTAGACGACCAATTCCAGATTCGATTCCTGTATCCAGCCAGGGCATATCTGTGAATAACTGATTGTAGATTCGACACCTTTATCCATCCAGGGCATGTCTGCATGAAGAGTTTAGAGATTCGATTCCTGTATCCAGCCAGGGCGTATCTGTAGACGACCAATTCCAGATTCAATTCCTGTATCTAGCCAGGGTACATCTGTAGAAGACTAATTCCAGATTCGATTCCTTTATCTAGCCAGGGAACGTCTGTGAATGATTGTTTGTAGATTCGATACCTGTATCCAGCCAGGGCACGTCTGTAAGCAACCTTTTGAAGTTCCAGATTCGATTCCTGTATCTCGCCAGGGCACGTCTGTGAATGATTGTTTGTAGATTCGATACCTGTATCCAGCCAGGGCATGTCTGCGTGAAGAGTTTAGAGATTTGATTCCTGTATCCAGCCAGGGCATATCTGTAGACGACCAATTCCAGATTCGATTCCTGTATCCAGCCATGGCATATCTGTGAGTAACTGATTGTAGATTCGACACTTGTATCCAGCCAGGGCATGTCTGCATGAAGAGTTTAGATATTCGATTCCTGTATCCAGCCAGGGCATATCTGTAGACGACTAAATCCAGATTCGTTTCCTGTATCTAGCATGGGCACATCTGTGAGCGATTGTTTGAAGATTCGATACCTGTATCCAGCCAGGGCACGTTTGTAAGCAACCTTTTGAAGTTCCAGATTCGATTCCTGTATCTAGCCAGGGCACATCTGTGAGCGATTGTTTGAAGATTCAATACCTGTATCCAGCCAGGGCACGTCTGTAAGCAACCTTTTGAAGTTTCAGATTCGATTTCTGTATCTAGCCAGGGCACATCTGTGAACGACTGTTTGTAGATTCGATACCTGTATCTAGCTAGGGCATATCTGCATGAAGAGTTTGAAGATCAACACCTGCAACAGGCCAGGAAACCATCTTCCTTTCTCAAGGTACGCAAGTTCTCGCTAAGGAATCTCTTACGCGATCGACACCTCTGGATGGCATCTTTAAGCCCATCTCCACAACTATCCATTACACTTCCAAATGGCATCTATAAGCCCATTCCCGACGAGATTCTGTCGCATCTCCAGATGGCATCTATAAGCCCATCCTCCTATCCATCATCTCTCCAAATGGCATCTGTAAGCCCGTTCTCGCCATCACATTGCTGATACTCCACTATGCGAGTGCAAATTTCTGGACAGTCTAGTGTTCAATCATCTTCCACCTTCGGATCACGAAAGGCACGCAAGCCAATCTACATCCTCAGGTCTAAGAAGATTGAACAGGGGCAACTGTTGTATCCAAAATTTGCCCTCCCATATTCTTCAAAGTTTTGACAAGCATCATCTCAATTTGCTCAAGTCCACTCAAGGGTTGCACAGTCAAACCATCCTCCTAAGCCGGTCAAAATTAGGTTTTGGTTCTTGCAAGGAAGTTGAGGTTTTCAAGGGCTCAATCAAGTCTCATGTGCCTATATACATTTCCAAGCATCAATATGCCAAGTTTCAAGGCTCACAGCATCAAGTTGCACAGTCAAAAGCCGTAATTACTTCACAATCAACTGTAGGGGTAAAATGGTCATTTGGCAGTCAAAAGTCAAAAATTTTGGTCAACATCTTATTTTGAAGCCACAATCATCATTTGATCAAGTCTTGATCATGATTCCACAAGAATGGCTCAAAAATCATCAAGATGCAAAAGTTTCCATTTTTGGACAGTTGAAAAGTCAACTGTAACTTGACCAAGGCATAACATTTTCATGGTTCATCAGAAAAATCCCATCCAATGCTCATTTTGAAGGGGATGACATTTCCTACAACTCATCTTCACATTCCAAGTCCAAGAAATGCTCTCACAAAAAGTTATCAATTTCAACATTATAGGTCATTTTCAAAAGTCAACAAAAAGGCATTTTAAGTCAAAGACCATAACTTGAGATTGGTAAATTCAAATGACATGGGACCAAAGGCATTGGTTAGAGGACTTCAAGACCTTTCCAAAATGTCCAAGAAAATGTTCATATGATCAAAATTGAGCAAGATATGCATTGGAGAAGTTGGGAAATTTTTGTGAAATGGCAAAAGTCAACTATCCTTGAAACTTCAATTTTTGACGAAAGGGCCCACTTTCTCCCACTTGATTCAGCCTTTTCATGCCACCCACGTGTCCCATGACAAATTCCAAGACCAAACATTTATTTTTTCATTTTTATTTAATTTTTGTGGATTTAATTCATTTTAATCCATAATAATCCAAATAAAATCAAAAAAATTAAAGGAATGGTATCTTGTGGTTTGAAGGGCTTTCATGTGTCATAATCCACCTACCAAATTCGTGCCAAGCTCAATTATGCATAGAATTCAAAATTTGAACAAACTTGGAAAGTCCTTTAATGGTGGTTATGAAGAATCCCAAAAACTTAATTGCAATGGATCATTGGCTCATAATGTGACCTAATATCATTCACATGTACATATGCAAGCAAACCAAGCCTCATTCACGACCGAAGCACTGTACAAAAGGCCATTACCATATTGAAAAAAGTCAAAGAAAGTTTGAAACTGAATTCCACCTTAGAGGCCCTTTCAAGGAGATTTAAGGATTCAGACCTATTGCTGGAAGCTTCAGGAGTGATTTGGGATCAAAACCACTTGCTAGAACTCAAAGAATCGCCCACCACAGCCCCACGGTTTGTCAAACTTGTTCAGAATCGAAACTCAAAATATATGCATCATTCATATGATTTTTTGTTATTTTTGTGTTGCTTGAACCCACAGGAATCTTTTGGCATAAGTCAATTGCATTGAAACACATAGAATCAGAAATCACCATTGACAAATGTTACGGTTCTTCAATTTCCAAATTGGGGCTTTCCCATATAAGAAAAATTAAGCCTCATGATGCATATGGTTGGATTCAGGAGAACAAGACGAACATGTAGGACATCTCGCGAACAATTTATATAGAGCATAGCTCTATTCGTTATTTTCTGTCATTCCATTTTGTGGGGGTTTAAAACCCCCGCTAATTTTTTATCTTTTACAGGCATTCAGTGAAGAAGATGAGACGTGGAGGAGCATGATTGGCTAGTTCAAAAATGCGTGCTACTTTTTCTTTTTGTTCAGCATATAACGCGTTCATTTTATATTATATTTGTTTCTTGTTATCCTAACAAATGCGTTCAGTTGGTTCAGTGGTACAGGTGTTGGCAAATGATTACTGGGACCTGGGTTCGATTCCCAGGTCCCCCATAATTTCCATGTTATTTTGTTTAAAGTGATTTCATGCAGCATATCCAAAAGCAGTCCACCATGTGACTCCAACGCCCAAATGCCAAGTGTCATCAAGCAATGATCCAAAGGCCAGGGAAGAAGGAGCACCATGTTCTTCAGTCAACCATACGCATCTGAATCCAGAAAGTCAACAGGCTTGGCAACCAATGGGCCTGAAATTGCTGCCTAACACCTCCAATCTGGCCCAAACCCCCTTGGTTTTGTTATTCTTTTTCTTTACTTTTCTTTTCTTTTATAATTCTTTTTTTTATTAATTATTAGTATTATTATTAGTTAATTAACCTTTTCACAATAAAATAAAAAAAAAACTAATATTATTATTATTTATTAATTTCATGTTATTTTTGTAAATAAATTCTAACATTAATTAACTTAGTTGTTTAATTAGGTATTAATTTTAATCTTTTCACAATAAATAAAATTAATTTAGAATTAGGTCTTTCTTTTGACAACTTTTAATTCCTTTTATTTTATTTTCATTAAAAATATAAAAAATACAAAAAAACATTTCTTTTAATTAATTAATTAGTTATTAGTTTTAATTTTAATTAATTGCAAAAAGGACAAATTCAATTCTTTCTTAAAAAAGGGTCAAAACCCTTAGGACGTCCCGATTTAATTTCTTTTCGCGCTTTAATTCCTTTTTATTATATTTATGTAACTGTTTCCGGATATGTAATAGTTAATTAGGACTTTATTGCTTTCTTTTAATTTTTTGCATTTTTATTTTTCAAAACGGGTTTTTGTTTTTGGCGATGTATAGACCCGCGCCTTGTAATAGCTAGATTTACATTCCTGCAATTTATTTTCCGCACTCCTAACTGTTAAAAAAATGCATGAAAGAATGTATGAAAAATAAAACCAATCCGTAGCTCACAAATAACATGTACAAGATAAACAATAAACATGAAAACAACACACAAGCACATGCCACTCTTAGGGTACGCCTCACTGGTTGCCTCGAACGTGGTCATCAAGTATAGGGTGTCTTAGAGGTCGCCCTGTCGTCTAAAGATCCAGTTGCCTCGAAACGGTTGCCTCGGATAAAAGGATCTAGGACATTAGGGTTACTTCTAAGATGTCTTACCATTGCTTCGGTGACCACACTGTCCCTTAATCGAATTGACCCAAATAACTCCAACGATGGTGCTACCTACCTCTCAATGGTGGGATAGCACTATCTAAAGGACTCTTACACAGCCTAATTCCTTAGAGTAGGTAGATTCTCCTGGGTACTTGCTCTTTTCAAAACAAACAAAATAACTTTTCGCACCTCACACTTTCAAAAAGTTTTCAAACAAATTTTTCATACACTCTTGAGGACAGATACAAGAGTTACTTAGAAAATTTTCAAACAAAACTTTTTCAAAACCCACACACACTTGAAAAGCAAACAATTTTTGAAAACATAAGAGCAAGTACCTAAGAGCCCATGGATAACCATGGATAGAAAGGGTGCTAACACCTTCCCTTTCTATAAATCTACCTCCCGAACCGAGAAACATTCTCGAATAAGGAATTTTGCTGTGCTTTTGTCCTTTCCATGTTGGAGAACATAAAAGACGGTGGCGACTCTTGCTTACCGCGACATTTCGCGAAACCAGCTAAAAAAAACAGTCAGTTCTCATTCCCACCGATCACAATCACAAACTCTTGATATCCTTCAAATGGTTAAGGAAATGCTATGGTATGATGTTATGATGTGTATGCTATGCGTTTAAGCAAAAGTGTCAGGTGCGATGAATAAGGACTGTAAATAAAACCTGCAAGGAACTCATGTTGTCAGATAACAAGTATGTGCAAGTAGTTAAGGTTTGAAAGCACACAAGTCACACAAAGAGCCCTTAGATTTTAGGCTAGCATGGAGTTTAGGTATTACCCTCTTGAAGTTAGTTGGCTCAAAACCTGTTCTATAAATAGTAATCGGGTTCTAAGGAGCTCAATATCATTGGATTGTTTTCTTTGTTCATTGTTTTGATTTAGCCACTTAACTGATGACCAAAATATTCCAAGAAAACAACCCTCAATGAGTGTAGTATCGAGTATCTACCAACTTCGAAATGCACCAAAGTCGGTCATCTCACTACCCCTAAAAAAGGCCAGGATGGTCAAGTAAGGTTCTAAGGTCAGTTGATGCTTCGCGACACCACGCGGCGGCCCCGTACTCTCCTTGACTTGACTCAAGGGTTACCGGTACTCACCAAAGTGCCACATCAACGTAGCTACTGCTTCAACCATGTCGGTATACCCCGCACAGTTCCCTCACAGTTTGTTGCTACTTCTAAAGGGTATCCCCAGATCCAGGTTAGGATCTATAAAACTCCGATACAAACCCACAAAATTTAAAGCATACAAAACATACAATTGAAAACATGGTGATCTAATCCTAAGGTACACCTCACTTATTTATTATTTCCCCAGCAGAGTCGCCAGTTCTGTGATCGGTGGAAATAGAACTGACTATTTTGGAATGCTGGTTCGCGAAATATCGCGGTAAGCAAGAGTCGCCACCGTCTTTTATTTTCTCCAACAAGGAAAGGACAAAAGCACAGCAAAATTCCTTTTCGAGATGTTTCTCGGTTCAGGAGGTAGATTATAGAAAGGGAAGGTGTTAGCACCCTTTCTATCTGTGGTTATCCACGGGCTCTTAGGTACTTGCTCACTATGTTTTCAAAATGTTTTTGCTTTTCTTGTGTTTGTGGGTTTTGAAAAAGTTTGTTTGAAAACTTCGATTTAACTCTTCTTTCTGTCCTCAAGAGTGTATGAAGTGTTGTTTGAAAACTTTTGTCAGAAAAGTGTAGGTGCGAAAAGTATTTTTTTGTTTTGAAAGAGCAAGTATCTAAGAACCTCTACCTACTCAAAAGAAATTAAGATGTGTAAATTTCCTTTAGACAGTACTATCCCACTATTGAGAAGTAGGTAGCACCGTCGTTGGAGTTTTCGGGTCAATTCGATTATAGGGACATGTGGTCACCAAAGCAATAGTAGGACGCCTTAGCGGTAACCCTAATGTCCTAGATCCTTTTTATCCGAGGAAACTGTTTCGAGGCAACTGGATCTTTAGACAGGAGGGCGACCTCTAAAACACCCTATACTTAATGACCACGTCGAGGCAACCAAGTGAGGCATACCTTAAGAGTGGCATGTGCGAGTGTGTCAGGATTCAGTTTATGTTATCTTTGTACATGTTATGGTGAGATACGATTGATTTTATTTTAAGGATAAGTCTTGTCATGCATAGCCTAATTAACATACATCTAGCAATTAATAGTTGCGGAAAGTAAATCTACGCTATTACAAGGCTTCGGGTATTTACATCGCCAAAAACAACCCTTGAAAAGTAAATTGCGGAAAATAAAGAAAAGCGATAAAAAAGTCCTAATTAAAGCTATTACATCCTCGGAGCAAATACATAAATAATGGATCAAAAATTAATAAAATGAACATACGCGCGAGAAAAAATTGAATCGGAGAAGTCCTTAGGGTTTTGACCCTTTTTGAGAAAGAAAGAAATTTTTGTTATTTTGCATTTAATTAAATTAAACCTAAAACTAATTAATTAATAAAAAGAAATATTTTTTGGTTTTTTATGTTTTAATGAAATAAAAAAAAAGTCAGAAGTTAGTAAAAACCCTAATTCTATGTTGATTTTAAAATATTGTGAAAATAATGAAATTAACCTAATTAAAAAAGACTAAATTAATTTGTTAGTATTTATTTACAAAATAATAAAGGATGAAATTAATGATTAATAATAGTAAAAATATTACATTTTTAATTTTCTGAATTTTATTATAAAAAAGTTAATTTGGGTTAATTAAATAATAATAATAATAATTAATAATAAAACAATTAAAAGAAAAAAATATAAAAGAAGAAAAGAAATAATGAAACCAGGAGGTGATGGGCCAGGTTAGGAGGTGTCTTTGCAATTTTCTGAAGCCCAATAACAATTCCAGTCCGTTGACATTCTGGCTTGTCTATGCGTTTGGTTGACTGGGAATATGATGATCATTCACCCATGACCCTTGGATCTGTGCCTGACGCCACATGGCGCGTTGATGTTTGAGATGCATTGTGAGTACCCTTTTGCAAGCGTACACAAGAGCGCCTGAAGAAAAATAACAAACAAATGTTTGGGGGACCTGGGATTCGAACCCAGGTCCCAATGGACTATGCACGCGCGCTTCCACCAACTGGGCTAACCTGCTTAATTGTTAATGATTTATCTAGCAAACAATATATTAGAAACAAAGCCTGATTCCTGGAAATAAAAAAAAAGAGGCGCGCTATTCAAACGTGCCAATGGGAGAGAGACGCGTCAGCGTCTTCTTTGTTGAGCACTGGTTTTTTACCTGCGGATTTTTATCCACAGGAAGTTCCGTAGGCTCTTCCTAAAATTGTCCCTAGGCTGCAAAAATTCCATCCAAGCCCATGGTTATGATCGTCCATGTCCCCTGAGTCCATCCATGCTCATGATTTGTTCTAATTTTACCTGGAAACAAAATACCTAAAACGCAAGAACATGAACCCTAGAATCTGGCATCACGATTCAGGGCATAAAAACAAAATTGGCTATTGCAGTTATGTTAGAAATCAAACAATGAACATGAATATGCCAACATTTTGAAGAAAAAATGCAAGAATTGAGAGTTTCGGTTTCGTGTTCAGGGGCCAGTTCGCGAGGACTTACAGTGCTGTTCAGGGGGTTTTTGGACGTGGTATTGATCGCTTTAGCTTCAATGGATAGCAAGGAAGAAGTCTACGTGCTCCTTTTTGTCTGAAAACGCCTGCAACACCGTTCTTGATCTCACACTTTTTCATGAATTTTGCAATTTTCTTTGGCCGCTTTTAGCAATCCTTAGGTCGTGTCCAAAGTTTGTGCTGCTTGCTTATGTATATGAGAACAAATTTAGGTCAAAAGCTGGTCCTTAATCCATGTATATGGGAGAATTAGGTTTACACTTTTTCACCATTGTTATGCTTTCCAAAAATAGGTCAAATCTTAGATTTTGTGCACACATAAGCCCTAGCACGAATTGGTTGGTTGGCACATGATATATGAAAGCTGTATAAATCATAAAGATACTATTCCATTGATTTTTAGATTTTATTTGAATTAATATAGATTTAAAATGAATTAAATCAATAAAAATTAAATAAAATAGAAAAATAAATGTTTAATCCTTAAATTAAGCATGGGACACTTGTGTGGTATGACAAGGCTGAATCAAGTGGAAAAAAGTGGGCCCTTTTGTCAAAAATTGAAGTTTTAAGGATAGTTGACTTTTGCAAACTCATAAAAATTTCCCAACTTCTCCAATGCATATCTTGCTCAATTTTGATCATATGAACATGTTCTTGGACATTTTGGAAAGGTATTGAAGTCCTCTAACCAATGCCTTTGGTCCCATGTCATTTGGATTTACCAATCTCAAGTTATAGCCTTTGACTTAAAGTGTACATTTGTTGACTTTTGAAATTGACCTATAATGTAGAAATTGATAACTTTTTGTGAGAGCATTTATTGGACTTGGAATGTGAAGATGGTTTGTAGGAAATGTCAAATGAGAATTGGATGGGATTTTTCTGATGAACCATGAAAAAGTTATGCCCTGGTCAAGATACAATTGACTTTTCTACTGTCCAAAAATAGTAACTTTTTGCATCTTGATGATTTTTTGAGCCATTCTTGTTGAATCATGATCAAGACTTGATCAAATGATGATTGTGAACTCAAAATAAGATGTTGACCAAAAATTCTAACTTTTGACTTCAAAATGACCATTTTGCTCCTGCAGTGAACTGTGGATCAAATGGAGCTTTTGACTGTGCAAATTGACACTGTGAGTCTTGAAACTTGGCATGTAGGTGTTTGAGGATGTATATAGGCACTTGAGACTTGATTGAACAATTGAAAACCTCAAATTCCTTGAGAGAACCAAAACCTTAATTTCAGCTGGCTTAGGAGGTTGTTTGACTGTACACCCTTGAGCTAATTTGAGGATCATTCTTGACAAATATTGAGGAATATGGGAGGGCAAATTTTGGGGTACAACACCTCCAAATCTTCAACACAAAGACAACTGCACCAAGGTCTAAATCATGCGTATGATAGTTCTTCTCATGAGTCCTCAATTTCCTTGACGCATAAGCAACTACCTTACCATTATGCATAAGAACACCTCCTAAACCCATCTTAGAAGCATAACAATACACCACAAAAGGCTCTACTGGATTAGGCAACGTCAAAATCGGAGTCGACGTCAACCTCTTCTTCAATTTTGTAAAACTTTCTTCGCACTAAACATACCATACAAAAGCTCTACCTTTACAAGTCAACTTAGTCAACGGAAGTTCCAACTTAGAATAACCTTCTATAAACCTTCTATAATAACCAGCTAGTCCCAAAAAGCTTCTAATCTCAGTAGCTGACCTCAGAGTTTCCCACTGCAGCACAGCATCAACCTTCGATGGATCTACAACAATACCACTACCTGAGATCACATGACCAAGAAAACTAACCTTCTTTAGCCATAATTCACACTTGGACAACTTTTCATATAACTTATTCTCTTTCAAAACTTGCAATACTACTCTTAAGTGTTCTGCATGTTCTTCTTTTGACTTAGAGTAAATCAAAATATCATCAATGAACACCACTACAAATCGATCCAAATAAGTATGGAAGATACGATTCATGTATTCCATGAATACTCCTGGCACATTAGTAACACCGAAAGGCATCACCAAATAAGCATAGTGTCCATAATGTGTTATGAAAGCCGTCTTCTGGATATCTGCATCCTTCACTTTAATCTGATGGTAACCCGATCTCAAATCAATCTTACTAAACAGACGAGCATCCACCAATTGGTCCATCAAGTCATCTATCCTTGGAAGAGGATACTTGTTCTTAATTGTCACTTTATTCAACTGTCTATAATCGACACAAAGCCTCATACTTCCATCTTTCTTCTCTACTAACAACACTAGAGCTCCCCACGGCGATACACTTGGTCTTACAAACTTCTTTTCAAGTAACTCTTCCAATTCCCTCTTCAACTCTGACAATTCAGATGCAGACATCTTGTATGGTGCCATAGACACAGGTCTGGTACCAGGTACAAGATCAATTGCAAATTCAACTTCCCTCTCAGGCGGTACATCAGGAAATTCATCAGGGAAAACTTCAGGAAATTCACACACCACCTGCAATTCCTCAATTATAGCTTGAGTCTCTACAGATAGCGACGCCATCAACGAGAAAATTTGTGCTTCTTCTTGCATCAACTATCTCAACTGTTTAGTAGACAACAGACTATCTTCCTCTTCTTCAGGAGTAGAAAACCTCACAGACTTGTCATAACAGTTAATATGAACGTAGTTATGCTCTAACCAGTTCATACCCAAAATCACATCCAAACCTCTTAATGGTAAACAAACCAAATCAACAACAAAGTATATGTCGAAGATCGACAAGGGACACTTTAAACACACAAAAGAAATAGTCATTGACCCCTTGGCTGGAGTCTCGACGACCATTTCTCCATTGATAGAAGACAACATAGACCTAATCTTTTAGCACAATCAGCAGCAATAAAATAATGAGTAGCACCGGTATCAATAATAGTAATTAAAGGAGTACTATTAATGAAACATGTACCTCTGATAAGTCTGTCCTCGGCAGATGTCTGATCCTCAACCAAAGCGAATACTTTACCACTTGTCTGCACCCTCTTTGGTTTTTGACACTGACTACCAATGTGCCCTTCTTCACTACAGTTGTAACAAATCACATCCTTATGCTTGCACTCAGATACAACATGTCCGTTCTTACCACAACGGAAACACCTCTTTACTTCAGTAGTACACACATTACTCTTATGCCCAGGTTTCCCACATTTAAAACAAACCACACCAGCAGGAGCATCTCCCCCACTAGTCCTCTGACCCTGAGCAACTTTCTGTTTACCTTTACCAGCTGGGGTATCATAAGGCTTACCACGATTCTGTTGGTGCTTACCCCTCTTCTCACTGATAATCTTGTAATGAGCATTATTATCCTCTTCATATATCCTGCAGCTATATATCCAATCAACAAAGACACGGATCTTCTGGTGTCCAACTGCCTTCTTGATCTCCGGGCACAACTCGTTCTCAAACTTAATACACTTTGAAAACTCAGCATCTGCCTCAGCGTAGTGCGGATAAAACTTAGCCAACTCAGCAAACATGGAAGCATACTCAACAACCGACATATTCCCTTGCTTCAGCTCAAGGAACTCAATCTCCTTCTTACCACGGACATCTTCAGGAAAGTACTTCCTCAGAAATTCCCTACGGAACACAGCCCAAGTGACATTCTCACCTCAACTTCCAACTTGTGACAAGTCTCTAACCACCAGTCATCCGCCTCGTCTGCCAGCATATGAGTACCATATTGAACCTTCTGCGCTGGAGTGCATTCCATCACATAGAAGATCCTCTCAATCTCTTTCAACCAATCCAATTCTCCTTCAGGATCATACTTTCCCTTGAACATAGGTGGATTCTCTCTCTGGAAATTCACCAAGCTATGAGATCCAGCATTCCCGTCAGCATTCGGCTGATTCTCCATCGCATGAGCCATTGCTTATAAAGCAGCAGCAAGTGCAACATCATTCCTTCCATCCATCTCAACTTATCACTACAACATAAACAACGGTTAGAACTCAAATTAACAATACTCGATTGTTAGACAACTACGACTCGACAACAAGATCAGACCAACCTTCTGCCCTGATACCAACTTTGTAACACCACAATTATACCCGACAATTATAAATGTAAATCAGAGTTATAAAATTCATGTAACTGAATAAGGATGCCACAAATTCAACTTTAAAAACACATTGTATTCAACGTGGATACATAACACTTTAAAACTTCGGATGAACTATCAGCATAGTAATTTAATCTCTTAATTCAACAACTTAAACATCTACGCAGCGGAATTCTTAATAACATCTTTATCCATCGTCACAGTAACTTCAAAAGAACACATGTTTAATAATAATCAACTTAAATTTCAACAACTGAATAATCAACAATTAAAAGCAACAAGCATTCATCCCCCCGAGTGTTACATATCAAAGCAATGACAC
Source organism: Vicia faba (assembly GCA_948472305.1). Classification (NCBI taxonomy): domain Eukaryota; kingdom Viridiplantae; phylum Streptophyta; class Magnoliopsida; order Fabales; family Fabaceae; genus Vicia; species Vicia faba. The sequence continues at coordinate 699,393,601 of OX451737.1, forward strand.
CGACTCGAACTACTGAAGGTATACAACCTTCACTCTCGATTACCTGCATGTTATCAACGTAAGGGAAACATTCAAACAAAAGGGGTGAAATATCTAACAATGTAATAAAGTGTATGATAATCAATATATTAAATTAGATCACATAACATCACCACTTCTGATCTTATAATCAAAAATAATTGCAACAGAAATACCAATAATAATACACATTCATCACATCAATTCACAACTTCTTTATGCACTCATATAATGCGACTCAATATTATGCCAATGCATGTGGTACCATTGGAGCAGAACTCCCATCTTAAAAATCTGCCAATAAATAGAGGCATCAACAAGGCATAAGCCTTCATCTTAATATTCTCCAATACAAGCCATCTTTAACGAGTATAAGCTCCATCTTGAAATGCAATGTATGCGACACAATAATAAATGTAATGACAACACCATAATTATCAACATCTCAACACAACATCATCGTTGGCCATAAGCCTACATCTCTATAGCTGCCAATTATTAGAGGCATCTCAAAATCTTTCATCAACATCATATATCATCATAATTCATTTATCATCATAAATCATCAAACATCATTTATACATCAAACATCATTTATACATCATAACTCATCAAGCATAATCTCATAAATCATCATTTCATCAACAACTCAGTCGTATAATAATACAGCCATAACTCGTCAATTCGCAACATTGGCCATAGGCCTACAACAATAATATTGCCTATAATTAATTACTCATCAAAGGATTACTTATAAATCACTATACCTCTACATATTTCTATTTTGTAATACTACATCATTATCATCATTAATCCTACTGTTACAAATCAGACAGTAATCTATAAACGTTTCATCCTCATCATTCTTCACAAAAATCAACATAACGACCAACACGGGAACTAATTCAATTCCTAACTTGTATACTAGTATTATCCTTCCTATTCTTCATTTTGATCTTTAAGAATGAAGTTCATCACGTTATCTATTCAACTCTTCGAACGGTACCTCAAACAGAGTCCGAAAACTCAAGTTACAGCCTTTTCCAAACGATTCTGCCAAAAACCAGACAACATGGATCGATGCATAACGCCTTGGGTCGACGCGTACTGAACTGATTGTGCTACATGAGTCGATGCATACTCTCTTTTTTCGACTCATACTGAGTCTGCCACACTGCATGTATCGACACATGCCCCTACATATCGACTCATCCTGAGTCTGAAAGTCCTCATGTATCGACACATGACTCCTTCGTGTCGACTCATCATGAGTCGAAAAACCTTCTTGTATCGACACATACCATTTGGGGTCGACACGTACTGCTCTGTCATGGGTAATTTATACGATTTTCTCTGCGTTTTCACTACGGGTTCCATACTTTAAGCCCTAAAAACATAATCTAATCATAGATAATCATCACTTACAATTATCCTATAATTTTACATCAATTAAACAACATCGGGATATCATTATTCATCCATAATTCATTTATTTTTCATCATACATCATCATATACTTTCAATTCATGAACAAGACAACAATTCCACATCTACTCCCACATACCAATTATCACAAACCCTATTATAGAGTCAGAACCCCACCCTTACCTTGGATTGAAGGTAGCTCTATAACTTTCTCCAATTGATTCCCGTTCTGCCTCTTTCCTCTTTTCCAATAGCTTTCACGTTCTTTCTCTAACCCTTATTTTCCTTCTCCTCTTACTGCTTCTTCTATTCTCCTTATTATTTCTAACAATAATAAAATTACCTATTATTCTCAAAACACCTTAATGGGCTTAAGACTACTACACCCCCTTATTTCTACTTCTATCCTTAAAAATAAGCCCATCTCAAATAATATCATCATTCTTCTAATATCATTTCACCACTTAATAAAATAAATAAATCCGACTAATTACAACACATCAATTATTCCAAAAATAATTTAATTAAATAATTAATTAAATTATGGGCATTACAGAACACTCGTAGATCTCACTCTTTTAGGATTTTAGATCGTTTGTAGATCTTTCTCTCCCGCAGATCGCCCGTAGGTCTCACCTTAGGATTGTAGGTCGCCTGTAGATCTAACTTTCCTTGTAGGTCGTCTGTAGGCCTAATTCCCCAAACAAATCGCTCGTAGGTCTCTCTCCTTAGGATCGTAGATCTTGTCCGTTGTCTTTTCATACCTATCTTATCAATCGCCATGTCACATAACAAACATCCCTTTCGAGAACCTCGTATTAGAAACATTACCATGTTACGAGCAATCATTACTCAAAAGTCATCCATAAACCGTTTTCACTAGAAAAACAAAAATTCTTTCCCCAACAAATATCACAAAAATAAATAACCCGCTCACACAGACAGTTCAGAACAAATTTCCGGCATTAATATTTAATCATCTTCTACCTCGAATGTTCAAAAGGCTCGCGCCAATCACACTTCAAGGTTTAAGACAATAAATTAAGGGTAGCTGTCATACCCTAAATTTGTCCTACCCTTTTAATTTTGTCTGGCTTACACATCTTAAGGTTCTCATTTCATCTGCATCTTTCCATTAGGTCATTAGCATATCATGAATTCATTCATCAGAAATAATATGGGTTCAATTGATCGGTGGGCATGGAATCAAAGTTTTGACTACCTTTAAGGGTTTATGTTCATTTCAAATTCTTGTGGATCATGGAGTGAGATGCTTCATCATTAGGCTTTCACTTATCGTTGTAATTTTTATTTCCCTGTTTTCATGAGAGGAGCAACAAATTAAGTATGTTTGGTTGGTTTCTTGGCATCTTAGGTTTGGTTCATCAGTGAAGTAAAAATCTACAGTCCTTTTTCCCGGGCTACTAGTTATATCTTTAGCTATCATATAAGGGTTTGATATAAACATGGTGTAGGGAAGCACCTACTGAAATTAAAACTCATGAGTCGGTGTTTTTATAATGTTTACTTAGGAAACAAGATAAAGTGGATCTTAAATTGAGAGCGAAAGGAGAATAGAAGTTAAATTTCTTCTTGAAATACAAGTCTCCACAAAATCTGCACATTATAAAGGAGGTCAGCTTGGAATTTTGAAGTTCGTGGTTGTGATCGGTGGATCTGGAACTGACTGTTTAAAGCTGGTTCGCGAAATGTCGCGGAAGCAAGAGTCGCCACCGTCTTTTATTTTCTCCAATAGGAAAGGACAAAAGCACAGAAAAATTCCTTTTAAGAGATCGCTCTCGGTTCGGGAGGTAGGTTATAGAAAGGGAAGGTGTTAGCACCCTTTCTATCCATGGTTATCCATGGGCTCTTAGATACTTGCTCATTGTGTTTTCAAATTGTTTTGCGTGCCTTTTCAATGTGGGTTTAAAAAGTTTCTTTGAAAAATTTCAGATCGACTCGTACGTCAGAGTGTTTGAAAAGTTTACTTTGAAAGCTTTTGAAAAGTGTCAGTATGAAAAGTCTTTTTGTTTTAGAGCAAGTATCCTTGAGAACCTACCTACCCTAAGGAATTCGTCTGTGTAAATGTCCTTAAAAGTAATGCCATCCCACCATTGAGAGGTAGGTAGCACCACCGTTGGAGGTGTTCGGGTCAATTCGTTTTTAGGGACGTGGTGATCACCAGAGCAATGGGAAGACACCTTAGAAGCTACCCTCATGCCAGGTTCCCGGATCATGAGGACTTACTAAGACATCCTCTACTCGACGATCACCTTTCGAGGCAAGGCAACAATGAGGCGTACCCTAGGGGTGGTGTGTGCAATTCGTGTGTCATGTTTCATTTGATATTTGTCTTTTGTCATGTCATTGTGTTCTACGCTTGATTTTATTAGACATTCATTCTTTCATGATTGATTAACAGTTAGGAGTGCGGAAAAGATAAATCTACGACTATTACAAAGGCGCGGGTCCACATCGCCAAAATTAAACCGGACCCGATTTAGCGGAAAATAAATAAAGCGAATAAATAAAAGTGCGAGAAAATTAAATTACATGGCTTTGGGATATTTACAAAATTATAATAAGCAATAATAAAATAAATGCGCAATTAAATGATTAATGACGGGCGTTGGACCCTTTTTGCAAATAATTAAAATTAATAAGGATTAAAAAATTAAAATTAAATGAGAATGATATTTTTGTATTTTATAGATTTAATGAAAAAAAAGAAATTAATTGAAATTAAATTAAAAGGGAAACCCTAATTCTAATATTTTTTATTTGTATTAAGAAAGAATTAAAATAAGATCTAAATTAACCTAAAATTTATGTACAATTTAATTTATGAAAATAAAATAATAAATAAATAATATTGTTATTCTGAAAAAAAGGAAAAAATATTAAAAGGAATAAAAAAAACTTAATTAACCTAATTTTTATTTTGTTGGATTTTTATTAAAAAAAAGGAGATTTAAAACTAAAACCTAATTAACTAAATATTTTACACTCTAATTTATTTATGAAAATAATTATGATAAAATAAATATTATGTTCTTTTTTGTATTTTTGATTTTTATGTTTTTTTATATTTTATGGAAAAATAATTAATTAAAACAAATAATTAAAATAAACAATCAATTAAAATAAATGAAATAACAAAAAGAAATCAAACCAGAGTGGGGGTGCTGTCCCCAATTTAGGAGGTTCAAATTTAATAGGCCTGGCCCTAATAAGCTGGAATCCGTTGACCTTTTTGAATCTCATGCAATGCGTTGACTGGCTTTATGGTGGACTTTCAATATTAGCCCTTGATCTGGGACCCTCAGGCAGGTGTATGCTTAGATGAGAGGGCGCATGGTACGTGCACAGTCCTGAAGCTGCATGGGATTGTCTTTGAAAAAATAATATGAAGACTTATAAGACCTGGGATTCGAACCCAGGTCTAGTGGATTGTCCTTGCGTGTACCTGCCATCTGTGCCACTTGCATTCAATTGATATACAATAGCAAATAAACAATAAAAAAGCAAATTGGTTAATGGTCTCAAAAAGCGCGCGCTGGTTTGAATGAACCACTCAGTGGTTGCCAGCGCGTCATCTTCTCCATTGCTTCTGAAATAAGACCCTTTAGCCACGGTTTTGGATGCGTGGCCTTAAGCGACCTACAGGAAAATAGCGAATAGAGATACATGAGACATAAATTTATCGCGAGACATGTTTCTTGTTCATGGGAATACGCTGAGTATGGCTATCCTGGTCTTGAAGCTTAATTTTACTCCATGTCAAAAGCCCTAAAATTACAACTTGTAACCCTAGAAATTCGTCAATGGTGACTTTGAATACACAGCATATAAACGCAATTAGATCACATGGTTAGTCTAGAAACATGATTATGAGTATAAATACATGAAAAAAAATGCAAAATCGTGCTTGGAACATGCTATGCGAATTCAGAAATTTCTTGGTTCAGTTTGACTCGTGTGTACCAATTCTTGAGGTTTTTGCTGTTGTTAATGATTGGAAAAGGTTCTGAATGGTCCAAGGAAGCTATTGCAACAAAGATCCAAGCTTGAATCGTCCTATATCCTTGAATTCAGTATTGAGTTTTTTGTGAATTTTCGCAAATTGCAAGAGTGTGTTATACGCAGCTTTTTCAGTCCTGTGCATTAGGGTTGTGATGTTGATCATATAGGGAATGTTTTAGGCCAACAAACTTAGTACAAATCCCTTGCAATTATGGATTAAGATATTTGATTTGTTTCAAAATCTTTTTGAATCTTTTTCTATGGCTTTTGTACCAATTTGCATCCACTCACCCCAAATCTTTCCTCATTTGCCTTCACACGAAATATTGAGCCTATAATGTGTATAAAAAGATTTTTTAGATTGGGTTTGATATTTTTCATATATTAAAATCATTTAAATGAATATAAATTAATATTAATTCAAATAAATAATTAAAAAATATGAGAATACTTCCCTTTGGGCCTAGTGGTCGTGCATAGGCTTGGCATGAAGAAATTTGGAAGAAAAATGGGCCCATTTGCATTTTTAGGCCTTTTGCATCAATGTTGACCTTCAAAAATTTCCAAAAATTTCCCAACTTCCACAAGGCATAACTTGGTCAATTTTTAAGCTTTTCACATGTTCTTGGACATTTTGGAAAGGTCTTTGAGTCCTTTAACCAATGCCTTTGGTCCCATGTCATTTTGATTTACCAATCTCAAGTTATGGCCTTTGACTTAAAGTCACTTTTTGTTGACTTTTGAAAATGACCTATAATGTTGAAATTGATAACTTTTTGTGAGAGCATTTCTTGGACTTGGAACATGAAGATGAATTGTAGGAAATGTCTTTTCTCTTCAAAATGAGCTTTGGATGGAATTTTTCTGATAATCCATGTGAAAGTTATGCCCTAGTCAATTTCAGTTGACTTTTTCAGCTGTCCAAATATAGTAACTTTTGTATCTTTGATGATTTCTGAGCCAAATTTTGAGAATCATGATCAAGCATTGATCAAATGATGTTTGTGGCTTCAAAATGATATGTTGACCAAAAATTTGAACTTTTGACTGCCAAATGACCATTTTGCCCCTACAGTTGACTGTAGTGCAATCTAGGGTTTTGACTGTGCAATTTTGAGCTGAATGCCTTAAAACTTGACATGAAGACACTTGACCATCTTTATGAGCATATGAGACTTGATTGGTCCTTTGAAAAGTTCATTTGCTTGACCAGAACTCAAACCCTAGTTTTGACTGTCTAGGAGACAGTTGAGCTGCACAACCCTTGGGACATTTTGTGACCTTGACTTTGACAATTCTTGATGAAAATGGGAGGGCAAATTTTGGGGTACAACAGTTGCCCCTGTTCAATCTTCTTAGACCTGAGGATGCAGATTGGCTGACGTGCCTTTCGTAATCCGAGGGTAAAAGATGATTGAACACTAAAGTGCCCAGAAATTTGCGCTCACATAGTGACGGTGATGGGGAATGGGCTTATAGATGCCATTTAGAGATTGCTGAATAGGGTGATGGGCTTATAGATGCCATCTGGATGCTGACTGCGTAAGAGATTCCTTAGCGAGAACCTGCATACCTGCAAAACAGAAAAATGAGTACCTGACACGTCGCAGGAGCTGATTTTAGATGCTTGATATGGATATGTCCTGACTGGTTACAGGAGCTGGGTCTGGAGCTTCAAACGCCGATGAATGAACCAGGGATGGTTATTGCCTTAGCATGAATGATAAGAGAACCTTGGTTGATTTTAACTTCAACAACGCTCGTTGAGAAAAATCTTGGCGAGAATTACCATCTTTGCAATATCGGGAAGAGAACCAAAGGACATTATAATCTCAAAGGGAGTTACCTCACTCACGTTGGAGAGGGAACTATAGGAAATTATAATTTAAAGGAGATATCACCTCACGCTCATGCCGGAGAGGGAAACATCTGAAGAAAGAATTACCACCTCACACGCCGCTGGAGAGGGGAACACAAAAGACTATCACCTCACGCTCATCGTCGGAGAGGAGAACATCTTGAAAAAGGAATTACCACCTCACGCTCACCGTCGGAGAGGGGACCACAAAAGAATATCACCTCACGCTCATCGTCGGAGAGGAAAACATCTTGAAAAAGGAATTACCACCTCACGCTCACCGTCGGAGAGGGGACCATAAGAGAATATCTCCTCACGCTCATCGTCGGAGAGAAGAACATCTTGAAAAAGGAATTACCACCTCACACGCCGTTGGAGAGGGGACCATAAGAGAATATCACCTCACGCTCATGCCGGAGAGGGGAACATCTGAAGAAGGAATTACCACCTCACACGCCGTTGGAGAGGGGACCATAAGAGAATATCACCTCACGCTCATGCCGGAGAGGGGAACATCAAAAAGACTTCTGGAAGCAGTATCAGAACGTTACCATCGCTGGGCTTACATCTGAAACTATATCGAGAAGGAATTCTGGAAGCAGTATCAGAACGTCACCATCGCTGGGTTTACATCTGAAACTATATCTAGAAAGAATTGCATTAGTTGATAATAATCATTTTTGTATTGATCTTTTTCCTGAAAGGCAAAACATAATTGTATGCAAAATCATGATGCATGAACTGTATGTCTTCAAAATTAATGAGATTCGTGCCATATGATGCATATGCATGCTATAATGTATGAAGATGTGACGCTTTATGAATGTATGTTTTTGTCTAGGGAAAATAAATCCTTGACGGGTGCCGGGAAGTCGCATCCTGGGCTGATGTGGAAGAATAGCTTTTGCTTCCGCTGGGGATGATAGTTGCAAGAATACTGGTAGGAGAAGATAACTCCGTTGAGGAATAAACTTGGCAAATGAAATAATTCTGCGGGAGAAAAGATACTCTAGCGGTCATGCTGGGGAGTGTTACTCTGTGGGGATAGCGATGCTTTGCTGCGTTGATGAAGATAACTCCGCTGGGGATACCGTTGATGAATTATGCCGGAGATATCCTTGTTGTGCTGGAAGTGTTGATAGACTTCGCTGGGGGGTAGAAAGATATTTTGCCGAGGGCGCTCTTTCCGTGGCTTTTGGCTGAGGATAACCCAGTTATATCCTGTTACGGAAATAACTCTTTAAATCAAACCGGGACGACGCGTTCGTGCTCTGCGAGGGATAAGCTTCCCGAATCTACTGGGGATAAGCTTGCTGCTTGGGGAGATATGAATTCCAACTTTCCTGGGGAAATAGGACTGGACTCTCCTGGGGAGATTTTGAACTGTAATGCTGTAGGTTGAAAGAGGGAACCTATGTAGGGTTGCCTGCTGATGAGCTCGTGTAAAACCGCATCTGAAATGGAGAGGGAACCTGTGTAGGGTTACTTTGATGATGAGCTCGTGTAAAACTTCGTTTTTGGAAAGGGAGAACCTGTGTAGGGTTTCTGGGTGGCAAGTCCATGTAAAACTGCGTCTTGAATAGGGGGAACCGGTGTAGGGTTGCTTGGTGAGGTAAGTCCATGTAAAACTTTTTGATGAATCCATGTAAGACTTCTAGAGGAACCGGGGTTAGGTTACCTTGGGGTAAATCCATGTGAGATTTCTTGACGAACCGGGGTAAGGTTACTGGAAGCGAGTCCATGTGAGACTTATGGGGGAACCGGGGTTAGGTTACCTTGGGATAGATCCGTGTGAGATTTCTTGATGAACCGGGGTAAGGTTGCTTCGGGATAAGTTTGTGTAGAACTTTGATGAACCGGGGTTAGGTCATCTGGAGATAGGTCCATGTAAGACTTCAGGAGGAACCGGGGTTAGGTTGCTTCGGGATAAGTTTGTGTAGAACTTTGATGAACCGGGGTTAGGTCATCTGGAGATAGGTCCATGTAAGACTTCAGGAGGAACCGGGGTTAGGTTACTGGAATAAGTTTGTGTAGAACTTTGATGAACCGGGGTAAGGTTGCTTCGGGATAAGTTTGTGTAAAACTTCTTGATGAGCCGGGGTTAGGTTATCTTATGGAGGAGGAGTTTGTGTATGACTTTGTCTGAAGGTTGAGCAGAAACCGGTGTTGGGTTGCATGATTTTGATTAAGTGGATAATTGTCCTGTTTGGTCTCGGACGTTAGCCCACGATCTGGAATTTATAAAGGTAGATGATAACCACCCTTATGTTGATCTTTCCTTTGTACTTTGGTTGACAGAGCGGTTGGATCGCCTGGATAACTCATTATTGCCCCTGTTTCGGAGATGAGGGAAGAGGATACCTGTGTGGGTGATTGACAAATCTTCGAGATGCCGGGACATAGTCGTACGCTTTGATCCCTATCTTTTGCCTGGACCGCCCTTTCGGGTTTTCAGTCCACTGGGATACCCATTTTTGCCCAAGCCGCCTTTTCAGGTTTTCGACTTGCCGGGTGTACATGTTTTTTCATTTCATCCCTTATTTTTGCCCGAACCCTTTTGGTTCGACGGGAAGCCCTTATTTTTGCCTAGGCGTGTCAACCTAGCGGGTCTTTGATTATGCGCAGTATTTTTTCGACTATGTCCACGCTCTCAGAATGTAGGGAGTTGCCCCTGTTAGAAGTACTTTGTCCTGCCCCAGATAATGGGCAATGCTCCTACTGTGCCCCTTGATTGGAAGTTCTTCTGTTCACCCGGTGTTCATCGTGCGAATTTCCCTGCTGTTCAAACAAATAGTCATATGCAAACAAGATTATTTTAAGAATGCAAAAGTCTATGTCTGTCTTGAATTTTGAAAATGCCTTTTTTGTAATACAGTGCGATGTCAACTCAATATTTTACAGCAAACCTTCAGGAGTCAGGATACCTTCGTGACAGTATGCTTTCGAACTAACCCATGCTTCAGCTAGGACTTTTAGGGGTTATATCGTGGCCGGGTTCACGGTTTAAGAAACAAAGGATAAAGGCTCAAATTATTTGTACCCACCCGCTCTTCGTGATGTTCTCCAAACCTAAACTCAGTTGATCATGCATTAGACTTTGTTTGAGTCTTTGCTTGATATATCAGCGATGGTTCGGATATTGATGATTTATTTGAATGGGCAGTCACCTTTGCTTTTGTGGAGGGTTTGTGAGACCTCTTTTGATTTTTTGTTATCCCTTTCTTTTTTTTTTGCCTGAACTGTTTTCCTTTTTGGAATTACAGTCAGCGGGATGCCCCAGTTTCATAAATCCCCTTTGTAGGTTTAGACTTTTTGGGCTTTTCATTTTTGATTTTGTTTTTTGATAGTGACTGCCTGTCCTTATGATTGTTCTGAACCATCACTGTCTTTGTTCGTTTTGTAAGGATCTCTTTGGTGTCATTCGCTATGCACTTGGATCAACTGAGAGACTACCCTGCCCCAGGTTATGATTAAGGGTTTTAAATTTCGAAAAGAAAAACTCCTATTTCTTTGGCTCAGAGGGGTTGACGAGGGATTATCTTCCTTATAACTCCAGTGTTTAGGGATTGAAACAATGCCTGTACCTCATCAGCGGGGTCTGTTCAAAAGCATACTGTAGATTATGGTATCGTTTTCGTCATCCTCCCTCAAGAGGTTTAGAATTTTCAATTAAGAGTTGACCATTGCAAAGATATGAAAACAGTTTTTAAGCGTAATAAACATAATTAAATCAAGACAGACATGTGTAATGCATTCCTGAAATAAAAGAGTTTAACATAATAATTGTTTATCTGAACAAGAAAGGAAAAATACAACTTGAATTCAAATGAACAAAAAAAAATTCTCAATCCTAGCCATGTTTTGGCAATGGAGCATTGATCACATTGGGGGTCTCAGCAGGCTCGAACTCGATCTCTTTGGCATCGATCATGTTCTGAATTTTGTATTTCAGTGCCCAACAGTCTTCAGTATCGTGCCCCGGGCTATCGGAGTGATAAGCGCATCTGGCTTCTGGATTGTAGCTAGGAGAGGAGGTCTTAGGATTGGTAGGAGGGTTGATCACTGCAATCAGGTTCATCTTCAACATGTGTTGCAGTGCTTGCGACCATGGCATGTTAATGTTGGTGAACTGCCTTTTAGGCCCGTCCGGTCTTTGCTGGTTTCCCCTTTGTGGTTGGCGGCGTGGTGCAGAACCAGAGATCATGACTGCCCCTGCATGTTGGTCGCGGCGACCCTTTTGACCGTATGCAGCATTAGATTCCTTCTTTCCCGTGTAAGGCTTTTTATGAATATCAGAAGGTATGGCCTCTTGAATTTTCCCGCTCTTGATACCAGCTTCAATTCTTTCGCTGGTCAGGATGAGGTCGGTAAATCCAGCAGATGAGTTACCAATGAGGTGGTTGAAGAACGGCCCAGATAGGGTCCCCAAGAACATGTCCACTAACTCTCGATCAGTCAAAGGTGGCTGCACCCTGCCAGCCAGGTCTCTCCACCTCTGCGCGTACTCTTTAAAACCTTCCTTTGCACCTAACGACATACCCTGGAGTTGGGTACGTGTGGGGGCAAGGTCGGCATTATACTGATACTGCTTGTAGAAAGCAGTAGCCAACTCCTCCCAGTTACGAACCTTGGTCCCATCTAGTTGATAGAACCATTCGAGATGAGTCCCTGAAAGACTCTCCTGGAAGAAATGGATCCACAAGTTTTTGTCCACCGTATATGGCTGAATCTTCCGAACATAGGACCTCAGATGCAGCTTGGGGCAGGATGCCCCGTCATACTTCGAGAAAGTTGGTGCTTTGAATTTATGTGGGATAATCACACCAGTCGACAAACCCAGATCTCCGAAATCCAGCCCAGGTACCTGTTGAACCTCCATAGCTTTCATTCTGTTCTCCAGTTGCTTATATCTGTCATCAGCAGGAGGGTACTGCTCTTCATCAAAATCTGTCTCGTTGTCGGAGACCACTGGACTGGGAACCTCTCTCTCATGATGACTGCTTTTCCCCACAGATGGGGTTGTCCTCTCAGCTTCAACTTGTGGTGCATCCCCAAATTTGCGTCTAGGGCTGAACAGAACAGTCCTCTTCTTTTTCTTGTCCTTCTTCAAAAGGAGAGCCTTCAGGTCTTGTTGCCCCTGGGTCAAATTCAGGATCAGCTCTTGGAACTGGGCGTTCTGAGCCTGGAGATCCTTGATGGACTGTTCAGCTGATGATCCAGGATTCATGACGATCGGCTGAAATAAACAGCGGAGAAGGGTAAGCAACCTGTCAAAGGGATACCTGCAATGCAATGAGGTGTATGACATGCATGCAATGATTTCAAGGATCTCGCAGGGTAAACAAGAAAATTGTTAGCATTGAAAACCGGTAGCTTGACTGAAGGCACTGCATATTGTTGAGAGTCCTTCATCGAGGGTCAAAGGCTCACCATATCCAGTGGGTCATAGCCCTTGACACCCTTGGCTAGAGGAAAATAAATCCTCTTTGCCCCTTGCTGGGATAGTTGTTCATCATGACCTGCATCACAAGCCCTTGAGATCCTTGAAATGGGTTAAGATGTATGCAATGGTATGATGCTATGATATGCATGGGGTAATGTCAGTAACCCTGTCGTGAGTCCTAGTTAAGGACTATAAACAAGACCTGCAAGAAACAAGTGTCAGGTCACAAGCATGAAGATAGTCAAGTACGAAGGCACACAAGTCACACAAGGGAAGCCCTTAGAGTTTAGGCCAGCATGAGGTCTAGGTACTACCCTCTTTCAGTTTGTTGGTTCATACCTGTCCTAATCAAAAGTAACCGGGTTCTTAGAGGATCCCAATATCATTGACTACCCTCAATCGGTCATAACTCCAGCATCGCAATCTTTTCTTGCGGCCAGAACCATCACGAGAGTTTAGCCTCAATGGGCGTAGCATACTGCTACTGTTTCTATTGGCCAAGTTGGGTCATTTAAAGTTCTAAGGTCTGTTGGTGCTTAATGACTCCTTGGAAGACCCATATTCTCCCCGTTTCAACACGAGGGATATCGGTACAGACCAAGGCGCCACACCAACGTAGCCACTGCTTCACCCATGTCGGTATACGCCGGACAGGTCCCTCACAGCTTATGCTACCTAAACAGGGTATCCCCAGATCCGGGTTAGGATCTATGTAACTCCGATACAACCCACAATAGTAAAGCAAGCAAAACAATACAAGTGAAAACACAGTTATGACTTAGCCCTAAGGTACACCCCACTTTAAGTTTGTCCCCAGCAGAGTCGCCAGTTCTGTGATCGGTGGATCTGGAACTGACTGTTTAAAGCTGGTTCGCGAAATGTCGCGGAAGCAAGAGTCGCCACCGTCTTTTATTTTCTCCAATAGGAAAGGACAAAAGCACAGAAAAATTCCTTTTAAGAGATCGCTCTCGGTTCGGGAGGTAGGTTATAGAAAGGGAAGGTGTTAGCACCCTTTCTATCCATGGTTATCCATGGGCTCTTAGATACTTGCTCATTGTGTTTTCAAATTGTTTTGCGTGCCTTTTCAATGTGGGTTTAAAAAGTTTCTTTGAAAAATTTCAGATCGACTCGTACGTCAGAGTGTTTGAAAAGTTTACTTTGAAAGCTTTTGAAAAGTGTCAGTATGAAAAGTCTTTTTGTTTTAGAGCAAGTATCCTTGAGAACCTACCTACCCTAAGGAATTCGTCTGTGTAAATGTCCTTAAAAGTAATGCCATCCCACCATTGAGAGGTAGGTAGCACCACCGTTGGAGGTGTTCGGGTCAATTCGTTTTTAGGGACGTGGTGATCACCAGAGCAATGGGAAGACACCTTAGAAGCTACCCTCATGCCAGGTTCCCGGATCATGAGGACTTACTAAGACATCCTCTACTCGACGATCACCTTTCGAGGCAAGGCAACAATGAGGCGTACCCTAGGGGTGGTGTGTGCAATTCGTGTGTCATGTTTCATTTGATATTTGTCTTTTGTCATGTCATTGTGTTCTACGCTTGATTTTATTAGACATTCATTCTTTCATGATTGATTAACAGTTAGGAGTGCGGAAAAGATAAATCTACGACTATTACAAAGGCGCGGGTCCACATCGCCAAAATTAAACCGGACCCGATTTAGCGGAAAATAAATAAAGCGAATAAATAAAAGTGCGAGAAAATTAAATTACATGGCTTTGGGATATTTACAAAATTATAATAAGCAATAATAAAATAAATGCGCAATTAAATGATTAATGACGGGCGTTGGACCCTTTTTGCAAATAATTAAAATTAATAAGGATTAAAAAATTAAAATTAAATGAGAATGATATTTTTGTATTTTATAGATTTAATGAAAAAAAAGAAATTAATTGAAATTAAATTAAAAGGGAAACCCTAATTCTAATATTTTTTATTTGTATTAAGAAAGAATTAAAATAAGATCTAAATTAACCTAAAATTTATGTACAATTTAATTTATGAAAATAAAATAATAAATAAATAATATTGTTATTCTGAAAAAAAGGAAAAAATATTAAAAGGAATAAAAAAAACTTAATTAACCTAATTTTTATTTTGTTGGATTTTTATTAAAAAAAAGGAGATTTAAAACTAAAACCTAATTAACTAAATATTTTACACTCTAATTTATTTATGAAAACAATTATGATAAAATAAATATTATGTTCTTTTTTGTATTTTTGATTTTTATGTTTTTTATATTTTATGGAAAAATAATTAATTAAAACAAATAATTAAAATAAACAATCAATTAAAATAAATGAAATAACAAAAAGAAATCAAACCAGAGTGGGGGTGCTGTCCCCAATTTAGGAGGTTCAAATTTAATAGGCCTGGCCCTAATAAGCTGGAATCCGTTGACCTTTTTGAATCTCATGCAATGCGTTGACTGGCTTTATGGTGGACTTTCAATATTAGCCCTTGATCTGGGACCCTCAGGCAGGTGTATGCTTAGATGAGAGGGCGCATGGTACGTGCACAGTCCTGAAGCTGCATGGGATTGTCTTTGAAAAAATAATATGAAGACTTATAAGACCTGGGATTCGAACCCAGGTCTAGTGGATTGTCCTTGCGTGTACCTGCCATCTGTGCCACTTGCATTCAATTGATATACAATAGCAAATAAACAATAAAAAAGCAAATTGGTTAATGGTCTCAAAAAGCGCGCGCTGGTTTGAATGAACCACTCAGTGGTTGCCAGCGCGTCATCTTCTCCATTGCTTCTGAAATAAGACCCTTTAGCCACGGTTTTGGATGCGTGGCCTTAAGCGACCTACAGGAAAATAGCGAATAGAGATACATGAGACATAAATTTATCGCGAGACATGTTTCTTGTTCATGGGAATACGCTGAGTATGGCTATCCTGGTCTTGAAGCTTAATTTTACTCCATGTCAAAAGCCCTAAAATTACAACTTGTAACCCTAGAAATTCGTCAATGGTGACTTTGAATACACAGCATATAAACGCAATTAGATCACATGGTTAGTCTAGAAACATGATTATGAGTATAAATACATGAAAAAAAATGCAAAATCGTGCTTGGAACATGCTATGCGAATTCAGAAATTTCTTGGTTCAGTTTGACTCGTGTGTACCAATTCTTGAGGTTTTTGCTGTTGTTAATGATTGGAAAAGGTTCTGAATGGTCCAAGGAAGCTATTGCAACAAAGATCCAAGCTTGAATCGTCCTATATCCTTGAATTCAGTATTGAGTTTTTTGTGAATTTTCGCAAATTGCAAGAGTGTGTTATACGCAGCTTTTTCAGTCCTGTGCATTAGGGTTGTGATGTTGATCATATAGGGAATGTTTTAGGCCAACAAACTTAGTACAAATCCCTTGCAATTATGGATTAAGATATTTGATTTGTTTCAAAATCTTTTTGAATCTTTTTCTATGGCTTTTGTACCAATTTGCATCCACTCACCCCAAATCTTTCCTCATTTGCCTTCACACGAAATATTGAGCCTATAATGTGTATAAAAAGATTTTTTAGATTGGGTTTGATATTTTTCATATATTAAAATCATTTAAATGAATATAAATTAATATTAATTCAAATAAATAATTAAAAAATATGAGAATACTTCCCTTTGGGCCTAGTGGTCGTGCATAGGCTTGGCATGAAGAAATTTGGAAGAAAAATGGGCCCATTTGCATTTTTAGGCCTTTTGCATCAATGTTGACCTTCAAAAATTTCCAAAAATTTCCCAACTTCCACAAGGCATAACTTGGTCAATTTTTAAGCTTTTCACATGTTCTTGGACATTTTGGAAAGGTCTTTGAGTCCTTTAACCAATGCCTTTGGTCCCATGTCATTTTGATTTACCAATCTCAAGTTATGGCCTTTGACTTAAAGTCACTTTTTGTTGACTTTTGAAAATGACCTATAATGTTGAAATTGATAACTTTTTGTGAGAGCATTTCTTGGACTTGGAACATGAAGATGAATTGTAGGAAATGTCTTTCTCTTCAAAATGAGCTTTGGATGGAATTTTTCTGATAATCCATGTGAAAGTTATGCCCTAGTCAATTTCAGTTGACTTTTTCAGCTGTCCAAATATAGTAACTTTTGTATCTTTGATGATTTCTGAGCCAAATTTTGAGAATCATGATCAAGCATTGATCAAATGATGTTTGTGGCTTCAAAATGATATGTTGACCAAAAATTTGAACTTTTGACTGCCAAATGACCATTTTGCCCCTACAGTTGACTGTAGTGCAATCTAGGGTTTTGACTGTGCAATTTTGAGCTGAATGCCTTAAAACTTGACATGAAGACACTTGACCATCTTTATGAGCATATGAGACTTGATTGGTCCTTTGAAAAGTTCATTTGCTTGACCAGAACTCAAACCCTAGTTTTGACTGTCTAGGAGACAGTTGAGCTGCACAACCCTTGGGACATTTTGTGACCTTGACTTTGACAATTCTTGATGAAAATGGGAGGGCAAATTTTGGGGTACAACAGTGGTGATGTTTTGTTTGCATTTTAACATGATTATATTATAAAGAGGATTCAAACTCCAATTTCATCACAAATATAATTCAAGGTTTACATCCAATATTCAATAAAAAGTATGAGCATAATTTCATTTACAAGGAGAATGCAAAAATTACAAGAATACAAATTTTGAATGATTAATCATTGATTTTTTAGATCTTAAGTTTGCAGGGGATGTCAAAGAATCTACTGTCGAACATGTTTCCATATACCAAACAGAGCTTGGCGATTTAGTATTGAATGAGGATTTGAGGATGAAGTATTTTCCCAATTCCCTCACAAAAAATGCGTTCATTTGGTTTACAAGGCTTCCCCAACAGTCGCTCCAAACGTGGATCCAGTTAGAGAAATTGTTCCATGACCAATTACACATGGGGCAGTCCAAAATAATCCTAACAAAATTGTCCAGTGTTAAACGAAAGAGCACTGAGTCAATAGACTAATACCTTAACAAGTTTAGACTTTTGAAAGTGCGGTGCTTTACATAAGTCCTTGAACACGAGTTGGTCGAAATGGCTGCAAATGGGTTAGAGTATTCTATATGGAAGAAATTGTTGGATACTCAATCTTTAAAAGATATGGCTCAGTTAGCTATCAAGGTTCGACTGACCGAACATTTGAAAGCTGAAAATATCAATCCAAACAAGTACCACAAAAAGGAAATGTCATTTCTGTGGAAACTAATAAATGTTCTTCTGAAGAAAATGAGTTAGGGGAAGAAATAAAGGATAATGTGGTTGAACTTTAGCCTGAGCCTCCTTATGCGTGTAAAATTTTGAAACCTTCGAACGGGAAAAACCCCGTCGAAACTGAAAAGAGTGGCAAAGCCATCACCAAGACCTATACTTTCGACATAACCAAATGTGATGAAATATTTGATTTATTAGTAGCTGATGGTCAAACTGTGGTCCCTTAGAGCCTGAAGAATCCCCGACTTGAACAAAAGTAGAAAAGAGGATTTTGCAATTTTCAAAATTTTCTTGGTCATAAAACTTCTTAATGTGTTCTTTTCAGGGATTTGGTGCAGAAAGCTTTGAAAGATGGAAGGCTTTAGTTTTGCGAAAACCAAAGATGCAAGTCGACACTAATCCTTTGAAAATATATGAAGCTTTTATATTTAGAGCCTCTGGATTGCATGATGGTCGAAGCTACTGAGGGCCTCGATAGAGAGGTCATAATGATTGGTGATATAGAAGTTATGATTGTTGGAACTAATGAGAGTTTCATTCTAAATATGGAAGAGGGATTATAGGCAGTGTACCCTCATCCACAAGAGAGCTTGGTTTAATTTCAAGAAAAATGCAGAGTGAAAGGGTCGAAGGCAAAGTTATGCCCAAGACCCAACACTGTGTATGATGAAGAAGCAACTTATAAGTATGAAACTATCAAAAAAGAGGCTCTTAAGCAAGAGAAGCCTCTAGTTCCAAGATTTGTTTTCGACAAAGAAGGAGTACCTCAACATAACAAGGAATACATAAGAATGTTCCAGCAACCACATTCAAAAACCTTTTTCGCTCTGTCGAACACCCCACAAGAAAAATGGGTGGAACCGGTGAGCCAAAATGGGGGCAAAAGGCCAAATTTGAAGGTAATTGTGCATGAAGCTGAGGCCCGGGAAAGGATAGCTGAGTAAAAGGGTTATCAAGTTTATCCAAATTATAAGGGGAAAAATCCAATGACAAGGACGCATTGGAGACATTATAAGAGGAACAAAAAGGCTCCTAATGAGGCTTCACTTCCCAGTCATGACCTGGGGAGAATATTAAGCGAGTTGAGAGCATGCAACCAGTAGAAATTGTGAAGCGTAGTGAAGTTCCAGTTCAGAAAGGATCTTATCCAAGGTTAAGATTAAATGAACAAGAAAAGATTACTACTAATCATAGGTTGAATATGAGGGTATCTCCTTTAGGTGACAATGAACTGTTGGCAACATAGAGTTTTGAATATACTCCTACACCATAGTATAGTCCCATGTCTAAAGGCGAAGAATAAGAAGAACCTGACTATGAATCGTCAGCAGAAGACAATATGGTAGATGATGACTATGATTATGATGAAGACTTCATCATTAATTATGGAGTTATGTTGATTCTGCCTGCAGAACATGACAGGGTCTCAGAGGTAACAGAAAATGAAGAAGATCTTACCTCTGACGAAGCGGTTGATGAAAATCCTCTATGTTAATATGTTATGAACAATGGCATTGTCAAAGAATAAAGGTTGTGTTTGAGAAATCAAGCCCATGTATGATGTATCATCTTAAACATTTATTCATAAGGACTAAGGTAGATGGCATGCCAATGAACAAAGTGTTTTTCGATGGTGGGGCAGCTGTAAATTTAATGCCATACACTTTGTTTAAGAAAATGGGGAAGTATGGGTCAGAGCTTCGACCTCATAACATGGTTTTATCAAACTACGAAGGAAAAACCAGTAGTATATTGGGCGTCATTCAAGTCGAATTGGCTGTCGGAACAACAACCAAGTCAACTTTGTACATTGTCATAATTCCAAAGCCAACATCAATTTATTACTTGGCCGTGAATGGATTCATGGAATAGGTGCAGTCCCTTCGAATTTGCATTAAAGGATTTCCATTTGGAAAAAATATGGCATAGTAGAAAATATAGAAGCTGATCAAAGCTACTATAAGGCTGACGAGATAAAAGGTGGAAAGAAGTCTTTCGACCACCATTTGGAAAATGTGGTGCCTTTTGGAGATGAAAACTATACTCCTATGAAAACTCAAATCATTTTCTAAACTTGGATCCTGATCGTGGTTTTATGTGGGATTCTGAAGAGGCGGCACTACCTAGGGAGTCATTTCCACCTACGGGATGGCCTAAGGTCGACAATGATGACCAGCGAGTCAGAAAGTTTGGCATGGATTTCGGCTTATGTGGCTGAAAACAAAAAAACGACTTTGGAGGCCGAGAAGTTACAAAACATGGTTGTCGAAGCAAAAACAAAAAATCAAGAAAGGGGCCAATAGAGCCTAATTACTAGCTTTAGAAAGCCGGAGGCAAATATACAAATCTTTGGGGCTTAAAAGCCTCTCACAAATAGGTGTAGAAACTAGGTGTAGCTTTATATAAAATGCCTAGATTTGTAGTTCTCGTGCATTTAGCCTAAAATATTTCTATTTTGAACCAATTATTATTTGTAGTTTATCTTAAATATTAGTCGATTCGCCAAAGATTTTAAATTTTAAATCAGTTGATTTTGTGGTTTATTTTAATGATTAATGGTTTCGCCAAAATAGTCAACCCCAAAAGCTGGGGGGGTGTTAGGTGGGAATTTCGACCAGGTTAATAAAGGAATCATTCATTTAAATTTCCACAAATTGGCTTAAAAAAGCTATATTCGAAGTACATTGCTACTGGATTTGAGTCGAAGACAGTTTGAAAAGACAAGTGTTTTTGTTTTGTCAAAAACGCGCATTTTCGACGGCCTCGTGAGAAAGACGCTGCTGAAGGCTTGAGCGGGAATGTTTGAAATTCGAAATGGTTTCTTTGGATAAGAAGGACGCGTGGAAGTCTTAGAGTGTCAAAACACATGCAAGAAAGTGACGTGGCTTTTCCTTAGAATAGTACTGTTATGGTTAGAACATT
Organism: Vicia faba; assembly: GCA_948472305.1. Lineage (NCBI taxonomy): Eukaryota > Viridiplantae > Streptophyta > Magnoliopsida > Fabales > Fabaceae > Vicia > Vicia faba. The sequence goes on from OX451737.1 coordinate 699,414,538, forward strand.
ATAAATAGTTCCTTAGTGTTAGGGAGAAGGGAGGATCATAATTCGTACAAAGTTACTCACAAAATACTCAAGTACCAAGTTACAGAGAAAGAGTTCGTTGAGAATGTACGTATGACCTCACAATTTTATCTTTGAAATACACTTATCAATATAATTTTCTTTTGAACAATTTACGTACTCCTGCAATTATTCTTAATTTCTTTATGTTCTGTCGAATTGCTTCATTTTCCTGTAAAGCTTTATGAATCAAGTTTCTTTTAAAAGGCTCTTTCCTTTAAAATCAAGTCCTTTAATTCCAGTTTTAAGTCTTTTCATTGTCAAGTATTTACATTCAAACCTTTTTTTGATTAAGACGTTTCGTCTAAACCTTTACATTTGAATTTAATTTCAGAGATATTCATATTTCAAGCCTTTACACAAACACATGCACAAGTACTACATCGTGTTTAACATAAACCGTCAAGTAAGTGTTACAATCAATGTTAAGACACATGTCCTAGGATCAATCTAGTCGATCCTGTGAGTAACCATACATATCAAATTTGTTTGGAAGACTAGCGGTTGTTTCGCCAGAAATCACTGCGAACAAATTGGCACGCCCAGTGGGACCGTGTCATAACGTTTTAAGAAAAAAACCAGTTGTAATCATAATAGACGGTTTAAAAGACTATTTTCTGGTAAAATATAGAAAAGCGTTGTATGAACCTTAGGAGTGGCAGAATTACTACTGAATCTCAACAATACCTAAGAAAAACATACCAGAAGAATGGTTAATACAACTAATGATCCAGGAGGACAAAACCCTCCACAAGGATCAGGAACGGTCGGTACAAATTCGACAACTAGTGCCCAGGCCACTCCAACATCAATAGGATCAACGACCGCAACTAATTCGAATCCACCTTACACAGAAACTGCTTCTGTGGCTAGTGCGACCAACGTGCCCCCCTTTGGGGGTACATCAGAGTCTCTATCGAATACTCAAAATGGCCCTATTTTGACCTATGTAGGAGGCCAAGTACCACCTTCGACACCCCACAGGCCACCAGGATTCAAAAATTTTAGGCCTTGGACAGAACAATCATATGGAGGGCCCTCATAATCATTCATGAGTGGTTTACACAACGGCACTTCCACATATACGCAACCTAACGTAAGTACTTTTTTTACGATTCAAAATGTTGGTTCAATTGGTCAAAGCACCCAAAACCAAGGCCTGTCAGCCCAGATGCCTGCTTTAACAACAAATACCCAGGCAGCACTTAGACAACAAATGGACGCTAGTAACCAGGATATGGTTGGAATATTGGAAAGGGAAATGAATACTATTTTTTCTCCCCTAATCCAAAATATAAACAGAACCAATCAAGAAAACACCCAATCATACCAACAGTTGTCAGCGCATATGGCGCAAATAGAGGATTTCTTTGGGAACCCCAACCACCTGTTCGACGTAGGCAGAATATCATAGGAATTCAAGAAGAACAAACCATAAACCACGTTCAACAACCTAGATAAAATATTGTCGAAGAACCAAGAGTTGAACCAGTAGGTATTCGACAGCCAAATCTTGAGGAACCACCGAGGAGAATAGCCATGATCAATAGAGGCCAAGATGCAGATGAAGTTGTTTAAGAATGAGATAAGGCAACCTGTTGGTCGAAAATAATATAAAAAATATAGTCGAAAGAATCATGGCTAATAATGGTTTAAACACAGGGTTTCGACGCCCCAACTACACTTCCCCTATAGCCGAATTTATTCTACAAACAGAACTGCCAAGGGGTCACAAGATCCTGAAATTCACCAATTTCTCAGGGGATACAAATGAACCCACTATTGAGCACATAGCCAGATATTTGACAGAATTGGGAAACTTAGTAAACGATGAAGATCTAAGAATAAAATATTTCCCTAGTTCACTAACCAAAAATGATTTTACATGGTTCACCACATTACCTGCTAGTTCCATTGATACGTGGTCTTACTTAGAGAAACTGTTCCATGAACAGTTTTACGTGGGACAAACGAAGATAAGTTTGAAGGAATTGGCAAGTGTAAAGAGGAAATTCACAAAACCCATAGATGATTACCTGAATAGGTTTTGTCTTCTGAAATCTAGATACTTTACTGTGGTGCATGAGCATGAGTTAGTCGAAATGGTTGTAGGTGGATTAGATTACTCCATTAGAAAGAAGTTGGATACTCAACACTTGAGAGATATGGCCCAGTTGGTAGATAGAGTTCGACAGTTCGAATGAATGAAAGGTGAAAAGGCCAGGGAAAATAAAAATCATAAAAAATAAAGGGTAGCCTATGTCAAAGTCGAAAATGAAGAATATGAGCCTCATAACAACCCTTATAGGGTTGAAGAAGTAGAAATAGATTTGGCTAAATTAAAAGAGGCACCCCTTACTCTTGTAAAATGTTAACACCTTCGAATGGGAAGAACCCCGTCGAAGAAGAAAAGAGTGATAAATATCCTAAAAGAACTTACACTTTTGATGTCACTAAATGTGACGAAATATTTGATTTACTGGTAAAGGATGGCCAAATGATAGTGCCTCCTAACACTAAAGTTCCTTCGTTAAAACAACGGAAGAAAAGAGGTTATTGCAAATACCATGGTTTTCTTGGCCATAAAACATCAGCTTGTTTTCTTTTCAGGGATTTAATTCAGAATGCTATCAAGGATGGACGTCTGAAATTCGCTGATAAAGGAAAAGGTCCTATGAAGGTGGATGTTGATCCTTTGAATGTGGCTGCCACCAACTGCACTGAACCTTTGGATATCAACATGGTGGACATAGTCAATGCTGACCAAGCAAAGATCGTGGAAGATGGAAAGCAGGCTACTGATGGCCTAAACACCGGAGGATCCTTCGACACTGACGTTGAAGACCCCCAGGCTGGACAAATCAAATTTGGGACTACTGAGGGTTTTGTGAAAATTACTAATGAGGCTACTGAAGGTCTCAGAGTTAGGTTTGAAGAAATGGAAATCTATGAAGTACCCATGGGAGTCAACATGGTCAATCTGGACCAACCCGCTTCAGAGATGGAGAATTGGAAAACTGCTTGTTGAAGCAACAAAAGTGGAAGAGTTTTGGCTACCTAAAGGAAAATGAGAATCTGCGTGAATACTTGTGGAGATGCCATGAGAGGAATGCCCACAAGATGTTGTTGTGCCCAAGGTGCTCCATTATGTTGAGTCGAAGAGTGGCTGAAAATTATGAGAGGGTCCAACACATTAATACCCAAGGAAATTGGCGCCAAGAAAGTCAACTGATGAGAGTATACCCAAGGCCAGGAGAAACGCTTTTGGTTTTCATACTCCGATGTTACAAAGCAGAATCAGAAATCCTGATGTACCCAAGATGTGGCACAGTATATGACAAGGAGATTACTGAAATGTTTGAACGAATCCCTTTCCATGGTAGCTGGGAGCCAAGGGAAGCAAACCCAAGGATGTACATGTTTGACAAAAGGGGAACATCGAAAAGGCCAGATAGCCCACATCCCAAGGAGTTTCGTTCGAAGTACCTGCTGAGATACCAACTGACCGATGGATGGATGTTAATGATGAGAAATCAAAGTGGAGAAGTTTCGAAAAGGGAGGCAGAACAGCCTTCGCCTACAGAAGGCAATTCCAGGCATCAACAAGGGAGGCTCATAGGCTATACAATTACAAAGGAAAAAACCCTATGTTAAGATCCTAGTGGCGTAGATACCAGAGAGCAAGGAAAACAGAAAGGGAATCAAAGCAGAAAGAGGTAGGTGAATCAAGCAATACCAAAGCAGTATCTGGAGCATCGACATTCGTCAAACCATCGGTAGGACGAAGGTTGTTCACTGAGGAACAACAGAAAACGAAAGAAGTGACTCAAGAAAACCCCATAAAGTCTGAAGATATGTTGACGGATACTTTCGACTCTGATGGCGTGTCGTCTCTGAACATGAATTGCAACATGGTATCCGTAATCCCCCATGAGTACTATCAGGAAACTGAAGTGGAAGACTGCGAAGAAGCTGATGAAGAGGAGATGGTGAAACATAAACCAGTGTGTTACTACATCCTCAATAATGGAGCAGTCAAAGAGCAAAATTCCTTCTTCGAAAGGCCAGGCGGAGCTATGAGAAACCATCTGAAACCTTTGTATATAAGGGCCAAGATCGAAGACACTGGTATTAACAAAGTACTGGTGGATAGTGGAGCTACAGTTAACTTGATGCCTCATTATATGTTGAAAAGAATAGGGATGTTCGATACAGACATTAAACCTCACAATATGATGTTATCTAACTATGAAGGGAAAATAGGTCACACCCTGGGGGTAATTCAAGTAAACTTGACAGTTGGGTCTGTGACAAGACCAACTATGTTCATGGTGATTCCTGCAAAAGCAAATTATAATTTGCTGCTAGGAAGAGAATGGATACACGGGGTGGGGGCAATGCCATCGACCATGCATCAAAGATTGACCATATGGAGAGAGGATGGAATTGTAGAAAACATCGAAGGGGATCAAGGTTACTACATGTCAGAGGTAAACATGGTGAACAGAACCAGCTTTGACAAAAATCTAGCAAACATTGGACCATGTGGAGTGGTAGGAGATTGCTACTTACCCAACAAGGATGCATTGTATTATCTAACTTTGCTCCCAAATGGATTTCGTTGGGACAGAGAAATTATGGGAGAACTGGATGACCAGGAGAATGTCGAAAGCAGTTCTTCAATACGGCCAACTGGCTGGGACACAGACATTGACCATGTTTGAACCTTCTTTATTTGAAAGACTTTCGGCTTATGTAGCCGAGAATAAAAGACAGGCGGCTGTTGAAGCTGCAACAACAAATGTGGCTGGCGAAGCCACTACCAAAGCAACCAAAGTGGCAGAATCTGAAGCAAACCTCAACTCAGAACCAACTGATGAACAAGTTCAAGGTGAGTAGGTGAGTCAAAGATTAGATGACATCTATGACGAAGAACCCTTAGGGTTCGAAAAATATCCGACAGGGTCAAGTCCTAAGATGTTGGCTCAAGACCCCCTTGAGGAGATTGATCTTGGAGATGGGAGTTCAAAAAGAATCACTTACATCAGTGCTAAACTGAAACCCAGTTTGAAAGCAAAAGTCATCTCGCTCCTTAAAGAAAATAAAGACTGTTTTGCTTGGGTTTATGACGAGATTCCTGGTTTGGAAAGGGAACTGGTCGAATTAAGACTGCCTATAAAGGATGCAAGAACCCCATCAAGCAGACTCCAAGGAGATTTGCCCCAGAAATCCTTTCAAAAATCAAGACAGAGGTCGAAAGACTCCTGCGTTGCAATTTCATCAGGACCACAAGGTATGTCGAATGGATTGCTAACATAGTACCTATTATTAAAAAAATGGTTCTTTGAGGGTATGCATAGATTTCCATGAATTGAATGCTGCTACCCCCAAGGATGAATACCCGATTCTAGTGGCAGAAATGCTGATTGATTCAGCCGCAGGCTTTGAATACCTTAGTATGTTAGATGCGTATTCAGGTTATAATCAGATTTTATTGCTGAGGAAGATGTGCCTAAAACAACCTTTAGATGTCCTGGGGAAATTGCCACCTATGAATGGATTGTTATGCCTTTCGGCCTAAAGAATGCTGGGGCAACGTACCAAAGAGAAATGAACTCTATATTTCATGATTTTATCGAAAAATTTATGCAGGTGTATATAGATGACATTGTAGTGAAGTCTGGATCAGACGAAAGCCATCTGAATCATCTTCGCCAATCATTCGAAAGAATGAGAAAACATGGTTTGAAGATGAACCCTCTTAAGTGTGCTTTCTTTGTGCAGGAAGGAGACTTTCTGGGATTTGTGGTCCATAAGAAGGGGATAGAAATCAATCAGAATAAAATGAAGGCTATCATGGAAACAAAGGCACCTTCGACAAAAAAAGAAATGCAGTCACTATTGGGGAAGGTAAATTTCTTAAGAAGATTTATCTCTAATCTCAGTGGTCGGGCACAAGCTTTTTCACCCCTCCTACACCTAAAGCAAGGAAATTTTGAATGGAACAAGGAACATCAAGAAGCTTTTGACAAGATCAAGCAATACTTGGTGCAACCGCCCATTTTGTCACCCCCAAATGGGAAGAAGTCTATGAGACTCTATATATCATCCTCTAACACTACTTTAGGTAGTATGTTAGCCCAAGAGGACGAAAATGGCGTCGAAAGAGCCATCTATTATCTTAGTAGAGTTTTAAATGACGCAGAATTAAGATATACTGCAATAGAAAAGTTATGTCTGTGTTTATATTTCTCCTATACAAAACTCAAGCATTATATAAAACCAGTAAATGTTTCTCGTTTTGTCTCATTGTGATGTTATAAAACATATGCTGTCAAAACCAATCTTGCATGGCAGAATTGGCAAATGGGCTTTGGCCCTCACATAATTTTATTTAACTTTCATTCCTTTAAAGGAAATGAAAGGTCAAATAGTATCAGACTTTATGGTAGACCATGCAGTGGTCAAAAGCCAACTCTATGTTGAGCTGAAACCTTGGAGATTATTCTTCGACGGTTTAACACACCGGAATGGTAGCGGAGTTGGAATACTTTTGATTTCTCCTGAATGAATTCCATCAAAGCTTAAGTATAAGATTGAAGGCCCTCTTTGTTCCAACAATGAAGCTGAGTATGAAGCGTTGCTTGCTGGACTCAAAGCTTTATTAGAATTGGGGGCAACCAGAGTTGAAATCAAAGGTGACTCTGAATTGGTAATAAAACAACTAACAAAAGAATACAAATGCATAAAAGAGAACTTGATTATGTATTTCTTCTTGGTTAATAGATTGCTCAATAAATTTTAATATGTGGATATAAAACATGTCCCTAGAATAAAAAACCAAGAAGAAAATGACTTGGCACAAATAGCCTCAGGGTACAAAGTGTCAAAGGAAATATTAAAAGGTTTGATTGAGATAAGAGGGAAAGCATTGGCTACTAGGTTATCCCAAATTGACTTAGAAACTACTAGGCTAGGGTTTTCCAACCCATAAGAGTTTGAGGTACTAAATATAGGTACTCTGGCAGATACAGATTGGAGAAGCCCAATTATTAACTACCTAAAAGACCCTTCGATCAACACGGATAGAAAGGTTAAATACAGAGCTTTATCCTATTTCTTGATGGGAAACGAGTTATTCAAAAAATCCCCTGAAGGAATTTTGTTAAAATGCTTGGGAGAAAACAAAGCATATCTGGCATTATCAAGCGTTCACAGTGGAGCCTGTGGGGCCCATCAAGCAGGACATAAGATGAAATGGTTGTTGTTTCGATATGGAATGTATTAGCCAACTATGTTGAAAGACTGTATAGACTTTGCCAAGGGTTGTCAAGAATGTCAGATGCATTCAAGCATTCAACATGCCCCTGCAAGTGAATTACATTCAATCATTAAGCCATGGCCTTTTAGAGGATGGGCATTGGATTTAATAGGAGAGATTTGACCCACTTCGTCCAAAGGACAAAGATATATACTGGTAGGAATAGATTATTTCACCAAATGGGTAGAATCTATTCCTTTGGCGAATGTAGACCAAGAAACAGTCATTGAATTTGTCCAAAAACATATACTATATAGGTTTGGAATCCCATAAAGTATAACTACGGACCAAGGGTCAGTTTTTACTAGTCAAAAGATGCAAGAATTCGCGAAAGAAACGGGGTTCAAATTGTTAACATCTACACCATATTATGCTCAAGCAAATGGTCAAGTCGAAGCAGCCAACAAAGTCATGATAGGCTTAATCAAGAAGCATGTCGGAAAGAAGCCTAAAAACTGGCATAAAACGTAGATCAAGCCCTTTGGGCTTGTCGAACGTCACCTAAAGAAGCAACCAATACTACACCATTCCAACTTACCTTTGGGCATGATGCAGTATTACCAGTCGAAATCTTTTTGTAGTCAGTTCGCATTCAAAAATAGGAAGAGATAGCTCCAAACCTTTATTGGGAAATGATGTTGAATGAATTGATAGATTTAGACGATGAAAGGTTGCACGCCTTAGAAGTTTTAATAAGGCAGAAGGAAAAAGTAGCTAGAGCCTACAACAAAAGGGTGAAAGGTAAAAATTTTGTTGCCAATGATTTAGTTTGGAAAGTTATTCTACCTATGGATAAAAAGAATCAAGCTTTAGGCAAGTGGTCTCCCCATTGGGAAGGTCCTTTTCGAATCTTAAAAGTGTTTTCGAATACCGCGTATGAGGTGGAAGAACTAACAGAGGATAGAAGGATCCTAAGGGTAAATGGGAAATATTTAAAGAAGTACAAACCATTTCTGCAGGAAATTAGAATAAGAAAAGAGTAGTAACAAATAAGTAAAACAAAGCCAAGATAGAAATACTAAAATGGCTATTGTAACATATCATAGATTTCCAAAAAATTAATTAAACGTGCCAGAGAATGGCATTTGTTCGAATATTACAATTGAAGGGAAATACAACAAGAAAGTTAAGGCGTACAGCTGAAAGCTAGAAAGGAAGATTTCTCTTTATCCTTACATATTTAATCTTCGAAAAATTAAGTTTATACTGGATAGCCGCTTTGGACTTTTGGATCTTAGCTATTTCTTTGTCCATATTGGTAGCCGCTTCCACGTGAGCAACACTTTCCTTCTCCAGGAGATCAGCCTGAGGGTCATTTAAGCCTTGAATGGCAGCCCGTCTCTCCCTCGCTCCAACAATCCTCGCCTGTAACTCTGAAATAAGAGTTTCCCAAACTTGGATAGAAGATGCATAGGTATTATATTCCTCTTGATCCTTCTTCTTCGACTGCATGAGAGTTTCATAGGCAGTATAGGCGTTGTAAGCTTTTTCATATTCAAGTGATTGTGCCTTTTTCGCCGCTCGAAGTTTCGTCTGGGCATTGAAATCTCTATTGAACTCAGAACTCACTTGATCAATCAACTGCTTTATATCAACTAAAGCTTCGCCCACATTAGGTGAACATGTTGTGATGGGTATCTGAGAAATCAGTGTCTTTATCCGATAACCAGCAACGCAATCCTCCTTTAGGGTGGTAAATAAGTCAGCATCAAAGACAGCTTGCTTCACTTGTTGCAAGAGGGCATCAAAAGAAGTTTCTTTGGTACCAACACCAGCTTGGGCAGAGGCATCAGGAAATGTTTTGACATGAGATGAATCCTTTAAAGCCATCATTAGTTTGACATACTTTAAGGGATCTGTTGCTTTGAGGGCAGTTCTTTCCTCTTCTGAGTGAGTGGCAATGGTGGGCTGACTTGAAGAAGGCTGGTTATGCGTCGAAACAGGGGTAGACTCTCCAGTGGCATGAGCGGAATCTAAGTCTTTGTTACTGGGAGTTTGTTCTGACTCTTCGACGATTCCTTCGTCATCACCCATCCCTTCGTTACCATCGAAGAATCCTTCTAAGTCGGACGAACATTCTGTGTCCTCATCTGTTTCAATTACCTCAGATGTGCCAGTTTTAGGAGGAGTGTTTCTTTTTTGAGCATCTGCCTCAGGAGAAGAATTCTCCTGATCCTCTGTGTCCTTCGACTCAGGTTTAGGGTTGCCAGTCGCGGACACTTTTTTTTGTGAAATTCCAGTGTTGGGAGGGTGTGAAGGAGTTCCTTCGACAGCCGGATTTCTGAGGGGATCGGAAGGTTTGGGAGACTTGTCAGATTTTTCCTGCAAGAGTGAATGTTAATGTTTGTTCAGGAAATGTAATATGTCAAAATGCGAGAAAATAAAAATAAGAGTCTAAAATAAATACCTTATCAGCAGTGGAGGTATTGCTTCTAATACGCTCCGAAATTTTGGCTCCAGAGGGTGGAGGCCCAGCTTCTTTCGCAGAAGTAGGGAGAGTTGCAGTTTCGATTTCCTTTTTGGCAGTGCCCTGGGACGAAGTAACCTTCGACACCTTTTTCTTTTTCAGAGGAGGAGGAGAGCCATCAGTGCTGCTACCTTTGAGGGTAATGGCTTCTTTTTCAGAAGCATTTTTTCTCTTCTTCGCCTTGGCGATTGGCAAACTTCTGTCCTGCAGAAAACATCAAATTTTGATAAGTAAGCAAAACAAGAAGAAATTCCATAAAGGAAAGTTTAGTTTGAAGACCTCAGAAGCTGTGGCAGTATTTTTTGAAGAAACGTTCTTCCCAGCATTGTCTAGTTTTGAAGAAGTAAGTTTTGAAGTTCCAGTTGGAATGGTCTTTGAAGTGGGCTTCCCTTTTTTAGGGGTTTTTCTTTCGACAACTGAAAATGCAGAGTTAGAAGGAAATATGCTAAGATGAGAAAGTTAAAGTACGTTTTTAACATGGCACCTTGAAGTGTTGGAGAAATGATTTTCACAGTAGACAAGTCATAGTGTAGGAAACCGTCAAAACTGTCCAGAGTGAGCTTAGTCGAAACAACCCTTTTTGCACGTTTTTGGCTATCATTATGTAAATCATGAAAAATGTTCCCACAGACGAACCAGTTTGGATATAGTGGCAAAAATTCCAGAGCAAAGTTCGTTGTGGGTAATTTTGGAAATTTGGGTGGTTGCAGTTTGAAGGCTAAATCATACTTGAATTCGGGTTTTACAGATTTGGGAAGTTTTAATTTTGAAAGATTTTTTGTGAATTTTTCTTTCAAAATGAGTGACGCTTGATAGACTGTTCGACTAAGCTGCATAGGGTCATAGACAGTTTCAAAATAATCCTGAAAAGCTTTTATTTCTTTGCAATGAGTAGTTTTACCTTTGGGTCCATGATCCTGCAAAGATGAAAAGGCTTGGGTCAGTTGATCTTTTATTTCAGTGTTGTCGAACATGTTGTTAGAATAAAACTCTATCCACCAAGTGTAAAAGCCTTTAGTCATATAAGTCGCAGGGTCGAAAGGGGCAAGTTTGAAGACGGCAAAATCAGCATGATATTCTTGATGCTTCGCCACGTCCCTCATAACATAGTCTATTCCGGCATAGCAGATTTCCTTCTTACGATTAAAAAGAGATATGGGGACAAGTTGATTCAACCCAAATTGTCGAGATACAAAGTTTGGTTGATAGGCCAACATGCATACGTAATTATTCACAAGCAGAATCCTGGAAATAAGGAGTCTGGGTAGGAGAAATGCACGCCAGACATCTTCGACTTCAGTATTAGCATCCTTTATGGCTCCCTTAATCGAAGCAGTAAACCAGGACGGGCCATGGGTTCGTTTGGCGAAGGGAGCCATGGCAGAATTAAAGGCATGACGTTTTGAGAACATCAAAATATACTTAGTGAGGCTGGTTTGAAGGTTCATGTCTTCACTGGGAGTCAATAACAGAAGCCTAGTTCCTTCAATACTTCTTGCTGCTATTATGGGGTCTTCTTCGCTCACATTTCCAGAAGTTTGAAGAGATGGTTCGAAGGTGGCATTCAGCCACAGTTGAAGAAGCCAGTAAGGTCCGGCTAAAAGGAGGTTATTTCCAGCTTCATGTTCTTTGAGTTTGGATACAGCAGAGCCTAGACTTTCGTACAAGCTTACTAGTAATAATTCACTAAGGTAAACCTTTCGACCAGAATGCAGTTGGTTAGCCAAAGTTAAAAATCTTCTGGCTACTTGGAGGGATTTGCAACAGAAAACAAACTTAGACAACCATAAGGCTAAGAAATATATATGTTCAATGTCGGAAACATCTTTGTCGTTCGTATGATAAAAATTCATATAGGCATTGAAAGAAGCAGTTTTTGTGTTAAAATCTATTGTGTTATCGGAGTTGAGAAAAGGGTCAAATGTTTCTCCAATAGGAGAAAGTCCTGTGATGGCTGCTACATCAAACAGCATAGGGGTTAACATCCCACAAGGAAGATGGAAGGTGTTATAAGTGGTATCCCAAAAGTAGTGAGACGCAAGGAGTAAAGGTTGGCAATAGCTAAAACCTAATTTCGACGTCTGCATCAGGTCGAAAATACCTAAATCTTTCCAAAATTGGCTTTTCTTTTTCTCTACTTTACCTAGCCAATTCAAATAAGACTTGTCCAAAGTGGGACAAGATCGAAAAGGTCTGAAATTCTCAGTAATATAAGTCATTTGGAAAGGTTCCCTATTCATTGCTTCAGGACTTTCTGTAGATGTATTTTTGGGGGATTTGGAAGAATCATCATACTATCCTTGGCATTATGGAGTTGTGGATCTCTCGAACTTAGAATTAGAATCCTTAATACTTGGGGACCTTGTTGCTCTGTTGTTATTGTGTCTGATGTTCTTGGGATTTACTCTTAGGCATTGGGTTGATTTTCTTTGTGTGTAGGTTATTCTGATTTTATGCTTTGTCTGTGATTGAGAGTTCCTCTGTATACATCTATTACTTTGTCCAATTTTTGTGAAGACTTAATTCATCTGAGCTTGGTGTTCCTCAGAGGTTTAATATTTTTGCTTTCTTGGTTTCAATCCAAACGATGGGAATTCTACCTTGACTTCTTATGTCAAGTGTCGGCTTCTTATTGGTTAAATAATTCTTTTCCTTAGTTTTTACCTTATGCTTTAGGATAGTCCCTTCATCTCCTCATATATTCTTTTACTTCAAAAATCTTCTCCCTCCTTTTCAAAACTCTTCTTGTTTTCTAACTGGAACTGACTTCATAATAAACTTGGACTTAAGTCCATACATTTTCTTAATCAAACTCTAATCAATTTAAATCATACTTTGACATTTTTATTAAGACTAAAAGTCAATTAACCTCATTCAACCTATTTTTCCACTTTGACTTTTTACTTTAAAACCTTTCTCAAAAGATTAGACTATTGTCAATTCTTGTAATAATGCAAGCTACTATACTTCTATGATATGTACTGAAGAGAGCTATTTTCCACTTTGGTGTTAAGTGATGGATTTTAAATCCAAGTTATATCCTCTACTTTTAGATGATGCAAATGCTCCTTTCTCATAGTTGTATGTAGTAAGTATGTTTTCCACTCAGATATGACAATGATGTTTCTTCTCTTAAAATTAACCAACACACATGTGTTTTAAAATTTTTAAGGTGAACTACGAGTACCATGATTCCCTATTGCACGGAAGGTGGTATGTAGGCACTAAAGGTTCGCAACCGCGGCGGGTGCAAAAAAAATTGTAAAAATAATATTTCTTTTCTCATCTCCACCATCTTATTTATTATACACTTTTTATAGCTAAAATACACATATTTTCAAAGAGGTTCATGTGGAGTATCGTAGATGTTTAGGGTGTTAATACCTTCCCTTTGCTAAAATAACCCTCGTACCTAGATTATAAGGGTAAGGCACAAGGGCCTCTCTTAAGTGGAGCTTTTATGTAGACCAAGACATTCGTCTTTTAGGTCATACAAGGTCTCACCATGAGATTTTATTTTTGAAGTAGGTCCCTAGAGTCATTCATCAAATCCAAAGTCCCGTCTCCAAGAGAGGCTAGCCCTCTAAATATATTTCTAGGATTTCGATCCACTCTAAGAGAAGTTGTCAGAAAAAATCATATGGATGTTAAACCCCCTTGGCCAATAGACAACCCCTTATTACTAAGGTTTTATCATGTAAATATATCCCACCAACAAATATATAAAAATACAAAAAGAATGAACGAAAAATAAACATGATAAATGAAATAACAATGAATAATACAAAAATAAATAAAGAAATAAAATTACAAACCAAAGAAGTCCTAGCGCTAAAAGTAGGACAACTCTACCTTAAGGGGTTTCCCTAAAGAGTCATCAGTTGTCGTAACCGGCAAAAAACAAGAGAGTCGCAACCACTACTAATTTGTCCTAAAGACGAGAAAGGAATGGAAAAATCCTAATTTTTAGAGATTACTGGATTCACGAGTTAATTAGATAAAGGGAAGGTGTTAGGTACTCTTTACCTCCCTTGTACTAAAGGGGATCCTTTTTAGCTATGCGACTTATGGGAGTGTTTCTTTGTTTAATATCATATCATCATGTATAGAAAAGAAACAGAGAAAAATATTTTTTTTAAGTTAGTGGATACGCCTGGGTTTGAAATTTGAATGATGGCAGGAGAAGTTTTGTATTCATTGTGAAAATAACGAAGCAGTTCTTTATTGAAAAAGTCTTGATTTTGATTATAATAGTGAAAAAAGGTGTTTTGGATTGGTTGGTTGTTTTAAGTTTGGTTTATTGATAGAGTTAATCTTTACCAAAAGTTAAATCGCGTGGGGCAAAGAAATTTATTTTTATAAAGAGTTGATCCTTATTAGAATTAAATCGCGTGGGCGAAGAGATTGATTTGATGTGTTTATGAATTTTAGAGGTTAATCCAACCAAACGATTATTCGAGGATGTGGTGTATGAAAAATCCACCTATCTTGTTATTTGTAATATATTTGAGTTAATTTGATTGAGAAAAAGTGCTTGATTTGTGTAAATGAACATGTTTTGTTTTTCTTATTCTCTTGGTATCTCTAAACAAAATAAATTGAGTAAATACTTTACTTAAATTAAAAATAAATTAGAAAATAAATAAAAAAAACTAAACTAAAATCAAAGTAAGCACTAAGAAATAAGGTTGGTGTCATTAGTAAAGAATGGAAAAACACAAGAAAGGGGGTTTTGAATTATGGTTTTTAAAACTTAAATACAAAATACACGTTGGTTATCCTGGTTTTTTTGAACTCAAACTACCCCAGTCCACACGGCAAGGTGATTTCGCCTCTCTAAATAAGGTCTTAATCCACTAATCAAACTTGATTACACAGATACGATGACAACCGTCAAAGTCTTCTTGAGTTTAAAACACAACTCAGTTTTCTCAAGGTATTACACAATACAATATTTGAAAGTGTGTACAAGATGTGTTTTCTAACAAAACAGTATCACACAAGTGATGTGTTGTACCCCAAAATTTTCCCTCTCATTTATCAAGATTTTTCTCACAAGACTTCTTTGACTCAAGACAAGATTAGGGTTTGGTCAGCTCAATACACCTCATCTTGCACTGATAACCTAAAATTAAGGTTTGAGTTTTCACAAGGATTTTTGGACAACCAATTCTTCATGTTACTTTCATACATCATTTTGGACCCCTAAGATTGCCCATGTTAAGTTTCAAGCCTTGAATCACATTTTTGATCAGTCAATTGGACAGTTGACCTAAAAATCAGTTGTATTGGGGAAAAAGTCAACCATGGCCAATTTACAGTCAAACTTCATAATTTTTTATCCACATCAATATTTTAGACTCATATGTACCATTTGATCAAGTTTGGATCACAACTCCTCAAGAAATTTGATCAAATCTTCAAAAGAGCAAAATGGTCAAAATTAGGGTTTTGACTGAGAAAGGGAAATTTCTGATTTTTAACCTAGCCAATGACCAATTTAGTTCAAGCATGATTTCAAGGATTCAATTGCATCATCTTGACCTAATTACATGGTTCAAAAGATCTCAAGTTCATTAGATTGACAGATGATATTTGTAGTCAACTGATTAAAAGTCAATTGTGCACTGAAAGTCAAACTTTGACTTTTTGGTCAAAATCAAGTACCAATGGTCATAATTCATCAAGATATGTCAAAATATGAAACTTGTTCACCAAGAAACTCAAATTTGAAAATTAGGGTTTTAATTTGAAAATTTTCATAACTTAGAATTTTTCTAAGTATGAAAAGTTTCTTATTCTTTCCCAACTTTACACCACTTTTTCACCATGATGCATTTTGATTCAAAGAAAACTTCCAACATGAAAGTTGTAGTCCTCCATGAAATATACAACTTTGCTTCACAAACTTTTCCCTAAAGATGCTTGGATATCAAGTTATGAATTTGTGAATATAGGGCCATGAACTAAATAACTTAGTGAAATTTTGCCCTAATTTAGGCAGGTTTTGGACCCAACTTCATGGAAACTTTTCACCTAGTTCCAAGAGGTATCTCAAAATTCATTTCAAAGATGGATTATAGAGCATATTTAAAGCTTTAAAAAATTTCCAACAACTCTCCAAGATCATTTTTGAGTAGGGTGAATCGAAGAAGGGAAGTTGGCATTTTCTCACTTTTAATCAAGCCATTTTCACATAGCATCAAGTTACAAATCAAATCTATGTTGGTTATATCTTGCTTTAAAGGTCCTAAGCTTGCTATAAACTCTATAATTAAATGCATACTCAGAAGCTAAAACCTTTATCTTTTCTTTTGAAGCTTTACACAAGATGTATTTCCATTTTGGGCAAAAAGGTTACAATGCCATTTTCATAAAGATGAACTTTTGCAATTTTGTCAATCTTGAGAATTGGACCTGTCCCTTTGGTATAAGCAAATTCTACAGCTCTCAAGCAAATTGTAAAATCTCATTTCTTCCCTCAAGCAAGCTAGTACAAGCATGTGGGATTGGTCTTGTCACTTTACTTCAAATGCAAGAAAAGTTGCAAAAAGGTCCAAAGCTTGCGAAGCTAGTAAGGGCTGACTTTGTATCACTTCTATACAAATATACAAACTTGGTACAAGGCATAACACGTTTTTCTTGGACTTGAAACACTCTCAAATTCAAAAACACCAAAATTCTGCCCAAGCATACAGTTTTCTACAAAAGCACAGCCAACTCTCATTTGGCTCGTGCGTTTTGTGTTTAATCAGTTCAAACATCTTATACACTTGATAACTAATCAATCCAAGCCATCACCTTAGTTATGTAACCCCTGTTTCAGCATATGCCATTTTCAACTTGGAAGCTTGCAGTTAGACTTGGTCAGAGAGTTCCAGCCATCCTCAGAGCAAGATAAGCATTGGAATAGTTTCAGGGAAGTTCAAGGAAGCTCAAACAATCATCAGGCCTCCATTAAAGTCCCTACATTGCCCTACTCGATTCCAGCTGAACGAGGTATTTTCTTAAACTCTATCTCTCTGAATAGGCAACTTCAAGCCACGATTTGTGAAGAAAAAATGTAGCTCTCATCATAACGAAGTTGTACATATCATTACTTTTCATTTATATTACTTGTGCTAAGAGAATTTGAAGATTGAAAACTCTGAAAAAGTTAGGTCACGAATTAGGGATTCAAAAATTCTATTTGATCTTTAAGAGTTATGTTACATAATTTATATGGTTGGAATCGTGAGCTCAAATGCTACATGTTTCATGTTATGAGTTTTTGTTTTTATGCAAGCAGAAGCAAGATACAGTTTGAACATGGAAGTACGCGCAGGAAGCTGACCAAAGGACATGGACAAAGTTCTGGGCTTTTTGGCGCCTTGGCCTTTTTGTTTTTGCTAATCACACCCCCCTGACTTGCTATTGCACCCACCTGACTAGCTTTTTATATTTTTGTATTTTTTTTTCATATTTTCATATTTAATACTTTTGTTTATTTTTTCTAAATGATAAAAAATCCTAAAAATGACTTATTTATTTTCACACTTTTATTTTATTTTTTTATTATTTTCTCACATGAAAAAATATTTTATTTTGATAAATAGAGTTTACTTTCCTTAAATAACTTGTAAACATAATTAAAAATACTTAACATTTTTATTATACATTTTTATATTCATAAATATTTATTTTTTACACATATTTAATTTTTAATATTTAAACATAATATTATTTATTTATTTTTATACAAATAATATACAAGTTGATAAATATGAAACATTATTTTCTTTAAATAAAAATTAGGGTTTTCATCCCTTTCAAAAAGAATATATATACTTTTTTCCTTATTTTTTTTTAGGTTTAAATTAAATATTTTTCATACAAAAAACAAGACATAAAAAAATCTTTTCTTTTACATACATATTGCATTGCATTTTAAATATTTGTATTATTTATTTAATTCGCGCAATTTCGATTTGGTTGTAATAATATATTTAGTTTTATATTTGCACAAATCCCCATTCAAACTTGTATTCCCCCTCCCATAAAAATTGTTGTAATAGCTTAGTTTATTTTACGCAATTTATCGCTTTATATACTATGACTAGTAATTAGGGTTTACATGACAAGAATAAAAACAAAGCAAAATAGAAAACCCTAAATACAAGACAAAAGCATGAAAATGATACACTTTTCACACAAGCACCCTTAGGGTTCTCCCACTTGGTTGCCTAAAATAAAATGGCCATGTTACGCATGTGAAGTATCTTGGCAAAACAAAACAAAAATAAGATCATAGTCCCTCGATGACGCTATTCAAAAGTTGTGTAAACAAAATGATCTTGGTCCCTCAAAAATGCTAAAGATACTTGGCAATATTTCTATCATGGTTATACGATGACCTGCGCCCGTCCCGTTTACATCCAAAGATAAGGTTGCTTACCAAATTAATGGTAAGTCAACAATGTCAAAGGAATAAAAATGCACAAGAAAGACATTTGAGTAGGTAGATATCTTCTAAGTTACTTGCTCCATTTCAAACAATCCTTGCTATTTTCAAAACACACACACACACAAACACACACACATTTCAAAACATCTTACAAAACATTGAAAACATTTTCAAAAGACAAACATCTTTGTATACATTCTTACGAACGAGAATCATTACAAAGATTGCCTAAACGAGTGGCCTCTTTTACAAAATACTTTCAAAAACCACAAACAAGCACCATTTCAAACAAAACAAAGCAAGTGATCTAAGCAAGTAACTAAGAGCCCATGGAAAACCATGGATGAAAAGGGTGCTAGCACCTTCCCTTTTCATAATCTACCCCCCAAACTCAAGAAAACATCTCAAAGGTCTTTCCTGTGCTTTTTACCTTTCCTTTTGGATAAAAGAAAAGTTGGCGGCGACTCTTGATAACCGCGACATTTGCGACAAAACACAAAACCTCAAGTCAGTTCTCCCACCGTATCATAGAACTGGCAACTCTACTGGGGATCTTATTTAAAAATGGGGTTACCTTAGGGTTTAGATCACATTTATATGCTTGAAATTGTTTGACTTGTTTGATTTACATTATGGTTCTTTGTTTGGGTTTGAATCCTCCACCCAGATATGGAAACATTATAGGTAAATAGCAATACATTGTGGAAAATGTGTGGGGTATACCGACATGGTCTAAGCAATATCTATATTAGTGTGACATATTTGTGGGTACTGGTAGCCTTTGAGTCAATCCAAGAGAATACGGGGCCGCTGAGTGATTTCATAAAGCACTAATTAACTTCTAGAACCTTTACTTGACCAACTTGGCCTTTTAGGATGTAGTGAGATGACCGGCTTTGGTGCAGTCCGAAGTTGGTAGATACTCGATACTACACTCATTGAGGGTTGTTTTCTTGGGATATTTCGGTCGCCAGTAAAGAGGCTTGAACTGAAATATTGAACAAAGGAAACAATCCAGTGATATTGAGCTTCTTAGAACCCGGTTACTATTGTTAGGACAGGTTGAGCCAACTAAACTTCAAGAGGGTACTTACCTATGAAACCCCATGCAAGCCTAAACTAGGAACTTGTTTGATTTGCTTGTACATATATACTTGTGCATAACATCATGGACATCATGAGAATCATGTGCATCCTCTAACCATTTCAAGGATTTTGGAGATTCATCTTTGTTCTTGTTTTGTAGGTTATGGATTCACTTCGCAGGAAAACTATCCAAATCAACCTTGTAAGAATCCCTCCACAACTCAAGGAGCTAGCTTCAAGGATCCCCGAGAACTCTCCATTCACCAAGAGACATGGTCGTCTACTCAACTTGGTCACTACCAACACAGAGGAGGATATGATGAAGGTTCTCTTCCAGTTCTTTGACCCTTTGCACCATTGCTTCACATTTCCTGACTATCAACTTGTGCCCACTTTGGAAGAATTCTCTCAACTTCTCAGGATTCATATTCTCAATCAACTACCCTTCAATGGTATGGAAAGAGATCCAAAGCCAGAAGAGATTTCTCAAGCCCTGCACTTGCACTCATCTGATGTCACAACAAATTGGGAAACTAGAAGTGGCGTCAAAGGCTTCTTGGCAAAGTTTCTGTTTGAGAAGGCCCAAAGTTGTTGGAATTCCCTAGACTTGCAAGCTTTTGAGGAGATTATAGCTCTTCTCATATATGGGATGGTCTTGTTCCCTAATCCTTACCAACTCATAGATGTAAGCACTGTCAAAATCTTCATGACTCGCAACCCTGTACCTACATTGCTTGGGGATATCCTACACTCTTTTCACACTCGCACAATGAGGAAAAGAGGTGTTCTTATGTGTTGTACTCCTCTCCTGGCAAGATGGTTCATTTCTCATCTTCCCCAATCATTCTTGAAGAATGAGCAAGGTTTGAGGTGGTCACAAAGGTTAATGACGCTCAAACATTCAGATATTCATTAGTGCTCTCGATCCAAAGAGAATGTTATCATTGTTGACCGTTGTGGGAAATTCCCTAATGTCCCTCTACTTGGAATTAGGGGAGGCATCACCTACAACCCATGTTTAGCTCTAAGACAGTTTGGTTATGCCCGAAGGGATGGCCCACATGATATACTGATTCAAGGCTTGGTTTTCGACTACGACAACGACGATCAAGGACTTCGTCAGAGATTCATCCGACCTTGGAGGATGTTAAACAAGGTGGATAGCAAGACTTTGGGACACAAGAATTCCATCCCTCTCTAGCCTTACCTCAAGTGGGTACGAACCCACGCTCAAAGTATTATGATGCCTTATCCCTCCATTCTCCCAGTGATTATTGAGCCTGTTAAGGAAGGAGAAGTTCCATACACTATCCTACATCCTGACATGTCCACATCACTCGAAGACCTACAAAGGGATTGGATACAACTCAAAGCAGAGCACGATACTTTCGAAGCCCAATTCTACGCAAGCGAGAAGAAGGTTTTGGAACTCACTCGGCTACTTCATGAAGAGCAGACTCTCAATACCTACATTGCACCAAAGAGGATGCACAATGTATTTTTACCTTAGAATTTTGTATTATTTTGCCCAAGGGGCATTGATGTACTCAAATTCTATTTTATTAATATGACGTGTGTTTCTTTTTTGTTTAAAACAAATTTGAATTTTTTTTAAATCCTTGAAAGCATTGCATGAATACATATCATTCATCATAAACATAAACAGGTCTTTGCAACAAGTTTCCTCATCTCTCTACTGTTTATTTCAGTAAGATGGATCTCGAACAAACGGTCAAAGATCTGCAAGCTCAGAACACACAATTTCAACAGTTACTCATGACCTTAGCCAAGGGGCAAGAGGAGCTGAAGACGCTACTAGAAAAAGAGAAAGAGAAAAAGAAGAAGAAGCTAGCTGGTGTGGTAATCATGGGCAGAAGGTTTCAGGGACAAGCCAGAAGGACCTTAGAATTTCCAACAACATCTGATGAAGGGGAAAGAAAAGGAAAAGAAACGGCAGTACCATCAGATTCTGAAGAAGAGGAGGAAGAGGAGGACTACTCTGAACAACAATACCCTCCGGCTAATGACAAGTACAAACACCTGGAAGAGTATCTAACTGTTATGGAAATACAGAGGGTACCGGGTCTGGATTTTGAAGAGTTAGGGCTGGTGTCAGGAATTGTGATCCCGCCAAAGTTTAAAGTGCCACTATTTTCCAAGTATGATGGGGTGTCTTGCCCTAAAATGCACCTCAGATAATATGTCAGGAAGATTCAACCACACTCTGCCGACAAAGACTTGTGGGTCCACTTTTTCCAAGACAGTTTATCAGGAACGCAACTTGATTGGTTCTACCAATTAGAAAGGGATGACGTCCAAAATTGGGAAGACCTGGCAGCAACTTTCTATAAACAATATCAGTATAATGTTGACTTGGCGCCTACCCGTACTCAACTTTAGAGTATGGCCATGGTCTCCAATGAGGGCTTCAAAGATTACGCGTAAAAGTGGAGAGATCTAGCCGGAAGGGTGCAACCCCCTCTGTCCGAAAGGGAGTTGGTGGACATGTTCTTGGGAACTCTATCAGGCCCTTTCTTCAATAATCTGATTGGGAGTTCCTCTGCAGGGTTTATTGAATTGATATTAACCGGCGAAAGGGTGGAGGCTGGTATAAGAAGTGGGAAAATTCATAAGGACGCGTCTGCCTCTACAACTGTGAAAAAGCCCTTCACATGAAGAAAGGAAGTATCTGTTGTTTATTCACAGAGGAATCAAGGAAGAACTGAACGCCGACCAAACAGTAGGGGCCGTTATGATTCCAAAGCCTGCATCAGACCAGCCAAGAACTAACCAGCAAAGGGTGGAAAGGCCAGTTCGGAAATTCACCAAGATTAACATGACTCCAGCCCAAGTTCTACCACATCTTCTGAAGTTGAATCTGGCCACTCTAAAAGAGGCCCCAAAGAATCCCAATACTGTGTCTCTACATTACCATCTGAATGCCAGGTGCACATACCATTCTGAAAGTCCAGGGCACGACACTAACAATTGTTGGGCCCTGAAGAACAAAATTCAAGACCTGATAGACGTGAAGGAAGTTGAGTTTGAAGCGCCTGAGAAACCAAATGTTATTTCCGCTCCAATGCCTAGGCATGGTCACAATGCCAACGCTATTGAAGAAGATTTATTTGTTGCTACCGTGGATGAATTGTTAACTCCGCTCTCGATTATTAAGTGGAATTTGTTGAAAGTTGGTATATTCCCAGGTTGTGACAAAGTCTGCCATGTTTGCTTGTCCTCATCATTTGACTGCCCTCTATCGAAGAAAGGTATCCAACGACTGATTGATAACCGAGAAATTATGTTTGAGAATGCTCTTATTTCACCCGTTCCAGTTAAAGAAGTTTCAATTATAACCATCTACGCCAATCCTTCCAGGGTCCCTAAAAGACCCGTTAGGATTACACCTTCTCCAAAGACTACTCCACTCAAGATTACAATGCTCGGGCCAGCCCCATACAAATCAGATAAAACAGTACCATGGAATTATGGTGGAGAAATCTACTACCATAGTATTAAACAGGATGAACTGACTGCCGAAGAAGAAAGCTCTGAAGAGGACAATTCCGACATTAGAAATATTGTCGGAACTAGCAAGATTACCCGCAGTGGTAGAATCTTCTCTCCAGAGATTTCCCCTCCAAAGGAAGTCTTTGGACCCGTGGCTGTTCAAAGATTACCTCTGCACCAGTGATTATACCTGCAAGCGTACCTATCGACAAAGACAATGCAATCCCTATCCCTACTTCCACTGCTGAGAATAAAGCAAAAAACGTTCAAGAGGAGCATGTCCAGACGAAGGCTCAATCACTAGCTATTCTTGAAACATCTAAGAAGGAGATGGAAGAAATCCTGAGGATAATAAAGAAAAGTGATTATGATGTGGTTGAACAGTTGGGGCAAACCCCTTCCAAGATCTCTATGATAGCCCTGCTGATGTGCTCTGAAGCACATGCCAAAGCTCTGGTAAAATTTCTGAAGACAGCTCATGTGCCACAAGAGACGTCTGCTGACCAGTTCCAGGACTGTATGGCCAGTTTGACAGCTGATAATGGCCTGGGTTTCTCTGATGCTGATTTGACACCCAGAGGGAGAAAACACAATGAGGCATTACATGTCTCAGTGGAGTGTAAAGGAACAACCCTAGCCCATGTCTTGGTGGACACGGGATCATCTAAGAATGTCTTGCCGAAAAAATCCCTTGACAGATTGGATTGCGAGGGGCTGACTTTAAAACCCAGCAACATAATGGTGAGAGCTTTTGATGGTTCGAAGAGAATGGTCCACGAGGAGGTGGACATCCCAATAAAGGTGGGAACTCAGGTTTTTAACTCAACCTTCTATGTGATGGACATTCGTCCTTCTTATTCCTGTCTATTAGGACGCCCCTGGATCCACAACGCCGGTGTTGTCACCTCCATATTGCATCAGATGCTGAAGTACCATGTCCAAGGAAAGATCATAACTGTCCATGGGGAGGAGGAGTAAATGATTAGTCATCTGAATTCTTTCCGATATGTGGAGTTAGATGGCAAGTTCATTGAAACCCCTTTCCAACATTTTGAAGAAGTCTCTCCAGAAGTAGCAGCGACCAAGGCGGTATCCTCGATTCCTAAGATCACAAGACCTCCGCTTAGGATGTCATCTCTAAAGGATACAAAGGCAGTAGTGGAAGAGGGAGGATGCACCATTTGGGGGCAGCTTCCAGACATTCCGTACAAATCAGACAAGTTTGGCTTGGGGTTTACTTCAACTGCTTAGAAGGTTATGCGTTGTGCCCGTGTTGGGGGCCACTTGTGAAGATTAGCAACCAAGGGGTCAATGCATTGGAGGACAATGAAGAGGATGGCATCCTGGAAGATTGGATATTTCCTACTGTTGGCAGAGGACTTCGCAACTGGGAATCCAGAGACTTCATCCCAATAACTTTCATCTCTCAGTAATTTATCTTTTACATTTCTGTTGGACTTTTAATATTCACGAACAATTCGCACTTTAAAAAACCTTGTGTCTTACCCGAGGCACAATGGTCCATTTGTAATGGTTTTTATTTCATCTTCATATGACATTCAATGAATCATGGACGCTTTTTCACATATAAACCTTTTGTGCTCATTGTATTTCTTTTACATTTTATTGTTTTAAGATGGCTATACCCTTACACACACCCACACTCGCAAATGCAGGTACCCTTCCATTCCGGATCCCATGGGTAACGATATTGCTATAGCCTTCAGTGACTCTGAAGATATGATATACCAAGCCGAATACGAAGGTGAGGAAGATTGTGAGGTGCCAGGGGAATTGGCCAGACTATTACAACAAGAGGAAGGAGCTATTCAGCCTCATGAGGAGTTGTTGGATACAATCAATTTGGGTACCGAGGAAGATAAAAAGGAAATCAAAGTGGGTGTCAATCTAGAGCCGAATGTCAAGGAGCGCCTAATTCAGTTGTTGCATGATTATGTTGAGATATTTGCCTGGTTATACGAAGACATGTCAGGACTCGATACAGACATCATAGTGCACCGTCTACCCACAAGAGAAGACTGTCCACCTGTGAAACAAAAAGTCCGCCGCATAAGACCTGACATGTCAGAGAAGATCAAAGCGGAGGTTATGAAACAGTTCAATGTTGGATTTCTGGCTGTTACTTCCTATCCTCAATGGGTGGCCAACATTGTTCCCGTGCCTAAAAAGGACGGCAAAGTACGGATGTGCATGGATTATAGAGATTTAAACAGGGACAGCCCTAAAGATGATTTTCCACTTCCACACATCGACATCATGGTTGACAATACAGCCCAACACAAAGTATTTTCTTTCATGGACGGATTCTCAGGCTATAACCAGATCAAAATGGCACCTGAGGACATGGAAAAACTACATTTATCACACAGTGGGGTATGTTCTGCTACAAAGTGATGCCATTCGGACTGAAGAATGTCGGGGCAACCTATCAACGCGCCATGGTAGCTTTGTTTCATGATATGATACATCATGAGATAGAGGCCTACGTAGATAACATGATAGCCTGATCACAAACTGAAGAAGAACACCTTGATCACTTGCAAAAGCTGTTTGTAAGGTTGAAGGAGTACAAGTTAAGATTAAATCCAAACAAGTGCACATTTAGAGTCCGGTCCGGTAAACTCTTAGGTTTCATTGTCAGCAATAAAGGCATCGAGGTTGATCCTTCCAAAGTCAAAGCGATACAAGAAATTCCTGCTCCTCGCACTGAGAAGGAAGTCAGAGGATTCTTGGGACGCCTAAACTATATTTCTAGATTCATTTCTCACCTAACGTCTACTTGTGAACCAATCTTCAAACTGTTGAAGAAAGATCAAGTAGTCAGATGGAATGATGAATGTCAGATTGCTTTCGATAAAATCAGGGAGTATTTACAAGAGCCTCCTGTCTTGATGCCACCAGTCGAGGGAAGACCACTAATCATGTATCTAACCATTATAGAGAACTCAATGGGGTGCGTACTAGGGCAGCATAACGAGTCTGGCCGAAAAGAGCACGTTATTTACTACCTGATCAAAAAGTTTACCGACTGTGAAACTAGATATTCACTGCTCGAGAAAACTTGCTGCACTCTGGTATGGGCTGCTCGCCAGTTAAGACAATATATGTTGACTCATACCACTTTGTTGATATCTAAGATGGATCCGATAAAGTACATCTTTGAGAAGCCTGCTCTATCTGGGAGGATAGCTAGATGGCAGATGATCCTAACAGAATATGACATACAGTACACTACCCAAAAAGCTATAAAGGGCAGCGTACTAGCTGATCATCTTGCTCATCAAGTTGTAGAAGAATATCAGTCCATGAAGTTTGAATTCTCGGATGAAGCTGAAACTTCCAACTACCAATCCCCAGCAGAAACCATTCAGTTTTTCCAAATTCCCCAGCAAGTTGTCTTGAAGCCCGAAAATCAACCAGATAACAGTTAACTTTTGTTTCTCCCTGACCTAGGATAATTCCCCAGTAGAGTGGCAGACGATCGAAACTCCTGAACTTTTTCCAAACAGGAATAAGCTTTTTCCCACAGAATTTTCATTGTTCCCCAACAGAATGAAGATTCCCATCATTAATCCCCAGTAGAAGCCATCAAAATTCTCTGGATTCCCCAAGCAAATTTCTCAAGCAGTATATGGCATTGCTCGCAACAGAATTTTTGTCAATACTCCAACTTCAACGACATGAAGAATCCACATATCCTCAGCAATCAAGGATTTATTTTCCTCAGCAAATCAGCTTACATGCGCATACATTACATCCATATGTCATGAACATTGATAAAACACATATATTGCATCATACATTTCATGCAACATAACTTTGTGTTTCAGCTAACATTTTACCCTTTTCAGGATAAGATTAACAGCTACCATTAACAATGTTCAAAGATTTCAGACACAGTATAGATACGCTCCACACAAGGATGCCATTCTGATACTCATTCAGATTTCAAGTTCATGATAAAGTACAGATACGCTCCAGACACGGTTGCCATTCTGTCACTTTTTCAGATTCCAAGTTCATGATACAGTTCAGATACGCTCCAAAACACGGATGCCATCCTTATACTCATTAAGATTCTAGTTCAGATACGCTCCAAACACGGAAGCCATTATGTTATTCATTCAGATTCTAGTTCAGGTACGCTCTAGACACGGGTTCCATTCTGTCACTTATTCAGATTCAAGTTCAGATACAGCTCAGATACGTTCCAGATACGGATACCATTTTGATGCTTATTATTTTGATTTACAACCAACATTCTTGGATGGCATCTACAAGCCCATCTCCAACAAGATTTTATTACCTCTCCAAATGGCATCTTTAAGCCCGTTCCCTCAGCTACACTTCGTCGAGTGTAAATTTATGGCACTCTAGTGTCCAATCATCTTTTACCTTCGAGTCACGAACGGCAAAACTCGCCAATCTAACTCTTCAGGTTCAATAAGATTGAACAGGGGAAGTTGTTGTACCCCAAATTTATGGGCACCCTAGTTATTTTTCATTTTTCAAGAAGCTTTACAGGTCCTAAGCTTTCTATACACTCTGTGATACAGTGGGAGAACTGACTTGAGGTTTTGCGTTTGTTTTTGCACATGTTTTGGTTTAGCAAAAGTCGCCACCGACTTTTTATTTTATCCTAAGGAAAGGTTAAAAAAGCACAAGAAAAACCTTTGAGATGTTTTCTTGGGTTCGGGGAGTAGATTATAGAAAGGGAAGGTATTAGCACCCTTTCTATCCATGGTTATCCATGGGCTCTTAGTTACTTGCTTAGATCACTTGCCTTTGATTTTCAATTGTTTGAAATGGTGCTTTGTGTGTGAGGTTTTGAAAATGTTTTGAAAAAGATGCCTTGTCTAGGCAACCATTGTAACAATTCTTTACTCGAATGTTTTACAAAGGTGTTTGTCTTTTTGAAAAGATGTTTCAATGTTTTTGAAAGTTTGTTTTGGAAGTTGTGTTTGTGAAGTGTGTTTTGAAAGTAGGCAAGTGTGTTTTGCAAGTTTGATCAAGTAACTAAGAGTTGTCTACCCTTAAATTTCTCAAAGATCATTCCTATGTTTTAACCCTTTTAACAGTATTGTTCCACCATTGTATTTGGTGAACAACCTTGTGTTAGGATGTTAACGGGACGGGCGCGGGTCATTGTATAGACCATGAATGCAATGGTGCCAAGTGTCTTTGGCAATTTTCCTTTAAGGGACTATGATCATTTTTGTTTAGGCAACTTCGAAAGCGTCATCGAGGGAGTATGATCATTTGATTCGTTTTTTGTTTTGCCAAAGATACTCAACATGCAACATGGCCCATTTTTGAAGGCAACAAGTGGAGGAACCCTAGGGGTGCAAGTGTGATTGGTGTTTTGTTTTTAATGCATTTTTATCTTTGAATTAGGTCAAGCTATTTGTTATTTGATTTGCATACAAACCCTAGGTCTATCATGGCATAATTTGAAAGCTTTTAAATGCGGAAATTTAAATGCTAAGCTATTACAACAATGATTATGGGGATGGGGGTACAAGTTTGAATTTGGGGATATTTGACAAGAAATTAAATTCTAAGCTATTACATCCATATCGAATATACAAGTATTTAATTGTACAATATTTAAATGAATACAATAAATATGCAAAATGTATTATGCACAAAATGATTTTTTATGTATGTGAAAGTATTTTTTCATGTGGGATATAAACAAAAATAAAAAGGTTAAATTTTGAATATTTTTGTCATTTAGGGCAAAACCCTAGTTTTTGAATAAATAGTATTTATTTATTAATTATATACAATATTTGTTAATTATATACAAAAATAAAAAGTATATTGCAAAAAAGTATTTTTAGTGTCATATATTAATAAAAATAAAAATATATTATTTTCATATTTTTGTCCTAAATATTTAATAAAATATGTATAAGTATATTTATATATATTTAATAAGCTAAATATGTACAAAAATAAAATATTAATTATTTACAAAAATGTGTATTTTTTAGAAAATGTTTTCAAAATGTAAAATAAAAAATAATAACTAAAAAATAAGTATTTTTGTATTATTTTCTAGGGTTTTAATAAATGAAAAGATTTATATTATTTACATGTATATGTTAAATAAAACAAATAAATGCAAAAAAATGAGAAAAAAATATTTTTAGTGTTTTTTCATGTTTGAACAAAAATATAAAATCAGAATCAAAAAGAAAAATGCAAAAATGACAAGTATTTCACATAATGGGCCAAGGGGGTGCAAAGCTAAAAAAGGGGTGCAAAAAGTAAGGATGACTCAGGCCCAGCCCAAGCCATCATCTTCAACCTCCAGCTTGTGTTTGAAACAAAAAACGCGCGCCTCTTGCTCCACCTGCTAACTCCTGATTCTTTGATCTTTTGACAAAACTTAAAACATGAAAATTATAGAGCTTGAAGCAACGATTTCAACCATATAAAACACTTGACCTAACTCTAAGAAACCAGGTAGAATTTCATCATCCCCAATTTCTGACCTAATTTTTCTTCAATGTTCAAGGTTAAAATTCTCACAACATGCTTAACATAAATGAAAAGTAATCATATGTATGGCTTCAAGGCTATGAGTAGAGCATGTTTCATTCACAAACCTAAGCCTAACTCTTCCTAGATTGAGAGACAGAAGTTCAAAGATTACCTATTTCAGCTTGAATCGTGCAGAGCAATGTGGCCAACTTCAATGGAGTTTGAGCTTCTGTACAGCTTGCATGAAGTCCAAGGAAGCTTCTCCAACACATAGCTTGCTTTGAAACTGCCTGTATCGTGCTATGGAAGTCCACCTGCACAGCTTGGAAGTAAAAATGGCAAACGTGGTTAGGGGTGTTACAGCTTGAGTTCAAGGCTTGGGATTGCTTCAGTGGATGGTATGGAATGTGTTTGGACAGGCTTGAGCAAAAACGCACGAGTGGATATGGTTATGGAGGTCAAGTTGCAGAACTTGCCCTGTTTTACAGCAAAACAGGGATTCTGAGTATGAGCAGGTCTTAGGGATGCATGAGTCGTGCTTTAGGCTTGGTTTGATGTATGGTAAATGTTTGCAAACTTTGTTTTTGCTGGTTTTTACAGGAATTGAGAGTTTTAGAGTTTTTGC
Organism: Vicia faba; assembly: GCA_948472305.1. Classification (NCBI taxonomy): domain Eukaryota; kingdom Viridiplantae; phylum Streptophyta; class Magnoliopsida; order Fabales; family Fabaceae; genus Vicia; species Vicia faba. The sequence continues at coordinate 699,444,557 of OX451737.1, forward strand.
AAGCTTTCTTCAAATGTAAGCAAGGATAGTGTAAGTTCCCATACAGAACTATACCCCCCTCTATGTATGCTGCATATCTTCTTCTTGATCAGATGGATTTGTGTACAAATTCTAGCCTCAAAGATTTGGCCCATGCCTCTTTAATTTGTTATTTGACATAAAGCACTACTTTTCAAAAATGGAAAGTTTACTTTTTCCATTTAAAGATTAATTCTTTGTGTAATGACTAAATGCATAAAACAATGCTTGAACAAAATGGTTAGGAATTTAATTATTGAGTGTGAAGAGGTTTAGAGGCCTGCAAAATATCACAAACCCTGCTGACTTGAAAATGCCAATGTTATGAACAAGCTTTGGCCATGAACAAAAATGAATTTTGCCCAACTTTGCAAATTCGATTCTCCCGAACCACAAGGGTGTTTGATGAGTTCTTGGACAATTTAGAAAGCTTGGAATGTGTACTAAAATCCATATTTGTAATTCAAATTGAAACTCCAAGTGGAAGCATGTGAAAAATGGCCAAGAAGTTGGACAAAAATCTTGCCTAGAATAGGTCAAAAAATTTCTAAGTTAAAAATGTTTTGCACCCTTGTTCCAAAAATCATAACTTGAGCTACAAGCTTCCTTTGAGAAAACTTTGTGAATCAAAGTTGTAGATTTTGCAATGGAATACAACTTTCATGTTTTGAGTTTTGTTTGAGTCCATTTGTATCTTGATGAAAAAATGGGACAAAGTTAAGGAAAAATAAGGGAATTTCATAACTTAGAAAATTTCTAAGTTATGAAATTTCTTCATTTTAAACCCTAATTTGCAATTTTGGATTTCTTGATGAACAAGTTTCATAATTTGACATGTCTTGATGAAAAATGAATCTTGGCACTTGATTTTGACCAAAAAGTCAAAGTTTGACTTTTCAGTATACAGTCAAATTTTGATCAGTTGAGTGGAAAATTCATCTGTCAATCCTGTGCATTTGAGATCTTTTGAACTTGTTGAATGGATCAAGACAAAGCCATTGAGTTCTTGAGTCCATATGTGAGCTTGGTTTTCCATGGTTAGGTCAAACAGTCAAAAATTGCCTTTGTGCAGTCAAAACCCTAAAAATGACCATTTTGCCCTTTTGGTGATCTGATCAAATTTCTTGTGGAATTGTGATCCAAACTTGACCAAATGGTTCATATGAGTTCATTATGTTGATGTGGGTCAAATTTCATGAGTTTTGACTGTCAATTGGCCACAGTTGACTTTTTCCCCAATACAGCTGATTTTAGGTCAATTGTCCAATTGACTGAGAAAAAATTGGAATCAAGGCTTGAAACTTGGTATGGATAAACTTGTGAGTCCAACATGAAGCATGAAGGTCACTTTGGGCATTTTAGGTCAAAACATCTTTGTGCAAACTCAAACCCTAATTCGGGTCAACAATGCAAGGAGGGGTCTTGAGCAGAGCAAACCCTAATTTGATCTTGAGCTACAAGAGTCTTGTGATGAGAAAATGTTGATGAAATGAGAGGGAAAATTTTGGGGTACAACAGTTGTCCCTGTTCAATCTTCTTGAACCTGAAGAGTTAGATTGGCAAGCTTGCCTTTCACGTCTCGAAGGTAAAAGGAGATTGGACACTAGAGTGCCCTTAAATTTGCACTCGTCAAAACAATGGATGCGGGAATGGGCTTAGAGATGCCATTTGGAGATGGGCTTAAAGATGCCATCTGGAGGGGTGACAGAATCTTGTCGGGGATGGGCTTAAAGATGCCATCTAGAATGTATGTTGAACTGTATGTCGTTGATGAATGAGCAAGTATCAGAAAGGTATCCATGTTTGGAATATCTCTGAATTGGGGATCTTGAATAAGCAATGGATTGACATCCGTGTTTGGAGAATCCGTAAACTGTTTTGAAAAGTTGAGTCTGAACAAGCAATAGATTAACATCCGTGTTGGGAAGCATCCGTAAACTGTTTTCAGACGTTGAAGAATCTGAACAAGCGATAGGTTAACATCCGTTTCTGGAGAACCCGTAAACTATTTTCATAAGTCTTGAAGTTGAATAAGAAATAGATCAACATCCATGTTGGGAAGCGTTCGTAAACTGTTTTCAAAAGTTGGAGCTTATTAATCTTATCCTGAAAAGGGTAAACTATTAGCTGAAACCCAAAGTTATGTTGCATGAAATGTATGACGCAATGTATGTTATATCAATGTTTATGATATGGATGTAATGAATGCGCATGTAAGCCGATGAGCTGTCTTGCTGGGGATAGATGAATCCTGGATAGCCAGAGATAATAGAATCTTGACTGCTGTCGGGGAAAGTGAATCCTTGACTGCTGCAAGGGACTGCAAGAATCTTTTTATCGTTGCAAATGAGAAGTCCTGGGACCACTGTTGGGGAATCAGGAGCTTGAGTTGTATGCCAATCTACTGGGGATTCCAGAACGAGAGTCTTCATTCTGTTGACGATTAACTGTTATTTGGTCGATCTCCAGGCTTTCATAGATACTTTTATTGTCATCTGGTTGTAATCCAGGCTTTGCAACAACTTGTTAAGCTGTTATCCAGTCAAATCCGGGCTTCACGGCTTGTGTTAAATATATACCACTATCTGGTCGACTCCAGGCTTCGTAGTATTCTTGACTGCTGTCTGGTCGTAATCCAGGCTTCACAGAAACTTGTATTGTCATATGGTCGTAATCCAGGCTTTACAATAGCTTGCTAAGCTGTTATCCGATCAAATCCAGGCTTCACGGCTTGTGTTGAAGATATACCACTATCTGGTCGACTCCAGGCTTCGTAGTATTCTTGACTGCTGTCTGGTCGTAATCCAGGCTTCACAGAAACTTGTATTGTCATCTGGTCGTAATCCAGGCTTCACAATAGCTTGTTAAGTTGTTATCCAGTCAAATCCGGGCTTCACGGCTTGTGTTGAAGATATACCACTATCTGGTCGACTCTAGGCTTCGTAGTATTCTTAACTGTTGTCTGGTCGTAATCCAGGCTTCACAGAAATTTGTTGGGGATTAAACTATTATCCGGTCGAATCCGGGATTCATAGCTTGCTTTTAGGGGATACCACTATCTGGTCGTAATCCAGGCTTGGTGGTAGTCTGACATTGTTATCCGGTCGTACTCCGGGCTTCACAATATGCTGCAGAGATCAAGATACTATCCGGTCAAATCCGGGCTTCATAACTTGAACTTTGTGAGAATTTGATCTTTGACGACCGTAACTTCCAACAGGTGATGAAGGAACTTTTGAACGACTGATCAATTTGAAACGTAATTTGTTTTGGAGAATAAATCCTTGACAAATATTGGGGAAATAAACCCATAACCTAAGTTGGGGCTTGAAAATCCTTTAATTACTGAGGGTGAGAACCCTTGCCGACTGCTGATTGCTTGGGGAGCAAGATCTTCAGCTGTTGAGGGATTTTAGGACCACTGCTGGGGATTGAAAATCCTTGATGACCTGTGAAAATGAGAAATCTGATGATCTCTATTGGGGAGTCCAGACCTGGGAGACTCATGCTGGAGTAGTAAGACTGAGAATCTTCAATCTGATCGGAAGTATCTCTGTGGGAGAATGTTCGCTAATCTGGTTCCGCTGGGGATTGATAGTTGGAAGTTTTAGCTCCGTTGGGGTTTAGCAGCTCTGACTTCGCTGGGGATAGGATTTTCAGATGTTTAAGGCTCCACTGGGGATACTGAAACTTAGCTCTGAGGGGAAATAGATTCTGGAAGTCTCTCTTAGCTGGGGAAATCAGTTTTGAGAAAGCTTTTGTTCTGCTGAGGATCCTGAAGTCTAATTCTGCTTGGGGAATTTGAAGTTTAATTCCGCTAGGGATTTCTTCTGAAAGGGCATCGAGATATCTATCCGTACCTTCAACCTATCAGCAAACATTCTCCTTGGTTTGTAAGAGAATGATTATGTTCAAATGCATATGCCTATTTAACAAAACATTGGACGTTTCTCAAATAAAACATAAGTGTAAAAAGCAAAAGGAAGACAAAGCAAATTTCTGTATTTGGAAAAGTATTTGTATCAACTTTTTATGAGTATCTTTGTACAAAGGAGACAGGCATCCTAGTAAGAGGATGTTTTCGTAAAAAATTGAAAATTTTATACAAAAGAAAGATGTCTATGTGTAACAATTCTAGGGGATCCCATTCTGTTATAGCCTTCACAACTCTGAATATCTTGTCCATTCAATGCTTCGTCCGCCGATGATTGGATTGATCAGAAGCTCGGAGCTTGTTGATGAAGAGATTGTTCTTTAAAGTGATCCGACGAGACATAGTCATACGCTTTAATTCCCTAACTTTTTCCTGGATCGCCCTTTCGGGTTTTCAATCCACCGGGAAACCCCTTTTTGCCCAAGCTGCCCTTTCGGGTTTTCGACTTGCCGGGTGTACAAATTTTTTTGTTTTATCCCTAATTTTTGCCTGAACCTCCCTTTCGGGTTTTCGGTTCACCGGGATGCCCATTTTTGCCCAAGCCGCCCTTTCGGGTTATTTTATGCGTAGTATCTTTTGACTATGTCTGCGTTCGCAGGGTGCGGCAACTCGTTGCCGTCCATGGTGGTCAGAATCATTGCACCACCAGAAAAGATGCTCTTGATTACAAATGGTCCTTCGTAAGTAGGAGTCCATTTTCCCCTGGGATCACTTTGCGGAAAGATAATCCGCTTGATTACGAGATCTCCGACTTGATATACTTGGCCTCTGACTTTCTTGTTGAAAGCCTTGATCATCCGTTTTTGGTACGTCTGACCATGGCAAACAGCAGTGAGTCACTTCTCGTCGATCAAATTGAGTTGATCAAGTCGGGTCTGAATCCATTCGTCTTCATTCAAACCAGCTTCCTTCATAATCCTTAAAGAAGGAATCTGAACTTCCATGGGTAGGACAGCTTCCATGCCATATACCAAAGAAAATGGGGTTGCCCCTATCGAAGTACGTGTCGTGGTACGGTATCCATGCATAGAAAACGGTAACATCTCATGCCAGTCCTTATAGGTGACTGTCATTTTCTGAATGATCTTCTTGATGTTTTTGTTCGCAGCTTCAATAGCACCGTTCATCTTCGGCCGATAGGGAGATGAATTGTGATGATAAATCTTGAACTGTTCGCATAAAGCAGTGATCATAGTATTGTTCAGATTTGTATCGTTGTCTGTGATGATCCTGTCGGGGACACCATACCGGCATATGAGGTTCTGCTTGATGAAGCGGGCAACCACATTTTTTGTAACAGAGGCAAAGGAAGTTGCTTCAACCCACTTGGTGAAATAGTCAATAGCAACCAAGATGAAGCGATGTCCGTTGGATGCCGTGGGCTTGATCTCTCCAATCATGTCAATGCCCCACATTGCGAATGGCCAAGGAGCTGTCAGAACGTTGAGAGGAACAAGAGGAATATGAATCTTGTCAGTGTAGACTTGACATTTGTGGCAAGTACGGGAATGTTGATGGCAATCAGCTTCCATGGTAGACCAGTAATAGCCTGCCCTTAGAATCTTCTTAGCCATCGTATGCCCGCTCAAGTGGGTGCCAAATGTGCCACTATGTATCTCAGTCATGATTAACTCGGCTTCAGCTTTATCTACACATCGGAGTAAAACACAATCATGGCTGCATTTGTAGAGGATGTGGTTGCTCAGGAAGAACTTGGCAGCAAATCTCCTTAGGAACTTCTTGTCATTTACGGAAGCTCCTTCGGGATATTCTCTAGTCTGGAGATACCTTTTGATTTCGTTAAACCAGGGTTGTTCCACTACTTCTTCGGTATTAATCTCATGACAATGCGCAGGTTCATCCATTTGCTCGATGGTGATTTGGGGAGCCTCGTTATCCCAATTGAGTTTAAACATGGAAGACATTGTAGCCAGAGCATCTGCTAGCTGATTTTCTTCTCGCGGGAAATGCTCGAAGGTGATCTGCTCGAAATGAGGCAACAATGTCAGGACATGTTCTTTGTATGGGATAAGATTAGGATGTTTGGTATCCCACTCTCCTTTGATTTGACTGATAACCAAATCCGAGTCCCCAAATACGATCAAAGATTTGATCCCCAAGTCTATAGCAGCCTTGAGACCAAAAATGCAAGCTTCATATTCAGCCATGTTGTTGGTACAGCTGAAGCAAAGTCGGGCCGTGAAAGGCGTGTGACAACCTTCCAGGGAAATGAGTACCGCACCGATACCGTTTCCAAGTGCATTTGAAGCACCATCAAAGTACAGGGTCCATCGGGATCCTTTTTCAGGTCCGTCATACGGTCCGTTACCTTCAATGTTGTTTAGAGTCATGATGTCCTCATCTGGGAAGTCGAATCTCATGGGTTGATAATCTTCGATAGCTTGATGAGCTAGATGGTCAGCTAGTACACTCCCTTTTATAGCTTTTTGGGTAGTATACTGGATGTCATACTCAGTCAGGATCATCTGCCATATAGCGATTCTTCCAGATAAAGCAGGCTTTTCGAAGATATACTTGATCGGGTCCATTTTGGAAATCAGCAAAGTGGTATGAGTCAACATATACTGCCTTAGTCGGTGAGCAGCCCATACCAAAGCGCAACAAGTTTTCTCGAGCAGTGAGTAGCGAGTCTCACAATCGGTAAACTTTTTGCTAAGGTAATAAATGGCATGCTCTTTTCGACCAGACTCGTCATGCTGGCCCAGTACGCACCCCATTGAGTTATCCAAGACGGTCAGATACATGATCAACGGTCTTCCTTCGACGGGTGGCATCAGAATAGGAGGCTCTAGCAAATACTCCTTGATTTTATCAAAAGCAGTTTGACAATCATCATTCCATTCGACTACCTGATCTTTCTTCAATAGTTTGAAAATTGGCTCACAGGTAGACGTCAGATGAGAGATGAATCTGGCAATATAGTTCAAGCGTCCTAAGAACCCTCTAACCTCCTTTTCAGTACGGGGAGCAGGCATTTCTTGTATTTCTTTCACTTTCGCTGGATCGACCTCAAAACCCTTGTTGCTGACAATAAATCCTAGAAGTTTACCAGACCTAACTCCAAAAGTGCACTTACTTGGATTCAGCCTGAGTTTGTACTCCTTCAACCTGGCAAACAGCTTTTGCAGATGTTCAAGGTGTTCCTCCTCTGTTTGTGATCGAGCTATCATGTCGTCTACGTAAACTTCGATCTCATGATGTATCATATCATGAAACAAAGCTACCATGGCGCGTTGATAAGTTTCCCCTGCGTTCTTCAGTCTGAACGACATCACCTTGTAGCAGAAGGTACCCCATTGCGTAACAAAGGTTGTTTTCTCCATGTCCTCGGGGGCCATTTTGATCTGGTTGTAGCCAGAGAATCCGTCCATGAAGGAAAACACCTTGTGCTGAGCTGTGTTGTCAATCAAAATGTCAATATGCGGTAGCGGAAAATCATCTTTAGGGCTAGCCCTGTTCAAATCCTGGTAGTCCACACACATTCTGACCTTGCCGTCTTTTTTAGGTACTGGCACAATGTTAGCAACCCATTGTGGATAGGATGTAACAGCCAGAAAGCCAGCGTTGAATTGCTTCATGACTTCTGCTTTAATCTTCTCAGACATGTCGGGCCTCATTCGGAGGACTTTTTGCTTGATCGGTGGACAATCCTCTCTTGTAGGGAGACGATGAACCACGATATCTGTGTCTAAACCCGGCATGTCTTCATAAGACCAGGCGAAGATTTCAACGTATTCATTTAACAGCTGTATTAAATGCTCCTTGACGCTTGGTTCCAAATTGGCACCCACTTGTACTTCTTTCCTGTCTTCCTCTGTTCCTAAGTTGACTGTTTCCAACAACTCTTCATGAGGTAAGATGGCCCTCTCTTCTTGTTGTAGAAGTCTGGCTAGCTCTCCTGGTACTTCATAATCTTCATCATCTTCGTATTCAGCCTGATTGACCAAATCTTCAGAGTTATTGAAGGATACAACAGAATAGTCACCCATAGAATCCATAGTGGATGGGTACCTGCATTTGTGAGTGTGGGTGGGTGTAAGGGATAGCCATCCTTAAACAAACAAAAATGCAAAAGGAAAGAAAATGAACACAACAGTTTATAAATGAAAAACGTCCAATGATTCATTAAACATGGCATATGAATATGAAGGAAAATCAAGCCCTTACAACATGGACCTACATGCCCCGGTCAAGGCATGAGGTGAAAAAGTAGTGTACAGATTGTTTTAGTAATTATTACAGACCAACAGGAAATGTTCGAAAGATAAATTACTGTTTGATGAAAGTAATGGGAACGAAGTCTTTCGCCTCCCAGTTGTGCAGTCCCCCTTCAATGGTTGGGAAGATCCAATCTTCAATGTTGGCCTCTTCGTCTTCGTCTTCCAAAGCATTGATTCCATGAGGAGAAATCTTGATGGGTCCCTTTTCAATTTTTGAGCGACGCATAGCTTTTTGCCCCGCAGCGGTAAATCCCAACCCAAACTTGTCTGTCTTGTGAGGAAAGTCAGGCAACTGACCCCATGTTGAGCTCTTCCCTTCCTTCATTGCAGCCTTTGCGTCTTTCAGAGATGCCATCCTGGCCACCTGCTTGGGTACCTCAGCTACTGTCTTTGCTACTTCAACCTCGGGAGCAACTTCCTCAAAGTGTTGAAAGGGTGTTTCAATGAATTCGCCATCCACTTCCACATACCGAAAGCAATTCAGATGACTGATCATGTACTCCTCTTCACCGTGCACAATAATGATCTTACCCTTTACAGGGTACTTCAGCATCTGATGTAGGGAGGAAGTGACTTCCCCATCATTATGTATCCAAGGTCTTCCTAGCAAGCAAGAGTAGGATGGGAGGATGTCCATCACATAGAAGGTTGAGGGGAACACTTCAGTTCCTACCTTGATGGGAATGTCGACCTCCCCATCCACCATTCTTTTAGATTCGTCAAAGGCCCTGACAATGATATTACTCGGTTTCAGCTCCAAGCCTTCACAATCCAACCGGTCCAGAGCTTTCTTAGGCAGCACGTTTAGAGAAGAACCAGTGTCGACCAAGACATGGGCGAGAGTAGTTCCTCGGCATTCGACAGACACATGCAATGCGTCATTGTGCTTTCTTCCCTTCGGAGTCAAGTCAACATCAGAGAAACCCAGGCCGTTGTCGGCAGTCAGGCTGGCTACACAATCCTGGAATTGATCGGCTGAGGTTTCTTGGGGCACATGGGTTGTCTTCAAAAACCTTATCAAGGCCTTGGCATGAGCCTCCGAACAAAGCAACAACGCTAACATGGAGATCTTCGAGGGGGTTTGCCCCAGTTGCTCTACCACATCGTAATCACTCTTCTTAATTATTTTCAAAATCTCCTCCATTTCTTTCTTAGAGGTTTCGGGGATGATCAACGGCTGAGCCCTTGTCCTGACGAGCTCTTATTGGATCGCTTTCCCCTTATCAGCAGAAGTAAGAGGGACAACCACAGGAGTAACAGCTTCTTCAATCAACGGAGTTCTTGCAGAAAGTTTTATTGGTGCAGGAGTAACCTTGGGAACAGCTGAGGGTCCAAAGATTGCCTTTGGAGGGGAAATCTCTGGAGAGAAAATTCTCCCACTTCGGGTAATATTGCTCGTACCGGCAATGTTTCCAATGTCGGTAGTTTCTTCGTCAGAGCTCTCTTCAGTTATCTCAATTTGCTTAACACCGTGGTAGTAGATTTCTCCACCATAATTCCACGGTATTGATTTGTCAGATTTGTAGGGGACATGCCCAGGCATGGTTATCTTCAAGGGAACAATCTTCGTAGCGGATGTAATCTTAACAGACCTTTTGGGGACCTTGGAAAGATTTGTGGAAATGGTGATAATTGAAACTTCATTGATAGGAGTTGGAGTAACGGGAGTCTTTTCGAAAAGAATTTGTTGGTTGTCCATTAGGCGTTGAATGCCTATCTTCAGCAATGGACAGTTGATTGGTAGGGAGTGACAAAAATAGCAATCTTCTTTACATCCTGGGAAAATCCCAGCCTTCAACAGATTCAACTTGATTGTCAGTAGTGGAGTTATCAGATCATCAATAGTAGAAACAAACAGATCTTCTTCAATAGCATGGACATTGCGACCATGCTTTGGCATCGGAGGGGATATTACATTCAGCTTCTCTGGGGCGTCGAACTCAACCTATTTTGCATCTATCAAATCTTGAATTTTATTCTTCAGCGCCCAGCAATCGTTGGTGTCATGCCCGGCGCTGTCAGAATTATAGGCACATTTAGCATTGGGATGATAATGTGGGGAAGTGGTGTTCACAACCTTTGGCGCTTCTCTAATACTGGTGAGATTTAGCTTCAACAAATGGGGAAGAACTTGTGCAGGCGTCATGTTGATGCGGGTGAACTGTCGTTGTGGCCGTTCTACCCGTTGCTGGTTAGGTCTAGACTGATTGTTACGAGGCTGATAATTTGACGAATTTTGTATCATCAAGGCCCCTACAGTCGGTCGGCGCTCAGTTCTTCTCAATCCTTTCCGAGAGTATATAACAACTGCTTCCTTCTTGGCTGGGAATGATTTCTTAACAGTTTCAGAGGCAGAGGCCTCCCTTTGAATATTCACACTCTTAATACCATCTTCCACCCGTTCGCCAGTCAGAATCAGTTCTGTAAACCCTGCAGAAGAGCTCCCGATCAAATGGTTGAAGAAAGGGCCAGATAGGGTCCCCAAGAACATATCAACTAGTTCCTTATCTGAAAGAGGTGGCTGCATTCTTCCGGCCAAGTCGCGCCATTTCTGGGCGTATTCTTTGAATCCCTCATTTGAGGCCATCCCCATACTTTGTAACTGAGTACGGGTTGGCGCCAAGTCAGTGTTATATTGATACTGGCGATAAAAGGCAGCTGCCAAATCCTCCCAATTGTGAACTTCTGACCTCTCAAGCTGGTAAAACCAATCTAGCTGTGTACCAGACAGGCTATCCTGGAAGAAGTGTACCCAAAGATTTATGTCGGATGTATGAGGTTTAATTCTTCTGACATATGACCTCAGGTGCATCTTCGGGCAAGACAGCCCGTCATATTTTGCAAAAATTGGTACCTTAAACTTTGGAGGGATCACAATCCCAACAATCAATCCCAATTCTTCAAAGTCTAACCCAGGAACCCTTTGCAGCTCCATAGCTGCCAGTCTATCCTCCAGGTTTTTGTATTTGTCGTCCGCTGGTGGGTATTGCTGCTCTGAGTAGTCTTCATCTTCCTCAACCTCTTCCTCTTCAGCCTCAGACTCAGAAGGTAATGCAGCTCCTTTTCCCTTACCGGTTCCCTCATCAGATGTGGAGGGAAATTCAAGAACTCTCCTAGCTTCATTCTCAAATATTCTTCTCAGTGTAGCTACCCCAACTCTTTTCTTCTTCTTTTTCACTTTTTCTTGCTCTTTGTTCCCCAACAGTGATTTTAGATCCTCCTGACCCTTTGCCAAGGTCATAAGGAGCTGTTGAAATTGTGAGTTTTGTGACTGCAGATCTTTGACCGTCTGTTCAAGATCCATCTTACTGAAATAAACAGCAGAAAGATAAGGAAACTTGGTGTGAAGACCTGTTTATGCATATGATGAATGATATGTTTATTCATGCAATGCATTCAAGGATTTAGAAATTCAAAATTGTTGCAGACAAAGAGAACACACGTCATATTAATAAGAAGAAATTTTGTCAGTACATAAATGCCCCATGGGCCAAATATTACAAAAACTTCTTAAGGTAAAAAGACGTTGCGCATCCTTTTTGGTGAGATGTAAGTGTTGAGGGTCTCCTCCTCATGAAGTCGGCGGGTAAGCTCCAAAACCTTCTTCTCACTGGCGTAGAAGTTGGCTTCAAAAGTATTCCGTTCTTCCTTGAGTTGGATCAAACACTTTTGCATTTCCTCCCATGATGTTGGCATGTCAGGATGTAGGATGGTGTATGGAACCTCTCCTTCCTTAACAGGCTCTTTAATCAAAGGGAGAGTGTGAGGGTAAGGCATCATAAGACTATGGGCTCGGGTTCGTACCCACTTAAGGTAAGGCTCAAGAGGGATGGAGTTCTTGTGCCCAGTGTCTTGCTATCTACCTTGTTAGGCATCCTCCAAGCTCTGATGAATCTTTGGCGAAGTCCTTGCGCATCGTTGTCGAAGTCAAAAACTAGGTCAGGAATCAGCATGTCATGAGGGCCATCCCTCCGTGCATATCCAAATTGTCTCAAAGCTAAACAGGGGTTGTAGGTAATGCCTCCCCTAATACCAAGTAATGGGACATTAGGGAACTCACCACAATGATCGACGATGATGACATTTTCTCTGGACCGAGAACACCAATGTACATCAGAATGTGTGAGGGTCATCAATCGTTGTGACCACCTCAAGCCTTGTTTATTCTTCAAAAAAGATTGTGGAAGGTGAGAAATAAACCACCTTGCAAGGAGAGGAGTACAACACATGAGAACACTCTCTTCCTCATTGTTCGTTTGTAAAATGAGTGGAGGATGTCCCCAAGAAATGTAGGTATGGGATTCCTGGATTGGAAAATCTTGACAGCATTGACATCTATAAGTTGGTCAGGATTTGGGAACAAGACCAACCCATAAATAAGGAGTGCCACAATCTCTTCAAAGGCTTGCAGATCCAGGGAATTTCAACACTCTTGTGCCTTCTCAAACAAGAATTTTTCCAAGAAGCCTTTGACACCACTTCTAGTCTCCCAATGCCCCTTGATGTCAGATGGTTGCAAGTGTAGTGCTTGAGCAACATCTTCAGGCTTTGGTTATTTTTCCGTACCGTTGTAGGGTAGTTGATTAAGAATAGGAATTCTCAGGAGTTAAGAAAATTCCTCCAAAGTAGGCACCAATTGGTAGTCGGGGAATGTGAAACAGTGGTGAAGGGGGTCAAATAATTGGAACAACACTTTCACCATGTCTTCTTCAATGCTGGTGTTGACTAGGCTGAGCAGTCTACCATGTCTTTCACTGAAGAGAGAGCTTTCTGGAATTATGGATGTAAGCTCTTTGAGTTGAGGAGGGATTCTCACAAGGTTGACTTGGATAGTTTTCCTGCAAAGAATTTCCATGACCTACAAAACAAGAACAAAGATGAAGATCCAAACCCTTGAAATGGTTAGTGGATGCATATGATGCTTTATGATGTTCATGATGTATGCACAAACATATGTACAAGCAAGTCACACAAAACCTTAGTTTCAGGCTTGCATGGGGTTTCATAGGTAAGTACCCTCTTGAGTGTAGTTGGCTTAAAAACCTGTCCTATAAATAGTAACCGGGTTCTAAGGAGCTCAATATCATTGGATTGTTTTCTATGTTCATTGTTTTGGTTTAGCCACTTAACTAGCGACCAAAATATTCCAAGAAAACAACCCCCAATGAGTGTAGTATCGAGTATCTACCAACTTTGGACTGCACCAAAGCCGGTCATCTCACTACCCCTAATAAAAGGCCAAGATGGTCAAGTAAGGTTCTAGGTCATTAGTGCTTAGTGACATCACTCAGCGGCCCCGTACTCTCCTTGATTGAACTCAAGGGTTACCGGTACTCACAAATATGTCGCACTAATATAGCTATTGCTTCAACCGTGTCGGTATACCCCGCACAGTTTCCATAATGTATTGCTATCTATGAATGTTTCCCAAATCCGGGTGTAGGATTTCAAGCCCAAACAAGAGAACCAAAATGTAAAGCAATCAAAGCAAACAATTAGTCATGCAAAAGGGTGATCTAGGCCCTAAGGTTACTCCACTTTTAAATTTTCTCCCCAGCAGAGTCGCCAGTTCTGTGATACGGTGGGAGAACTGACTTGAGGTTTTGCGTTTGTTTTCGCAAATGTTTCGGTTTAGCAAGAGTCTCCACCGACTTTTTATTTTATCCTAAGGAAAGGTTAAAAGCATAGGAAAAACCTTTGAGATGTTTTCTTGGGTTCGGGGAGTAGATTATAGAAAGGGAAGGTATTAGCACCCTTTCTATCCATGGTTATCCATGGGCTCTTAGTTACTTGCTTAGATCACTTGCCTTTGCTTTTCAATTGTTTGAAATGGTGCTTTGTGTGTGAGGTTTTGAAAATGTTTTGAAAAAGATGCCTTGTCTAGGCAACCATTGTAACAATTCTTTACTCGAATGTTTTACAAAGGTGTTTGTCTTTTTGAAAAGATGTTTCAATGTTTTTGAAAGTTTGTTTTGGAAGTTGTGTTTGCGAAGTGTGTTTTGAAAGTAGGCAAGTGTGTTTTGCAAGTTTGATCAAGTAACTAAGAGTTGTCTACCCTTAAATTTCTCAAAGATCATTCCTATGTTTTAACCCTTTTAACAGTATTGTTCCACCATTGTATTTGGTGAACAACCTTGTGTTAGGATGTTAACGGTACGGGCGCGGGTCATCGTATAGACCATGAATGCAATGGTGCCAAGTGTCTTTGGCAATTTTCCTTTAAGGGACTATGATCATTTTTGTTTAGGCAACTTTGAAAGCGTCATCGAGGGACTATGATCATTTGATTCGTTTTTTGTTTTGCCAAAGATACTCAACATGCAACATGGCCCATTTTTGAAGGCAACAAGTGGAGGAACCCTAGGGGTGCAAGTGTGATTGGTGTTTTGTTTTTAATGCATGTTTATCTTTAAATTAAGTCAAGCTATTTGTTATTTGATATGCATACAAACCCTAGGTCTATCATGGCATAATTTGAAAGCTTTTAAATGCGGAAATTTAAATGCTAAGCTATTACAACAATGATTATGGGGATGGGGGTACAAGTTTGAATTTGGGGATATTTGACAAGAAATTAAATTCTAAGCTATTACATCCATATTGAATATACAAGTATTTAATTGTACAACATTTAAATGAATACAATAAATATGCAAAATGCACAAAATGATTTTTTATGTATGTGATAGTATTTTTTCATGTGGGATATAAACAAAAATAAAAAGGTTAAATTTTGAACATTTTTGTCATTTAGGGCAAAACCCTAGTTTTTGAATAAATAGTATTTATTTATTAATTATATACAATATTTGTTAATTATATACAAAAATAAAAAGTATATTGCAAAAAAGTATTTTTTGTGTCATATATTAATAAAAATAAAAATGTATTATTTTCATATTTTTGTCCTAAATATTTAATAAAATATGTATAAGTATATTTATATATATTTAATAAGCTAAATATGTATAAAAATAAAATATTAATTATTTACAAAAATGTGTATTTTTTAGAAAATGTTTTCAAAATGTAAAATAAAAAATAATAACTAAAAAATAAGTATTTTTGTATTATTTTCTAGGGTTTTAATAAATGAAAAGATTTATATTATTTACATGTATATGTTAAATAAAAAAATAAATGCCAAATAAATGCAAAAAAATGTGAAAAAATATTTTTAGTGTTTTTTCATGTTTGAACAAAAATATAAAATCAGAATCAAAAAGAAAAATGCAAAAATGACAAGTATTTCACATAATGGGCCAAGGGGGTGCAAAGCTAAAAAAGGGGTGCAAAAAGTAAGGATGACTCAGGCCCAGCCCAAGCCATCATCTTCAACCTCCAGCTTCTGTTTGAAACAAAAAACGCGCACCTCTTGCTCCACCTGCTAACTCCTAATTCTTTGATCTTTTGACAAAACTTAAAACATGAAAATTATAGAGCTTGAAGCAACGATTTCAACCATATAAAACACTTGACCTAACTCTATGAAACCAGGGAGAATTTCATCATCCCCAATTTCTGACCTAATTTTTCTTCAATGTTCAAGGTTAAAATTCTCACAGCATGCTTAACATAAATGAAAAGTAATCATATGTATGGCTTCAGGGCTATGAGTAGAGCATGTTTCATTCACAAACCTAAGCCTAACTCTTCCTAGATTGAGAGATAGAAGTTCAAAGATTACCTGTTTCAGATTGAATCGTGTAGAGCAATGTGGCCAACTTCAATGGAGTTTGAGCTTCTGTACAGCTTGCCTGAAGTCCAAGGAAGCTTCTCCAACACCTAGCTTGCTTTGAAACTGCCTGTATCGTGCTATAGAAGTCCACCTGCACAGCTTGGAAGTAAAAATGGCAAACGTGGTTAGGGGTGTTACAGCTTGAGTTCAAGGCTTGGGATAGCTTCAGTGGATGGTATGGAATATGTTTGGACAGGCTTGAGAAAAAACGCACGAGTGGATATGGTTATGGAGGTCAAGTTGCAGAACTTTCCCTGTTTTGCCGCAAAACAGGGATTCTGAGTATGAGCAGGTCTTAGGGATGGATGAGTCGTGCTTTAGGCTTGGTTTGATGTATGGAAAATGTTTGCAAACTTTGTTTTTGCTGGTGTTTACAGGAATTGAGAGTTTTAGAGTTTTTGCAAGCTTTCTTCAAATGTAAGCAAGGATAGTCTAAGTTCCCATACAGGCTTGTACCCCCTCTATGTATGCTGCATATCTTCTTCTTGATCAGAGGTATTTGTGTACAAATTCTAGCCTCAAAGATCTGGCCCATGCCTGTTGGATTTGTTATTTGACATAAAGCACTACTTTTCAAAAATGGCAAGTTTACTTTTTCCATTTAAAGATTAATTCTTTGTGTAATGACTAAATGCATAAAACAATGCTTGAACACAATGGTTAGGCATTTAATTATTGAGTGTGAATAGGTTTAGAGGCCTGCAAACTATCACAAACCCTGCTGACTTGAAAATGCCAATGTTATGAACAAGCTTTGGCCATGAACAAAAGTGAATTTTGCCCAACTTTGCAAATTCGATTCTCCATAACCACAAGGGTGTTTGATGGGTTCTTGGACAATTTGGAAAGCTTGGAATGTGTACTACAATCCACCTTTGTAATGCAAATTGAAACTCCAAGTGGAAGCATGTGAAAAATGGCCAAGAAGTTGGGAAAAATCCTGCCTAGAATAGGTCAAAAATTTTCTAAGTTAAAAATGTTTTGCACCCTTGTTCCAAAAATCATAACTTGAGCTACAAGCTTCCTTTGAGAAAACTTTTTGAATCAAAGTTGTAGATTTTGCAATGGACTACAACTTTCATGTTTTGAGTTTTGTTTGAGTCCATTTTCATCTTGATGAAAAAATGGGACAAAGTTAAGGAAAAATAAGGGAATTTCATAACTTAGAAAATTTCTAAGTTATGAAATTTCTTCATTTTAAACCCTAATTTGCAATTTTGGATTTCTTGATGAACAAGTTTCATAATTTGACATGTCTTGATGAAAAATGAATCTTGGCACTTGATTTTGACCAAAAAGTCAAAGTTTGACTTTTCAGTATACAGTCAAATTTTGATCAGTTGACTGGAAAATTCATTTGTCAATCCTGTGCATTTGAGATCTTTTGAACTTGTTGAATGGATCAAGAAAAATCCATTGAGTTCTTGAGTACATTTGTGAGCTTGGTTTGCCATTGGTTAGGTCAAACAGTCAAAAATTGCCTTTGTGCAGTCAAAACCCTAAAAATGACCATTTTGCCCTTTTGATGATCTGATCAAATTTCTTGTGGAATTGTGATCCAAACTTGACCAAATGGTTCATATGAGTTCATTATGTTGATGTGGGTCAAATTTCATGAGGTTTGACTATCAATTGGCCACAGTTGACTTTTCCCCAATATAGATGATTTTAGGTCAACTGTCCAATTGACTGGGCAAAAATTGGAATCAAGTCTTGAAACTTGGTATGGATAAACTTGTGAGTCCAACATGAAGCATGAAGGTCACTTTGGTAATTTTAGGTCAAAACATCTTTGTGCAAACTCAAACCCTAGTTTGGGTCAACAATGCAAGGAGGGGTCTTGAGCAGAGCAAACCCTAATTTGATCTTGAGCTCCAAGAGTCTTGTAATGAGAAAATGTTGATGAAATGAGAGGGCAAATTTTGGGGTACAACACACTCCATAATTAAATGCATACTCAGAAGCTAAAGCCTTTATCTTTGCTTTTGAAGCTTTACACAAGATGTATTTCCATTTTGGGCAAAAAGGTTACAATGCCATTTTCATAAAGATGAACTTTTGCAATTTTGTCAATCTTGAGCATTGGACTTCTCCCCTTGGTACAAGCAAATTCTACAGCTCTCAAGCAAATTGTACAAGCTCATTTCAGCCCTCAAGCAAGCTAGTACAAGCATGTGGAATTGGTCTTGTCACTTTACTTCAAATGTAAGAAAAGTTGCAAAAAGGTCCAAAGCTTGCACAGCCAGTAAGGGCTGACTTTGTATCACTTCTATACAAATATACAAACTTGGTACAAGGCATAACACATTTTGCTTGGACTTGAAACACTCTCAAATTCAAAAACACCAAAATTCTGCCCAAGCATACAGTTTTCTGCAAAATCACAACCAACTCTCATCTGGCTCGTGCATTTTGTGTTTAATCACTTCAAACATCTTATACACTTGATAACTAATCAATCCAAGCCATCACCTTGGTTCTGTAACCCCTATTTCAGCATCTGCCATTTTCAACTTGGAAGCTTGCAGTTAGACTTGGTCAGAGAGTTCCAGCCATCCTCGGAGCAAGATAAGCATTGGAATAGTTTTAGGGAAGTTCAAGGAAGCTCAAACAATCATCAGGCCTCCATTAAAGTCCCTACATTTCCCTACTCGATTTCAACTGAAGGAGTTATTTTCTTAAACTCTATCTCTCTGAATAGGCAACTTCAAGCTACGATTTGTGAAGAAAAAATATAGCTCTCATCATAATGAAGTTGTACATATCATTACTTTTCATTTATATTACTTGTGCTAAGAGAATTTGAAGATTGAAAACGCTGAAAAAGTTAGGTCACGAATTAGGGATTCAAAAATTCTCTTTGATCTTTAAGAGTTAGGTTACATAATTTATATGGTTGGAATCATGAGCTCAAATGCCACATGTTTCATGTTATGAGTTTTTGTTTTTATGCAAGCATAAGCAAGATACAATTTGAACATGGAACCGCGCGCAGGAAGCTGACCAAAGGACAGGGACGAAGTTCTGGGCTTTTTGGCGCCTTGGCCTTTTTGTTTTTGCTAATCACACCCCCTGACTTGCTATTGCACCCCCTTGACTAGCTTTTTGTATTTTTGTATTTTTTTTTCATATTTTCATATTTAATACTTTTGTTTATTTTTTCTAAATGATAAAAAATCCTAAAAATGACTTATTTATTTTCACACTTTTATTTTATTTTTTTATTATTTTCTCACATGAAAAAATATTTTATTTTGATAAATAGAGTTTACTTTCCTTAAATAACTTGTAAACATAATTAAAATTACTTAACATTTTTATTATACATTTTTATATTCATAAATATTTATTTTTTACACATATTTAATTTTTAATATTTAAACATAATATTATTTATTTATTTTTGTACAAAAAATATACAAGTTGATAAATATGAAACATTATTTTCTTTAAATAAAAATTAGGGTTTTCATCCCTTTCAAAAAGAATATATATATTTTTTCCTTATTTTTTTTAGGTTTAGATTAAATATTTTTCATACAAAAAACAAGACATAAAAAAATCTTTTCTTTTACATACATATTGCATTGCATTTTAAATATTTGTATTATTTCTTTAATTCGCGCAATTTCGATTTAGTTGTAATAATATATTTAGTTTTATATTTGTGCAAATCCCCATTCAAACTTGTATTCCCCCCTCCCATAAAAATTGTTATAATAGCTTAGTTTATTTTACGCAATTTATCGCTTTATATACTATGACTAGTAATTAGGGTTTTCATGACAAGAACAAAAACAAAGCAAAATAGAAAACCCTAAATGCAAGACAAAAGCATGAAAATGATACACTTTGCACACAAGCACCCTTAGGGTTTCTCCCACTTGGTTGCCTAAAATAAAATGGCCATGTTACGCATGCGAAGTATCTTGGCAAAACAAAACAAAAATAAGATCATAGTCCCTCGATGACGCTATTCAAAAGTTGCCTAAACAAAATGATCTTGGTCCCTCAAAAATGCTAAATATACTTGGCAATATTGCTATCATGGTTATACGATGACCCGCGTCCGTCCCGTTTACATCCAAAGATAAGATTGCTTACCAAATCAATGGTAAGTCAATAATGTCAAAGGAATAAAAATGCACAAGAAAGACATTTGAGTAGGTAGATAGCTTCTAAGTTACTTGCTCCATTTCAAACAATCCTTGCTATTTTCAAAACACGCACACACACATTTCAAAACATCTTACAAAACATTGAAAACATTTTAAAAAGACAAACATTTTTGTATACATTCTTACGAACGAGAATCATTACAAAGATTGCCTAAACGAGTGGCCTCTTTTACAAAATACTTTCAAAAACCACAAACAAGCACCATTTCAAACAAAACAAAGCAAGTGGTCTAAGCAAGTAACTAAGAGCCCATGGAAAACCATGGATGAAAAGGGTGCTAGCACCTTCCCTTTTCATAATCTACCCCCCGAACTCAAGAAAACATCTCAAAGGTCTTTCCTGTGCTTTTTACCTTTCCTTTTGGATAAAAGAAAAGTCGGTGGGGACTCTTGCTAACCGCGACATTTGCGACAAAACACAAAACCTCAAGTCAGTTCTCCCACCATATCACATGATATATTACACAAAATGAAATACAATAGATTGAAGGTGATGAAATTTCTCGTTTGTAGTGCACAACAAAATCGTAAATGATTACTCCTTTAAGTCTTGTTTATATAGGCAACGCATGTGAGGAGCTTTTGGAATGTTGGTAAATAGTAATTAAAGAACTTTCCAAACATAGAGATTCTTGTCCTCTTTCCTTCGTTACTTTTGAATAGTCATGAATGAAATGTAACGCTTCAGAACATGCTTGCTAAAGATTACATCAGAAGATGAATGTTACCGTTGGGACTCCTTTACTTCTTTCCAGAACTGTACGAAACAAAATAACAGAGTTCTTATTCACAGCATTTAGTGCACTCAGAAGTTGTAGTTTTTAGAACTTCTTTATATAAGCGTGTTATGCAGATTTTGCTTTCTATATAAGATGTGTTGAATCAGAGTTTAAACACAATCTAACTCATCTTTTGTGCTTCTTTCATCATAACTTCCTTTCAAAATAAAATACTTATTTAAGGAGTATAACTATTCTTTGAGTGTTTTTTATCATCATAAATCTTACAAGAGTTGTAGAATCAAACTATGTTCTAACAATCTCCCCTTTTTTGATGATGATAAAAACTTGGATATTTTGATCAAATACGCAAAGAACAAAAAGCATTAATGTCTCCCCCTGAGTTGGATACTCAGATAGAGAAGAAATAATTCCTTGAAGATTGTTCTTATTAGAATTTTTAAGAGAAAAAATTTGATGTGTCCACAACTGTCCTCAACAGAGTTTGTTCCTGTTTTGCTTTCAGAGAAAGAACAATAGAAGTTATGATATTCAAAATGTTTGAGACTGAGTCTCGATACTGTTATATTTGAAATGTCTTATGTTCTCCCCATTTTTTATCAAGAATCAAAAGGCAATAAAAACAATTTAGACAATAAAAGGCATTTTATATTCAAAAAGATTCAAGGAAATAAATAAATAACAAAGTGAAGGAAACAAATTTCAGAACTAAGTTTGAGGTGGTGGAAGTCGTGTGAACAGGGCTTATAGTAAATTCTTGATCTGATTGTTTCATTTCTATGGTTTTCAAAGCATCCCCTTGATTTTATTGCATGTTTCATCCTGTTTGTTTAGCCTTTCCTTAAACACAACATTATCTTTGTTCATCTCCTCCAGAGTTTGCAGCACAAGAGAAGAAGGGGGTATTTCAGCAGAAGGGACCACTTTTTCAAAGCAAGCTGCGGCCGATTCTGACTCAGAAGATTCTTCAACTTCCTTGCCTTTGTTTTGAAACATGACCAGAGGAAGAGGATCAGAGGATAGTTCATCACATTCTGATGGCTGATGATCTTCCCAAGGGGTATTGTCCAGCAGAAGGAGTGGCTTCTTTTCCCAGTGTCGCAGAACTTGATCCTTGAAGATATTTAGGCGATCGCAGAAGTTTTGTTGAACTATTTCATAACTAAGCTCCTTTAATTTCAGAGATTCAGAGTAGAACTATTTTCTGAACTGGTTCCTATGAGAATCAGAAGAAGTTGGATTGAGATTCTCTAAGCAGGGTAGCTTCAGAGAGTTAACCAATTCCTGTATTTCTGTTTCAAAAATCAGCAAAGATTTACCAACATCTTCTTTGGAGATTTTTGGTTTTTGTTTTGGAACGACAATTTTCTGAGAGCTTGTGACGAGATTTTTCAAAGCTTCTAAGTCTATAACAGTTCTAAGAGGATCTTCTAGGTGGTTATTTGGAGAGGGAGAGTCAGAAAGAATAATGGGTGAATTTGGTGAGTTTGGTGGAGTGGACTGATAACGAGATGGAATAGTGGGAATGTAGAGGTTATGTGAAGACGTTGATGGATTTATATGTGGTTTAGAGACCATGAGAGGGCAGGTGATTCCAGTTATGGATGTTGTGGTATTGGAGTCAAGATTTGGATTTTTTGTGTGGGGAGCTTCAAACAGCGGATCAAATTGATCAATATCAGAAAGAACTTGAGCAATTTCAGGCTGATTTTGGTTAAGATGGGTAGAAGGTGGATTATTCAGAAGGTTATCTAGGTGAATTGAGGTGTCAAAGTCTAAGTCTAAGTCATCAAAGGTTTGAGGAGAAGGATCTTCTGTGGGCTTTGGAGATCAAGGGCTTTCAGATGTTGATAACAGTACTAATTCAATAACAGAAACAAAAGAAGGGTTACCTTTATTTTTGGAAGCTTTGGGAGTCTTCTGAGAAGTTCCTTCTGCAGCTGCTTTTCTTTTCCTTGATTTTCTGGGAGCAACTTCCAGAGGTTGTTGTCTCATATCGCGTATGTTTACATCTAGATTTGTCCCGTCCCTCATGCAAGCATCCAGATACATGAGAACAATATCTAGAGAATCGTCTATTTGAGTGAAGAGAGGAAAATCCTTCATAGGTACTCTTCTAGTGGTGATGACTTCCTTGGTGGTGATTGTTAGATCCTTCTTGATAGTTTCAATAATCTTCATCTTCTTCAGATTTTTGGCGTTGAGAGGTTTACCAGCACAAGCATCTAGAGTGATGGCTTGTTGAGCCTCAGTCAGATGCTCTATCAGTTTGCTTTCTGTCAGAATATCTGAAATGAGTATGCCCAGAGGGATCAAATCTCTCTTTATTCTTTCTTCTTCTCTTGTCTCTTTGACGCTGGTCTTCATATGATTAAAAAAAGATGTGCAAGATTCACCGTTGCTTTGGTGGCAATGAAGTACAGAAGATAATGTTGATCAATATTGATTTAATCTGGAGATATTATAGGTTTCTTGTGATTGATGCAACCAAAAATGATCTTAGACCAAATTGCGAGGTAATCCTCCAGATCTTTGATTTTGTTGGAAGGTTATCCAGAAGTAAAGATTTCCTTTGAGATTTTGGTTAGGTTAGAGCCTTTGTCAGCCATATCACTGCAACGAATACCACTATCGTCGTGAACTATTAGTTGCCCAATGAGATCTTCAAAGATGACGATTTTCTTTCCCATAACGAAAGAAGTAACATGATGATTCAAATTTGTAGCGTGAATCCATAATTCTTTAACAAGCTTGGAAAAACTGGACCCTGTAGGCGATCAAAGTACTTAGTCCATCCTTGGAACTCAACATCAGGGGTTACATCGTATATGTTTTCCTTCATGCTGAAGAAATCTACAATGAGTTCAGACAAAACTTCCAGCGAATCAATGGGTGTGAGGAGAGTTCTTGAGGGTTCTTCATACCTTTTTGCTGTTGAGGAGGAAGAGCTAAGAATGCTTTGAGAACCTTGAGCAAGTTGTTGAGAGGAAGCCATTTATTCAGACAGACTCTTTTTGGGTTTTTTGAAAAATTGAACAAATTTGAGTGAGAAAAAGGAATTGAGAGTGGAAATGTGATAGCGAAGGTGAACGAAGTAAATATATATATATATATATATATATATATATATATATATATATATATATATATATATATATATATATATATATATATATATATATATATATATATATATATATATATATATATATATATATATATATATATATATATATATATATATATATATATATATAAGAAAATAGAAGACTTAATTAACAAGAAAAATTTTAAACAAAATGATTACGTGCATTGATGATTCCTCAAAAGATGGATAGCGTAAAGATATGAAACAGTTACCATATGACATGAGCCTTAATGCATCAACTCAACGTTTCAGTCTTCTTCAGAATTTGAACAAGTGTTCGGCCTTAGAGGAAAACCTTGCATAGAGTTGAAAAATGTTGATATTGTGAACTACATGCTTCTACCTTTGAAATGAACTATTTGGAGAATGTTCAGATCTTCTTAGATAGAGCCTGATACAACTTTTCTTCTTACTTCTGAAGAACTATTGATAAAATGTTCACACAAAAAGATAAAGGCATAAAATTCTGAGGGTTAAAGTATACATAATCAAAACTATCATTATCGGCATAATTTTATGATGAGATGTTTCAGAATGAAGTTAAACCTATCTTCAGAAAGGGGTTTAGGGAAAACATCAGCCCATTGATGGTTTGTGTCTATAAATTTTTAATGAAAGAATTCCCTTCTGAATATAGTCCCTAATAAAATGATGTTTAATTTATATATGCTTAGCCCTAGAATGTAAAATTGGATTTTTTGAAAGACATATAGCAGAAGTATTGTCACAGAGAATAGGAATGTTACTCTTATATATGTTGAAGTCTTCAAGTTGGCTTTTCATCTAGAGCATCTGTGTGTTGCATCCACCTGCTGCTATATATTCAGCTTCAACAGTTGACAGTGCAATGGTGGATTGCCTCTTGCTGGACCACGAGATTAGATTGTCTCCCAGAAATTAGTAGCTTCCAGAAGTACTTTTTATTTCTATTTTGTCTCCAGCGAAGTCAGCATTACAGTACCCTACTAATTTGTATTCTTTGGTTTTTCTATAACAAAGACCAAGATTAGTAGTACCTTTTAGATACTTAAAAATTCGCTTAACAGCTATTAAGTGAGATTCTCTAGGATCTGATTGGAATCTAGCACACAAACATACATTATACATAATATCAGGTCTTGAAGATGTAAAATATAAGAGAGAGAACCAATCATACCTCTGTAGAGCTTTTGTTCTACCTTCTTACTTACCTCTTCCTTTTCCAAAATGCATGTGGGATGCATAGAAGTTTTGGCTGGCTTACATTCTGACAAGTCGAATTTCTTCAAAAGTTATTTGACATACTTGCTTTAATGTATGTAGGTTTCTTCTGGATTTTGATTGATTTGGATACCAAGAAAGAACTTGAGCTTCCCCGTCAAGCTCATTTCAAAATCTGCCGGCATAGACTTAGCAAATTCTCTTCCTAAAAAGGCTTTAGTAGATCTAAAAAAAATATCATCTACGTAAATTTGACAAACCAGAATGTCATTTTTAAATATTTTACAGAATAAGGTAGTGTCCACCTTCCCTCAGGTAAAATCATTTTCTAACATAAAATTACTTAGTATTTCATACCAAGCTCTGGGAGCTTGTCTCAGACCATATAGTGATTTTTTAAGTTTATAGACATAATCTGGATGTTTTGAATTTTCAAAACCAGGGGGTTGGTGCACATAAACTTCTTCATCAATGTAACCATTTAAAAATGCACTTTTAACATCCATCAGATAAAGAGTGATGCCATTGTTTACTGAAAAAGAAATTAAAATTCTGATAGATTCTAACCTAGCGGCTAGAGCAAAGGTTTTTGTATAGTCTATCCCTTCTTGCTGACTATAACCTTGTGCAACCAGTCGTGCTTTGATTCTGATGACTTCTCCTTGTTCATTTAGCTTGTTTCTGAAGACCTATTTGGTTCCAATGATATTAAATCCTTTTGGTTTAGGACTTATATCCCACACATCGTTTCTGGTGAGCTGATTTAATTCTTCATGCATTATAAGTATCCAGTCATTGTCCATAAGGGCTTCTCCAATGGAGGTTAGCTAAATCAGAGACATTAATCCCATGAGAGATTCTTCTTAATTTTTGAATGTAGATCTTGTTCTGATTGGGTCTTCTTTCTTTCCCAGAATTTCGTTTTTCGGATGAGATAAACTACTTCTGGATTGTCTTTTCTGGATGGGCTCTTCAGATGTTGATGTAATGTTTGTGACGTCTTCTTCTGGATTTGACTGTGATAATTTGTGAGGAACTTCTGATGCAGTGTCTTCAGTACCTGTAAATTGAACTTCTATATCTGCAAAAAATTTACCCTGCTTTGACTTTTGAGAGTCAAGCTTATCATCAAATCTGAAACTGATGGATTCTTCCACAATTTTTGTTTCTGTGTTATATACTCTATAACCTTTTGATCGTTCAGAGTATCCTAACATGAGACACTTTTTTTCTTTAGAGTCAAACTTTTTCAGATGTTCTTTAGTATTTAGAATAAAACAAGTACATCCAAATGGATGAAAATAAGAAATTTTGGGTTTTATGTTCTTCCATAGTTCATATGGAGTCTTATCCAGAATAGGTCTTATGGAGATTCTATTCTGAATATAACATGTTGTGTTAATTGCTTCTGCCCAGAAGTTCTTAGCAATGTTAGTCTCATTGATCATGGTTCTGGCCATTTCTTATAAAATTATATTCTTTCGTTCTACAACTCCATTTTGTTGAGGATTTCTAGGACAAGACAAATCATGAGAGATGTCATTCGCATTAAAAAATAATTCAAATTTTTTGTTTTCTAATTCCCAACCATGATCACTTCTGACTTTAACAATTCTAAGATCTTTTTCGTTTTGGACTTGGTTACAAAAAGATAAATGCGTTTGAAATTTAAATTGCAAACTATAGATTGAGAAATGGGCTTGTGATTTCTTTGAACTAAAACGATTTGTGTTGCTTGATTTGGATATGTTCGTTGAGAAACGAAGTGGGCTTCAAGACTAATCAAATTTCATTAATCGTTTTGGTCATTAAATTGTCAGAAAGGTCAATTCAATAAGATTGGAAAGCAAAGGCGTGAGGATTGTTTGGAGTTGAAGTTACAAGTCACAAAGTTCAACATACATCATTTGTTTCATTTACAATTCATCACCATTATTCGAATTTCGCACATCATTCTTCATTTACATCATTCAAGTTCAACATCAACATTCATCATTCAATGTTCACTCAAAGGTTCATGACCATTCAACCATGAGTTTTCTAAGAATCATGCAAAGATTTTCAAGCAATTCATTACAAAATGTCTCAAAAGCATTTACACCAGGAAAGTCATCAGAATCTATTCTAATACCTAAACTAATTCCAACTATATGTCCAAGTATTCAAGCCTTCTCAACCATGATTCATTTCCAAATTCAAACCATTACACCAATAATCCATATTTCAAGTGTTCATTTACAAGCCATTTCATTACATCACAAGGAAATTTCACAATAAAATCTACACTAAGCCTAGTGTTCCTAAACTCCTAGTTTTCAATTCCATTTCCAGGTTTTACGTTGCAGCTGACTTTATGCCTTATCCAAAATTAAATCAAAAATAGCCTTGATTGTCCAAAGCCCATGCGGAACGTCGAAACCTGTCGTACAAAACAAAAAAACTGCAATAAAGGTAGAAGCCTGCGCATACAATAAGGACACATAAGTTCCAAAACAGTTCATCAAAAAATCAAGAGCAAAAACCAGTTTTCTTCTCAATATTAAATCCACAGCTACACAAAAAATGCCTTGCATAACTAAAAAATAGTTCACAATCAAAATAGTTCCAAAACCCTTGTAAACACTTTGCAGATGTGCACAAACTCGATAAACCAGTTCAAATTACAGGTTATAAACTAATGCCTTGCAAACCTGCATAACCAGAAAATTCATCATATGAGTATCCCAAGTAAACCAATTATCCAGAAAACAAAATCAGACAAGCCCATCCCAAATAGCCTAATAGAACTGTCAAAACAACCTTTTAACAGTGTTTAACCACTTTCCAATAACAAATCCCCTAGCAGTTTCTAACAGAATGTTAACTACCCTATAACCTCTAACCATAACCCCTAGGTCTCTAACAAACTTCCTAACTGTTTTCTAACTAACAACCATAACAGATCTGCTTCTAACAGACTCTAATAGTGATATAACAGAAAACAGGGGGAGAAGATACACGATTCATTTTTTACAAGAACAACCTATAACCAACTCTCATCTTCTAACCAATTCTAAAAAAAAAACTGCTAACAGAATGATAAAGCCTGAAGAATTCTTTAACCACTCCTAACAGACCATAACAGAAAATCTCAACCAATTTCTAACTATCAAAACAAGCTCTAACAAAACTTATGGCAGAAGGGAGGCATAACAGATTGAAAAGGAGAAAGGATAAGGAAGAGGTATGATTCAACACAGATAAAATCATAAGAACTCACTGATTCATCTTCATTCTAAAAATCAGAGAAGAATCACCACCAAAGAAGATCTCTTGTCTCTCTGAAATCATCATCTTCAGAGCTTTCTGCAACTTCAACCATCATTACCTTCACTCTTTCTCTTCACTCCATAATCACCCTCATCAGCTTCACGATTACAGCAATAACACCAACGCAATGTTTCCGTCATCATCATCTCTGCGAATCTGCAACAAGATTGCAACAATATCAAAATCCACAACCACATCAATTTTCTTCTCTGTTCAAATTCGACTTCACACACTGCTTTGAACTAGGACAGAGCAACCTCTCAACAATAACAGTGATGCATACACAGAGAAACCGCAGAAGCGAGAAGAAAGAGAGAAGGAAGAAGAAAGAAAAAGAGATAATAATGGACGCTTAATATTACCTTCACATTATTGAAGTTCTCTGAGTTTCTAACATCATCCGTGAGCGCTTTGCAACACTCACTAGAACACATCTCTGTTCCGTAGGTTGGTCCATCAACGTCCTTCTTCCTTCATCTTTTTTTTGCTTAAATCACGTTACCTCGATGTAGAATACAGTCTCCCGAACACTTCCCCCAAGGTTTCATGGCTTGAGATTCAACCTTTAGCAATTAATTTTATTTTAAATTTGCTAGGGTTTTTGGTAGTTGATTAGATTTAGGGGAAACTAAGCAGAGATCTAGGAAGAGGAAGAAGAGACGAAGAGTACGATGTAGGAATTTCAGGGAACGGTGAAGCTTCGCCGCCTTCGGTGCGGCGGAGAAATTTCTGACGAAGAGATGAAAGAGAGACGAAGGATGTGTTTTGAGAAGGTCACATGGCTTGTTAACCCTAACACAAACCAATATGACGCCGTTCCATAGTCTTCTTGATTTTTTAATTTTTATTTTAATATTTCAAAACAATAATACCGAATATAGTAAAATAAGGTTAAAACTGGAATAAAAGCTTAATCATGGACTGATTGTTGTGAAATGGACCGATGCATTGGGTTTGGAACAAAATTCAGAATTGTACCTCCATTAGGCCCATGCTGCCATTGTTTTTGGAGTCTGAAGTCAAGTGTACAAAGATAGTTTATTAGACTTTAATGGTTAGGCCTCTGTGCCAACTTATGCTTGATTTACTGCACTCTCTGATCCAGCTTAACCCTCCCCATGATCATTCTATTTTCTTGTTAGATTTAGGACCTTCCCTTAATTCTTTCTATATGTTTTTATGATAAAAAAAATTACAATCAATAAAACTTGTTAGATTTTTTAGTTGATTTTAGAAATTAATTCTTTAGTTTTTGATAGAATTTTCCTCATATGAATAAATAATAAAAAAATAATTTTTCTTTTTAGTTGTCATCCGTATTTTCATGTCGCTTTGCTATAGTATTTTTGACGCATTTGTTCATTGTGCAAGGAACTTCTGATTATGCATTGCATTTGCAATACGCGTTTGCCTTTATCTTAGTTGGATATTATTTCTGATTTTGTTTATTCTTGGTAAAGCTTGCTCGACGCGTGCTCCCTACTTTTTCAGTGCTTTCGTCTACTCTTGACGAGTTGCTCACTTTGGTAGTCACCGCTATTACCTTCGTATTTCTTTGCGCTTTATTATGCTTATTTACCGCTTTTCTAGATATCATATGAAGTAGGAAATAAAGAGCGTGCGCTCGAAGTCGCTGTTTAAAGACCTGTAGCAGGCATTCTGCACTTCATTTGCTATATGTGTTGTGCTTATGTTTGTTTACTTTCTTGTTGATCGATGAGTCACTCAATTTAGGAATTGGGATCACTACTTCGCTCTCAGTGCATGCTCCCTATAGGATTTTATCGCTTTCCTTTATTTCTTATTTATCAATGAGTCACTAAATTTAGAAATTGAGATCACGACTTCGCTCTCATTGCATGTTCTCTATAGGATAGTTTTGTTAGACTTTCTTTGGCATGCTAACTTAGATAGGATCTCTCTAGGTGTGCTCTCTCGAGTTTACTGGCTTGTTTGCTTTATCCTTGTACATACCATGTTCCCTTAGGATGCGCTTGCTCCGTTCGGACGCAAGTTAGGCCTTAGGTTGTAAACCATGCATGCTAACAGTAGGTAGAAACTTCCCCTTTCATCCTTGACATAGGACTACCATTGTATGATAATATTAGGTTAGAGATAGGCTAGTCTCCCTTAGACTCTTTTCTTCCCCTTTGTGCATCCTTGCATCTAAAACAAAAATCTTTTTCTTAGCAAATCAAAAACATGCTAATCTCACTTAAACCCCTTTTTTCAAGGTAATAAAACACAAACCAATTCAAACCATTTTTGTGCGCTCGAGCACCTTTTCTCTAAAACCCTTTTCAAGTAAGGACATGATTAATTTACTTCTGTGCCAACGCATAAGTCTCCAAAGGTCAAGTTGCGGCAGAAGGCGGAATTAACATTGTCCATAAAAGACACAAACAAACAAACAAAAACATGTGAGCCAAACTACGATAGCTCTGATTCCTAAAAAAAGATACGTAGGCATTGGGGTAGGGCCCAAGCGAGCACAATTTTATTTCCCCTACATTCTTTTCTCCTTTCTTTTGCATGCATTCTTCCCTTCAGTAGTATAGTAAACAATAAGCATAGATTAAACACACCCATAAGATAGATAACAAGAGTGGATACCATAGAGTACTACGGCCGTGTGGGGTACTAATACCTTCCCCTCGCATAACAGACTCCCTTACCCGATCTCTCGGTCGCAAGACCGTGACTTATCCCTTCTCAGGTTTTCTCAATGTTTACCTTTCCCTACATGTGGGATAAAAGACGTTTGATGGTGACTTCATTGTTTGATGATTTTAAGCCGATTGTTTCAGCTGGTGACTTCACTGAGGATAGGTCGACCAAATGATGGTCTATCCCAGAGTCACTCCTAGCTCTTTCTTTCTTTTCTTTGGGTGTTTATCTTTATGCTTTCAGTTTATTCACTCATTTTGTATATACTTGAGCATGTGTATGCATTGCAGTTTATTGTCTTCCATATACTACTGTTGTACTGGATCTGCTTCTTATTGGGTCGGTGCTACTATGAGGTAAAAGGCCTAATACCCAGGCCAGAGTTGTATACCATAGGAACCCTAGGAATAGAGTGGAACATGAACGGCTCGTTGACTTAGGTCTCACTATTGCCGCCATGTCGTCCACGCTCAGATGAGGTACAAATGAGGTGCTATCGTTTTCACGTAGGTGATACGGCGATAGTTTTTCAGGAGTACCCTCGATTCTGAGTTACAATGACCTTACCTTGACCTAGTTTTCACCCGTGAGAGGGGAGGGAATTATTATCACAGGTACAATTGGTGACTATGTTCAGATGGTTACTCATATTCATATGGTGACTATGATTAGACGATGACTATTGGGCCTATTGGTTATGTCCTGGATTTCTATCAGTAACTAGGAGAATCTCATATTTATTTTCTGGGTTCCGAATTCGTTCGTGAGGTTCTTTGGTTTATGTTTCGGGCCTATGATCCTGGTACTCACAGACTGCAGAAATAGTACAATAGAAACCTGTATCATGGAAGTAGTAACCCCATGATCATTTTCACCACATCATACCATATTTATTTTTCAAAAGAAATGTTAGAAAAGTAAACTATATACTAACCCTGCATGTGCATGTCCATTCCGGGTTACTTCACGAAGTTACAGTTTCCGTCAATAACGTCTAGCAACAGTGATGTTCTCAAGAGGGCCAAGAGGGACAATTGTACTTATCAGTGTTACTCAAGCTTTCCGATCAAGTTGTTGGCCTTCTTTGAATATTTTAAAAGACCGTTTAGTCTGTCCTAATACGGAGATTTTTATTGAAAGACATGATGGTGCTTTAACTCTACTTCAGTTTTACGACTATGAGATGCGCGGTTTTACCCTTCAGGACTATCAGATCGTTCCAACTCCGGAAGGATACTCTCATCTGTTCAAGATTATCGAGCACACACTTGTTGCTAGTCCGTGTTGCACCCCAAAATTTGCCCTCCTAATTTCTTTTATTCTGGTTTAGACTTTGCATTCACCTGCATCGTTCCAATAGGTCACTAACGTAGCATGCATTGCATTCAAAAGAGCATCTGAGGTTCAAAATATTAGTTGCTATGAATATAGGGTTTATGACTGATTTGGGGTGTATGGGTTGAATGAGCCTGATTATTCAGGGTCTTCCTGGTGTACAAGATTGTGGAGTTAGGGTTTTTTAGCATGCTCATTTTTGGATTTCTTCTCCATCCAGTTTCTTCAGTTCTAGAAATTAGGGTTTATTTCCCTACGTCAGGCCAAAGAATCAGGGTTTCTATTCGTTGATAAATGTTCAGTAATTGAAGAGTAGGGGAATAAAGTTTCATGTTGATCTTAATCATACTCTTTCACTATTTTCTATGTTCATCTTTGATAATTCAAGGTCGTCAATTAGGGAAGGACTTTGTCAAGATTTGTGGATTGAATTGGGAAATATGAGTCACAATACAAAAAGGCAAGGTTGTGAATTAGTTAGGATCGAGATCTTATTGTCTATTCAAATTACTTATCATACAAGTGGATTTGGATTCAAGATTGAAGTTTTGATTTAAAGATTTGAATTTGATTCGATTTCGCCATTGTGAATTATCCATCACGATGACTACTTAGTGCCATGAGGTCAGAATCCGCAAGTATGGAGTGCCTGGAATTATGAAAGAAAAGTTCATCATGACTCAAGGTGCAAGGAATTCAGCGTATCCATTCATTTTGTCTTTGAATATCACAAGCCCATTCAATTTCAAATACCAAGTATAGCCTTCACCACTCAAGTTTTACGATGTTTATTGTTTACAAATCACAAATCCAATTTACAAAAAAAGAAACCATGATTGGTATGTCTAAACATCATACAAAAATGTACTACACAAACTTTTTTTTTAAACCTAAAATTCTAAATATCCTAACATCATTCATTCCATGTTCATGTCAATCATCCGTTTCCAAATTCCCTCTCATTTAGCACAGAATGCAGACTGATTGGCTTTGGCTAGCGCCTCATGTCGTCTTCTCAAACTTCCTTGACTCCAATTCCGAGCCATCTTCAAACGCTCCTGTAGCCCTGTTTCAGACATAATCAAATCATTCAATCAAGGGCCAATTCATAATAAACCTATTACAGAAGAGAATTGATGGTGCAATTCAAATGCACAATTCTGGGAAAAGCATTTACAACATTTAAGGAACTTATCTGATGCTTACAAAAGATCACTGTCTAAAGCCGAGCAACAGTTCAAGTATGAACTTGATCACTTCAAGGAAGTTGAGTTGAATGCATTGCATTTTTGCTGTTGAAATAGTAAGTTCCAGACTGAGAAGGCATATGCAAGGTTCGAAATTCAGTCAACAAAAGAAATATCAGGGAAGAACGTTTGTGCTGAAGATGGTCAGATATCAATACTCAAATCATAA
Organism: Vicia faba; assembly: GCA_948472305.1. Taxonomy (NCBI): domain Eukaryota; kingdom Viridiplantae; phylum Streptophyta; class Magnoliopsida; order Fabales; family Fabaceae; genus Vicia; species Vicia faba. The sequence continues at coordinate 699,478,481 of OX451737.1, forward strand.
CTTGAAGAAACTTTCACTTATAAGTACATAAATAGAAGAAAGTCAAAATTAATGGCTTATTGCACTCATTAACAGAAATCAGAAAGAATAAAATTCGTAGTATTCTAGCTCACCATCAATTTAACAAAAATAAAGCTTCCTAACTTTTTTTTAACCATGACAGAATTATTCTAAAATAAAGACCAACACACAAAGAACTGAGTCAGTATCTCCACGTTTTGAAAATAATGCCAACTCAAAATCTCCTAACCGTCCAAACAGAAGAGGTCTATTTGCCTAACAGAAATCCTATCGTCTAAGCCACCTAACTAATTTCATAACAGTTTCTAACCACTTAACTAACAAAACTCCTTCTAACCTTTTTTTTAACTGTCAAAACAGAATCCAAACTAACTTCCAACTGCTTCTCAACAGAAAAAAAGAGGAGGATAACAGAATGTAATAAGAAATATAATAGGAAGAGGATCATTCATTCAGCATAAACAAGAAAGCAACAAATTTTTAGAACCTTCTAACTTATAACTGATTTCCACTCAACTAATTCCTAAAACTAACTCTTAACAATTTCTAACAGAAATCAATCCCTAACTAACTTTTCTAACCAACAGCTTTGTATCTCAATTCCGGGGAGCTCTCCTTCATCTCTTTTCCTCTACCCTCTGAATTCTTTGAGTTCCCTCTTCAATCATCCACAGCTTCTGATCTTCTTATTCTTCTTCAAACTTTATCAACACTAACACCACGTATCTATTCTGCAAATCTTATCCTTCTCGGATCATCTTCCACAAAATCATCATCATTACCGTCCATTCTGCATCAACAACAATTCTCTAGAAATCCTTGACTACCTAGTTCAACGATCACAGATTACAAACTCAAAACGTAGAAAGAGAAGAAGTGTGGATCAGAGAGAAAAGTCTTTACGAAACGCGTACCTGACTTCAATTAGTTTTCTCGTCATTCTTCATCAAATAAAAACGGAAGGTAAACCGAAACGCTTTCTCCTTTTATAGTGTGCACGATGTTGTTTGCGTTATGTTACAGGTTCGATCGGAGATTGGAAGAGATGTTGGAAAGAGAATTGAATCAGTGAAAGTGGATTGAATCGTTGAAAAGAGCTTGTTGCGGGCGAGACGGGTTGGCGATGATGAGGAAGGTGGAATCCATTGTGAATCGATGAGGTAGATGGGCCGGTGAAAAGAAGAGGAGAAGCCGTCGTCGCAGAGACAAGGAGGCGACATCGTCTAGGATCCCTAATTGTCCCTTTTCCTATTTTTTTTCTAAACCGGTTTATTCTATTGTATTTTTATTATCATTTTTTTATATTTTAATTCAACAAATAAATAAAATAATAATATGATTAAGAATGATTGACATGGGCCGAACCAACCAATTCCTGGACCCTATGATTATTTTTTCTGCTGATTGTGTCTATTTTGATGGGCCTAATGTCATTGCATTTTTGCTTGCAGCACATATTGAATTCAGTTCGCACCTCCTAAGGTCTTATTTCCAATAGTCATTTCGATTGCGTTTGCGATTAATTTTAGTGATTGAATTGCTTTAGTGATATTGGTAAATAAAAGAGATTTCCTTTCACTTTTCTATCTTTTTTTTTCTTTTCAATTTTAAGCATTAATTTTACTCATTTTTATGTCATGTACCTCGTTTGCAACTTTTGGTATGAATTATATGTGATACTTTGATACCTGCTGCCTAATTTTACTTGTTCGTATATTCTTTCATGATTCTTTAGGAAAATTTGGGTCAAATTTAATCTTCGATTTAATTGAACTAAGATTAGGTATTAGGCTTTTAAAACCATGCATGCTAACATTAGGTAGAGATTTCCCTTCAAAACTCAACCTTAGGATTGATCATTGTATGATAACATTAGGGATAGATTTAGGCTAGTCTCCCTTAGATGTTGTCCTTTCTTTTGCATTTGCGTGAAAACAAAAAAAAACTTCTTTTTCTTACAAACTTCAAAATACTTTAAAAAAATTTTACTGCGAGAATCATATCTTTGTTAAGTATGAGAGATGATAAGCGGGTTTCTTCTCGACCTTATTGTTCTCTTATTCTAAGCTTTGGTGTGGTTCAAGTCTCAAAGACTTATTTCATGAATAAGTAGAGAAATGGCTAAAATCTCTCTCTTGAGGTTAACTAGATGTTACCTACCAGCAAAAATACCAACAAATACAAACTCTTTTCGCCTTTGGTCTTTTCTTTCAAACTCTTTTCAAAAGAGCATGTTAATTCACTTCCGTGCTGACGCGTAAGTCTCCAAAGGTCGAGTTGAAGCAGAAGGCGAAATTAATATTGTTCATTAAAAAACGCAAACCCATTCAAACCTTTTTGTGCACTCAAGCACCTTTTCTCCAAAACTTCTTTAAAAGAGCATGTTAATTCACTTCTGTACTGACGCGTAAGTCTCCAAAGGTCGAGTTGCGGCAGAAGGCGAAATTAATATTGTTCATTAAAAAATACAAACCAACAAATACATATGAGCCGAACTACGACTGCTCTGATTCCTTAAAAGGGATACGTAGGCATTGGGGTAGGGCCCGAGCGAGCACAACTTTTATTTTTCCTACATTCTTTTCTCTTTTCTTTTGCATGCATTCTCCCTTCAGTAGTATAGTAAACAGTAAGCATAGATTGAATACACCCATAAGATAGATAACAAGAGTGGATACCGTAGAGTACTACGGGCGTATGGGGTGCTAATACCTTCCCCTCGTGTAACAGACTCCCTTACCCGATCTCTCGGTCGCAAGACTGTGACTTCTCCCTTCTCATGTTCTCTCTATGTTTACCTTTCCCTTCCTGTGGGATAAAAAACGTTCGATGGCGATTTCATTGTTTGATGATTTTTTGCCGGTTGTTTCAGCTGGCGACTTCACTGGGGACAATGGTTGACCAAATGCTGGTCCATCCCAGAGTCGCTCCTAGCTCTCGCTTTCCTTTCTTTGGGTGTTTATTTTTAGGCTTTCAGTTTATTCGTTCATACTTGAGCATATTTATGCATTTGCATCTTACTGTCTTCCATATACTACTGTTATATTGGATCCGCTTCTTGTTTGGGTGGGGATGTTACTATTGAGGTAAAAGGCCCAGTACCCAGGCTAGAGTGTACTAGGACACTATGAATAGAGTGGGGACATGACGACTCTAGGACGTGGTCCGATTAGTGCAATCATGTCATATACCACGCTCAGATGAGGTTCAATTGAAGGTATTTTCATCATGCACGTCTGTGTTGCGATGATTCTACTTTCAAACGAACCCGTGATTTTCGAGTTACCTTTGCCTTACCCTAACCTAGTCTTCACCCATGAGTGGGAAGGGAATTCTTATCACAGGTACAGTTGGTTACTATATTCAGACGGTTACTTATGATTATGTCCTGGATTTCTGCCGGTAATTATGAGGTTCTCAGATTTATTTTTCGAGGTTCCAACTATGATCTTCATGGATTTCTTCCGGTTATGTTTCAGACCTATAATCCTGGTATTAACAAAATATGAAGAGGCAGTACAACAGGAATCAGTATCATGGAAGTAGTAACCCCATGATCATTTGCACATACATCATAACATATTTACTTTTCAAAAAAAAAAAATGTCAATAGTTAATTCGCATGCGCATTGTCATTTACAGGATCTCTCTAGGGTTTCCTTTTCCTCTAAAGAATGGAAAACAACATTGATATCATCCTAAAGACAAAGAGGGATAACTTAAGCTATCAATTTCTTCCTAGTATTTGGCCCTCTCTTGAAGAACTCAGAGGCCTCATGAATTGTCAACAAATGGGCGTTTTTGGTGAAAATATGGGAATCTCCTATCTTTTTTGGATGCTCGGGTTGACGATAAGGCCGTACAGACTTTGTTACAGTTTTATGATCCGGAGTTGCGTTGTTTCACATTTCAAGACTACCAGTTAGCACCTACTCTTGAGGAGTATGCTCATCTTCTCCACATTAAGCTCACCAGTCATGTTCCATTTGTTCGAGTCTCTATTGAGCATGACTATGAGGCCATTTCTAAGGTTCTTTACTTGAGCCTTAACGATGTAAAAGAGAAATGGAGACGTAACAAAGTTACTTATGGTCTTCCTGTAGATTTCTTGGTAAGTAAGGCTAAGGAAATGGCAAACGCAGGAAACTGGGATGCTTATTATTCTATGTTGGCTGCTATCATTTACGGAGTTGTCTTATTCCCTGAGATTAAAGAAATTGTAGACTTGGCTTCTCTTTGCATCTTCCTGAATAAGAATCCCATACCTACACTATTAGAAGATACTTACCACGCCATCCACTCTAGGCATGAAAAGAAAGGAGTAGTGGTATTCTGTATACCAATGCTTTACAAATGGTTCATGGCACAGTTATCCACCAAAGGGCCATTCAAAGAAGATCCTCGTTCATGGGCATCCAAAGTAATGACACTCACTTCTTTCGATATCCAATGGTACAAACTTAAGACTGATAGTACCGAAATCATCTCCCACTGTGCAGGTTTCTCTAATGTTCCACTCATAGGAACAAAAGGAGTTATCAACTACAACCCAGTACTCGCTCTTCGCCAATTAGGTTATGCCATGAGGCTTCCACCCACGACCAAGGAGGTCGAACCTATGTATTACAAAAAAGGAGAAAATACGGAATTGTTAAAGAAGGTGGAAATTGCTTGGGCACATGTTGGAAGGAAAGGAAAGGAATTCTTCAGGTTAAAAGAGGTGTTAGCTTTCGATCCTTACGTGGATTGGTTGAAGGAAAGAGTCAAAACTCTTATGTTGCCTTTTGAAAAGGAAATCTCCTTGTATCTTCAACCCACTGAGTTACAGCACGATGTTCCTAAGGAACGCTTCTATCAAGTACAATTGGAAAATAGGGACCTTCGCCAGAATCTAGAAGACAAAAAATGGAAATATATTTCTTAACAGAAAAGAAAAGGGACTTGGCCCGTCAGCTAAAAGAGTATGAATGGGAGGGTAGTTCCAAAAAACGACCCAGAGCTGAAAACTCTTTTGTATCTATGGAAGAGTATCAGATAGCCCTCGCCGATGCAGAAAACAATCGTCAAGAAACTTTGAATTCCAGATGGCCAACAATAGGAACAACGCCAAAGTTAAGGAGTTAGGAAACCAATTTAAAGTTGCTAGGATGGAGTTGGAAGCAAAAGAAGATCAAATGACTGAAGTGATGAAAGAGAATGAAAGACTCCGAGACAAGATCAAGGAAATGGAAGAGGCGCTCGTGCCTATACCTTTTCCAGAATGTAAAGAATGTGATCTCTTCCTAGAGCAATGCGTGTACTTGGAGGGACAACTATTTCGGAAAGATGTGGTAATTGATAGCTTCGCTCGTGGACGGGATCATGAAAAGACAAAGAAATTATTCGAAGAAACTAAGGAATGGAGTGAAGAGTACTTCCGGCAAGGAGGACCATTGTACTACACAGAGATTAGAGATCCACCGCGTTGATTATCTTGTTCTCCCTTTTTTTGCTTTATTTGTCTTTTGATCACCACCAGTCTTGTTGGATGGGGTCATTTAGATTTCATTACATTTTCTGAATCAGGCTGGTAAGAAGTTACCATTGGATCATATGAATGATATTTTTAATGAGACCAATTGTTATCAAAATTTCTTCTCACCATTTGTCTCTCTTATCATGTTGTTTAAAATTCCTAGAGGTAATAAAACTTTGGGTGTCCTGGAAATGATATAACATCTCATACACAATCATGGATTCATACATATCATAATATGAGAAATAATTATGCCAGGTCTTCTTATTCCTTGATTTGGGCCTCCCCTTTGCAGAAGATAGCCACTACGAATTCTCATCGTTATAATACTCGAAGCACTACCAAAAGATAAATGGAACAGATTCAAGCAAATGTTGTGTCTATGGGAACCAGGATGGATACTCGAGTCGATCAGTTGATGGAGATTATTCAGAACATGGGTCGTCAACAAGAGGAAATGAGGGCCATGATTGTGAGGCCCGCTGAAGCTTTGAATAATGGGGTTGGAAATCTGAATGTTGATCCACCAGGGGTCGTCATCAATAATCCTAATGGTATTTCGAGGGCTCAGAATGCGGTGGAGAACCCGGGAGGCACTCAAAACATGAACCAGGATTCGAATGTCGATCTGAATACCCAAAACGGTCAGCATGAAAATTTCAGCAACCTTACAATTAACCAAGGCATCCCTGGGAATCAAGATATGTGGAATCCTCCCCCACCTACTCATGTTCATCAGAATACTGAACAATCTATCGTATTACCAAGGCCTGTTCGCATTCCTATTAGGCCGGTGGAAGAGGATAATTGGGAAGACTGGATGGCTAATGTGGAAGAACCAACTGAAGCTAGCAAGAAGTTGCATATGCTTAAAGAACGGATGCGCAGGTTTGAAAGTCAAGGGGTAGTAGGCTTTGACATGTCTGATTTAGGCTTGGTACCCGGAGTAAGGATTCCCCCAAAATTCAAGGTGCCTGATTTCGTAAAGTACAAAGGCACTTCCTGTCCAAAGACCCATGTTAAGTCTTTCTATCGGAAGAAGTCTGCATATTCTAATGACGAGAAGTTGTTTATGTACTTCTTTCAAGACAACTTGACAGGTGGCCCACTCGAATGGTACATGCAGTTAGAAAGTAGTCGTATCCGTACATGGAGGGAATTGGTTGAAGCTTTTGTTTTGCACTATCAGTATAACACTGACATGGCTCATACAAGAACCCAACTGCAAAACTTATCCCAGAAACGGGATGAATCTTTTAAAGAGTACGCCCAGAGGTGGCGAGAGATGGCTGCAAAGGTGCAACCACCCATGTTAGAACGAGAAATGGTGGAGATGTTTAGTAGTACGTTACAAGGCCAGTATTACACAACTTGTAGCATATCAGGTACTTTTGCTGAGATGGTAACACATGGGGAGAGGATTGAGATCGGAATTAAATTGGGGAAAATCCAAGACGTCCTGGTTGGGAATAGTGATGGCAATACTAAAAATTATTTTGGGGGCCACCCAAAGAAAAAGGAAAGAGAATCTAGTGTGATCTATCCTCAGAAGGGGAAGGGCAGATATCAAGATTACGACCATCAGGCCGCTGCTGTAACAATTCAAATAGCTCCCCCTCAACATCCATAATATACACCCCGACAAGGCTATCAACATAGGCCAAAACAACCTCCTAAAAAGTTCGACACAATTCCCATTCCCTATGCATAATTGCTACCTCAGTTACTAGAATTGAAGTTGGTCGAGAAACGTACAATGCAGATTAACCCAGATAGACTGCCACCAAATTTCAATGCTAATGCTACATGTGAGTTTCATTCAGGAGCACAGGGGCATAACATTGAGTGTTGCATAGCATTTAAACACAAGGTACAAGACTTATTGGACTCTCAAGCTATTAATTTTGGACCAGCACCTAATATTACAAATCAACCACTACCGACTCACGGAGGTTCCACTGTCAGTGCCATCATTGAGGACGAAAGCCTGGATCTGGTTATGGATGTCGACCAGTTAACTACCCCCTGTTATTAGTAAAAGAGCAGTTGATGAGCAAAGGTGTATTTTTGGGTTGCGGGATGGACTGCGCCGTTTGTTTAAAACATCTAGGGAGTTGTCATTTGTTGAGAAATATGGTTCAAGATTTAATTACAAAGGGGTTTCTTCAGTTTAATCGCAAGATCGTGAAGCTTGAGATCGATAAGAATGAAGTCAATGTGATAACCATTCCAGTCAAACCAAAAGTTGCCCGAGTACCTGTAACGATCCTGGTACCTGCTAAGAGGTCTCCACTACTTATCACGATGCCTGGTCCAGTGCCGTACGTTAGCGACAAGGAGGTACCTTGGAATTATAGTGGTGAACTTTACTATCAAGGGAAGAAGTTCGCTACTCAGATGTTTGAGGAAGATAAGTCTAAAGAAGAGAAACCTGCAGTGCTCGATATTGTCAGCGAAAGTAGAATTACTCGCAGCGGTCGAATTTTCTCCCCACTAGAGCGACCTGAAAGTAGTACAGATGTTGCAGCTAAGACTAAAGGCAAGCAGATCATGGTCAATAGCGATAAGCCGGGACAGAGTTCCCCTATTCCTATTTTTGATGATGAAATGTCTAAAGATGCAGCCGAGTTAATCTAGTACATCTAGAAGAGTGACTACAAGATCATTGACCAGTTAAGTCAAACACCCTCAAAGGTATCCATCCTCGCCTTGCTCAGAGATTCAGAGTCCCATAGATATGCATTATTGAAGCTGTTAGGAACTTCTTTTGTCCCCCAAGAGATATCAGTGAATCAATTTGAGGGGATTGTGAATAGCATTTCTGCAAGTAATGGGCTGGGTTTCACAGACTTCGACCTACCCCTGAGGGGAGGAAGCATAACAAAGTGTTGTACCCCAAAATTTGTCCTCCCATATTTCTCAAAACATTTCAAGAAAGATTCACAAGTCCAACCCGGCGCGTCATATTCAGGTGTTCTTTCGCCAGGATATCTCTGATAACGTATTCTCAAATTCAGGTTCGGCTCAAGAGTAAATTCTTTAAATAAGGTATCCGAATGTGTGAGTTTTCTCGAAGAAATATGGTGAAAAAGTGTGCTGAAAGTGCAGTTTTTACGCCCTAAAAAATTCATAACTTGAAGATCGTGGCTCGTTTTGAACCTGTTCCGGTGGCTAAAATTCCGTCTTGACGTCATCTATGTTTTCATATCTCACGGCTGGAAGCCAATTTCGATCAGAAGGTCTTCAAAAATGCGGATTTATCAAGTATTTTCGTACAGGAAATTTGTGTCAGAATTTTATTTGTGTCATGTTCGGAAAATCATAACTTGGTCGATTATCATTGTATAGAGCTGGTTCCGGCGCCAAAATTTCAAAAATTTAGTTAGCTACGTTTTCACAGGAGGTATCGAGTTCGAATGGTATTCAAAAGGCCTTCGTTTTTTGCTCAGAGTGCAGGTGACGCGCCAAAAATCCTGAATGCTGAATATTATTTTATCTGGGTCGAAACTTCGAAAATTCATAACTCGGTCAATTTTTATCGGATTGAGCTCATATTTTTACACAAGGTCACTGACTCATAGATCTACAACTTTGCCTCAAAAGTCGAGACCGAATTATGCTCCGATCAATACCAGTTTTTTATTGAAGAACGTGTCAGAGTCGACACTAGAGCCCAAAATAAGTTTGTCTGAGCTGAAACTTCAAAAATTCATAACTAATTCACCGTTTATCTAATGGAGCCGATTTTCGGACAGGAGTTAGTTCTCGATGTCGGCTACATTTTGTTTTCACATTTCAACTCCAAAAATTGCACTTAAGCCCATGCGATTTAGCCTGCAACATGATGAATTCAAGTGAACATTGGAGGCCCAATTGCACATTCAAAGCCCATTTTCTTTGCTCTAATTTCCATTATATAATCTCATTCTATTCACACAAACAGGAAGAGAGAAAAAAAACCCTTGCCACAACGCTGTCAGAATATCAAATTCTTTCAAGAACCCTAAAAACCTTGAAATCCTTATTACAAATCCCTCTCTCACTACAAACAAGCCATCCCAGTTACAAACCAACATCTCACTACAAACAAGTCATCCCGGTTACAAATCAACATCTCACTACTTCTTCAGTAAGGATAAGGCTGACTTGATCTCCATGATCAAAATGCATAAAAGCATTCATATCACTATTTCTCCAAGGGTAGGGCTGATTTGATCTCCATGATCAAAAGGGTATAATCATTCATACATGCCATATTGGGCCTAAACATTAAATTTCTTCATATATTGGCTTTATTTGTATTTTATGATATATAGTAATTTATTTAATGTATTCATGAGATTCAACACTGCAGATTTAGACAGGATCTCATGCAGGTTCATTAAGGAACGTTGAGGCCAAAACACAAATGGCGAAAAGCCAAAAGACAAATGGCCAAAAGCCAAAAGACAAATGGCCAAAAGCCAAAATACAAATGACCAAAACAGAATAGTTTACACATGACACTAATACATGGCAAGACAGACATCCTGAGAAGGTTAAGGAACGTTGAGGCCAGAACACAAATGGCCAAAAGCCAAAACACGAATGGCCAAAACAAAACAGTTTACACATGACGCCAACAACTGTTTCACCCCTCCAATCAGGCCCGTATACACCTAAACTCTCTCTCTATTTTTTATTATTTTCCTTTAATTAATTAATTGTTATTCTTTTTATTAATCACTAATCAATTAATCTTTTTTCTTAATAAAATCAAAAACAAAAAAATATATTTTATTTATTAAAATTAAATTCAGCACTTTATTTTTGTAAAAAAATATTAATTCAATTAATTTAGTTTAATTAGGAAATAACTTTAATATTTTTGCAATAATTAAAATTAATTTAGATAATTAGGTTTTTATTAGCTTTGATTAATTTAATTTATTTCTTTAAATACTCAAAAATCCAAAAATATTTTAACTAATTAATTAGTTTATTAATTTAATTATTAACTTAGATCTAACTTCTTTTTAATCCAAAAATAAACAAAAAAATGTTTTCTTTAAAAAAAAAAGGGTCAAAACCCTAAAAAATGCGCTCGATTTAATTTTCTGCACGCGATCTATTTTACCATATTGACGTAATTGTTTCCCGGAATGTAATAGTTAAATTAGGACTTTGATTTATTTATCGCTTTATTTTACTTTTCGCAATTTAAATTAAAGGATTGTTTTTGGCGATGTAAATACCTGACGCCTTGTAATAGCTTAGATTTAATTTACGCAATTTAATTTCCGCACAATATTAACTGCTAGATGTTTGATAAATAGGCAATGCATGACAAGATCAATCTTTAACCTAAAATCAATATAGCTCACCCATGACATGTACAAATAAAATTAACCGAAGTAACACACTTGCACATGCCACTCTTAGGATACACCTCACTTGGTTGCCTCGAACGTGGTCATTGAGTATAGGAAGTTTTAGAGGTCGCCCTCTTGTCTAAAGATCATAGTTACCACTAAGGCGTCCTAGTCCTAACATTGCTTTAGTGACCACACGTCCCTTAATCAAATTGACCCGAAAACTCTAACGACGATGCTACCTACTCCTCAATAGTGGGATAGCATTGTCAAAAGGATATTTGTACAGTTTAATTCCTTTTCCGAGTAGGTAGATGGTTCTTAAGTACTTGCTCCTTTTAAAACAAAATAAAACTTTTCGCACTTACACTCCTTTCAAACAAAAACTCTTTTCAAACCCACAAACACAAAGAAAAGAAATCTTTTGAAAACACAATGAGCAAGTACCTAAGAGCCCGTGGATAACCACGGATAGAAAGGGTGCTAACACTTACCCTTTCTATAATTTACCTCCCGAACCCGAGAAATATCTCAAAAAGGAATTTTTCTATGCTTTTGTTCTTTCCTTGTTGGATAAAATAAAAGAAGGTGGCGACTCTTACTTACCGCGACATTTTTGCGAAAACAAACGCAAACGCGAACCAGCATTCCAAAACAGTCAGTTCTCTTTCCCACCGATCACAGAACTGGCGACTCTGCTGGGGATATTGTTAAGTGAGGTGTACCTTAGGATTAGATCATTGTGTTTTCAATTGTATTCTTTGTATGATTTATATTTGTGGGCTTGTATCAGAGTTCTATAGATCCTAACCCGGATCTGGGGATACCCTTTAGGTAAGTAGCAATAAACTGTGAGGGAACTGTCCGGCGTAGACCGACACGGTTGAAGCAGTAGCTACGTTGGTGTGGCACTTTAGTCTGTACCGATATTCCTTGTGTTGGAACAAGGAGAATATGGGTCTTCTAAGGGGTCATTAAGCACCAATTGACCTTAGAACCTTAAATTAACCAACTTGGCCATAGAACAGTACCAGTATGCTACACTCATTGAGACTAAACTCTCGCGATGATTTCGACCGCAAGAAAAGGTTGCTAAATTGGAATTATGAACGATTGAGGGTAGTCAGTGATATTGAGATCCTCTAGAACCCGATTACTATTTTTAGGACAGGTTTAAACCAACTAAACTGAAAGAGGGTAATACCTAAACTCCATGCCAGCCTAAACTTAAGGCTATTTGTGTGACTTGTGTGCTTTCAAACTTGAACTACTTGCACATTCTTGTTATCTGACAACATGAGTTCCTTGCAGGTTTTGTTTACAGTCCTTATCCAATAATTTGGATTTATTGCAGGGTTTACTTACATCACTTCACACTTTTGCTTAAACGCATAGCATACACATCATAACATAATACCTTAACATTTCCTTAACCATTTCAATGATCTCTAGGGTATGTGATACAGGTTATGTTAAATCAAATCTCTAGCAAGGGGCAAAGGGGATTTATTTTCCTCTAGCTAAGGTTGTCTAGAAATCAAAACACAATAACTTGAGTCAGGGGCTATGACCCACTCGATATGGTGAGCTTGACTCTTGAAGAAGGACTCTCAACAACACGAAGTGCCTTCAATCAAAGCTACAAGATTCAAATTCTAAACAGTTTCTTGTTTACCCCACGAGATCCTTGAAAACCTTGCATACATATATCATACATATCATTGCATAACAGGCCTTCCAGTACAGGTCTCTCATGTTCTCGCTATTTATTTCAGCAATGGCTCTCCAACAAGACAACCAAGATCTTCATACTCAAGAGACTCAGTTCAGGGAAATCTTCCTAAACCTATCCAAGGGGCAGGAAGAGTTGAGAACACTCCTCATGGGGAATTTGGTCAAGAAAAGTCCTAAAGATAATAAGGACGAACGGCTGGAACAACTACAAGCTGAGTTCAGTGCCATGAAAAATCAGATGCTGGGGCAGATGGCTCTTATCCAAGGCTTAGCTCGGGAGCAAGAAGAGCTGAGAACCATTATCAACAAGCTTTGTCAAGACAACGACATGAAGCAAATAGTCAAGGCCGGGGACCAGGTCATTAATCAACTTCCGAGAAGCCAAAGGTTTGGTTTGATGAAGAATAGACCTCTCCAAGTTGCTACTACCTCACAGGTCCAACAACAACCTCACCAAAAACAACGGGTTGATCAGAGTAAGCCAAATATGGCCAAGAGGCAATTTACCAAGCTCAACATGTTGTTGTCTCAGGCTTTACAACACCTGTTGAGATTGTATCTGGTGACGTTAAGGGGCCTTCCTAAGAATTCCAACATAGCCTCCCCAAGGTACAATCCTGATGCAAGGTGTGCATATCACTCCAACAGCCCGGGGCATGATACTAACATCTGTTGGGCGTTGAGCAACAAAATTCAAAACCTGATTGATTAAGGAGCATTAGAATTCACACAAGATGGTCAGGCTGAGTTCTTCTACCATCCCTCCAAGGCTCACCATTTGAAGTGACAAGTTCTGACAAGAGAGGGCTTTTTGATCATTATAATTTTCAAGTTGTAATTTTCTTTTGATTGTTCGAACATTTATTCATGTCAAACTTTATTACTTTATCAATGCATTGCATATGTCTGTTTTGAATCTGTCCATTCGTATTCACTATATTCAAATTGCTTTCATTTTTTGTGATGTTCAACTCTCGATTAAAAAAATTCTAAGCCTTTTGAGGGAGGATGACGAAAATGATATCAAAATCACTACAGTATGCTTTTGAACAGACCCCGATGACGAGGTACATGCATTGTTCCAAATCCTAAACAGTGGAGTTATAAGGAAGATAATCCCTAGTCAACCCCTTTGAGCCAAAGAAGTTGGAGTTTTTCTTTTCACACAAAAATTAAAACCCTTAATTATAACCTAGGGCAGGGTAGTTTTCTCAGTTAATCTAGGTGCACAATGAATGACATCAAAGAAGTCCTTCCAAAATAAAGACGGTGATGGCTCCCCATAAGCGTCCAGACAGGCAGTCATTATCTCTCAAAATAAAAGCCCAATAAGTCAAAACCTATGAAGAAGACTTAAGAAAAACTGGGGCATCCCGCTGACTGTAAATAGAAAAAGAAACAGTTCAGGCAAAAGACAGGGATAATAAAATCAAAAAGAGGTCCTAAAAACTCTCAACAAAAATGACTGCCTATTCAAAATAAATTGTCAGTATCCGAACCATCACTGGAATATCAGAGCAAAGACTCAAACAGGATCTAATGCACGATTAGCTGAGTTTAGGATCGAAGAACATCACGAAGAACAGATGGGTACAAATAAAATTTGAGCCTTTATCCTTTGTTTCTTAAACCGTGAACCAGACCACGTTATAACCCTTAAAAGTCCTAGCTGAAGCATGGGTTAGTTCGAAAGCATACTGTTACAAAAGGTATCTTGACTCATGTAGGGCTCGCTGTAAATCCTGAGTTGACATCACATTTTACAAAATTTTCCTATCTTATTGAAAAATGCATTTTCAAAAACATCCAGACAGACATAAGCTTTGCATTCTTAAAATAACATTGTTTTCATATAACTATTTGTTCAAACAGCAGAGAAATTCGCACGACGAAAATCTAATGAGCAAAAAAAAAACCTTCTCAATAAAAGGGTCACCTCAAGTGGAAACATACTTCCAATCAAGGGGCACGGCATGATCATTGTCCATCATCTGGGGCAGTCAAGTCAAGATTCAAGGAATCTCTCAAAATGCCAAATAGCCAGAGGCAAATCTCCATCTGAATCAATTGGGGGATTGAACATGAATTCCAGCAACGAATCTTGCATGATCAAATGAAGATCTTCTAGTAGTATGGCAACACGACACTACCGACAGTGACAACTCCCTACACTCTGAGAGCGTGGACATAGTCAAAAAAGTACTACGCATAATCAAAGACCCGCTAGGCTGACTGGCCTAGGCAAAAATAAGGGCTTCCCGGCGAACCAAAAGGGTTCGGACAAAAAAAAATTAGGGATAAAAATGAAAAATTTGTACATCCGGCAAGTCGAAAACCTGAAAAGGCGGCTTGGGCAAAAAAGGGTATCCCGGTGGACTGAAAACCCGAAAGGGCGGTCCAGGAAAAAATTAGGGATCAAAGCGTACGACTATGTCTCGTCATCTCGTCACTGGCCTACCAGAAGAAGACTTGTCATTTTGGCCGAAAGATACAAAGCACCTCATAGGTGGGGATAATACTCGATCCAGAGGGCCTCCGCAGACACCTTCTCCCGCAAAAACAAGGGCAAATAAGAATTTTCCGAACTGTACAAGTTGCTCTGTCCACCAGGTACCAAGGTATATATTCAGCTGAAGAATATGGCTAAGATACTTTCACTCCCCGCAGAGCAAGGCAGTAATGGTAGCTCTCCAAGCTAAGACTTGCAGCTATGTACAAATCAGCAATACTCTCCCCAAGCAGAGTTAGTCTACCATCAACCTTAAAAAGGCTTGGTATCCCCAGAAGGTCTTAATATTCCCCAGCGGAGTATAAAAATATTCTCCAACAAGTATTAGAGTATCCCCGACAGTCTTAATATTCCTCAACGGAGTATAAGAATGTTCCTCGGCAGAATACAAGATACCCCAAGTGGAGTCAATTTTCCCAGCACGGTCTAAAAAAGCTTCCCCAACGGAGTTGAATCATCATCCCTAGTAGACTATGGAAGTTTACCCCCAGCGGAGTACGATAAATCTCCCTAGCAAGTTGCAACCAAAAGATCACCCCCCAGCGAAGTTCTTTCCTTTCACAAGCAGGAATTAAATCCTTAACAGATTTAATATCACCAGCAACGATAATCCATCCCCAGCGGAGCTTATCATTGAAATCCCCAGTGGAGCGTATCAGCGGAATCCCCAGCGGAGTTTATCGTTAAAATCCTCAGCAGAGCATCTCTTCCCCACAGAGTAATGCCCCTCGGAGTAATCTCTTCCTCAGGTCATTCCCCAACGGAGTTATCCTTTCTTACAGGTTTATCATCTTCGTTCATCATCCCTAGCGGAAACGAAGAACTCAACTCTATTCTCCAGCAGTTCCAGGATTTATTTTCCCCAGCTAAAACATTACATGTCCATACATCAAGATACATGCATATACGCATCATACCATACAATCTCATTTATATTGAGAACATCATTGTTTGATCCATATCATGCACTGCATAAGACTGACCTTTACCTTTCAGGAAAGATACAATCAAAATTCAAGTTATGAAGCCCGGGTACGACCGGATAATATCTTGATTTCTACAGCATATTGTGAAGCCCGGATTACGATCAGATAACAATATCAGACTACCGCGAAGCCTGGATTACGACCAGATAGTGATATCTCTCAAAAGTAAGCTATGAAGCCCGGAGAACGACCGAATAATAGTTTATTCCCCAGTGAGCCGTGAAGCCTGAATTACGACCGGATAACAGCTCAGTAAGCACCATAAAGCCTGGATTCGACCAGGTTGTGGTATATCATAAACACAAGCCGTGAAGCCCGGATCACGACCGGATAATAGTTCAGCAAGTTATTGTGAAACCTGGATTACGACCAGAAAGCAATACAAGACTATGAAGCCTGGATTACGACCAATAATGGTAGAAGATTTTGTGAAGACTGGATTACGACCAGATAGCAACCAAGAGTACTACGAAGCCTGGATTTTGACCAGATAGTGGTATGATACATCGTGAAGCCTGGATTACGACCAAAAAGAGTTAAGGGACACTATAAAGCTTGGATTACGACCAAATGACAGTTTACCCAGCCAATTACTATGAATCCCAGATTCGACCGGAAACTAGTAAACCCAACAGTCAAAGGGAAGCCCGAATGCGACCGGATAACCACTTGATGTGTTCTGAAGCCTGGATTTCGACCAGATAAGAAGTGAGGTATTGTGAAGATTGGATTCGATCAGAAAGCAATACAAGACCATAAAGCCTGGATTACGACCAGATAATGGTAGAAGATGTTGTGAAGACTGGATTACGACCAGATAGCAACCCAGAGTACTACGAAGCCTGGATTTCGACCAGATAGTGGTATGATACATCGTGAAGCCTGGATTACGACCAGATAGCATTAAGGGACACTATGAAGCTTGGATTGCGACCAAATAGCAGTTTACCCAGCCAGTTACTATGAAGCCCGGATTCGATCGGATACTAGTAAACCCAACAGTCAAAGGGAAGCCCGAATGCAACCAGATAACCACTTGATGTGTTCTGAAGCCTGGATTTCGACCAGATAAAAAGTGAGGTATTGTGAAGATTGGATTCAACCAGATAGCAGTACGTGACACCATGAATCCTGGATTCGACCAGATAATGGTATAATAGATCGTGAAGCCTGGATTACGACCAGATAGCGGTACAAGGCACTGTGAAGCTTGGATTCCGACCAAATAGCAGTTTACATGGACAGTTACTAAGAAGCCCGGAGCCGGTTGGATATTAGTGTGCCCTAATATCAAGTTGAAGCCCGGATGTGACCGGATAACCACTTGATTTATTCTGAAGCCTGGATTTCGACCAGATAAGAAGTGAGGTATTGCAAAGCCTGGATTACGACCGGATAGCAAGTTTAATCTCATCTCCCCAGTAAGTCACTGTAAAGCCTGGATTACGACCAGATAACAGCCGGTCTTATCACTATGAAGCATGGGTTGCAACCAGATAGTAGTTCACTTTCACCTCTTCAACAGAGATGATTCCTCAGTAGAATAACGGACGACCGAAGCTCCTAAAATTCAACAGAGATGATTCCCCAGTAGAATAACGGACGACCGAAGCTCCTAAAGTTCTATTCCTCCTAAGACAAAGAACAACATTCCCCAGCGGAATCTCCCTCAACAACAGGTATACAAGTTCTCGCTAAGGAATCTCTTACGTGATCGACACTCCTTCGGATGGCATCTTTAAGCCCATCTCCCATCATCAATCTCCAAATGGCATCTGTAAGCCCATTCCCGACATCACAAGACAAATACTACTTCATGCGAGTGCAAATTTCTGGGTACTCTAGTGTTCAATCATCTTCCACCTTCAGATCATGAAAGGCCCGAACGCCAATCTATATCCTCAGGTTTAAGAAGATTGAACAGGGGCAACTGTTGTACCCCAAAATTTTCCCTCCCATATTTCTCAAAACATTTCAAGAAAGATTCACAAGTCCAACCCGGCGCATCATATTCAGGTGTTCTTTCGCCAAGATATCTCTGATAACGTATTCTCAAATTCAGGTTCGGCTCAAGAGTAAATTCTTTAAAGAAGGTATCCGAATGTGTAAGTTTTCTCGAAGAAATATGGTGAAAAAGTTGCTAAAAGTGCAGTTTTTACGCGCTAAAAAATTCATAACTTCAAGATCGTGGCTCGTTTTGAACCCGTTCCGGTGGCCAAAATTCCGTCTTAAGTCATCTATGATTTCATATCTCACCACTGGAAGCCAATTTCGATCAGAAGGTCTTCAAAAATGCGGATTTATCAAGTATTTTCGTACAGGAAATTTGTGTCAGAAATTTATTTGCGTCATGTTTGGAAAATCATAACTTGGTCGATTTTCATCGTATCGAGCTGGTTCCATCGCCAAAATTTCAAAAATTGAGTTAGCTACGTTTTCACAGGAGGTATTGAGTTCGAACGGTGTTCAAAAGGCCTTCTTTTTTTGCTCAGAGTGCAGGTGACGCGCCTAAAATTCTGAATGCTGAATATTATTTTATCTGGGTCGAAACTTCGAAAATTCATAACTCGATCAATTTTTATCGGATTGGGCCCATATTTTTACACAAGGTCACTGACTCATAGATCTACAACTTTGCTTCAAAAGTCGAGACCGAATTATGCTCCGATCAATACCAGTTTTTATTGAAGAACGTGCCAGAGTCGACACTGGAGCCCAAAATAAGTTTGTCTTAGCTGAAACTTCAAAAATTCATAACTATTTCACTGTTTATCCGATGGATCTGACTTTTGTACAGGACTTAGTTCTCGATGTCGGCTACATTTTGTTTTCACATTTCAACTCCAAAAATTGCACTTAAGCCCCTGCGATTTAACCTGCAACATGACGAATTCATGTGAACATTGTAGGCCCAATTGCACATTCAAAGCCCATTTTGTTTGCTTTAATTTCCATTATATAATCTCATTCTTTTCACACAAACAAGAAGAGAGAAAAAAAACCCTTGCCACAACGCTGTCAGAATATCAAATTCTTTCAAGAACCCTAAAAACCTTGAAATCCTTATTACAAATCCCTCTCTCACTACAAATAAGTCATCCCGGTTACAAACCAACATCTCACTACAAATAAGCCATCCCAGTTACAAATCAACATCTCACTACTTCTCCAGTAAGGGTAAGGCTGGTGTGATCGGTGGGAATGAGAACTGACTGTTTTGGAATGCTGGTTCGCGTTTGCGTTTGTTTTTGGAAAATGTCGCGGTAAGCAAGAGTCGCCACCGTCTTTTATTTTATCCAATAAGGAAAGGACAAAAGCACAGAAAAATTCCTTCTCGAGATATTTCTCGGGTTCGGGAGGTAGATTATAGAAAGGGAAGGCATTAGCACCCTTTTTATCCGTGGTTATCCACGGGCTCTTAGGTACTTGCTCATTGTGTTTTCAAAAGTTTGCTTTTCTTTGTGTTTGTGGGTTTTGAAAAGAGTTTTGTTTTTGAAGAAAGTGTAAGTGCGAAAAGTTTTGTTTTTAAAGGAGCAAGTACATAAGAACCTCTACCTACTCAAAAAGGAATTAAACTGTGCAAATGTCCTTTAGACAGTGCTATCCCACTATTGAGGAATAGGTAGCACCGTCGTTGGAGTTTTCGGGTCAATTCGGTTTAAGGGACGTGTGGTCACTAAAGCAACGTTAGGACGCCTTAGCGGTAATCCAAATGTCTTAGATCATTTTTATCGAGGCAACCGTTTCGAGGAAACTTTGATCTTTGGACAGAAGGGCGACCTCTAAAACATCCTATACTTAATGACCACGTTTGAGGCAACCAAGTGAGGTGTACCCTAAAAGTGGCATGTACAAGTGTGTCAATTTTCAGTTTGTGTTATCTTTGTACATGTTATGGTGAGCTATTGTTGATTTTAAGTTAAGAGTTAATCTTGTCATGCAATCCTAGTTAGCATACATCTAAACAGTTAATATATGTACATGAATTTAAAGTGCGGGAATTGTAAATCCTACGCTATTACAAGGCTTCGGGGAAGGGGATTATTTATATGTCCAAAAATTGGAGGAATAAAAGCAGTAAAGATGTAAAAGTCTTAGTTTAAGCTATTACAAACCAGTAGGCAATTATAATAAAATAAACGCGCACGAATCTGAACATAACCTCTAAAAAATCCTAAGAATAAAATCTTTTTGTTGTTTTATTTTATTTTGGGAAAATTGTATAAATCTACTTAATTTTAGTTTTGAGAAAATATTAAGATAATTAAAAAGTTAATTAACAAAGTTAATTTTAATATAAAACACTAGCCTAATGTTTTTTTGTGTTTTTGATTTTATGTTTTAATGTTAATTAAAAAGATAAAAAGATGTCAATGAAAACAAAAATAAAATACAAAGGGGAATCCTTCGATCCAGGGAAAAAATGAGCTTAGAGCCAAGGAGGGAATGGAAGCTTCGATCCAAACAGGGTCATGGTTCTTTCGATTGGGCCAAGAAGTGGGAGTGAACAGCCTTCGATCCAGGGAAGGGGATTTCCCTTTGATCCTGGGAAAAATGCATTCTTCGATCCAGGAGGACTATGGGGAGCTTCGATCCAGAGAAGGTGTCTCCTTCGACCTGGGATGCTATACCTGTAAAAGTATGTTAGCAAAATAAAACTCAGGGCCTGGGTATTGAATCCCAGGCCCTTCGATCCTGCACTTGCTGGGTCTCTTCAGGCTATGTCTGCAGCAAGTGTTGGCAAACGAAGAACATGACCTGGGCGCCAAACCCAGGCCTTTCGATCATGTCTAGGATGGAAAATCAAAGGTAACAACAAGTAATAAGGTGTTATGCAAATGTAAAGTTGGACAATTTACCCTCTCTTACCAACAGATTGAATCTTCGATTTGAGTACTGGCTGGATGAGAGCACTTTCAATCTGGGATTTCTGGGCGTGGAGATGTTTGTTGAAGGGTTGCTTTGGCCTGGATCACTTCTGAAAATGTTGATAACTTTTGGCAGCGTAACTCCAATGTTTTTTGTTCTCCTGCTGTGTGTTTTTTTTCGTGTCCTGGATATGTATGCTGAATCTTGTATTTATAGGGGTCTGAGGGTGCAGTAATGGCAAGAGACAGCCATTAAACAGGACATTAAATCCACGAGACAAGAATCAAACACATTAAAAGTTTTCCTTTTTTGAAACATTTGTGTCCCTTGAATGAACCTGGACACTTTTGAATTTCGAATGCCTTCAGGCCCTGCTCTTCGATTGGTCTTGATTTGCCTCCTTCGAATGGACTTCTTATGTACCCTTCGAATGGGCCTGCTGAATGCTTCTTCGAATGGTCTTGAGTTGCACAGAATCACTCTGGTCGAATCAGCCCTTTAGGAACAGAAAAGGACAAAATCTGGCCTTTAACTCAGGAATTAAATCCACAATCAACATTTAATTATTTCTATATTTGCAAGGGAAACATGCCATTTTCTCATGTTCAGTGTACCTGGACATGTTTTTTGAGTGCCCTCATGATGGCTTTGTTAACAGGCCAATCGAAAGGCTTTGTTAACAGGCCAATTGAAAGGTGCTGTTCATGCTAATCGAAGGACATGGTTCACATGCCTGTCGAAGCTGCCTTGACACAATGCTAATCGAAGTGTTTGTCCATAATGCCAATCGAAAGGCTCATTCAGAATACCAATCGAAGGGTCTTTCAGAATGCCAATCGAAGTGCTTGTCCATAATGCCAATCAAAATGCTCGTCCATAATGCCAATCGAAGGGTTTGTCCATGCCAATCGAAGTGCTCTTTCAGAATACCAATCGAAGGATCTTTCAGAGTGCCAATCGAAATGCTCCTTCAGAATGCCAATCGAAAGGTCTTTCAGAATGCCAATCAAAAGGTCTTTCAGAATGCCAATCGAAAGGTACTTAAAGTACCACTCAAAAATTTTCTTTTTCCTTAGGCAAGAGTTTGTGATCAACCATGCAAGGGGGAAGACTTTGGAAAACATGAGAGGGCAAATTCTTGGGTACAACAGTTGCCCCTGTTCAATTTTCTTAAACTTGAGGATATAGATTGGATTTCGAGCCTTTCGTGATCCGAAGGTGGAAGATAATTGAACACTAGAGTGCCCAGAAATTTGCACTCGCATGGTGTAGTATCAGCATTGTGATGTCGGGAATGGGCTTACAGATGCCATTTGGAGATTGTTGGTAGGAGGAGGGGCTTATAGATGCCATCTGCAGGAGTGTCGATCGCATGAGAGATTCCTTAGCGAGAATTTGCATACCTGTTGTTGTAGAAGATTCCGCTGGGAAAGTCTAACTTTGTTGAGATTTAGGAACCTGCCTGTACTTCAACTGAGAGAATGCTTCAGTTGAGTTTTAAGAACATGTTCATAATTCAATTAGGGGAAGCATCTTCATCAAGATCTAGGAATTGTCTCGTGCCCACCGGGAGTATACCGCTGAGGTTATAGAACTTGTCCACACTATAACGGAGGAGAACATCAAGATCTAGGAACTGACTCGTGCCCAATGGAGTATACTGTTGAGGTTATAGTACTCGTCCACAATATGACGTAGGGAGGTGTGATGTTTTAGCTCGGAAAATAAATCCTGGAGCTGCTGGAGAATAGAGTTGAGTCTGGATGATTGTCAGAATTGCGTCTGCATCTGGAGCGTATCTAAAATGTATTTGAATGAGTGACAGAATGGCATCCGAATCTGGATCGTATCTGGACTGTAATTTGAATGAGTGACAGAATGACATCCGAATCTAGATCGTATATGGACTGTATTTTAAAGGAGTGACAGAATGACATCCGAATCTGGATCATATCTGGACTGTAATTTGAATGAGTGACAGAATGACATCCAAATCTGGATCGTATCTGGACTGCATTTTGAATGAGTGACAGAATGACATCCGAATCTGGATCGTATCTGGACTGTAATTTGAATGAGTGACAGAATGACATCTCAATCTGGATCGTATCTGGACTGTAATTTGAATGAGTGACATAATGACATCCGAATCTGGATCATATCTGGACTGTATTTTGAATGAGTGACATAATGACATCTGAATCTGGATCGTATCTGGACTGTAATTTGAATGAGTGACAGAATGACATCCGAATCTGGATCATATCTGGACTGTATTTTGAATGAGTGACAGAATGACATCCGAATCTGGATCGTATCTGGACTGTAATTTGAATGAGTGACATAATGACATCCGAATCTGGATCATATCTGGACTGTATTTTGAATGAGTCTGGAATAAGTATCAGAATGTCAGCCATATCTGGGTCGCATCTGAACTGTCTCTAGAAGGAGTCTGGAATAAGTATCAGAATGTCATCCATTTCTGGGTCGCATCTGAACTATCTCTAGAAGGAGTCTGGAATAAGTATCAGAATGTCAGCCATATCTGGGTCGCATCTGAACTGTCTCTAGAAGGAGTCTGGAATAAGTATTAGAATGTCAGCCATATCTGGGTCGCATCTGAACTGACTCTAGAAGGAATCTGGAATAAGTATCAGAATGTCAGCCATATCTGGGTCGCATCTGAACTATCTCTAGAAGGAGTCTGGAATAAGTATCAGAATGTCAGCCATATCTGGGTCGCATTTGAACTATCTCTAGAAGGAGTCTGGAATAAGTATCAGAATGTCAGCCATATCTGGGTCACATCTGAACCGTCTCTAGAAGGAATCTGGAATAAGTATCAGAATGTCAGCCATATCTGGGTCGCATCTGAACTGTCTCTAGAAGGAGTCTGGAATAAGTATCAGAATATCAGCCATATCTGGGTCACATCTGCACTGTCTCTAGAAGGAATCTGGAATAAGTATCAGAATGTCAGCCATATCTGGGTCGCATCTGAACTGTCTCTAGAAGGGATCTCAAAAGATGATAATCTTTCCTGAAAAGGTAAAGAGTTAGTTGTATGCAATGTCATGATGTATGTATTGTCATGATGTATGCATTGTGTAATGATGTTCTCAAAATAAAATGAGATTTGTGTCATATGTATTTTGTATGCATATGTTATGAATGTTGAAGTGTAATTTTGTCTTGGACTTTGCTCAAAATGTTTCCACCGGGGATCCCTGCTTTGTTGTTTGAAGAGAACTCCGCTGGGGGATATTGAAAACTCTGTGGGGAGTATGTTTATTTCTTCTTGGGAAAAGAGTTTAGGAGTCTTAGTCGTCCGTTGCTCTACTGGGGAGTCGAAGTTGAACTGATATCTGGTCGTGTCCAGGTTTCGCAGTAACTTGCTGGGGATTGTAGAGTAGTCTACTGATGAAGAGGAGTTGTGGTCTTTGATTTGTAGTAGTCAGAGAGGAAAACTAAAGCTGGGGAATCCTGGTGTTGTTGGGGAAATAAACCCTGTCGTCAGTCCGCTAGAGAGGTGACATCTTCGTTGGGGGAAGTCCTCGAGGATTCTCGAGGTTGATCCAGCTGGGGAAAGGTTTTCAGAGATTAAACCCTTGCTGGGATGTCATCCTATGAGAAGTATTTTGGGGAGATTTGTCATTTCCCCTAGTAGCAAGTGTTTGTGACATTGCCAGAAAATGTTTAATTGTACGTAACCCTTCATTGAGATTGATGTTCAATGCCCCAAGTGACAGAGATGGAGACTTGCCCCTGGTTACTCTGCACTTCTTCAGAGATTTCTTGAAATCTTGACTGGACTGCCCCAGGTGTGCTGGATAGTGACGTGTCATGCCCCCTTGTTGATAGGAGATTTGTCAATGGAAGTGTCATCCTTTTTTGAAGTGATTTTGTTCACTGAGAGGGCTTTCATTCATCGGATATTGGTTGTGTGAATTTCTCCGCTGTCAAACAAATAGCCAAATGCAAACAGTGATATTCAAATAATGCCAAGTTTATGCTTGTCTCGAAGTTTTGAAATATGCGTTTTTTAGCAGAAAACTTTTTATAAGACAAATTCAACACAAGATTTAGGGCAAAGCCTTACAGGAGTCAGGATACCTTTTGTAACAGTATGCTTTTGAACTAACCCATGCTTCAGTTAGGACTTTTGAAGGGTTGTAACGTGGCTTGGTTCACGTTTTAAGAAACAAAGGATAAAGGCTCAAAGTATATTTGTACCCACCCGCTCTTCGTGATGTTCTTGAATCCTAAACTCAGTTAATTGTGCATTTGAACTCCAAACGAGTCTGGAACGATGTTTTTGGTGATGGTTCACACAAGTTGAATTTGTTGGAAGGCAGTCTTTTTTGCAACATTTTTCATGTTGTTGAGGATTTTTAGCGACCTCGTTCTTCTGATTTATTATCCCTAACTTTTGCCTGACTGTTTCTGTTTTCGAGATTACAGTCAGCGGGATGCCCCAACATTCTTAAGCCTCCTTTATAGGTTTTGGCTCAGTGGGCTTTTCTCTTTTGAGAGATTGACTGCCTATGAGATAAGGAACCACCACTGTCTTTTGATTCCAGAGGAATGCTTTTGATGTCGTTCATTGTATTATGAACCGAGAGTTTTACGACTTCAATGCGTATCTTTTTGAATTAACTGAGAGACTACCCTGCCCCAGGTTTAAATTAAAGGTTTCAATTTGTGTTTAAAACAGAAAACTCCTACTTCTTTGGCTCGAAGGGGTTGACTTGGGATTATCTTCCTTATAACTCCAGTGTTTAGGATTTGAAAAAAAATGCTTGTACATCGTCAGCAAGGTCTGTCCAAAAGCATACTGTATGAGATTATGGCATTGTTTCGTCATCCTCCCTCTAAAGGCTTGTAACTTTTAGCAAGAGTTGAATGTCATAAAGTGAGTAAAAATCATAGTTTAAATGTAATTAAAATGATTGGATCAAATCAAGACAAACATGTGCAATGCATTAATGAAACAAAGTTTGGCATTAATAGATAATTGTTCGAATAACAAAGAGATTACATCTTGAAAATTAAATTAACAAAAGCTTTCAATGATTCGTCATAGGAGCAGTGATTATGTTTGGAGTCTCCGGAGGGTCAAACTTGATCTCCTTGGCATCAATCATGTCTTGGATCTTGTTCTTCAGAGCCCAATACTTGTTTGTGTCATGTCCCGGACTGTCAGAGTGGTATGCACACCTTTCATTGGGATGATAGGTTGGAGCGGAAGTATTTGGGTTCCGGAGAGGAGCCTTTAATGTAATCAGCTCTGCCTCCAACGGGCGTTGTAGCACTTGACCCAGTGACATGTTGATCCTAGTGAATTGTCTTTTAGGCATGACCTCCTTACGCTGATGCCCCTGTCTTTGTTGAGCAGGCGTAGGATTAGAGATCAAGACTTCTCCTACGTATTGGTCATGACGACCCTTTTGACCATACACAGCATTGGACTCTTTCTTCCTAGTGTAGGGCTTTTTCTGAGCATCAGAAGGTGTTTCTTCTGGAATCTTCCCACTTTTGATGCCAGCTTCGACCCTTTCGCCGGTCAGTATTATCTCGGTGAATCTGGCTGAAGAGCTTCCGATCAAGTGTTTGAAATAGGGACCAGACAAAGTCCCAAGAAACATATCCACCAACTCCCTATCAGACAGAGGGGGTTGGACTCTTCCAGCAAGATCTCTCCACTTCTGAGCGTAGTCCTTAAAGCCTTCGCCTGTACCCATAGACATACCCTGAAGCTGAGTACGCGTGGGAGCAAGGTCGACATTATACTGGTATTGCTTGTAAAAAGCAGCAGCAAGGTCCTCCCAGTTGGGGATGTTAGCTCCTTCTAGTTGACAGAACCATTCAAGTTGAGTCCCTGACAGACTATCTTGAAAGAAATGAACCCAGAGATTTCTATCAGCAGTATAGGGTTGAATCTTCCTCACATATGACCGGAGGTGTAGCTTTGGACAGGAAGCTCCGTCGTACTTGGCAAAGGCAGGTGCCTTGAATTTATGGGGAATCACCACCCCAGAGGGTAGACCTAGATCTCCGAAGTCCAGACCGGGCACCTTCTGTATTTCCATAGCGTTCAAACGGTCTTCCAGTTGTTTGTACTTATCCTCAGCAGGAGGATACTGTTCTTCATCATAGTCCGTCTCGTTGTCAGAGATTTCAGGGCTAGGAGCCCTCCTTTCTTGTGGACTGTCTTTCCCTCCAGATGGGGTGGTCAGATCAACTTCGTTCTGCAACCCGTTTCCAAACCTGCATCCAGTATTGAACAGGATGGTCCTCTTTTTCTTATTCTTCCTCTCTTTCAGAATCAGGGTCTTCAGGTCCTGCTGACCCTTGTCTAGGCTCATGACCAACTCTTGAAATTGGGCATTCTGGGCTTGGAGGGCCTTGATAGCTTGCTCAGTGGAAGGTTCAGTAAACATAATGATTGCTGAAATAAACAGCGAAGAAGATGAGAGACCTGTACTGGGAGACCTGTTATGCAATGATATGTATGATATATGTATGCAATGTTTTCAAGGATCTCGCGGGGTAAACAAGAAACTGTTAGAATCTGAATCTGGTAGCTTGATTGAAGGAACTTCATGTTGCTGAGAGTCCTTCTTCAAGAGTCAAGCTCACCATATCGAGTGGGTCATAGCCCCTGACTCAAGTTATCATGTTTTGATCTCTAGATGGCATTGACTAGAGGAAAATAAATCCCCTTTGCCCCTTGTTGGACATTTTATTTACCATAACTTGCATCACAGACCCTTGACATCCTTGAAATGGTTAAAGAAATGCTAAGGCATGATGTTATGATGTGTATGCTATGTGTTTAAGCACAAGTGTGAGGTGATGTAAGTAAGCCCTGCAATAAATCTAGATTATTGGATAAGGACTGTAAACAAAACCTGCAAGGAACCCATGTTGTCAGATAACAAGAATGTGCAAGTAGTTCAAGTTTGAAGGCACACAAGTCACACAAAAGAGCCCTTAGATTTCAGGCTGGCATGGAGTTTAGGTATTACCCTCTTTCAGTTCAGTTGGTTTAAAACTGTCCTAAAAATAGTAACCGGGTTCTAGAGGATCTCAATATCACTGACTACCCTCAATCGGTCATAATTCCAGTTTAGCAACCTTTTCTTGCGGCCGGAATCATCGCGAGAGTTTAGTCTCAATGAGTGTAGCATACTGCTACTATTATATGGCCAAGTTGGTCAATTTAAGGTTCTAAGGTCAGTTGGTGCTTAATGACTCCTCAGAAGACCCATATTCTCCTCGTTTCAACACAAGGGATATCGGTACAGACTAAGGTGCCACACCAACGTAGCTACTGCTTCATCCGTATCGGTATACACCGTACAGATCCCTCACAGTTTATTGCTACTTACCTAAAGGGTATCCCCAGATCCGGGTTAGGATCTATAGAACTCAGATACAAGCCCACAAAATTAAAAGCATACAAAGCATACAATTGAAAACATAAGTGATCTAGTCCTAAGGTACACCTCACTTATATATATCCCAAGCAGAGCCGCCAGTTCTGTGATTGGTGGGAATGAGAACTGACTGTTTTGGAATGCTGGTTCGTGTTTGCGTTTGTTTTCGCAAAATGTCGCGGTAAGCAAGAGTCTCCACCGTCTTTTATTTTATCCAACAAGGAAAGGACAAAAGCACAGAAAAATTCCTTCTCGAGATGTTTCTCGGGTTCGGGAGATAGATTATAGAAAGGGAAGGTATTAGGACCCTTTCTATCCGTGGTTATCCACGGGCTCTTAGGTACTTGCTCATTGTGTTTTCAAAAGTTTGCTTTTCTTTGTGTTTGTGGGTTTTGAAAAGAGTTTTGTTTTTGAAGAAAGTGTAAGTGCGAAAAGTTTTGTTTTGTTTTTAAAGGAGCAAGTACATAAGAACCTCTACCTACTCAAAAAGGAATTAAACTGTGCAAATGTCCTTTAGACAGTGCTATCCCACTATTGAGGAGTAGGTAGCACCGTCATTGGAGTTTTCAGGTCAATTCGGTTTAAGGGACGTGTGGTCACTAAAGCAACGTTAGGACGCCTTAGCGGTAACCCTAATGTCTTAGATCATTTTTATCGAGGCAACCATTTCGAGGAAACTTTGATCTTTGTTCAGAAGGGCGACCTCTAAAACATCCTATACTTAATGACCACGTTTGAGGCAACCAAGTGAGGTGTACCCTAAGAGTGGCATGTGCAAGTGTGTCAATTTTTAGTTTATTTTATCTTTGTACATGTTATGGTGAGCTATTGTTGATTTTAAGTTAAGAGTTAATCTTGTCATGCAATCCAAGTTAGCATACATCTAAACAGTTAATATATGTACAGGAATTTAAAGTGCGGGAATTGTAAATCCTACGCTATTACAAGGCTCCGGGGAGGGGGATTATTTACATGTCCAAAATTTGGGGGAATAAAAGCAGTAAAGATGTAAAAGTCTTAGTTTAAGCTATTACAAACCAGTAGGCAATTATAATAAAATAAACGCGCACGAATCTGAACATAACCTCTAAAAAATCCTAAGAATAAAATCTTTTTGTTGTTTTATTTTATTTTTGGAAAATGGTCTAAATCTACTTAATTTTAGTTTTGAGAAAATGTTAAGATAATTAAAAATTTAATTAACAAAGTTAATTTTAATAGAAAAAACAAGCCTAATGTTTTTTTGTGTTTTTGATTTTATGTTTTAATGTTAATTAAAAAGATAAAAAGATGTCAATGAAAACAAAAATAAAACACAAAGGGGAATCCTTCGATCCAGGGAAAAAAGGAGCTTAGAGCCAAGGAGGGAATGGAAGCTTCGATCCAAACAGGGTCATGGTTCTTTCGATTGGGCCAAGAAGTGGGCGTGAACAGCCTTCGATCCAGGGAAGGGGATTTCCCTTCGATCCTGGGAAAAATGCATTCTTCGATCCAGGAGGACTATGGGGAGCTTCGATCCAGAGAAGGCGTCTCCTTCGACCTGGGATGCTATACCTGTAAAATTATGTTAGCAAAATAAAACTCAGGGCCTGTGTATTGAACCCCAGGCCCTTCGATCCTGCGTTTACTGGGTCTCTTCAGGCTATGTCTGCAGCAAGTGTTGGCAAATGAAGAACATGACCTGGGCGCCAAACCCAGGCCTTTCGATCCTGTCTAGGATGGCAAATCAAAGGTAACAACAAGTAATAAGGTGTTATGCAAATGTAAAGTTGGACAATTTACCCTCTCTTACCAGCAGATTGAATCTTCGATTTGGGTACTGGCTGGATGGGAGCACTTTAAATCTGGGATTTCTGGGCGTGGAGATGTTTGTTGACGGGTTGCTTTGGCCTGGATCACTTCTGAAAATGTTGATAACTTTTGGCAGCGTAACTCCAATGTTTTTTGTTCTCCTGCTGTGTGTTTTTTTTCGTGTCCTGGATATGTATGCTGAATCTTGTATTTATAGGGGTGTGAGGGTGCAGTAATGGCAAGAGACAGCCATTAAACAGGCCATTAAAGCCACGAGACAAGAATCAAACACATTAAAAGTTTTCCTTTTTTGAAACATTCGTGTCCCTTGAATGAACCTAGACACTTTTGAATTTCGAATGCCTTCAGGCCCTGCTCTTCGATTGGTCTTGATTTGCCTCCTTCAAATGGACTTCTTTTGTACCCTTCGAATGGGCCTGGTGAATGCTTCTTTGAATGGTCTTGAGTTGCACATAATCACTCTGGTCGAATCAGCCCTTTAGGAACAGAAAAGGCAAAAATCTGGCCTTTAACTCAGGAATTAAATCCACAATCAGCATTTAATTATTTCTATATTTGCAAGGGAAACATGCCATTTTCTCATGTTCAGTGTACCTGGACATGTTTTTTGAGTGCCCTCTTGATGGCTTTGTTAACAGGCCAATCGAAAGGCTTTGTTAACAGGCCAATCGAAAGGTGTTGTTCATGCTAATCAAAGGACATGGTTCACATGCCTGTCGAAGCTTCCTTGACACAATGCTAATCGAAGTGTTTGTCCATAATGCCAATCGAAAGGCTCATTCAGAATACCAATCGAAGGGTCTTTCAGAATGCCAATTGAAGTGCTTGTCCATAATGCCAATCGAAATGCTCGTCCATAATGCCAATCGAAGGGCTTATCCATGCCAATCGAAGGGCTCTTTCAGAATACCAATCGAAGGATATTTCAGAGTGCCAATCGAAATGCTCCTTCAGAATGCCAATCGAAAGGTCTTTCAGAATGCCAATCGAAAGGTACTTAAAGTACCACTCAAAAATTTTCTTTTTTCTTAGGCAAGAGTTTGTGATCAACCATGCAAGGGGGGAGACTTTGGAAAACATGAGAGGGAAAATTTTGGGGTACAACAGCTGGCTTGATCTCCATGATCAAAAGGCATAAAAGCATTCATATCACTACTTCTCCAAGGGTAAGGCTGATTTGATCTCCATGATCAAAAGGGTATAATCATTCATACATGCCATATTGGGCCTACACATTAAATTTCTTCATATATTGGCTTTATTTGTATTTTATGATATATAGTAATTTATTTAATGTGTTCATGAGATTCAACACTGTAGATTTAGACAGGATCCCATGCAGGTTCATTAAGGAACGTTGAGGCCAAAACACAAATGGCCAAAATCCAAAACACAAATGGCCAAAAGCCAAAACACAAATGGCCAAAACAGAACAGTTTACACATGACACCAATACATGGCGAGACAAACATCCTGAGAAGGTTAAGGAACGTTGAGGCCAGAACACAAATGGCCAAAAGCCAAAACACAAATGGCCAAAACAAAACAGTTTACACATGACGCCAACAACTGTTTCACCCCTCCAATCAGGCCCGTATACTCCTAAACTCTCTCTCTATTTTTTATTATTTTCCTTTAATTAATTAATTGTTATTCTTTTTATTAATCAGTAACCAATTAATCTTTTTTCTTAATAAAATCAAAAACAAAAAAATATATTTTATTTATTAAAATTAAATTCAACACTTTATTTTTGTAAATAAATATTAATTCAATTAATTTAGTTTAATTACGAAATAACTTTAATATTTTTGCAATAATTAAAATTAATTTAGATAATTAGGTTTTTATTAGCTTTGATTAATTTATTTTATTTCTTTAAATACTCAAAAATCCAAAAATATTTTAATTAATTAATTAGTTTATTAATTTAATTATTAACTTAGATCTAAGTTCTTTTTAATCCAAAAATAAACAAAAAAAATACTTTCTTTAAAAAAAAAGGGTCAAAACCCTAAAAAATGCGCTCGATTTAATTTTTCGCACGCGATCTATTTTACCATATTGATGTAACTGTTTCCCAGAATGTAATAGTTAAATTAGGACTTTGATTTATTTATCGCTTTATTTTACTTTCCGCAATTTAAATTAAAGGGTTGTTTTTGGCGATGTAAATACCCGACGCCTTGTAAAAGCTTAGATTTAATTTCCGCAATTTAATTTCTGCACAATATTAACTGCTAGATGTTTGATAAATAGGCAATGCATGACAAGATCAATCTTTAACCTAAAATCAATATAGCTCACCCATGACATGTACAGATAAAATTAACCAAAGTAACACACTTGCACATGCCACTCTTAGGGTACACCTCACTTGGTTGCCTCGAACGTGGTCATTGAGTATAGGAAGTTTTATAGGTCGCCCTCTTGTCCAAAGATCATAGTTGCCTCGAAACGGTTGTCTTGGAAAAATGATCTAGGATATTAGGGTTACGGCTAAGGCGTCCTAACATTGCTTTAGTGACCATACGTCCCTTAATCGAATTGACCCGAAAACTCCAACGACGATGCTACCTACTCCTCAATAGTGGGATAGCATTGTCTAAAGGACATTTGTACAGTTTAATTCCTTTTCCGAGTAGGTAGATGGTTATTAAGTACTTGCTCCTTTTAAAACAAAACAAAACTTTTCGCACTTACACTCCTTTCAAACAAAAACTCTTTTCAAACCCACAAGCACAAAGAAAAGCAAACTTTTGAAAACACAATGAGCAAGTACCTAAGAGCCCATGGATAACCACGAATAGAAAGGGTGCTAGCACCTTCCCTTTCTATAATTTACCTCCCGAACCCGAGAAATATCTCAAAAAGGAATTTTTTTTGTGCTTTTGTCCTTTCCTTGTTGGATAAAATAAAAGACGGTGGCAACTCTTGCTTACCGCGACATTTTTGCAAAAACAAACGCAAATGCGAAACAGCATTCCAAAACAGTCAGTTCTCTTTCCCACCAATCACAGAACTGACGACTCTGCTGGGGATATTGTTAAGTGAGGTGTACCTTAGGATTAGATCATTGTGTTTTCAATTGTATTCTTTGTATGATTTATATTTGTGGGCTTGTATCGGAGTTCTATAGATCCTAACCCAGATCTGGGGATACCCTTTAGGTAAGTAGCAATAAACTATGAGGGAACTGTCCGGCGTAGACCGACACGGTTGAAGCAGTAGCTACGTTGGCGTGGCACTTTAGTCTGTACCGATATCCCTTGTGTTGGAACAAGGAGAATATGGGTCTTATAAGGGGTCATTAAGCACCAATTGACCTTAGAACCTTAAATTGACCAACTTGGCCATAGAACAGTAGCATTATGCTACACTCATTGAGACTAAACTCTCGCGATGATTTCGGCCGCAAGAAAAGGTTGCTAAACTGGAATTATGACCGATTGAGGGTAGTCAGTGATATTGAGATCCTCTAGAACCCGATTACTATTTTTAGGACATGTTTAAACCAACTAAACTGAAAGAGGGTAATACCTAAACTCCATGCCATCCTACACTTAAAGCTATTTGTGTGACTTGTGTGCCTTCAAACTTGAACTACTTGCACATTCTTGTTATCTGACAACATGAGTTCCTTGCAGGTTTTGTTACAGTCCTTATCCAATAATTTGGATTTATTGCATGGTTTACTTACATCACTTCACACTTTTGCTTAAACGCATAACATACACATCATAACATCATACCTTAACATTTCCTTAACCATTTCAAGGATCTCAAGGGTCTGTGATACATGTTATGGTAAATCAAATGTCTAGCAAGGGGCAAATGGGATTTATTTTCCTCTAGCCAAGGTTGTCTAGAAATCAAAACACGATAACTTGAGTCAGGGGCTATGACCCACTCGATATGGTGAGCTTGACTCTTGAAGAAGGACTCTCAACAACACGAAGTGCCTTCAATCAAAGCTAAAAGATTTAAATTCTAAACAGTTTCTTGTTTACCCCGCGAGATCCTTGAAAACCTTGCATACATATATCATACATATCATTGCATAACAGGCCTTCCAGTACAGGTCTCTCATGTTCTCGCTATTTATTTCAGCAATGGCTCTCCAACAAGACAACCAAGATCTTCATACTCAAGAGACTCAGTTCAGGGAAATCTTCCTAAACCTATCCAAGGGACAGGAAGAGTTGAGAACACTCCTCATGGGGAATTTGGTCAAGAAAAGTCCTGAAGACAATAAGGACGAACGACTGGAACAACTACAAGCTGAGTTCAGTGCCATGAAAAATCAGATGCTGGGGCAGATGGCTCTTATCCAAATAGTCAAGGCCGGGGACCAGGTCATTAATCAACTTCCGAGAAGTCAAAGGTTTGGTTTGATGAAGAATAGACCTCTCCAAGTTGCTACTACCTCACAGGTCCAACAACAACCTCACCAAAAACAACGGGTTGATCAGAGTAAGCCAAATATGGCCAAGAGGCAATTTAACAAGCTCAACATGTCACTGTCTCAGGCTTTACAACACCTGTTGAGATTGAATCTGGTGACGTTAAGGGACCCTCCTAAGAATTCCAACATAGCCTCCCCAAGGTACAATCCTGATGCAAGGTGTGCATATCACTCCAACAGCCCGAGGCATGATACTAACATCTGTTGGGCGTTGAGCAACAAAATTCAAAACCTGATTGATAAAGGAGCATTGGAATTCACACAAGATGGTCAGGCTGAGTTCTTCTACCATCCCTCAAAGGCTCACCATTTGAAGTGACAAGTTCTGACAAGAGAGGGCTTTTTGTTCATTATAATTTTCAAGTTGTAATTTTCTTTTGATTGTTCGAACATTTATTCATGTAAAACTTTATTACTTTATCAATGCATTGCATATGTCTGTTTTGAATCAGTCCATTCGTATTCACTATATTCAAATTGCTTTCATTTTTTGTAATGTTCAACTCTCGATTAAAAAAATTCTAAGCCTTTTGAGGGAGGATGACGAAAATGATATCAAAATCACTATAGTATGCTTTTGAACAGACCCCGCTGACGAGGTACAGGCATTGTTCCAAATCCTAAACAGTGGAGTTATAAGGAAGATAATCCCTAGTCAACCCCTTTGAGCCAAAGAAGTTGGAGTTTTTCTTTTCACACAAAAATTAAAACCCTTAATTATAACCTGGGGCAGGGTAGTTTTCTCAGTTAATCTAGGTGCACAATGAATGACATCAAAGAAGTCCTTCCAAAATAAAGACGGTGATGGCTCCCCATAAGCGTCCAGACAGGCAGTCATTATCTCTCAAAATAAAAGCCCAATAAGTCAAAACCTATGAAGAAGACTTAAGAAAAACTGGGGCATCCCGCTGACTGTAAATACAAAAAGAAACAGTTCAGGCAAAAGACAGGGATAATAAAATCAAAAATAGGTCCTAAAAACTCTCAACAAAAATGACTGCCTATTCAAAATAAATTGTCAGTATCCGAACCATCACTGGAATATCAGAGCAAAGACTCAAACGGGATCTAATGCACGATTAGCTGAGTTTAGGATCGAAGAACATCACGAAGAACGGGTGGGTACAAATAAAATTTGAGCCTTTATCCTTTGTTTCTTAAACAGTGAACCAAACCACGTTATAACCCTTAAAATTCCTAGCTGAAGCATGGGTTAGTTCGAAAGCATACTGTTACAAAAGGTATCCTGACTCCTGTAGGGCTCGCTGTAAATCTTGAGTTGACGTCACATTTTACAAAATTTTCCTATCTTATTGAGAAATGCATTTTCAAAAACATCCAGACAGACATAAGCTTTGCATTCTTATAATAACATAGTTTGCATATAAATATTTATTCAAACAACAGAGAAATTCGCACGACGAAAATCTAATGAGCAAAAAAAAAAACCTTCTCAATAAAAGGGTCACCTCAAGTGGAAACATACTTCCAATCAAGGGGCACGGCATGATCATTGTCCATCATCTGGGGCAGTCAAGTCAAGATTCAAGGAATCTCTCAAAATGCCAAATAGCCAAAGGAAAATCTCCATCTGAATCAATTGGGGGATTGGACATGAATTCCAGAAACGAATCTTGCATGATCAAACGAAGATCTTCTAGTAGTATGGCAACACGACACTACCGACAGTGACAATTCCCTACACTCTGAGAGCGTGGACATAGTCAAAAAAGTACTATGCATAATCAAAGACCCGCTAGGCTGACTGGCCTAGGCAAATATAAGGGCTTCCCGACGAACCAAAAGGGTTCGGGCAAAAAAAAATTAGGGATAAAAATGAAAAATTTGTACATCCGGCAAGTCGAAAACCTGAAAAGGCGGCTTGGGCAAAAAAGGGTATCCCGGTGGACTGAAAACCCGAAAGGGCGGTCCAGGCAAAAATTAGGGATCAAAGCGTACGACTATGTCTCGTCATCTCGTCACTGGCCTACCAGAAGAAGACTTGTCATTTTGGTCGAAAGATACCAAGCACCTCATAGGTGGGGATAATACTCGATCCATAGGGCCTCCGCAGGCACCTTCTCCCGCAAAAACAAGGGCAAATAAGAATTGTCCGAACTGTACAAGTTGCTCTGTTCACCAGGTACCAAGGTATATATTCAGCTGAAGAATATGGCTAAGATACTTTCACTCCCCGCTGAGCAAGGCAGTAATGGTAGCTCTCCCAGCTAAGACTTGCAGCTATGTACAAATCAGCAATACTCTCCCCAAGACGAGTTAGTCTACCATCAGCCCTAAAAAGGCTTGGTATCCCTAGAAGGTCTTAATATTCCCCAGCGGAGTATAAGAATATTCTCCAACAAGTATCAGAGTATCCCCGGCAGTCTTAATATTCCTCAACGAAGTATAAGAATGTTCCCCGACAGAATATAAGATACCCCCAGTGGAGTCAATTTTCCCAGCACGGTCTGAAAAAGCTTCCCCAACGGAGTTGGATCATCATCCCTAGTAGACTATGGAAGTTTACCCCCAGCGGAGTACAATATATCTCCCTAGCAAGATGCAACCAAAAGATCATCCCCCAGCGGAGTTTATCGTTAAAATCCTCAGTAGAGCATCTCTTCCCCACAGAGTAATGCCCCTCGGAGTAATCTCTTCCTCAGGTTATTCCCCAACGGAGTTATCCTCTCCTACAGGTTTATCATCTTCGTTCATCATCCCCAACGGAAACTAAGAACTCAACTCTATTCTCCAGCAGTTCCAGGATTTATTTTCCCCAGCTAAAACATTACATGTCCATACATCATGATACATGCATATATGCATCATACCATACAATCTCATTTATATTGAGAACATCATTGTTTGATCCATATCATGCACTCCATAAGACTGACCTTTACCTTTCAGGAAAGATACAATCAAAATTCAAGTTATGAAGCCCGGGTACGACCGGATAATATCTTGATTTCTACAACATATTATGAAGCCCAGATTACGATCAGATAACAATATCAGACTACCACGAAGCCTGGATTACGACCAGATAGTGATATCTCTCAAAAGTAAGCTATGAAGCCTAGAGAACGACCGGATAATAGTTTATTCCCCAGTGAGCCGTGAAGCCTGGATTACGACCGGATAGCAGCTCAGTAAGCACCATGAAGCCTGGATTCGACCAGATGGTGGTATATCATAAACACAAGCCGTGAAGCCAGGATCACGACCGGATAACAGTTCAGCAAGTTATTGTGAAACCTGGATTACGACCAGAAAGCAATACAAGACTATGAAGCCTGGATTACGACCAGATAATGGTAGAAGATTTTGTGAAGACTGGATTACGACCAGATAGCAACCAAGAGTACTACGAAGCCTGGATTTTGACCAGATAGTGGTATGATACATTGTGAAGCCTGGATTACGACCAGAAAGCGTTAAGGGACACTGTAAAGCTTGGATTATGACCAAATGACAGTTTACCCAACCAGTTACTATGAAGCCCGGATTCGACTGAATACTAGTAAACCCAACAGTCAAAGGGAAGCCCAGATGCGACCGGATAACCACTTGATGTGTTCTGAAGCCTGGATTTCGACCAGATAAGAAGTGAGGTATTGTGAAGATTGGATTCGATCAGAAAGTAATACAAGACCATGAAGCCTGGATTACAACCAGATAATGGTAGAAGATGTTGTGAAGACTGGATTACGACCAGATAGCAACCCAGAGTACTAGGAAGCCTGAATTTCAACCAGATAGTGGTATGATACATCGTGAAGCCTGGATTACGACCAGATAGCATTAAGGGACACTGTGAAGCTTGGATTGCGACCAAATAGCAGTTTACCCAGCCAGTTACTATGAAGCCCGGATTCGACCGGATACTAGTAAACCCAACAGTCAAAGGGAAGCCCGGATGCGACCGGATAACCACTTGATGTGTTCTGAAGCCTGGATTTCGACCAGATAAGAAGTGAGGTATTGTGAAGATTAGATTCGACCAGATAGCAGTACGTGACACCATGAATCCTGAATTTGACCAAATAATGGTATAATACATCGTGAAGCCTGGATTACGACCAGATAGCGGTACAAGGCAATATAAAGCTTGGATTCCGACCAAATAGCAGTTTACATGGATAGTTACTAAGAAGCCCGGAGCCGGCTGGATATTAGTGTGCCCTAAATTCAAGTTGAAGCCCGGATGTGACCGGATAACCACTTGATTTATTCTGAAGCCTGGATTTTGACCAGATAAGAAGTGAGGTATTGCAAAGCCTGGATTACGACCGGATAGCAAGTTTAATCTCATCTCCCCAGTAAGTCACTGTAAAGCTTGGATTACGACCAGATAGCAGCCGGTCTTATCACTATGAAACCTGGGTTGCGACCAGATAGTAGTTCACTCTCACCTCTTCAACATAGATGATTCCTCGATAGAATAACGGACGACCGAAGCTCCTAAAATTCAACAGAGATGATTCCCCAGTAGAATAACGGACGACCGAAGCTCCTAAAGTTCTATTCCTCCTAAGACAAAGAACAACATTCCCCAGCAGAATCTCCCTCAACAACAGGTATACAAGTTCTCGCTAAGGAATCTCTTACGCGATCGACACTCCTTCGGATGGCATCTTTAAGCCCA
The DNA here is from genome assembly GCA_948472305.1 of Vicia faba. NCBI lineage: Eukaryota > Viridiplantae > Streptophyta > Magnoliopsida > Fabales > Fabaceae > Vicia > Vicia faba. The sequence continues at coordinate 699,517,833 of OX451737.1, forward strand.
TCTCCCATCATCAATCTCCAAATGGCATCTGTAAGCCCATTCCCGACATCATAAGACAAATACTACTTCATGCAAGTGCAAATTTCTGGGCACTCTAGTGTTCAATCATCTTCCACCTTCAGATCACGAAAGGCCCGAATGCCAATCTATATCCTCAGGTTTAAGAAGATTGAACAGGGGCAACTGTTGTACCCCAAAATTTGCCCTCCCATATTTCTCAAAACATTTCAAGAAAAATTCACAAGTCCAACCCGGCGCGTCATATTCAGGTGTTCTTTCGCCAGGATATCTCTGATAACGTATTTTCAAATTCAGGTTCGGATCAAGAGTAAATTCTTTAAAGAAGGTATCCGAATGTGTCAGTTTTCTCGAAGAAATATGGTGAAAAAGTGTGCTGAAAGTGCAGTTTTTACGCGCAAAAAAATTCATAACTTGAAGATCGTGGCTCGTTTTGAACCCATTCCGATGGACAAAATTCCGTCTTGACGTCATCTATGTTTTCATATCTCACGACTGGAAGCCAATTTCGATCAGATGGTCTTCAAAAATATGGATTTATCAAGTATTTTCGTACAGGAAATTTGTGTCAGAAATTTATTTGTGTCATGTTCGGAAAATCATAACTTGGTCGATTTTCATCGTATCGAGCTGGTTCTGGCGCCAAAACAGTCAGTTCTATTCCCACCGACCACACAAAGCATTACACATCTATATGGAAATTGAAAAAACTACCTTATCTCGTGTGCTGGTTGATACAAGTTCCTCTATCAACGTATTACCCAAGTCTGCTCTTTTGAAACTGGATTATGAGGGGCTTTCATTGAGGCCGAGTGATTTGGTTGTTAAGGCTTTTGATGGATCAAGAAGGACTGTGTTCGCGGAAGTCGACTTGCTAATTAAGATAAGACCCCAAGTGTTTGAAGCTACCCTCTTTATCATGGATATAAACCCTTCCTATTGCTGTTTGTTGGGCCGCCCATGGATCCATGGGGCTGGCGTTGTTACCTTCACTCTACACCAGAAGTTGAAGTTTTTAATGAATGGAAAAGTGGTCACTTTCTGCGGCGAAGAAGATTACATTGTCAGTCACCTGAGTTCTTTCCGCTATAAGACCACAATGTTTTTTCATTACAAATTTTATTCATCAATAAAGAACGTATTTTGTTTTCAAATGTTTCGCTCTTCGTCTTTCCAAATTTTCATACATAAGACACAAGGCTTTATTTCCTTTTACATCTAAGACTAAAATAAAAAAATAAAAAATAACCATGCAGATTGTGTCCTTCATTAATCCCAGAAAGTGTTGGGAATGATTCTGCTATGACTCTCTATGACTTTGAAAAACCAATATATCAAGCTGAAGATGAAACTGAGGAGGACTGCGAACTTCCTGAAGAGTTGGCTAGATACTAAGGCAAGAAGAAAAGGTCATTCAACCGTACCAAGAGACCACTGAGTTGATCAACTTAGGAACCGAAGAGGTCCGAAAAGAAGTTAAGATTGGGGCTGCTCTAGAAGACAGTATCAAGAACAAATTAATCGCAATGCTCCATGAGTATGCAAATATCTTCGCTTTGTCCTATGAAGACATGCCTGGGTTAGACACGGACATCGTCATGCACAAGATACCTCTCAGGGAAGAGTGTCTTCCTGTTAATCAAAAGCTTCGAAGGACTCATCCCGAGATGTCTAAAAAGATCAAAGAAGAGGTTCAGAAACAGTTTGATGCTGGGTTTTTGAAAGTGACATCTAACCCGCCGTGGATCACGAATATTGTACCAGTGCCTAAGAAGGATGGAAAGGTCAGGATGCGTGTGGACTATAGGGACTTGAACATAGCAAGTCCTAAAGATAATTTCCCGTTGCCACATATTGATGTTCTAGTTGACAATACTACTCAAGCCAAAGTGTTCTCCTTCATGGATGGTTTTTCTGGCTACAATCAGATTAAAATGGCACCATAAGACATGGAGAAGACTACTTTTATTACTCCTTAGGGAACATTTTGTTATAAGGTGATGCCCTTTGGTCTGAAAAATGCAGGGGAAACCTATCAACGTGCGATGGTCACTCTCTTTCATGACATGATGCATAAATAGATTGAAGTATATGTTGACGATATGATTGCCAAATCCCTGACAGAAGAGGAACATTTGGTTCATTTGTTGAAATTGTTTGAAAGATTAAGGAAGTTCAGACTAAGGCTAAATCCAAATAAGTGCACCTTCGGAGTAAGATCAGGGAAACTGTTAGGGTTCATCGTAAGCGAGAAAGGAATTGAATTTGACCCTAGTAAGATAAAGGCTATACAAGAAATGCTAGTGCCGGAAACAGAAAAAGAGGTTCGCGTCTTTCTCGGGAGATTGAACTACATTTCTAGATTCATCCCCTACCTTACAGCCACTTTGTTGTACCCCAAAATTTGCCCTCCCATTTCTCAATATTTTCTCACCACAAGACCCTTGGAGCTCAAGATCCAGTTGGGGTTTGCTTTGCTCAAGACTCCTCCTTGCACTGTTGACCCAAATTAGGGTTTGAGTTTGCACAAAGATGTGTTGACCTAAAATTCCCAAGATGACTTTCATGCTTCATGTTGGACTCACAAGTTTATCCATACCAAGTTTCAAGCCTTGATTCCAATCTTTGCCCAGTCAGTTGGACAGTTGACCTAGAAATCAGCTGTATTGGGGAAAAAGTCAACTATGGTCAATTGACAGTCAAACCTCATGATTTTGACCCACATCAACATTATGAGCTCATATGGACCATTTGATCAAGTTTAGATCACAATTCCACAAGAAATTTGATCAGATCACCAAAAGGGCAAAATGGTCATTTTTAGGATTTTGACTGCACAAAGGCAATTTTTGACTGTTTGACCTAGCCAATGGAAAACCAAGCTCACATATGGACTCAAGGACCCAATGGCATTGTCTTGACATGTTCAACAAGTTCAAAAGATCCCAAATGCACAAGATTGACAGATGAATTTTCCAGTCAACTGAGCCAAAATTGACTGTATACTGAAAAGTCAAACTTTGACTTTTTGGTCAAAATCAAGTGTCAAGATTCATTTTTCATCAAAACATGCCAAATCTTGAAGCTTGTTCATCAAGAAATCAAAAATCACAAATTAGGGTTTGAAATGAAGAAATTTCATAACTTAGAATTTTTCTAAGTTATGAAAATCCCTAATATTTTCCTAACTTTGTCCCATATTTTCATCAAGATACATTTGGATTCAAACAAAACTCAAAACATGAAAGTTATAGTCCATTTCAAAATCTACAACTGTGATTCACAAAGTTTCCTCACAAGAAGCTTGTAGCACAAGTTTTGATTTTTGTATTCACATGCTTCCACTTGGAATCTCAACTTGCATTGCAAAGATGGATTGTAGTACACATTCCAAGCTTTCCAAATTGTCCAAGAACTTCTCAAACACCCTTGTGGTTAGGGAGAATCGAATTTGGCAATATGGGAAAAAGTCACTTTGTTCATGAGCCATTTTCATGTTCATACACTTAGGCATTTTTGAAATCAGCTTACACAAGCTAGTTACAGGCCTCTAATCCTTCTTACACTCAATAATTCAATGCTAAACCATTGTGCCAAGATGTTATTCTATGCATTTGGTCATTACATGGAAGTTTAATCCATAATTAGAAAAAGTAACTTAGCTATTTTTGTAAAGATCAACTTTATGTCAAAACGAAAATCAAAGAAGTACAATGCAAATCTCTGAGGCACAAGTTATTGAACTAATCCCACTGATCAAGACTAACTTTGCAGCATGTTTAGGGGGCCCGTGGTAGCTTAGAAACCAAGTTGACAAACTTTGCTTACATGAGAAGAAAACTTGTATTTTGAAACACAACATTGAGTTCCTGTCCACACATGCCTAAACAAACTTGTTGAACACATTCCAAACATCATAACTGAGCTGAAACACGAGCCTATCACCTTGAATACCTCCCCAAACATCAAAACACCATTTTGCTGCACAAAACAGGGCATCCCTGCAGATTGAGTGACACAGCTCATTTCCATCGCGCATTTTCATCCAAACCACTTCATACACCTTCCAAAACATCCATACAAACTATTCCAAGCATTGAACTGGAACTGTAACAGCCATATCCAAGTGTGCCATTTTCACTTTTCTCTCTTGCAGGTTGACTTCTGTAGCTTGATATAGCAAGATTCAAAGCACACCAAGCATTGGAATAGCATCCCTGGACTTCAAGCAAGCTGTACAAGTCCTCACATTGCCTTGAAAGTACCTCCATTGTTGTACACGTTTCAAGCTGAACAGGTAAGTTTTTGATTTCTATCTCTCTATCCATGCATATCTAGGCTTAGGTTTGTGAAGAAGTCATGCCCTACTCATGTCCCTTAAGCTACCTGTATCCTCACTTTTCATTTATATTGTGTGTGCTGCACGAATTTTGGACATGAACATTGGAAAAAACTTAGGTCAGGAATTGGGGGAGAAGAAATTCTCTCTCATTTCTGAGAGTTAGGTCAACTTCTTTATATGTTTAGAATCGTGACATGATGCTCTATAACTTTGGTGTTGTAAGTTTTTATTGAAAATCAAGGAATCAGAAGTTAGCAGGGAAGGAAGAAAACGCGCGTTTTTTTTTGTTTCAAAGTTGCTAGAGGTTGAAGACAACTCCTTTTGGGCTGGGCTTGGTCCATTTTTATTTTTACACCTTCATTTCACACACACACCCCCCTGGCCCATTGCTTGATATATTTGTCATTTTTGATTTTTTCCTTTTGATTTTGATTTCATATTTTTATCCAAACATGAAAAAACATTAAAAATATTTTTCTCACATTTTTTGCATTTTATTTGATATTTATTTGTTTCATTTAGTTATATATGTAAATAAATACATAATACCTTTTTTTATTTAAAATACTAAAAACAATACAAAACACTTTTATTTTTTTGATTTTTATTTTATTTTACCTTTTGAAAACATTTTATATAAAATATACTTTTTTTTTGTAAATAATAAATATTGTTATTTTTTGTACATATATAATATATTTAGTAAATATTATAAATACTTATATATTTATTAGAATATTTAGGGAAAATTACAAAAAAATAATACATTTTTATTTTTATTAATATTTGATCTCAAAAATACTTTTTTTTTACAATATACACTTACACAAATTCATTTACACATACATATTTACTTATTCTTGTACATTGATACATATTACATTTGCGATTAATTCGATTTGGTTGTAAATATTGGACACTACTCTCCTATTAAGTCTCATCCCCATTTGAACATTTGTACCCCCATTCCCATAATTATTAGGTAATAATTTAGGACTTTAAATTCCGCATTTTAAAGCTTTCTAAATATGCCATGATAGACTTAGGGTTTGTATGCAAATAACAAATAGCTTGACTTAACAAAAGACAAAGCATGAAAATGAACAACACCAATCACACTTGCACCCCTAGGGTTACTCCACTTGTTGCCTTCAATAATGGGCCATGTTGCATGTTAGGTGTCTTTGGCAAAACAAAAACAATTAAAATGATCATAGTCCCTCGACGACGCTTTCGAAAGTTGCCTAAAAATGATCAAGTCCCTTCAAGCAAATTGCCAAAGACACTTGGCCCCATTGCATTCATGGTCCATACGATGACCCGCGCCCGTCCCGTTCACATCCTAACACAAGATTGTCCACCAAATACAATGGTGGAACAAAATTGTTAAAAAGGGTTAAAACATAGGAAAAACCTTTGAGTAAATTTAGGAGTAGACAACTCTTGGTTACTTGCCAACTTGCAAAACAAAAACACTTGCCTATTTTTCAAAACCACACATCACAACACACTTTCAAAACAACTTTCAAAAACATTGAAAACTTTTCAAAAGATAAGTACACCTTTGTATACATCCCAACATGGATCATTACAAAGGTTGCCACCACATTGGCCTCTTTTCAAAACATTTTCAAACCCACACACAAAGCACCATTTCAAACAATTGAAAATCAAAGGCAAGTGATCTAAGCAAGTAACTAAGAGCCCATGGATAACCATGGATAGAAAGGGTGCTAATACCTTCCCTTTCTATAATCTACTCCCCGAACCCAAGAAAACATCTCAAAGGTTTTTGCTGTGCTTTTTAACCTTTCCTTAGGATAAAATAAAAAGTCGGTGGCGACTCTTGCTCAACCGAAACATTTGCGAAAACAAACGCAAAACCCAAGTCAATTCTCCCACCGTATCACAGAACTGGCGACTCTGCTGGGGATAACTTAAAAGTGGGGTTACCTTAGGATTTAGATCACATTTATTTTCAATTTCTTGCTTTTTTTGTTTTTATATTTGTGGGCTTTGCATCGAAGTTTCATAGATCCTAACCCGGATCTGGGGAATACCCTTTTAGGCAGCATAAGCTACGAGGGACCTGTCCTGCGTAGACCGACATGGGTGAAGCAGTGGCTACGTTGGTGTGACACCTTGGTCTGTACCGATATCCCTTGTGTTGGAACGAGGAGAATATGGGTCTTCTAAGGAGTCATTAAGCACCAACCGACCTTAGAACCCTAAATTGACCCAACTTGGCCATAGAACAGTAGCAGTATGCTACACTCATTGAGGCTAAACTCTCGCGATGGTTCTGGCCGCGAGAAAAGATTGTGATGCTGGAGTTATGACCGATTGAGGGTAGTCAATGATATTGAGATTCTCTAGAACCCGGTTACTTTTGATAGGACAGGTCTTAACCAACGAAACTAAAAGAGGGTAATACCTAAACTTCATGCTGGCCTAAACCCTAAGGGTTGTCTTGTGTGACTTGTGTGCCTTATCATGCTTGCCTTTGTGAATACTTGTGGTGTGCTTTATCATAACATCATAACATCATACCATAGCATTTTTCAATAACCATTTCAAGGATCTCGAGGGTTCTTTTGATGCAGGGTTACGTTGAACCAGACGTCTACCAAAGGGCAAGAGGTTTCTCCTCTAAACAAATGCCATCAAAGATCAAGTGCAACAACTTGAATCAGGGGCTATGACCCACTCGACATGGTGAGCTTGATTCTCGTGGAAAGACATCCACCGGTGCAAAGTTCTCCAATCGAAGACCAAAGTTCAACCTCTAACATTCTCTTGTGTTTACCCCAAGAGATCCTTGAAAACATTGCATATATATCATACATATCATTGCATAACAGGTTTCTCCTTTTCAGGTTTCCTTATTCTCCCTACTGTTTAGAACAGTAAGATGGATATGGAACAAACGGTGAAAGATCTCCAAGCTCAAAATGCTCAATTCCAAAAAATGCTTCTGGCTATGGGGAAAGGGCAAGAGGATCTGACAGCTCTCCTCCTCAAAGACAAGAAGAAGAAGTCCAAGAAGGCAGCCTGCATCCTAAACTTGAGGAGAAGACCTAAGACCCTGGACCTTGCAACTCCATCCAACATAGGGGATAGTCTTGAAGAAGACAACAATGTAGAGATTGATGAAGAGGAAGCTGACTACTCTGAGGAAGAATATCCTCTCGCTGATGACAAGTACAAAGAGTTGGAGGATCGCCTCAATGCCATGGAGATCCAACAAATACTTGGCTTGGACTTAGGAAACTTGGGTTTAGTTCCTGGATTGATCATCCCGCAAAAGTTCAAGGCCCCTACCTTTGCCATGTATGACGGAGTTTCTTGTCCTAAGATGCACCTAACGTCTTATGTCTGCAAGATTCAACCATACGCAACTGATCCAAAGCTTTGGATCCATTTCTTCCAAGAAAGTCTGGTAGGGGCTCAACTTGAGTGGTTTTATCAATTGAAGAGTTCTCGCATCCACACCTGGGAGGACTTAGCTACTGCTTTTTACAAACAGTATCAGTACAATGCTGATCTTGCACCAACTCACGTCCAATTGCAAAACATGACCATGGGTTCTGGCGAGAAATTCAAAGGATATGCTCAAAGGTGGAGAGGTTTGGCTGGTAGAGTGCAACCCCCTTTAACTGACAGAGAACTGATTGACCTCTTCATGGGAACTTTGACTGGGCCTTTCTTTAATCACTTAATTGGAAGCTCCTCGGCCGGGTTCACCGAGCTAATACTGACCGGCGAGAGGGACGAAGCTGGCATCAAGAGTGGAAAGATCCAAGGAACTACATCCTCGGATACTCAAATAATTCCCTACAATGGAAAGAAAGAGTCCAATGCTGCGAACAGTCAAAAGGGTCGTCATGACCAACACGTAGGAGCAATCTTGATCTCTAATCCTACGCCTGCTCAACAAAGACAGGGGCATCCGCGTAAGGAAGTCGCACCTAAGAGGCAGTTCACCAACATCAACATGCCAATGTCTCAAGCACTGCAACACTTGTTGAAGAGGGATCTGATTACACTGAGGGCTCCCCTCCGGAACCCAAATACTTCTGCTCCTACCTATCATCCCAATGAAAGGTGTGCATATCACTCTGACAGTCCGGGGCATGACACCAACAACTGTTGGCCTCTGAAGAACAAGATACAAGACATGATTGATGCCAAGAGGATCGAGTTTGACCCTCCAGAGACTTCAGCATGATCACTGCTCCTATGCCAGCTCAAACTGAAAGACTTTTGCTTCATTTGAATTTTCAAAGTTGTAATTTCTTTTGTTTTCAAACAATTAACTGTTGATGTTAAACTCTGTTTCATTAATGCATTGCATATGTTTGTCTTGAATTCATCCATTCGTTTTCACTACTCTTATGCTTTCTTTATGATATTTAACTCTTGATAAAAAGCTACAAGCCTTTAGAGGGAGGATGACGAAACAATACCATAATCTCATACAGTATGCTTTTGAACAGACCTTGTTGATGATGTACAGACATTTCTTTCAATTCCCAAACACTGGAGTTATAAGGAAGATAATCCCTAGTCAACCCCTTCGAGCCAAAGAAGTAGGAGTTTTCTGTTCTAAACAATCAAAACCTTTGATATAAACCTGGGGCAGGGTAGTATCTCAGTTAATTCAAAAGGGTGCGCATTGAAGTCGCAAACTCTCAGTTCGTAATACAACGAATGAAATCAAAAGCATTCCTTTGGAATCAAAAGACAGTGATGGTTCCCTATCACCTAGGCAGTCAATCTCTCAAAAAGAAAAAAAAAAGCCCACCGAGCCAAAACCTATAAAGGAGGCTCAAGAAACCTGGGGCATCCCGCTGACTGTAATCCCGAAAACAGGAACAGTCAGGCAAAAGTTAGGGATAACAAATCAAAAGAATGAGGTCGTTACAAATCCTCAACAACATGAAAAATGTTGAAAAAGAAAAAGGAGATGATGATTGTCTCCCAAAATTCAACTGGTGAACCATCACCCAAACAGTCGTTCCAAACTCGAATAGAGTACGACGCACAATTAACTGAGCTTAGGGTTGAAGAGCATCACGAAGAGCAGGTGGGTACGAATATACTTTGAGCCTTTATCCTTTGTTTCTTAAACCATGAACCAAGCCACGTTACAACCCTTCAAAAGTCCTAATTGAAGCACGAGTTAGTTCGAAAGCATACTGTTACAAAAGGTATCCTGACTCCTGTAAGGCTTTGCTCTAAATCGTGTGTTGATTTTGTCTTATAAAAAGTTTTCTGCTAAAAAACGCATTTTTCAAAACTTCGAGACAAACATAAACTTTGCATTGCTTGAATATCACTTTGCATTTGGCTATTTGTTTGACATCGAAGAAATTCATACAGCGAATGTTCGGAGGAACGAAAACTCTCTCAGTGAACAAAAATCACTTCAAAAAGGATGACACTTCCATTACAATCTCCTATCAACAAGGGGCATGTCATGTCGCTATCCAGTTAACCTGGGGCAGTCCGGTCAGGATTTCAAGAAATCTCTCAATTCGCAGAGTAATCTGATTCAAGACTCCTTCATTATCACTTGGGGCATTCGAATGTCAAAAGTGTTCAACAATTCCTTCATCACCTGCTGGAAGTTACAACCACCAACAGAATAAAGGACGATTGAAGCTCCTAAAAAATCTGTTTCACTCGAGAGTGAAGACTCTCATCCTTATCACCTCAGAAGATTGACTTGCTTCTAGATATAGTTCAAGATGTGACCCAAGATTTGGCGACATTCTATAACTCATTCAAGACTTGCTTCCAGATATAGTTCAAGATGTGACCCAAGATTTGGCGACATTCTATAACTCATTCCAGACTTCCTTCTAGATATAGTTCAAGATGTGACCCAAGATTTGGCGACATTCTATAACTCATTCCAGACTTCCTTCCAGATATAGTTCAAGATGTGACCCAAGATTTGGCGACATTCTATAACTCATTCAGATTTGTTTCCAGATATAGTTCAAGATGTGACCCAAGATTTGGCGACATTCTATAACTCATTCAGACTTCCTTCCAGATATAGTTTAAGATGTGACCCAAGATTTGGCGACATTCTATAACTTATTCAGATTTGCTTCCAGATATAGTTCAAGATGTGACCCAAGATTTGGCGACATTCTATAACTCATTCAGATTTGCTTCCAGATATAGTTCAAGATGTGACCCAAGATTTGGCGACATTCTATAACTTATTCAGATTTGCTTCCAGATATAGTTCAAGATGTGACCCAAGATTTGGCGACATTCTATAACTCATTCAGATTTGCTTCTAGATATAGTTCAAGATGTGACCCAAGATTTGGCGATATTCTATAACTTATTCAGATTTGCTTCCAGATATAGTTCAAGATGTGACCCAAGATTTGGAGAAATTCTATAACTCATTCAGATTTGCTTCCAGATATAGTTCAAGATGTGACCCAAGATTTGGCGACATTCCGATACTCATTCCAGATTTTGCTTCTAGAGATAGTTCAAGATGTGACCCAGAGGTGGCGACATTCAGTAACTTATTCCAGATCAGCACCTGCAGCAATCGGGAGATTCTTGGAATCCCCGGCCAGAGAGCCTTCCAGAATCTAACTCCCCTCGGAGTTAAGTTTCAAAATCCCCAGCGGAGCTAAAACTTCCAACTGTCATCCCCAACGGAGTTCATCAAATTCCCCAACATAACTTACCAGTGGAATCCCCAGCGGAGTTCTCATCAAAGCTTCAGCGAAGTATCTCTTCCCCCAGAGTAATTCCCCGCAGAGTAATCTCTCCGACAAGTTTATTCCCCAACGGAGTCATCTTCTCCTACCGGTTTATTCTTGAAACCATCATCCCCAACGGAAACGAAGAACTCCACTCTTCAACATCAGCCCAGGATTCAACAAACTCCCGGCATTCGTCAAGGATTTATTTTCCTAGACGAAAACACATTCATATCCATTCATCACATTATCATACACCATGACGCATGCATATACGCATCATATCACACGATCTCATTTATTCCTGAAAGCATCATGACCTCATGCATCATGACATTGCATACAACTGATGTCTTACCTTTTCGGGAAAAAGGACAATCCAAAGATGATTACTATCAACTGTCACATTTCCAGATTCGATTCTTGTATCTAGCTAGGACATATCTGTGATTAACTGATTGTGGATTCGACACCTGTATCTAGCCAGGGCATGTCTGCATGAAGAGTTTAGAGATTCGACACCTGTATCCAGCCAGGGCATATCTGTAGACGAAAATTCCAGATTCGACACCTGTATCCAGCCAAGGCATATCTGTAGACGACCAATTCCAGATTCGATTCCTATACCAAGCCAGGGAATATCTGTAGACGACAAATTCCAGATTCGATTCCTATATCCAGCCAGGGCATATCTGTGAGTGTTTGATTGTAGATTCGATACCTGTATCCGGCCAGGGCATATCTGCATGAAAATTTTCCAGATTCGATTCCCGTACCCAGCCAGGGCATATCTGTAGACGACAAATTCCAGATTCGACACCTGTATCCAGCCAGGGCACATCTGTAGACAGTTTTCCAGATTCGATTCCTGTATCCAGCCAGGGAATATCTGTGAGCGTTTGATTGTGGATTCGACACCTGTATCTAGCCAAGGCATATCTGCATGAAGAGTTTGGAGATTCGACACCTATATCCAGCCAGGGCACATTTGTAAGTAACCTTTTGAAGTTCCAGATTCGATTCCTGTATCTAGCCAGGGCATATCTGCGAGCAACTAATTGTAGATTCGATACCTGTACCTAGCCAGGGCATATCTACATGAAGAGACTGAAGATCAACACCTGTAACAGGCCAGGAAATCATCTTCCTTTCTCGAAGTACGCAAGTTCTCGCTAAGGAATCTCTTACGCGATCGACACCTCCAAATGGCATCTATAAGCCCATTCCCGACAAGGTTCTGTCACACCTCCAGATGGCATCTATAAGCCCATCCTCCTATCCACCATCTCTCCAAATGGCATCTATAAGCCCATTCCCGCCATCACATTGCTGATACTCCACTATGCGAGTGCAAATTTCTGGGCACTCTTGTGTTCAATCATCTTCCACCCTCGGATCACGAAAGGCACGCAAGCCAATCTACATCCTCAGGTCTAAGAAGATTGAACAGGGGCAAATGTTGTACACCAAAATTTTCCCTCCCATTTCTCAATATTTTCTCACCACAAGACCCTTGGAGCTCAAGATCCAGTTGGGGTTTGCTCTGCTCAAGACTCCTCCTTGCATTGTTGACCCAAATTAGGGTTTGAGTTTGCACAAAGATGTTTTGACCTAAACTGCCCAAGATGAATTTCATGCTTCATGTTGGACTCACAAGTTTATCCATACCAAGTTTCAAGCCTTGATTCCAATCTTTGCCCAGTCAGTTGGACAGTTGACCTAGAAATCAACTGTATTGGGGAAAAAGTCAACTATGGTCAATTGATAGTCAAACCTCATGATTTTTGACCCACATCAACATTATGAACTCATATGGACCATTTGATCAAGTTTAGATCACAATTCCACAAGAAATTTGATCAGATCACCAAAAGGGCAAAATGGTCATTTTTAGGATTTTGATTGCACAAAGGCAATTTTTGACTGTTTGACCTAGCCAATGGCAAACCAAGCTCACATATGGACTCAAGGACCCAATTGCATTGTCTTGACATGTTCAACAAGTTCAAAATATCCCAAATGCACAAGATTGACAGATGAATTTTCCAGTCAACTGAGCCAAAATTGACTGTATACTGAAAAGTCAAACTTTGACTTTTTGGTCAAAATCAAGTGTCAAGATTCATTTTTCATCAAAACATGCCAAATCATGAAGCTTGTTCATCAAGAAATCAAAAATCACAAATTAGGGTTTGAAATGAAGAAATTTCATAACTTAGAATTTTTCTAAGTTATGAAAATTCCTAATATTTTCCTAACTTTGTCCCATCTTTTCATCAAGATACATTTGGATTCAAACAAAACTCAAAACATGAAAGTTATAGTCCATTGCAAAATCTACAACTTTTATTCACAAAGTTTCCTCAAAAGAAGCTTGTAGCACAAGTTATGATATTTGGAATATGGGTGCAAAACATTCTTAACTTAGAAATTTTTTGACCTATTCTAGGCAGGATTTTTGCCTAACTTCATGGCCACTTTTCACATGCTTCCACTTGGAATCTCAACTTTCATTGCAAAGATGAATTGTAGTACACATTTCAAGCTTTCCAAATTGTCCAAGAACTTCTCAAACAACCTTGTGGTTAGGGAGAATAGAATTTGGCAATATGGGAAAAAGTCACTTTGTTCATGAGCCATTTTCATGTTCATACACTTAGGCATTTTTGAAATCAGCTTACACAAGCTAGTTACAGGCCTCTAATCCTTCTTACACTAAATAATTCAATTCTAAACCATTGTGCCAAGATGTTATTCTATGCATTTGGTCATTACTTGGAAGTTTAATCCATAATTAGAAAAAGTAACTTAGCCATTTTTGTAAAGATCAACTTTATGTCAAAAAGCAAATCAAAGAAGTACAATGCAAATCTCTGAGGCACAAGTTATTGAACTAATCCCACTGATCAAGACTAACTTTTCAGCATGTTTAGGGGGCCTGTGGTAGCTTAGAAACCAAGTTGACAAACTTTGCTTACATGAGAAGAAAACTTGTATTTTGAAACACAACATTGAGTTCCTGTCCACACATGCCTAAACAAACTTGTTGAACACATTCCAAACATCATAACTGAGCTGAAACACGAGCCTATCACCTTGAATACCTCCCCAAACATCAAAACACCATTTTGCTGCACAAAACAGGGCATCCCTGCAGATTGAGTGGCACAGCTCATTTCCATCGTGCATTTTCATCCAAACCACTTCATACACCTTCCAAAACATCCATACAAACTATTCCAAGCATTGAACTGGAACTGTAACAGCCATATCCAAGTGTGCCATTTTCACTTTTCTCTCTTGCAGGTTGACTTCTGTAGCTTGATATAGCAAGATTCAAAGCACACCAAGCATTGGAATAGCATCCCTGGACTTCAAGAAAGCTGTACAAGTCCTCACATTGCCTTGAAAGTACCTCCATTGTTGTACACGTTTCAAGCTGAACAGGTATGTTTTTGAACTTCTATCTCTCTATCCATGCATATCTAGGCTTAGGTTTGTGAAAAAGTCATGCCCTACTCATGTCCCTTAAGCTACCTGTATCCTCACTTTTCATTTATATTGTGTGTGCTGCACGAATTTTGGACATGAACATTGGAAAAAACTTAGGTCAGGAATTGGGGGAGAAGAAATTCTCTCTCATTTCTGAGAGTTAGGTCAACTTCTTTATATGTTTAGAATCGTGACATGATGCTCTATAACTTTGGTGTTGTAAGTTTTTATTGAAAATCAAGGAATTAGAAGTTAGCAGGGAAGGAAGAAAACGCGCGTTTTTTTTGTTTCAAAGTTGCTGGAGGTTGAAGACAACTCCTTTTGGGCTGGGCTTGGTCCATTTTTCTGTTTACACCTTCATTTCACACACACACACCCCTGGCCCATTGCTTGATATATTTGTCATTTTTGATTTTTTCCTTTTGATTTTGATTTCATATTTTTATCCAAACATGAAAAAACATTAAAAATATTTTTCTCACATTTTTTGCATTTTATTTGATATTTATTTGTTTCATTTAGTTATATATGTAAATAAATACATAATACCTTTTTTTTATTTAAAATACTAAAAACAATACAAAACACTTTTATTTTTTTGATTTTTATTTTATTTTAGCTTTTGAAAACATTTTATATAAAATATACTTTTTTTTTGTAAATAATAAATATTGTTATTTTTTGTACATATTTAATATATTTAGTAAATATTATAAATACTTATATATTTATTAGAATATTTAGGGAAAATTACAAAAAAATATTACATTTTTATTTTTATTAATATTTGATCTCAAAAATACTTTTTTTTTACAATATACTTCCTTTTATTTATTTTTTGTATATAATTAATGCATATTGTATATATTAAATAATAAATACCTTTTATTTAGCAAAATTAGGGTTTTTGCCCTAAACATGAAAATATTCAAAAATTAACTTTTTTTATTTATTATTTCACTTGTAAATAAATCATATACACTTACACAAATTCATCTACACATACATATTTACTTATTCTTGTACATTGATACATATTACATTTGCGATTAATTCGATTTGGTTGTAAATATTGGACACTACTCTCCTATTAAGTCTCATCCCCATTTGAACATTTGTACCCCCATTCCCATGATTATTGTGTAATAATTTAGGACTTTAAATTCCGCATTTTAAAGCTTTCTAAATATGCCATGATAGACTTAGGGTTTGTATGCAAATAACAAATAGCTTGACTTAACAAAAGACAAAGCATGAAAATGAACAACACCAATCACACTTGCACCCCTAGGGTTACTCCACTTGTTGCCTTCAATAATGGGCCATGTTGCATGTTAGGTGTCTTTGGCAAAACAAAAACAATTAAAATGATCATAGTCCCTCGACGACGCTTTCGAAAGTTGCCTAAAAATGATCAAGTCCCTTCAAGCAAATTGCCAAAGACACTTGGCACCATTGCATTCATGGTCCATACGATGACCCGCACCCGTCCCGTTCACATCCTAACACAAGATTGTCCACCAAATACAATGGTGGAACAAAATTGTTAAAAAGGGTTAAAACATAGGAAAAACCTTTGAGTAAATTTAGGAGTAGACAACTCTTGGTTATTTGCCAACTTGCAAAACAAAAACACTTGCCTATTTTTCAAAACCACACATCACAACACACTTTCAAAACAACTTTCAAAAACATTGAAAACTTTTCAAAAGATAAGTACACCTTTGTATACATCCCAACATGGATCATTACAAAGGTTGCCACCATATTGGCCTCTTTTCAAAACATTTTCAAACCCACACACAAAGCACCATTTCAAACAATTGAAAATCAAAGGCAAGTGATCTAAGCAAGTAACTAAGAGCCCATGGATAACCATGGATAGAAAGGGTGCTAATACCTTCCCTTTCTATAATCTACTCCCCGAACCCAAGAAAACATCTCAAAGGTTTTTGCTGTGCTTTTTAACCTTTCTTTAGGATAAAATAAAAAGTTGGTGGCGACTCTTGCTCAACCGAAACATTTGCGAAAATAAACGCAAAACCCAAGTCAGTTCTCCCACCGTATCACACACTTGTGAACCAATCTTTAGATTATTAAAGAAAAACCAGACGGACAGGTGGAATAACGATTGCCAGGCAGCATTTGATAAGATTAAAGAGTATTTGATGGAACCTCCAAATCTCTCTCCCCCGGTATAAGGTAGACCCTTGATAATGTACCTAACAGTATTAGAAAACTCAATGGGGGTGTGTATTAAGGTAGAATGACGCGGCTGGTCGAAAAGAGCACGCGATATATTACCTTAGCAAAAAGTTTACCGACTGTGAGGTAAGATACTCATTGCTCGAGAAAACTTGTTGCGCTTTGGTATGGGCTGCTCGCCGACTAAGACAGTACATGTTGACTCATACCACCTTACTGATCTCTAAGATGGACCCAATCAAGTACATCTTTGAAAAACCAGCCCTCATGGGAAGGATAGCTCGTTGGCAAATGATTTTGACCGAATATGACATCCAATATACCACTCAATAGGCTATCAAGGGTAGTATATTGGCAGATCATCTTGCCCACCAACCTATGAAAGATGACTATTAGCCAATGAAGTTTGAGTTTCCTGATGAAGACATCATGTACATACGGGATTGTAACATCCCAGGCCTAAAGGAAGGACCAGAACCAGGATCGCGATGGACGATGGTGTTTGATGGTGCCTCCAATGCGTTAGGTAATGGTGTCGGTGCGGTGATTACTTCTCCTGAAGGTTTTCATACTCCTCTTACTGCCAGGATTTGCTTTGATTGTACGAACAATATGGCTGAGTATGAAGCTTGTATTTTTGGGTTAGAAGCTGCCATTGATTTACGAATCAAAATTTTAGAAGTATATGGAGATCCTTCTCTAGTAATTATCCAAATCAACAGAGATTGGGAGACTCGTCACCCAAATTTGATTCCGTATCACGATCATGTGTTAAGGCTAACCCCTTATTTTGATGAGATTACTTTCAATCATATTCCAAGGGAGGAGAATAACATGGCAGACGCCTTGGCTACCCGGTCATCCATGTTTAAGGTTAAATGGGCAAATGAGGCTCCTTCTATCACTATCCTAAGGTTGGATGAACCGGTGTTCTGTTATGGAATAGGAGAAGATGTCTTTGACGGGAAGCCATGGTTTTATGACATCAAAAGGTATCTTAAAACCCAAGAATATCCAGAAGGTGCTTCTGTCACAGATAAGAAGACTTTACGGAGGTTTGCCGCCAATTTTTTCCTCGACGGCGATGTCCTGTATAAGGGGAATTATGATTCCATTATGCTCAGATGCGTGGATAGACACGAAGCAAGTAGGATCATAGAAGAAGTGCACGAAGGTTCTTTTGGGACACATTCTAGTGGACATATTATGACCAAGAAGGTCTTGAGAGAAGGTTATTATTGGTCAACAATGGAAAATGATTGCTACGAGCACTCCAGGATCCTCTACAAGTGTCAGATCTATGCTGACAAGATGCATGTGCCGCCCAATCCCCTGAATAACCTAACTTCACCTTGGCCTTTCGCGATGTGGGGAATTGATATGATAGGTCGGATTACGCCAACCTCTTCCAACGAACACCGTTTTATCTTGGTGGTTATCGACTACTTTACTAAGTGGGTGGAAGCAACATCATATGCCAATGTCACTAAACAGGTGGTAGCACGTTTCATCAAACATAACATAATCTGTCGATACGGGATCCCCGAAAAGATTATTACCGACAACGGGTCGAACCTCAATAATAAGATGATGAAAGAGTTGTGTGAAAACTTTAAGATAAAACATCACAATTCCTCTCCTTACCATCCTAAGATGAATGGCGCGGTTGAGGCAGCAAACAAGAATATTAAGAAGATTGTGCAGAAAATGGTCATCACTTATAAAGATTGGCATGAGATTCTACCATTCGCTTTACATGGTTATCATACCACCATGCATACCTCAACTGGGGAAACCCCTTTTTCGCTTATTTACGGCATGGAAGCAGTCCTACCAGTGGAAGTTGAAATCCCTTCTTTGAGGATAATGACAGATGCACAATTGGATGAGACTGAATGGGTCCAGAATAGATTCGATTAGCTGAATCTCATTGATGAGAAAAGATTAAAATCAATTTTCCATGGAAAGTTATAACAAAAGATGATGAAGAAAGCCTTCGAAAAGAGGGTACGTCCGCGGAACTTTCAAGCTGGTGATCTGGTGCTAAAAATGATCTTTCCTCCTAACAACACGGACGCTAGAGGTAAATGGGCTCCAATTTATGAAGGACCTTTTATTGTAAAGAAAGTTTTCTCGGGAGGGTCTATGATGCTTGCAACCATGGATGGAGATAATTTCCCTCACCCTATCAATGCAGATGCAGTAAAAAAATATTTCGTGTAAAAGGTCGTTGGTTTGATCGGATCAGGACGAAGGTTTGGTCCAACCAGTCATTCGGAAGGCAAGTATTGAAGAATTCAGAGGTCATGAGAGTTGTAGCTGAATCGTACTTGATAAGTCTGCACTCACTCTTTTTTTCTTTTCTTTTCTTTTTCCTCTCCATGTGTTTCGCGTGCAATTGTTCCTCTTCGAGAATTGATTTTCGTTGTAAATGCCTATTTATAGGCCAATCATTAAACAAAAATGTTCTTCGAATTATGCCAAGTTGTTTTTCATTATTGTTGTTTTGATAAACAAAATGCGTTCAATGTTTTCAATGAAACAATGCAAATAATACATTAAAGCTTTACAGCATGTGGCATCAAATTACTCAAAATGTCAGGTGTGGAAACCATTCCATGCTCAAGACATGTTGTTATAAGGCTCACCTTCGTAGGATCTCACGACCGAAGGATATTCTTATTAAAGATATGGTGGATATTTGTTTTCAACTCAAGAGTATAAATCATCCATAGATAAGAAGTGAGGTTACCAAGCGTACTTTCCGAAGCAACAAGTCCATACGGAAACTAGTCTCCTCAACATGGCATTTCAAATTTCATTTGCATTCTCATTTGTAATCTTTCTTTGTTTTGGTTCAGTAATTTCTTGTATGAAAAACTTGCTTATTTTTGAATATTAATCATAATGCATTGAATATGTTTGTCTTGAATTAGTCCTTTCGTATTCACTCATTAATGTTTTTATTTGCTTTTTGGTATTTATCTCTTGTTAAATAAAGCAAAAACCTCTGGAGGCAGGATGATGAGTAATATACCATAAATTCCGAACAGTGTGCTTTTGAATAAAAACCTTGCTGATGATGTACAAGCCTTGTTTCAAATATCCAAACACAGGAGATATAAGGGAGTGAAACCCTCGTCAACTCCTTTGAGCTTTGAAGTAGGAGTTTCTTTTCTGTTCAGAAAAACTCTCACATTAAACCCGGGGCAGGGTAGATTTTAGTTAATCCGAATGAGCATTCAAAACTCATTAGGATTGCGCATCAAAAGATACAACAATGGTTATCCTTCAGAAGGTTGTGAAAGAACAAAATCATAATGGCTAACTCTCATCTATCAGTAGCGTGCATCAATGAGGATGATATCCCAATAAATATCTCTCGCACAAGAGATCAAAAGATGACGATACCATAATAGTTATTCCTCGTCGACCAAGCAGTAAGGTAGCTACACTCTCTCAGGAAGTCAAAAACGACTCGAAGTTACACGACTAGTTCAAACTAAAAGAAATGATAAAAGAAAGAGACAAAAAGCCCCGCTAAGCTGAAACTTGAGAAGATAAGTCGCTTAGGCAAAAGTCAGGGCATCCCGCTGGACTTCAAAGTCAAATTCAAAAGGAATTTGTCCAGGAAAAAGTTAGGGAATACAAAAAGAAAGCAAAAAGCGCGAAAAGATAAAAAGGGGATTACCAAATAAAGATCCTCCACAAAGAATAAAGTCGTGTGATCAAACACCAAGAATGAAAGAGGTGAGTGACTGACATATCCTCATCAACCATGGTAAACTCCTTTTAAGGGATGGGTGCTCGTATTGGTTTAACTGAACTTAGGACTGGAGAACATCACAGAGAATGGGTGGGCACCAAATATTTTGAGCCTTACATCCTTTTTTTCTAAAACCGTGAACCAGGCCACGTTACAACCCTTAAAAGTCATAACTGAAACATGGGTTAATTTGAAAGCACACTGTAACAAGAATATGCTAATCTGACTTCTATGAGGCTTGCAAAAACTTTTGAGTTGGTATCACACTATCTTTTTAATTTCTTCCATACAAAAATTTTGTTTGTTTAATATTTTCAATAAAAGGTTTTTAAACTTCAAGACAAACATGAGTTTTGCATTAGAATTATCATTCTTAGAATAAACATTCTTTGCATATGAGCAAGTGCTTAAACATCAAGTATGCTTGCATAATGAGCATCAGATGAAAATTTGATCATCTCAAGGGACAAATTGCTTCAGGATACCATTTAAAGGTAAATCATTTGTGAGAATGGTCTTAACCTGGGGCAAATCTTCTATTGACTCCGTTGAGTAAAAGAATACCTATTTTAGAAATGATCTGAAGTAGATTGCAAAAGGTGGTTGCCCAGAGTCTCTGTCAAGCAGTGGTGCATTACCTTCAGTTGGTCCCAATGGACGTATTGCTTCAAGAATTTGCTCGAGAATGAAGCAGTTCAAGTCGAGGAGTATGGTTATGAAGTAACCTACTTTCAAGATATAAGCCAACCACTCTAAGGTTATATTGTCTTCAAAAACCCTCAAGTTTTCATCTCTCTGTGAGCATGAGACAAAGAAAAGATTTGTCAAGATTCTGTTGAGCAAGGGAAAGCGTGTCGAATACTCTGTCGAGTAGGTATTCAGCCAATGAGTCATTCAAGTCGGGATTTTATCCCTCAAAATGCAGTCAAACTGGGGCAGTTATACTAATATTTGACAAATCTCTCTAAGAATGTGTTGATCAGAGGAGAATTTTTCCAGAATTTGAAGATGTATGGGCATTCACTCAAGCATAGTTGGAGTCATCTCCAATTTTGGTTACCTAAACATCATGTTCCAAAGTCCATAACACTAGGGAAGATTATCTTCAATGGTATAAATCTCAAAAAGTCCTCTCGAGGCAATTTTTTGCAAAAGCCTTACAGACTGGGGCAAGAATTTATGTAAGGGATTTCTCTCTTCTTCAATAGTTGATCAGATCAAGTTCATACGCAGGCTAAATGAACTATGAATTTGAAAGTCATGCTGAGAAGTCGGGATTGTTATCTTCGACTTATCAGAGACTCGAGTCCATTTACTGACATCCTTTGTCCTAAGTCAAGGTTATTATCCCCAGTTGCAGTTTGGATTGTTATCCTTAGTAGGATATGAGCAGTAACGCAAAGATCATTTGGGTTTGTTTACTCGTACAAGACGTGATGGAAATATTGCTTCCTAAGGGGATGCCTCCTTCCAGTAAAAGACTTGTTGCTACTTGACAAAGATCTGTCTACCAAGGGGTTTCTCTTCTAAGATATTTTCCCCCAGTGAAGCATCCTCATTTCTCTGCAGGAGGAGAATGTTTTTTCTCCCTGGAAATGTAGAATTTGTTTAAAGTCTAGATGATCTCTTTTTATTGGACTGCAATTTATTTTTTGCAGCATCTTCTCAAGTTCACTTTTTAGTGGCATTTCTCCTCGGAGTCGACATGTTGAAGTTGCAATCTTGCATCGCAGTTTTTACCCGGTGATTGATAGTTCAAGTTGTCTATTCTTCAGTAAGGTTTTCCGTTCCAAACAGGGGCATGTCGCCCCAATATCCGTTTTGTAAGTACTGTTGGTCTTGTATGACAAGATGCATACCAACAAATGAATCAAGAAGGGTAACGTGAGGATTTTTGTATATTGAGATCCCGTTTCCCTAGTGGAACTATTCTTCTTTCCCTAACGGAGCAAGTGTCCTATCTCTCAGGTGAGGTGTACAAGAGAAGTCCAGTCACAACTCGTTTCCTGTTGATAGAAGATGTTATTGAGATATCCCTAGTGGAGTTTCTATCCTGAGATGTTTATTTCTTCCCCAGGTGAGGATCTTTTACCTCCAAGCAATGTTATCCACAGTGTGCTATGAGTAGAATTCCTTTTATTTAAGAATTCCTACACTCCCCCAACAGAAGTTATCTCTGTCAAGAAATTCTATGCGATAAAAGTTTCCATTCCCAGCAAAGCTTTCCTCATTCCAACAGAGGATAAAGAATTTACTCCCCAAGAAGTTGAGGGTTTGATCAGAATTCAAGATTTTCACTGAACTACAATTTATTTTTGTAGTGTTCTCCCCAAGAAGTTACTTCCTCAGTGATATAAATATTTAGAGTTTGGTGGTTCCGAGTCTCGGTGCCCCATTGAAGTTCATATGGCATGCTCTCTACAGAAGATCAGATGTACAAGAATAATCATTCAAAAGTTCATTGTCTTCTCAGCATCCGATTATTGATGTGATTTCCCCAGTGCATTACTAAACATGCATCATTACATTGCATCTACTAAAACGCGTAGCATTTCCATTGTATGGAGCATTACACTATAAAAAAATTTAAACATGCATGAGTATAAGCCAATTTTGTGCGCCTGTGGTAACCAGATTGTTATACGCTCATATTTGATTTATCTCCACAACAAGCCTAGGGTGACTCTATCATGTTTCCCCAACAGAGTTTGTTTTAATTCACCACCAGTCGGGTCTTTGGTATTTCTCCATTTCCCCAGTAAGTTTGTGGTTTACACTTGCCCTGCAAGCCTTTGGTTATTTTACCTGTGTTTGCTTTGCCATTAGAGTGCGAGTAGGAATAGGTGTATAACCTTTCTTATTTCTCAAGTATTTGAGTATTTATACTTGGTGTGTGGTAACTCAGATAATTGCCACTCTTGAAGAATTACACCCCGCCTTTGGCCTGAGGGATTTTGTATTTCTTACGTATTTGCATCCTATCGAAAGTCCAACGTGTTTTGGAAATCCTTGTTAGAGTCGGTTTTGACTAGTCTCTTTCTATTTTAGAGTTCACCTTCGATCGGTGCTCTTTGAAGGTCCTTCCTAGTCGGTTCCTTGTTTCGATTTATCCCCGTCAGTCAAGTCCTCCTTTCGTTAGCTTAGCTAACCTTTTTTGTTAAGAGTCCTTCAGTGTCTCTTCAAAGTCCAGTTGTCTGGCGTCCTTGTTTAGGGGAATTCGTCCTTTCTTGTTGGGGCTTTCTTCGGTTAGTATCGTTCTTGTGTTCACTATCAACTCCAAATATTTGTTTTCTTGATGCTCGATTTCGCTCTTGTGTGTCTAACTCTGACCATATATACATATCTTTATCCCTTGTGAGTTCGCCTTTGATTGGCGTTCGCCTTTGATTGGCGTTCTTTTCTTTAAATCCACCTTTGGTTGATACTTTTTGCTGAAAGTCCCCTTCGGATGGTCCCTTTTTAGTTGTAAGCTCGCCTTTGATCGGCGTTCTTTTCTTAGGAATCTACCTTAGGCATAGTATTCCTTGATGAAGATTCCCCTTCAGTTGGTTCCTTTAACCTGAAGTCCACCTTCGGCTGGCATCCTTTAAATCCACCTTCGGCTGGTGCCTATAAAATCCACCTTCGGCTGGTATCCTTTGTTGAGAGTCCCCTTCGACTGGTCTCTTTTCAGTTGTAAGTTCGCCTTTGATTGGTGTTCTTTTCTTAGGAATCTACTTTCGGCATAGTATTCCTTGATGAAGATTCCCCTTCGTTTGGTTTCTTTATCCTGAAGTCCACCTTCGGCTGGTATCAATTGTGAAGATTCCTCTTCGGCTGGTTTCTTTACCCTTAAAATCCACCTTCGGCTGGTATCCTTTGTCAGGAGTCCCATTTGTTCGGTATCTTTTCTCAGTAAGTTCACCTTCGATTGGTGCTCCTTCATCAGAGCCTTCTTCGGTTAGTCTCTTTCTTGTGTATGTCTAACCTTGACCTGACATCCAAGAGATTTACTTAGCTGACTACTGCAAACCAAAAAGCAAAAAATATAATAGAAAATGAAAAAATATAATAATACCTGACTAGCTTCAGGCCGCAAATTTTTGGGTTCTTTTAGTATTTAATCTTCTTCCACCTTGAAAGTTCAAAAGGCTGACGCCAATATCACCTTCAGGTTAAAGGCGATTAAATAGGCGATTAAAGGCGATTAAATAGACGCCAATTTAACCTTGAAAGTTTGAAAGGCTGACGCAAATCTTTTCTTTGTCTCATGCTCACGGAGAGATGAAAACTTGAGGGTTTTTGAAGACAACATAACCTTAGAGTGGTTGGCTTATATCTTGAAAGTAGGTTACTTCAAAACCATACTCCTCGACTTGAACTGCTTCATTCTCGAGCAAATACTTGAAGCACTACGTCCCTTGGGACCAACTGAAGGTAATGCACAACTGCTTGACAGAGACTTTAGGCAACCAACTTTTGCAATCTACTTCAGATCATTTCTCAAACTGGTATTAGTTTACTCAACGGAGTCAATAGAAGATTTTCCCCAGGTTAAGACCATTCTCACAAATGATTTACCTTTAAATGGTATCCTGAAGCAATTTGTCCCTTGAGATGATCAAATTTTCATCTGATGCTCATTATGCAAGCATACTTGATGTTTAAGCACTTGCTCATATGCAAAGAATGTTTATTCTAAGAATGATAATTCTAATGCAAAACTCATGTTTGTCTTGAAGTTTAAAAACCTTTATTGAAAATATTAAACAAACAAAATTTTCGTATGGAAGAAATTAAAAAGATAGTGTGATACCAACTCAAAAGTTTTTGCAAGCCTCATAGGAGTCAGATTACCGTATTCTTGTTATAGTGTGCTTTCAAATTAACCCATGCTTCAGTTAGGACTTTTAAGGGTTGTAACGTGGCCTGGTTCACGGTTTTAGAAAAAAGGATTTAAGGCTCAAAATATTTGGTGCCCAGCCATTCTCCGTGATGTTCTCCAGTCCTAAATTCAATTAAACCAATACGAGCACCCATCCCTCAAAAGGAGTTTACCATGGTTGATGAGGATATGGCAGTCACTCACCTCTTTCATTCTTGATGTTTGATCACACGACTTTATTCTTTGTGGAGGATCTTTATTTGGTAATCCCCTTTTTCTCTTTTCGCGCTTTTTGCTTTCTTTTTGTATTCCCTAACTTTTGCCTGGACAAATTCCTTTTGAATTTGACTTTGAAGTCCAGCGGGATGCCCTGACTTTTGCCTAAGCGACTTGTCTTCTCAAGTTTCGGCTTAACGGGGCTTTTTGTCTCTTTCTTTTATCATTTCTTTTAGTTTGAACCAGTCGTGTGACTTCGAGTCGTTTTTCAAATTCCTGAGAGAGTGTAGCTACCTTACTGCTTGGTCGACGAGGAATAACTATTATGGTATCGTCATCTTTTGACCTCTTGATGTGCGAGAGATATCTATTGGGATATCATCCTTATTGATGCACGCTACTGATAGATGAGAGTTAGCCATTGTGATTTTGTTCTTTCTCAACCTTCTGAAGGATAACCATTGTTGTATCTTTTGATGTGCACTCCTAATGAGTTTTGAACGCTCATTCGGATTAACTGAAATCTACCCTACCTCGGGTTAAATGTGAGGGTTTTTCTGAACAGAAAATAAACTCCTACTTCAAAGCTCAAAGGGGTTGACAAGGGTTTCACTCCCTTATATCTCCGGTGTTTGGAGATTTGAAACAAGGCCTGTACATCGTCAGCAAGGTTTTTATTCAAAAGCACACTGTTCAAAATTTATGGTATATTACTCATCATCCTTCCTCCAGAGGTTTTTGCTTTATTTAACAAAAGCTAAATACCAAAAAGCAAAGAAAAACATTAATGAGTGAATATGAAAGGATTAATTCAAGACAATCATATTCAATGCATTATGATTAATATTCAAAAATAAGCAAGTTTTGCATACAAGAAAGTACTGAACCAAAACAAAGAAAGATTACAAATGGGAATACAAATGTAATTTGAAATGCCATGTTGAGGAGATTAGTTTCCATACGGACTTGTTGGTTCAGAAAGTACGCTTGGTAACCTCACTTCTTATCTATGGATGATTTATACTCTTGAGTTGAGAACGAATATCTACCATATCTTTAATAAGAATATCCTTAGGTCGTGAGATCCTGCGAAGGTGAGCCTTATAACAACATGTCTTGAGCATGGAATGGTTTCCACACTTGACATTTTGAGTAATTTGATGCCACGTGCTGTAAAGCTTTAATGTATTTTTTGCATTGTTTCATTGAAAATATTGAACGTCTTTTGTTTATCAAAACAACAATAATGAAAAACAACTTGGCATAATTTGAAGAACATTTTTATTGAATGATTGGCCTGTAAATAGGCATTTACAATGAAAAGCAATTCTCTAAGAGGAACAATTGCACGCGAAACACATGGAGAGGAAAAAGAAAAGAAAAGAAAAAAAGAGTGAGTGCAGACTTATCTAGTACGATTCTGCTACAACTCTCATGACCTCTAAATTCTTCAATACGTGCCTTCCAAATGACTGGTTGGATCAAACCTTCATCCTGATCCAATCAAACCAACGACCTTTTACGCGAAATATTTTTTTACTACATCTGCGTTGACAGGGTGAGGGAAATCCTATCCATCCATGGTTGCAAGCATCATAGACCCTCCCGAGAAAACTTTCTTTACAACAAAAGGTCCTTCATAATTGGGAGCCCATTCACCTCTAGCGTCCGTGTTGTTAGGAGGCAAGATCCTTTTTAGCACCAGATCACCAGCTTGAAAGTTCTGCGGATGTACCCTCTTGTCGAAGGCTTTCTTCATCCTCTTTTGGTATAACTGTCCATGGCAAATTGACGTTAAACTTTTCTCATCAACGAGATTCAGCTGATCGAATCTATTCTGGACCCATTCAGTCTCATCCAATTGTGCATCTGTCATTATCCTCAAAGAATGGATTTCCACTTCCACTGGTAGGACTGCTTCCATGCCGTAAACAAGCGAAAAAGGGGTTGCCCCAGTTGAGGTACGCATGGTGGTACGATAACCATGTAAAGCGAATGGTAGCATCTCATGCCAATCTTTATAAGTGATGACCATTTTCTGCACAATCTTCTTAATATTCTTGTTTGCTGCCTCAACCGCGCTATTCATCTTAGGACAGTAAGGAGAGGAATTGTGATGTTTTATCTTAAAGTTTTCACACAACTCTTTCATCATCTTATTATTGAGGTTCAACCCGTTGTTGGTAATAATCTTTTTGGGGATCCCGTATCGACAGATTATGTTATGTTTGATGAAACGTGCTACCACCTATTTAGTGACATTGTCATAGGATGCTGCTTCAACCCACTTAGTAAAGTAGTCGATAGCCACCAAGATAAAACAGTGTCTGTTGGAAGCGGTTGGCTCAATCCGGCCTATCATATCAATTCCCCACATCGCAAAAGGCCAAGGTGAAGTTAGGATATTCAGGGGATTGGGCGGCACATGCATCTTGTCAGCGTAGATCTGACACTTGTAGCAGATCCTGGAATGCTCGTAGCAATCATTTTCCATTGTTGACCAATAATAACCTGCTCTTAAGATATTCTTGGTCATAGTATGCCCACCAGAATGTGTCCCAAAAGAACCTTCGTGCACTTCTTCTATGATCCTACTTGCTTTGTGTCTATCCACACATCTGAGCAAAATGGAATCATAATTCCTCTTATACAGGACATCACCGTCGAGGAAAAACTTGGTTGGCAAACCTCCGTAAAGTCTTCTTATCTGTGACAGAAGCACCTTCTGGATATTCTTGGGTTTTAAGATGCCTTTTGATGTCATAAAACCATGGCTTCCCGTCAATGACATCTTCTCCTATTCCATAACAGAACTCCAGTTCATCCAACCTTAGGATAGTGATAAAAGGAGCCTCATTTGCCCATTTAACCTTAAACATGGATGACCGGGTAGCCAAGGCGTCTACCAAGTTATTCTCCTCCCTTGGAATATGATTGAAAGTAATCTCATCAAAATAAGGGGTTAACCTTAACACATGATCGCGATACGGAATCAAATTTGGGTGACAATTCTCCCAATCTCCATTGATTTAGCTAATTACTAGAGAAGAATCTCCTTATACTTCTAAAATTTTGATTCGTAAATCAATGGCAGCTTCTAACCCAAAAATACAAGCTTCATACTCAGCCATGTTGTTCGTACAATCAAAGCAAATCCTGGCGGTAAGAGGAGTATGAAAACCTTCAGGAGAAGTAATCACTGCACCAACACCATTACCTAACGCATTGGAGGCACAATCGAACACCATCGTCCATCACGATTCTAGTTCTGGTCCTTCCTTTGGGCCTGGGATGTTACAATCCCGTATGTACATGATGTCTTTATCAGGAAACTCAAACTTCATTGGCTGATAGTCATCTTTCATAGGTTGGTGGGCAAGATGATCTGCCAATATACTACCCTTGATAGCCTTTTGAGTGGTATATTGGATGTCATATTCAATCAAAATCATTTGCCAACGAGCTATCCTTCCCGTGAGGGCTGGTTTTCAAAGATGTACTTGATTGGGTCCATCTTAGAGATCAGTAAGGTGGTATGAGTCAACATGTACTGTCTTAGTCGGCGAGCAGACCATACCAAAGCGCAACAAGTTTTCTCGAGCAGTGAGTATCTTACCTCACAGTCGGTAAACTTTTTGCTAAGGTAATATATCGCGTGCTCTTTTCGACCAGCCGCGTCATGCTGCCCTAATACACACCCCATTGAGTTTTCTAATACCGTTAGGTACATTATCAAGGGTCTACCTTCTACCGGGGGCGAGAGAATTGGAGGTTCCATCAAATACTCTTTAATCTTATCAAATGCTGCCTGGAAATCGTTATTCCACCTATCCGTATGGTTTTTCTTTAATAATCTAAAGATTGGTTCACAAGTGGCTGTAAGGTGGGAGATGAATATAGAAATGTAGTTCAATCTCCCGAGAAAGACGCGAACCTCTTTTTCTGTTTCCGCACTGGCATTTCTTGTATAGCATTTATCTTACTAGGGTCAACTTCAATTCCTTTCTCGCTTACGATGAACCCTAACAGTTTCCCTGATCTTACTCCGAAGGTGCACTTATTTGGATTTAGCCTTAGTCTGAACTTCCTTAATCTTTCAAACAATTTCAATAAATGAACCAGATGTTCCTCTTCTGTCTGGGATTTGGAAGTCATATCGTCAACATATACTTCATACTCTTTATGCATCATGTCATGAAAGAGAGTGACCATTGCACGTTGATAGGTTGCCCCTGCATTTTTCAGACCAAAGGGCATCACCTTATAACAAAATTTTCCCCAAGGAGTAATAAAAGTAGTCTTCTCCATGTCTTCTGGTGCCATTTTAATCTGATTGTAGCCAGAAAAACCATCCATGAAGGAGAACACTTTGTCTTGAGCAGTATTGTCAACTAGAACATCAATATGTGGCAACGGGAAATCATCTTTAGGACTTGCTCTGTACAAGTCCCTATAGTCCACACACATCCTGACCTTTCCATCCTTCTTAGGCACTGGTACAATATTCGCGATCCACGGCGGGTAAGATGTCACTTTCAAAAACCCAGCATCAAACTGTTTCTGAACCTCTTCTTTGATCTTTTTAGACATCTCGGGATGGGTCCTTCGAAGCTTTTGCTTAACAGGAAGACACTCTTCCCTGAGAGGTAGCTTGTGCATGACGATGTCCGTGTCTAACCCAGGCATGTCTTCATAGGACCAAGCGAAGATATCCGCATACTCATGGAGCATTGCGATTAATTTGTGCTTGATACTATTTTCTAGAGTAGCCCCAATCTTAACTTCTTTTCAGACCTCTTCGGTTCCTAAGTTGATCAACTCAGTGGTCTCTTGGTGTGGTTGAATGACCTTTTCTTCTTGCCTTAGTAATCTAGCCAACTCTTCAGGAAGTTCACAGTCCTCCTCAGTTTCTTCTTCAACTTGATATATTGGTTTTTCAAAGTCATAGAGAGTCATAGCGGAATCATTCCTGACACTTTCTGGGATTAATGAAGGGCACAATCTGCATGATTATTTTTTATTTTTTTATTTTAGTCTTAAATGTAAAAGGAAATAAAGCCTCGTGTCTTATGTATGAAAATCCGGAAAGACGAAGAGCGAAACATTTGAAAACAAAAGACGTTCTTTATTGATGAATAAAATTTGTAATGAAAAAACATTGTGGTCTTACAGCA
This sequence comes from Vicia faba, assembly GCA_948472305.1. Taxonomy (NCBI): domain Eukaryota; kingdom Viridiplantae; phylum Streptophyta; class Magnoliopsida; order Fabales; family Fabaceae; genus Vicia; species Vicia faba. Next base: position 699,548,647 of record OX451737.1, read on the forward strand.
TTTCCATTATGTCTTAGGCAGGACATAGGGATTATTGCATGATAACAAATAAAAGAAAGTTACTCTTTAAAATGGGTGACTTGGATGATGTCCTCGGCGAACCAGTTGGTAAGCTTTTCACTCGGCATGGTTGGATGTACCCACTTATCCATCTCACAATCGCTGCCATCTCCTTCACTTACTGCATGAGCCTCTTCCTGGATGGTTCCACCCTGACGAATCAGATTGGTGGAGGAATACTTTGACCTTTGGGAGTAGCGACTGACCTTCCCTGATTAGCGACGAAGCCTAAACCCTTCTTGTCCTTCTGAGTAGGGAGATCTAATACTCTTCCCCAGCCTTCGGGATGACCAGACCGAACGATTGCTTGTGCCTGGCAATAGGATGACATGGGGACTTTTGGCCTCCTGTCTTCTTGATAAGGATTTCTAACAACCTGTACAGTTTCAAAAGCTTGACATGGCGTTTCATGGATTTCTCCTTCTACTTCAACATAGTGGAAAGAACTCAGGTGACTGACAATGTAATCTTCTTCTCCGCATACAGTGACCACTTTTCCATTCAGTAAAAACTTCAACTTCTGGTGTAGAGTGGAGGTAACGACGCCAGCCCCATGGATCCATGGGCGGCCCAGCAAACAACAATAGGAAGGGTTTATATCCATGATAAAGAGGGTAGCTTCAAACACTTGGGGTTCTATCTTGATTGGCAAGTCGACTTCCCCGAACACAGTCCTTCTTGATCCATCAAAAGCCTTAACAACCAAATCACTCGGCCTCAATGAAAGCCCCTCATAATCCAGTTTCAAAAGAGCAAACTTGGGTAATACGTTGATAGAGGAACCTGTATCAACCAGCACACGAGATAAGGTAGTTTTTGCAATTTCCATAGAGATGTGTAATGCTTTGTTATGCTTCCTCCCCTCAGGGGGTAGGTCGAAGTCTGTGAAACCCATCCCATTACTTGCATAAATGCTATTCATAATCCCCTCAAATTGATTCACTGATATCTCTTGGGGGACAAAAGAGGTTCCTAACAACTTCAATAGTGCATTTCTATGGGACTCAAAATCTCTGAGCAAGGTGAGGATGGATATCTTTGAGGGTGTTTGACTTAACTGGTCAATAATCTTGTAGTCACTCTTCTTGATGTACCGCATTAACTCGGCTGCATCCTTAGACATTTCATCATCAAAAACAGGAATAGGGGGACTCTGTCCCGGCTTATCACTATTGACCATGATCTTCTTGCCTTTAGTCTTAGCTGCAACATCTGTACTACTTTCAGGTCACTCTGGTGGGGAGAAAATTCGACCGCTGCGAGTAATTCTACTTTCGCTGATAATATCGAGCACTGCAGGTTTCTCTTCTTCAGACTTGTCTTCCTAAAACCTCTGAGTAGCGACCTTCTTCCCTTGATAGTAAAGTTCACCACCATAATTCCAAGGTACCGCCTTGTCGCTAACGTACGGAACTGGACCAGGCATAGTGATAAGTAGTGGAGACCTCTTAGCAGGTACCAGGATCGTTACAGGTACTCGGGCAACTTTTTGTTTGACCGGAATGGTTATCACATTGACTTTATTCTTATCGATCTCAGGCTTCATGATCTTGAGATTAAACTGAAGAAACCCCTTTATAATTAAATCTTGAACAACATTTCTTAACAAATGACAACCCCCTGGATGTTTTAAATAAACGGCACAGTCCATCCCGCAACCCAAAAATACACCATTGCTCGTCAACTGCTCTTTTACGAATAACATGGGGGTAGTTAACTGGTCGACATCCATAACCAGATCCAGGCTTTCATCCTCAATGATGGCACTGACAGTGGAACCTCCGCGAGTCGGTAGTGGTTGATTTGTAATATTAGGTGTTGGTCCAAAATTAATAGCTTGAGAGTCCAATAAGTCCTGTACCTTGTGTTTAAATGCTATGCAACACTCAATGTTATGCCCCTGTGCTCCGGAATTAAACTCACATGTAGCATTAGCATTGAAATTTGGCAGCAGTCTATCTGGGTTAATCTGCATTGTATGTTTCTCGACCAACTTCAATTCTAGTAACTGAGGTAGTAATTCTGCATAGGGAATGGGAATTGTGTCGAACTTTCTAGGAGGTTGTTTTGGCCTCTGTTGATAGCATTGCCGGGGTGTATATGCTGGACGTTAAGGGGGAGCTATTAGAATTATTACAGCAGCGGCCTGATGGTCGTAATCTTGATATCTACCCTTCCCCTTCTGAGGATAGATCGCACCAAATTCTTCTTCCTTTTTGTTTGGGTGGCCCCCAAAATACTTTGTAGTATTGCCAGCACTATTCCCAACCAGGACGTCTTGTATTTTCCCCAATTTAATTCCGATCTCAATCCGCTCCCCATGTGTTACCATCTCAGCAAAAGTACCTGATATGCTACAAGTTGTGTAATATTGGCCTTGTAACGTACTACTAAACATCTCCACCATTTCTCGTTCTAACATGGGTGGTTGCACCTTTGCAGCCATCTCTCGCCATCTCTGGGCGTACTCTTTAAAAGATTCATCCCGTTTCTGGGATAAGTTTTGCAGTTGGGTTCTTGTAGGAGCCATGTCAGTGTTATACTGATAGTGAAAAACAAAAGCTTCAACCAATTCCCTCCATGTACGGATACGACTACTTTCTAGCTGCATGTACCATTCGAGTGGGCCACCTGTCAAGCTGTCTTGAAAGAAGTGCATAAACAGCTTCTCGTCATTAGAATACGCAGACATCTTCCGATAGAAAGACTTAACATGGGTCTTTGGACAGGAAGTTCCTTTGTACTTTACAAAATCAAGCACCTTGAATTTTGGAGGAATCCTTACTTCGGGTACCAAGCCTAAATCAGACATGTCAAAGCCTACTGCCCCTTGACTTTCAAACTTGCGCATTTGTTTTTCAAGCATATGCAACTTCTTGCTAGCTTCAGTTGGTTCTTCCACATTAGCCATCCAGTCTTCCCAATTATCCTCTTCCACCGGCCTAACAGGAATGCGAACATGCATTGGTAATACGATAGGTTGTTCAGTGTTATGATGAACAGGAGTAGATGGGAGAGGATTCCCCATAACTTGATTCCCAGGGATGCCTTGGTTACCTGTAAGGTTGCTAAAATTTGCATGCTGACCGTTTTGGGTATTCATACCGACATTCGAATCCCGATTCATGTTTTGAGTGCCTCCCGGGTTCTCCACCGCATTCTGAGCCCCCAGAATACTGTTAGGATTATTGATGACGACCCCTGGTGGATCAGCGTTCAGATTTTCAACCCCATTATTCAAAGCTTCAGCAGGCCTCACAATCATGGCCCTCATTTCCTCTTGTTGATGAGCCATATTATGAATAATCTGCATCAACTGATCGACTCGAGTATCCGTCCTGGTTCCCATATCCACAACATCTGCTTGAATCTGTTCCATCTGTCTTTTGGTAATGCTTTGAGTATTATAACGATGAGAATTTGTAGTGGCTATCTTCTGCAAAGGGGAGGCGCAAATCAAGGAATAAGAAGACCTGCCATAATTATTTCTCATATTATGATATGTATGAATGCATGATTGTGTATGCGATGTTATATCATTTCCAGGACACCCAAAGTTTTATTACCCCTAGGAATTTTAAACAACATGATAAGAGAGACAAATGGTGAGAAGAAATTTTGATAACAATTGGTCTCATTAAAAATATCATTCATATGATCCAATGGTAACTTCTTACAAGCCTGATTCAGAAAATGTAATGAAATCTAAATGACCCCATCCAACAAGACTAGTGGTGATCAAAAGACAAATAAAGCAAAAAAGGGAGAACAAGATAATCAACACGGTGGATCTCTAATCTCTGTGTAGTACAATGGTCCTCCTTGCAGGAAGTACTCTTCACTCCATCCCTTAGTTTCTTCGAATAATTTCTTTGTCTTTTCATGATCCCGTCCATGAGCGAAGCTATTAATTACCACATCTTTTCAAAATAGTTGTCCCTCCAAGTACACGCATTGCTCTAGGAAGCGATCACATTCTTTACATTCTGGAAAAGGTATAGGCACGGGCGCCTCTTCCATTTCCTTGATCTTGTCTCGGAGTCTTGCATTCTCTTTTAACACTTCGGTCATTTGATCTTCTTTTGCTTCCAACTCCATCCTAGCAACTTTAAATTGGTTTCCCAACTCCTTAACTTTGGCTTTGTTCCTATTGTTGGCCATCTGGAATTTCAAAGTTTCTTGACCATTCTTTTCTGCATCAGCGAGGGCTATCTGATACTCTTCCGTAGATACAAAAGAGTTATCAACTCTGGGTCATTTTTTGGAACTACCCTCCCCTTCATACTCTTTTAGCTGACGGGCCAAGTCCCTTTTCTTTTTTGTTAAGAAATATATTTCCATTTTTTTGTCTTCTAGATTCTGGTGAAGGTCCCTATTTTCCAGTTGTACTTGATAGAAGCGTTCCTTAGGCACATCGTGCTGTAACTCAATGGGTTGAAGATACAAGGAGATTTCCTTTTCAAAAGGCAACATAAGAGTTTTGACTCTTTCCTTCAACCAATCCATGTAAGGATCGAAAGCTAACACCTCTTTTAACCCGAAGAATTCCTTTCCTTTCCTTCCAACATGTGCCCAAGCAATTTCCACCTTCTTTAACAATTTCGTATTTTCTCCTTTTTTGTAATACATAGGTTCGACCTCCTTGGCCGTGGGTGGACGCCTCATGGCATAACCTAATTGGCGAAGAGCGAGTACTGGGTTGTAGTTGATAACCCCTTTTGTTCCTATGAGTTGAACATTAGAGAAACTTGCACAGTGGGAGATGATTTCGGTACTATCAGCCTTAAGTTTGTACTATTGGATATCGAAAGAAGTGAGTGTCATTACTTTGGATGCCCATGAACGAGGATCTTCTTTGAATGGCCTTTTGATGGGTAACTGTACCATGAACCATTTGTAAAGCATTGGTATACAGCATACCACTACTCCTTTCTTTCCATGCCTAGAGTGGATGGCGTGGTAAGTATCTGCTAATAGTGTAGGTATAGGATTCTTATTAATGAAGACATAAAGAGAAGCGAAGTCTACAATTTCTTTAATCTCAGGGAATAAGACAACTCCGTAAATGATAGCAGCTAACAGAGCATAATAAGCATCCCAGTTTCCTGCGTTTGCCATTTCCTTAGCCTTACTTACCAAGAAATCTACAGGAAGACCACAAGTGACTTTGTTACGTCTCCATTTACCTTTTACATGGTTAAGCCTCAAATAAAGAACCTTAGCAATGGCCTCATAGTCAGGCTCAATAGGGACTCGAACAAATGGAACATGACTGGTGAGCTTAATATGGAGAAGATGAGCATACTCCTCAAGAGTAGGTGCTAACTGGTAGTCTTGAAATGTGAAACAACGCAACTCCGGATCATAAAACTGTAACAAAGTTTGTACGGCCTTATCGTCAACCGGAGCATCCAAAAAAGATAGGAGATTCCCATATTTTTCACCAAAAACGCCCATTTGTTGACAATTCATGAGGCCTCTGAGTTCTTCAAGAGAGGGCAAAATACTAGGACGAAACTGATAGCTGAAGTTATCCCTCTTTGTCTTTAGGATGATATCAATGTTGTTTGCCATTCTTTATAGGAAAAGGAAACCCTAGAGAGATACTGGAAATGACAATGCGCATGCGAATTAATTATTGACATATATATATATATTTTTGAAAAGTAAATATGCTATGATGTATGTGCAAATGATCAAGGGGTTACTACTTCCATGATATTGATTCTTGTTGTACTTCCTATTCATATTTTGTTAATACCAGGATTACAGGTCTGAAACATAACCGAAAGAAATCCATGAAGATCATAGTTGGAACCTCAGAAAATAAATCTGAGAACCTCATAATTACCGGCATAAATCCAGGACATAATCATAAGTAACCGTCTGAATATAGTCACCAACTGTACTTGTGATAAGAATTCCCTTCCCACTCACGGGTGAAGACTAGGTTAGGGTAAGGCAAAGGTAACTCGAAAATCACGGGTTCGTTTGAAAGTAGAATCATCACAACACAGACGTGCATGATGAAAATACCTTCAATTGAACCTTATCCAAACATGGTATATGACATGACTACACTAATCGGACCACGTCCTAGAGCTGTCATGTCCCCACTCTATTCCTAGTGTCCTAGTGCACTCTGGCCTAGGTATTGGGCCTTTTACCTCAATAGTAACAACCCCACCCAAACAAGAAGCGGATCCAGTATAACAGTAGTATATGGAAGACAGTAAGATGCAAATGCATACATATGCTCAAGTATGAACGAATAAACTGAAAGCATAAAAATAAACACCCAAAGAAAGGAAAGCGAGATCTAGGACCGACTCCGGGATAGACCAACGTTTGGTCGACCATTGTCCCCAGTGAAGTCGCCAGCTGAAACAACTGGCTGAAAATCATCAAACAATGAAGTCGCCATCGAACGTTTTTTATCCCACAGGAAGGGAAAGGTAAACATAGAGAAAACCTGAGAAGGGAGAAGTCACAGTCTTGCAACCGAGAGATCGGGTAAGGGAGTCTATTACGCGAGGGGAATGTATTAGCACCCCATACGCCCGTAGTACTCTACGGTATCCACTCTTGTTATCTATCTTATGGGTGTGTTCAATCTATGCTTACTATTTACTATACTACTGAAGGGAGAAAGCATGCAAAATAAAAGAGAAAAGAATGTAGGGAAAATAAAAGTTGTGCTCGCTCGGGCTCTACCCCAATGCCTACGTATCCCTTTTAAGGAATCAGAGCAGCCGTAGTTCGGCTCATATATTTTTGTTGGTTTGTATTTTTTAATGAACAATATTAATTTCACCTTCTGCCGCAACTCGACCTTTGGAGACTTACACGTCAGCACAAAAGTGAATTAACATGCTCTTTTAAATAAGTTTTGGAGAAAAGGTGCTTGAGTGCACAAAAAGGTGTGAATGGGTTTGCATTTTTTAATGAACAATATTAATTTCTCCTTCTGCCGCAACTCAACCTTTGGAGACTTACGCGTCAGCACAGAAGTGAATTAACATGCTCTTTTGAAAAGAGTTTGAAAGAAAATCCCAAAGGCAAAAAGAGTTTGTATTTGTTGGTATTTTTGCTGGTAGGTAACAGCTAGTTAATCTCAAGAGAGAGATTTTAGCCATTTCTCTACTTATTCATGAAATAAGTCTTTAAGACTTGAACCACACTAAAGCTTAGAATAAGAGAACAATAAGGTCGAGAAGAAACCCGCTTATCATCTCTCATACTTAACAAATATATGATTCTCGTCAATAAATTTTTTTTAAAAGTATTTTGAAGTTTGTAAGAAAAAGAAGTTTTTGTTTTGTTTTAATGCAAATGCAAAAGAAGGGACAACATCTAAGGGAGACTAGCCTAAATCTATCCCTAATGTTATCATACAATGATTAATCCTAAGGTTGAGTTTTGAAGGGAAATCTCTACCTAATGTTAGCATGCATGGTTTTAAAAGCCTAATACCTAATCTTAGTTCAATTAAATCTAAGATTAAATTTGACCCAAAATTTCCTAAAGAATCATGAAAGAATATACGAACAAGTAAAATTAGGCAGCAAGTATCAAAGTATCGCATATAATCCATACCAAAAGTTGCAAACGAGGTACATGACATAAAAATGAGTAAAATTAATGCTTAAAATTGAAAAGAAAAAAAAAAGATAGAAAAGTGAAAGGAAATCTCTTTTATTTACCAATATCACTAAAGAAATTCAATCACCAAAATTAATCGCAAACGCAATCAAAATGAGTATTGGAAATAAGACCTCAGGAGGTGCAAACTGAATTCAATATGTGCTGCAAGCAAAAATGCAATGACATTAGGCCCATCAAAATAGACACAATCAGCAGAAAAAAATAATCATAGGGTCCATGAATTGGTTGGTTCGGCCCATGTCAATCATTCTTAATCATATTATTATTTTATTTATTTGTTGAATTAAAACAAAAAAAATGATAATAAAAATGCAATAGAATAAACCGGTTTAGAAAAAAAGAAGAAAAGAAAATAGGAAAAGGGACAATTAGGGATCCCAGACGGTGTCGCCTCCTTGTCTCCGCGATGGCGGCTTCTCCTCTTCTCTTCACCGGCCCTCCGTCTACCTCATCGATTCACAATCGACTCCACCATCCTCATCATCGCCAACCCGTCTCGCCCGCAACGATCTCTTTTCAACGATTCAATCCACTTACACCGATTCAATTCTCTTTCCAACATCTCTTCCAATCTCCGATCGAACCTATAACATAATGCAAACAACATTGTGCACACTATAAAAGGAGAAAGCGTTTCGGTTTACCTTCCGTTTTGATTTTATGAAGAATGACGAGAAAACTAATCGAATTCAGGTACGCGTTTCATAAAGACTTTTCTCTCTGATCCACGCTTCTTCTCTTTCTACGTTTTGAGTTTGTAATCTGTGATCGTTGAACTAGGTAGTTGAGGATTGCTAGAGAATCATTGTTGATGCAGAATGGACGGTAATGATGATGATTTTGTGGAAGATGATCCGAGAAGGCTAAGATTTGCAGAAAAGATACGTGGTGTTAGTGTTGATAAAGTTTAAAGAAGAAGAAGATCAGAAGCTGTGGATGATTGAAAAGGGAACTCAATAAATTCAGAGGTTAGAGGAAAAGAGATGAAGGAGAGCTCCCCAGAATTGAGATACAGAACCCTTTTTCATCTTTGCAAAAAAAACCACCGTGCCCAGATTGGAGATGAGGCCTTTATTATATAGGTGAAAAGTGAAGAAATCAGTTTGAAATGAATTAGTTAGAGAATCTGATGGTGGTGATTAATCGGTTAGAGATTAATTTTTTTGTTCTCTGCTAGTTGGTTATTTGTTAAGATTCTATTATGAAATCAGTTTTCTGTTTCGAATGTTGATTGGAAGTTAGTTACAGGTGGTTGAAGTTCTGTTATGCAGGGTTGGAGTATGGGATTTTTTAGATTTCTGTTTTGGTTAGTTTTAGAAATAGTTAGAATGCAGTTCTTGTTTTCTGTTATGAGATAACAATTAGGTAATTGGTGGCTTATTTGGGAAATAGTTGGATGGAAAGTTTGAAATTCTGCTGTTTGATTGAAGTAAGCAGATTAGGATTTTTTTGGTTTTGATAAAAATGTTAGTTGGAGTAAAAAAGGAATGAGATATGTTAGTAAAAAAACTGGAAAATTAGTTAGTGAAATGTTGGTTAGAAAAATTAGTTAGGGATTGATTTCAGTTAGAAATTGTTAAGAGTAAGTTTTAGGAATTAGTTGAGTGGAAATCAGTTATAAGTTAGAAGGTTCTAAAAATTTGTTGCTTTCTTGTTTATGCTGAATGAATGATCCTTTTCCTATTATATTTCTTATTACATTCTTTTATCCTCCTCTTTTTTCTATTGAGAAGCAGTTGGAAGTTAGTTTGGATTCTGTTTTGACAGTTAAAAAAAAAGGTTAGAAGGAGTTTTGTTAGTTAAGTGGTTAAAAACTGTTATGAAATTAGTTAGGTGGCTTAGACGATAGGATTTATGTTAGGCAAATAGACCTCTTCTATTTGGAAAATTAGGAGATTTTGAGTTGGCATTATTTTTAAAACGTGGAGATACTGACTCAGTTCTTTGTGTGCTGGTCTTGATTTTAGAATAATTCTGTCATGGTTAAAAAAAAGTTAGGAAGCTTTATTTTTGTTAAATTGATGGTGAGCTGGAATACTACGAATTTTATTCTTTCTGATTTCTGTTAATGAGTGCAGTAAGCCATTAATTTTGAATTTCTTCTATTTCAGTACTTATAAGTGAAAGTTTCTTCAAGTGATGATTTGAGTATTGATATCTGACCATCTTCAGCATAAACGTTCTTCCCTGATATTTCTTCTATTGTCTGACTTTCGAAGCTTGCATATGCCTTCTCAGTCTGGCACTTACCGTTTCAACAGCAAAAATGCAATGCATCCAACTCAACTTCCTTGAAGTGATCAAGTTCATACTTGAATTGTCGCTCGACTTTAGACAGTGGTCTTTTGTAAGCATCAGATAAGTTCCTTAAATGTTGTAAATGCTTTTCCCAGAATTGTGCATTTGAATTGCACGATCAATTATCTTATGTAATAGGTTTATTATGAATTGGCCCTTGATTGAATGATTTGATTATGTCTGAAACAGGGCTACATGAGCGTTTGAAGATGGCTCAGAACTAGAGTCAAGGAAGTTTGAGAAGACGACATGAGGCGCTAGCCAAAGCCAATCAGTCTGCATTCTGTGCTAAATGAGAGGGAATTTTAAAATGGGTGATTGACATGAACATGGAATGAATGATGTTAGGATATTTAGAATTTTAGGTTTAAAAAAAAGTTTGTGTAGTACATTTTTGTATGATGTTCAGACATACCAATCATGGTTTCTTTTTTTGTAAATTGGATTTGTGATTTGTAACGATAAACGTCGTAAAACTTGAGTGGTGAAGGCTATACTTGGTATTTGAAATTGAATGGGCTTGTGATATTCAAAGACAAAATGAATGGATACACTGAATTCCTTGCACCTTGAGTCATGATGAACTTTGCTTTCGTAATTCCAAGCACTCCATACTTGCGAATTCTGACCTCATGGCACTAAGTAGTCATCGTGATGGATAATTCACAATGGCGAAATCGAATCAAATTCAAATCTTTAAATCAAAACTTCAATCTTGAATACAAATCCACTTGTATGATAAGTAATTTGAATAGACAATAAGATCTCAATCCTAACTAACTCACAGCCTTGCCTTTTTGTATTGTGACTCATATTTCTCGATTCAATCCAAAAATCTTGACAAAGTCCTTCCCTAATTGACGACCTTGAATTATCAAAGATGAACATAGAAAATAGTGAAAGAGTATGATTAAGATTAACATGAAACTTTATTCCCCTGATCTTCAATTACTGAACATTTATCAATGAATAGAAACCCTGATTCTTTGGCTTGACGTAGGGAAATAAACCCTAATTTCTAGAACTGATGAAATTGGATGGAGAAGAAATCCAAAAAGAGCATGCTCAAAAAACCCTAATTCCACAGTCTTGTACACCAGGAAGACCCTGAATAATCAGGCTCATTCAACCCATACACCTCAAATCAGTCATAAAACCTAGATTCATAGCAACTAATCTTTTGAACCTCAGATGCTCTTTTGAATGCAATGCATGCTACATTAGTGACCTATTGGAACGATGCAGATGAATGCAAAGTCTAAACCATAATAAAAGAAATTAGGAGGGCAAATTTTGTGGTGCAACAGTCCGAACGGGCATGATTTTGAAACTATCATTGAGGCACTTTATTTGGGCCTTGATAATGTGAGATAGAAATGGAAGAAGAATGGTAGTCTACATTCAGACTGATTATTATATTGTTACTTCAATCACCGACAAGCTTGTTAGACGGAGTTGCTCATCTTGTACTCCCATAACTTTCGTGTATTCAATTCTGCGGGAATTTCTCTTGTTTCTGGATATTTTCCTCATACGGTCATTCTTATCATCATGTTGCTCGATTACTGTTGACGATAATTGAACCGTGAAAAACCGGAATGGACAATCATTTCATACATCATACATATCATGCATTTCATGAATTGCAGGTTTTCTTGCGGGATTTTTATCCGATGGTTTTGCCTCTTATTATCAGAATCTACAAGACGACTTCCTTACATCCTTACCGCACTCGAGCCAACAAGTTGAGGATTATGGAACAAATTGAGAAGAACCAGGCCGCTCTCGGAAAAGACATGGACACCATGGGTGATCGAATAAATCAGCTCATGGAAACTCTTCATGCCGTCATCCAAGGGAAGGAAGATCTCAGAATAAGCGTTACTAAACTGGTAGACAGTGCCTCCACATCCGAGAATGGCGGACCCAAGAATAACCATGGGGGGATTCCTAAGGAGAACCCACAGCTGATTGTGGATGACCACCATGATGTGATCGATCTCGATGACCCTCTAAAGGATTCTACGGCTGATTTGTCTGAAACTGCTAAGATGTACAAGGCTTTGGAAGAATGCTTGAAGGCTATGGAGACTTCTAAGAAGCCGGGATTCAGTGTCGCTGCCATGTGTTTGGTTCCAGGGGTTGTGATTCAACCAAAGTTTAAGGTACCTGATTTTGACAAGTATAAGGGGGTTACATTACCAGAGACTCATCTCCGATCTTACTACAGAAAGATGGCTGCTTATGCTAGCAATGAGCCGTTGCTTATGCATTTCTTTCAGGACAGTCTTGCTGAAGCTCCATTAGAGTGGTATATGCAGTTGGATCAAACTCATGTTAGTAACTGGAGTGAGCTTGTTGATGCTTTCTTAAAATATTATCACTACAACACTGCCATGGCACCTAGCTGTGCACAGTTGCAGAGTATGTCTCAAAAGACTGGCGAGTCTTTCAAAGAGTATGCCCAGAGATGGCGCAATTTGGCCGCAAGAGTTCAACCTCCTCTCCTAGATCGGGAACTGGTAGATCTGTTCACGAGTACCCTCCGAGGCCCGTATTTGCAACATATGCTCAGCAGTACTTCTGATTCATTTTCAGATATGGTCATCATCGGGTAGCGGGTTGAAATGTGTATTAAAATAGGGACTATTTCAGGTGCATCTGGCACAAACGGTAACAACAACTCAGGTGGTGGGAAGAAACCATACTCTAGCGGTTTCGTCAAGAAAAAGGAAGGAGAGGTGAGAAATACCTCTGGTGATAAGGGGAAAGCCATTGTACAGGTTACATATTACCAAACTCCCGCTACTGCTCCACAACAACAATATGCGCCGCCATGAAACTATCAACAGAATCAAAGGCCCCAGGGGAAAAGGGGTCAACAAATGCCGCAAAGGTATCCCGAGAGGAGGTTCGATCCAATCCCGATGTCGTATGCTCAATTGCTTCCACAATTGCTATCCGGTCAGTTGGTACAACAACGAGAGTTAGCTCCTCCACCGACAGAACTTCCAAGGGGTTATGATGTTAATGCACGTTGTGGATTTCATTCAGGCGCTCCAGGTCATTCGATCGAAAATTGCAGATCTTTAAAGTACAAGGTGCAAGATCTTTTGGAGGCCAAGGAGTTAAGCTTCGCTCCTATAGGCCCTAATGTTCAGAATAATCCTATGCCTCCCCACCATGGGGCTGCTGCCAATGCTATTGGGTTTGACGATGACCACGACTTAGTGACTCAGGTTGAAGAGATTCATATGTCAATGGCAGTTTTGAGAAAGCATCTTTTACAGCAAGAAGTTCTACAAGAGCTTCACGACTTTTGTTTGAAATGCTCATCCAATCCGGACGAGTGTGAGGATTTGAAAAACTCCATTCAGAAATTGATGGACGAAGGGGTTGTTAGAGTTGAGAAAGTCATCCCCGAAGGTGATGTCGCTATTCTGGAGATTCCATATTATCCGGCCAATGTTCAGAGGAATACTTCAAGAGTCCCATTGGTTATACAAGTTTAAACGCTCCCTGCGCCAAATCTGAATCCGGTTGCTCCCCTGCCAACCCAGGAATCAACACTTCCAAGTTCGGTTCCCGATCCGTTAACTGATAACAGGGCAGTGCCATGGGAATATAATTCCGTTTACATTCGGGGAAAGAAAGTTGTTTGTCCGCCGATTGAAAATAAGGATGTAACCAACATTGTCGGGACTAGTAGAATAACTCGAAGCGGGAGAGTCTTTGCTCCTACTCCACCACCTCCTAAAGAAGTTATCGAAGAGATTCTTATGAGAGATAAGGGGAAACAAGTGGTTGATGATTCTCCTGGGACATCTTTTAAACAACAAGTGGAGTAGCTAATCAGGGTAATCAAGAAGAGCAATTTCAAGGTGGATGACCAGTTGAATCAGACGCCTGCAAAGATCTCAATCTTATCCCTCCTCCTGTACTTCGAAGCTCATCGAACCGCCTTGATGAGAATTCTACACGGTTCCCATGTGAATCCTGAAATTTCTATGGCCCAGTTTGAAGGGGTTGTTACAAATATTTCTGCAGGAAACTGTCTGGGCTTCAGCGATGACGAGCTCCCTCCTAAGGGCCGAACTCATAATAAAGCGTTGCATATTTCCATCAGATGCTTAGATACTGTGATGTCTCGAGTCTTAGTAGACATTGGGTCTTCTTTGAACGTGATGCTTAAGCATACTCTATTCAAGCTGAACATGGATGGGGTTATGATGAAACCTAGCACGCTGACAGTCAAAGCTTTTGATGGGTCAAGGAGATCTGTGGAAGGGGAAGTTGACTTGCCCATCAAAATCGGCCCCCACGTGTTCTACCTATCATTCTATGTCATGGATATTCGTCCATCTTACACTTGCTTACTAGGACGCCCATTGATCCATGTGGCGGGGGCTGTAACCTCGACTCTGCATCAACGTTTGAAATTCATTGTCCAAGACAAGGTCATCATTATTGGTGGAGAGGAAGATGTCGTGATCAACAATGTTACTTCCTTCCGTTATGTCGAAGTGGATGGGGAAGTTCATGAAACCCCTTTCCAAGCCTTGGAAATCATTTTTGTTGACAGATTCCCCGCCCTGCTGGAAACTACAAAGAAGTCTGGAGTTCCAATGGTTTCCTTGAGGGATGCCAAAGCCATTGTGGAATCTAGGATTCCTAATGAAGACTGGGGCAAAGTGATAGAGGTTCGGGAAAAGAAGGACAAGTCTGGACTTGGGTTCGGGTCCTCTTTTTTAGACCGTGTTGGTATGGGTCCGATTGTGTTCAAAGGAAAACAAGTTCCTCCACTTTCAGAGGTATTTGTTAGGGCCGGTCCGAGGGCTCAAGGACAAATCCATGCAGTGGATGATGAAGACGATGCAGATATGGCTCAGTACATCTACCAGATTGCACCTGATCAAGAGCTCGGCAATTAGACTGCCACTGATATTCCCGAAGTGGTTTTCTTTGACATGTAATGTTCTTGTTTTAAATAAGTTGCATGCTTTTGCCCGAAGCATGTTGACAGATTATGAAAAGGGCCCCCTCATGTTTCTATGTTTGTTTAAAAATTGAATAAAATGTCATTTTTGCATACAGTTTTTGCTCTCTATCTTTTCTTATTTTCGCAAATTAGAAATGGCAACGCTTTTCCTTCTACCTCTTTGACCATTTTCCAATTTGCATCCATATTCTAAAATAAGGCATGATTCATCAATCATGCAGGTCTGCCTCGAATTCCATAAAAAACGATGATGTTACAGTTCCTTGCACCAATATCCTTGGAAATCTGAATGACCAAACCGATGAGGATAGTGGGAAAGATTGTGAAATTCCAGAGGAATTGGCAAGGCTGTTGAGACAAGAATAGAAAATGATCTTGCCTCATCAAGAAGCTATTTAAGTCATCAATCTTGGCACCGACGCAGTAAAAAAGGAGGTCAAGATAGGGGCCACTTTGCAAGATGACGTAAAGAAGGGGTTGATTGAGCTTCTTAGAGAGTAATCCGACATCTTTGCCTGGTCGTATGGAGATGCCTGGTCTAGATACAAATATAATCATGCACCACTTGCCACTCAAACCAGAATGTCCTCCGGTAAAGCAAAAGCCGAGGAGAACTCGTCCAGATATGTCTCTCAAAATCAAAGAAGAAGTTGAGAAGTAGTTGAACGCAAGCTTTTTGTTGGTATGTGAGTACTCATATTGGATTGCCAACATCATACCTGTCCCTAAGAAAGATGGGAAGGTGCCCATGTGTCTAGACTATCGAGAGGCGAACAAAGCAAGTCCAAAGGATGACTTCCCATTACCGCACATTAACATATTGGTTGATAATACGGCTCAGTCCTCGGTTTTCTCCTTCATGGATGGTTTTTCGGGATACAATCAAATAAAGATGGCCCCGGAAGACATGACAAAGACGACATTCACTACTCCATGGGGTACTTACTGTTATAAGGTCATGCCTTTTGGCCTCAAAAATGCTGGTGCAACGTATCAACGTGCCATGGTGACGCTCTTCCATGATATGATTCATAAGGAGATCGAAGTATATGTTGATGATATGATTGCAAAATCAAAAACCGAGGACGAACACTTGGTCCATCTGCGAAAGTTATTTGCGCGTCTGCAAAAGTTTAGACTAAGGCTTAATCCAAATAAGTGTACCTTCGGGGTGCGATCCGGCAAACTACTCAATTTTATCGTAAGTCAACGAGGAATTGAGGTAGATCACGATAAAATAAAAGCAATACAGAGTATGCCAGCACCAAAAAATGAAAAAGAAGTAATGGGGTTCCTTGGGAGATTGAACTACATAGCCAGGTTCATTTCTCATCTCACAGCTACTTGTGAACGCATCTTTAAATTGTTGCGTAAGAATCAAGATGTCCAATGGGATGATAATTTCCAGGAAGCCTTTGAAAAGATCAGACAATACCTCCAAGAGCCACCAATCCTTATCCCTCCAGTGCCTGGGAGGCCACTCATCATGTACTTGACGGTGCTGGAAGGGTCCATGGGTTGTGTGCTCGGGCAACAGGATGAAACAAGACATAAAGAGCACGCCATTTATTATCTGAGTAAAAAGTTTACCGATTATGAATCCAGGTATTCTTTACTTGAAAAAAATTGTTGTGCGATTTCTTCGACTGCTCGACGTTTGCGGCAGTATATGCTGACATACACGACCTTTCTAATATCAAAAATGGATCCGATAAAGCATATCTTTGAGAAGCCAGCACTCACACGCAGGCTTGCTCGATGGCAGATGCTTTTATCTGAATATGACATTCAGTATGTTACACAAAAGTCTATCAAAGGTAGCATTCTTGCGGATCATCTTGCTCATCAGCCGTTGGAAGAGTACCAATCAATGAAATTTGACTTCCCTGATGAAGATGTTATGAAGCTTGATGGTTAGGATGGGGTCGATCCATAAGAGCGATGGACTCTTACGTTTGACGGAGCCTCGAACGCTGCAGGTCATGGCATTGGGGCAATACTGACTTCTCCATGGAATACTCATACACCATTTACGGCCCGATTATGTTTCGATTGTACAAACAACGTGGCGGAATACGAAGCATGCGTAATGGGTATAGAGGAAGCTATCGACCTTAAAATCAAAATCCTTGAAGTCTTTGGAGACTCTGCTTTGGTCATACATCAGGTACGAGGTGATTGGGAGACGAAACACCCCAGTTTGATTTTGTACAAAGACTACATCTTGCAGCTAATACCTACTTTTGATGAAATCACCTTTGAACATATTCCCAGAGATGAAAACCAGCTGGCTGATGCTTTAGCCACATTATCATCTATGTTTTCGGCGAGCTTTCCAAATCAGGCGCCTAATATATGCATCCTCAGGTACAAAGATCTGACACATGTCTTTCCTGCCCATTTCTCTCAACCGAGGATATGTCTGATGAGAAGCTGTGGTATTACGACATTAAATGGTACCTCGAGAAGCAAGAGTATCCTGAAAAATGCTACAATTTGTGATAAGCGTACGCTTAGAAGGTTAGCATCCAAGTTCCTCTTATCAGGAGACGTCCTGTATAAGAGAAATTACGACTCGGTTCTACTCAGATGCATGGATAGACACGAAGCAGAGTCGATCATAAAGGAAATCCACGAGGGTTCTTTCGGGACTCATTCAAGCGGGCATTCTATGGCGAAGAAAATCCTACAAGCAGGATACTTCTGGACCACAATGGAAAGCGATTATTGCGTGTATGCAAAATTGTGCCACAAAGGCCAAGTATATGCAGACAGAATTCATGTTTCTCCAACTCTTTTGAATGTTATGACCTCCCCATGGCCGTTTGCGATGTGGGGAATTGATATGATTGGAAGGATTTAACCAAGTGCTTCAAATGGTCATAGATTCATCCTAGTGGCTATAGACTATTTCACCAAATGGGTGGGAGCAGCTTCTTACAAGAATGTAACCAAACAGGTCGTTACCAACTTCATCAGGAAAGAAATCATATGTCGTTACGGAGTTCCTCATAGAATCATCACTGATAATGGTTCTAATCTTAACAACAACATGATGAAGGAGTTGTATGAAGAGTTCAAAATTGAACATCACAATACATCGCTGTATCGACCAAAAATGAATGGTGCAGTCGAAGCTGCTAACAAGAACATAAAGAAGATCGTCCAGGAGATGGTTAGAACATATAAATATTGGCATGAAATGTTGCCTTTTGCTTTGCACGGCTACCGAACGTATGTGCGTACTTCAACAGGGGAAACTCCATTTTCGCTTGTCTATGGCACGAATTCCGTGCTTCCTGTCGAAGTAGAAATTCCTTCGTTGAGGGTTCTGATGGAGACCAAGCTTGATGAGGCAGAATCGTGTGATGCGGTGGGAGAACTTAATTGAGGTTTTGCGTTTTATCGCAAATGTTGCGGTTAGCAAGAGTCGCCACTGACTTTTCTTTTATCCAAAAGGAAAGGTAAAAAAGCACAGGAAAGACCTTTGAGATGTTTTCTTGAGTTCGGGGGGTAGATTATGAAAAGGGAAGGTGCTAGCACCCTTTTCATCCATGGTTTTCCATGGGTTCTTAGTTACCTGTTTAGATCACTTGCTTGATTTTGTTTGAAATGGTGTTTGGTTTGATTTTGAAAGTATTTTGTAAAAAAGGCCATTCGTTTAGGCAATCTTCGTAATGATTCCTATTCGTAAGAATGTATACAAAGATGTTTGTCTTTTGAAAATGTTTTCAATGTTTTGTAAGATGTTTTGAAATGTGTGTGTGTTTGTTTTTGAAAATAGAAATGATTGTTTTGAAATGGAGCAAGTAACTCAGAAGCTATCTACCTACTCAAATGTCTTTCTTGTGCATTTTTATTCCTTTGACATTGTTGACTTTCCATTGATTTGGTAAGCAACCATATCTTTGGATGTAAACGAGACGGGCGTGGGTCATCGTATAACCATGATATCAATGTTGCCAAGTATCTTATCATTTTTGAGGGACCAAGATCATTTTGTTTAGGCAACTTTGAATAGCGTCATCGAGGGACTATGATCTTATAGTTGTTTTGTTTTACCAAGATACTTCGCATGCGTAACATGGCCATTTTGTTTTAGGCAACCAAGTGGGATAAACCCTAAGGGTTCTTGTGTGCAAAGTGTATCATTTTCATACTTTTGTCTTGAATTTAGGATTTTCTATTTTGCTTTGTTTTTGTTCTTGTCATGCAAACCCTAATTACTAATCATAGTATATAAAGCGATAAATTGCGTAAAATAAACTAAGCTATTACAACAATTTTTATGGGAGGGGGAAATACAAGTTTGGATGGGGATTTGCATAAATATAAAGCTAAATATATTATTAAAACCAAATCAAATATGCGCGAATTGAAATAAATATAACACAAATATTTGAAATGCAATGCAATGCAATGATCATGTTAGAAAAAAAATGTTTTATGTCTTGTTTTTGTGTAAAAGGATATTTAACTTAAACCTAAAAAAATAAGGAAAAATAAATAATTCTTTTTGAAAGGGATGAAACCCTAATTTTTATTCAAAGAAAATAATGTTTCATATTATTATTTTGTACATTTTTTGTATAAGAAAACAATAAATAATATTATATGTAAATATTAAAAATTAAATATGTGTAAAAATTGGTATTTGCAAGTATAAAATGTATAATAAAAAATATTAAGTATTTTTAATTATATTTATAAGTTATTTAAGAAAATAAATTCTATTTTTCAAAATAAACTATTTTTCATGTGAGAAAATAATAAAAAAATAAAATAAAAGTGTGAAAATAAATAAATCATTTTTTTAATATTTTTTATCATTAAGAAAAATAAATGAAAGTATTAAATATAAAAATATAAAAAGTTAGTCAGGGGGGTGCAATAGCAAGTCAGGGGGGTGTGATTAGAAAAAACAAAAAGGCCAAGGCGCCAAAAAGCCCAGAAGCCATCGTCCCTATCCTTCGTTTATCTCCTTCTTCACGCTTCCATGTTCAAACCTGTAACTTGCTTATGCTTGCATAAAAACAAAAAGTCATAACATGAAAAATGTGGCATTTGAGCTCACAATTCCAACCATATAAATTATGTAACCTAACTCTTAAAGATCAAAGGGAAGTTTTGAATCCCTAATTCGTGACCTAACTTTTTCAGAGTTTTCAATCTTCAAATTCTCTTAGCACAAGTAATATAAATGCAAATTAATGGTATGTACAACTTCGTTATGATAAGGACTACATTTTTCCTTCACAAATCGTGGCTTGAAGTTGCCTATATACAGAGATAGAGTTTAAAAAAATACCTCCTTCAGCTGGAATCGTGTAGGACAATGTAATGACTTAAATGGAGGCCTGGTGATTGTTTAAGCTTCCTTGAACTTCCCTGAACCTATTCCAATGCTTATCTTGCTCCGAGGATGGCTGGAATTCCCTGACCAAGTCCAACTGCAAGCTTCCAAGTTGAAAATGGCAGATACTGAAACAGGGGTTACAGAACCAGGGTGATGGCTTGGATTGGCTAGGTAGCAAGTGTATGAGATGTTTGAATTGATTAAACACAAAACGCACGAGCCAAATGAGAGTTGGTTGTGCTTTTGCAGAAAACTGTGAGCTTAGGCATAATTTTGGTGTTTTTGAGTTTTAGAGAGTTTCAAGTCCAAGCAAAAATGTGTTATGCCTTGTACAAAGTTTACATATTTGTATAGAAGTGATCAAAAGTCAGCCTCCCAACAGATCTGCCAATGCTAGCATTTTTGCCAACTTTCTTGTACTTGAAGCAAAGTGACAAGACCCATGCTTCACATGCTTGTACCAGCTCGCTTAGGGTTGGTATGAGCTTATACAACTTGCCTAAGACCTGTGTGGTTTGTATGCATCAAGGGGACAGGTTCAATGCTCAAGATTAACAAAGTTGCAAAAGTTCAATTTTATGAAAATGGCATTGTAACCTTTTTGCCAAAAATGGAAATACATCTTGTGTAAATCTTCAAAAGAAAAGATAAAGGCTTTTTCAACTGAGTATGCATTTAATTATGGAGTGTATAGCAAGCTTAGGACCTGTAAAGCAAGATATAACCAACATAGGTTTGATTTGCAACTTGATTCTATGTGAAAATGGCTTGAACAAAAGTGAGAAAATGCCAACTTCCTCTCTTCGATTCTCCCTACTCAAAAATGATCTTGGAGAGTTCTTGGACATTTTGGAAAGCTTGAAATGTGCTCTATAATCCATCTTTGAAATGAATTTTGAGATACCTCTTGAAACTAGGTGAAAAATTTCCATGAAGTTGGGTCCAAAACCTGCCTAAATTAGGGCAAAATTTCACTAAGTTATTTAGTTCATGGCTCTATATTCACAAATTCATAACTTGAGATCCAAGCATCTTTAGGGAAACGTTTGTGAAGAAAAGTTATAGATTTCATGGAGAACTACAACTTTCATGTTTGGAACTTTTCTTGAATCAAAATGCATCATGGTGAAAAAGTGGTGAAAAGATAAGAAAAAATAAGAAAATTTTTATACTTAGAAAAATTCTAAGTTATGAAAATTTTCAAATTAAAACCCTAATTTTCAAATTTAGTTTTCTTGGTCAACAAGTTTCACATTTTGACATATCTTGATGAATTATGACCCTTGGCACTTGATTTTGACCAAAAAGTCAAAGTTTGACTTTTCACTGTACATTTGACTTTTGATTAGTTGACTGCAAATTTCATCTGTCAATCCAATGAACTTGAGATATTTTGAACCATGTAATTAGGTTAAGATGATGCCATTGAACCCTTGAAACCATTATTGAACTCAATTGGTCATTGGCTAGTTTAAAAATCAGAAATTGCCCTTTCTCAGTCAAAAACCCTAATTTTGACCATTTTGCCCTTTTGATGATTTGATCAAATTTCTTGAGGAGTTGTGATCTAAACTTGATCAAATGGTACATATGAGTCTAAAATGTTGATGTGGATAAAAAATTATGATGTTTGACTGTAAATTGGCCATGGTTGACTTTTTCCCCAATACAACTGATTTTTAGGTCAATTGTCCAATTGACTGATCCAAAATGTGGTTCAAGGCTTGAAACTTAACATGAATAATCTTAGGGGTCCAAAATGATGTATGAAAGTCTCATGAAGCATTGGTGGTCCAAAAATCCTTGTGCAAACTCAAACCCTAATTTTGGGTTATCAGTGCAAGATGAGATGTCTTGAGCTGACCAAACCCTAATCTTGTCTTGAGTCAAGGAAGTCTTGTGAGAAAAATCTTGATAAATGAGAGGGCAAATTTTGGGGTAAAACAGCTGCCCCTGTTCAATCTTCTTGAACCTGAAGAGTTAGATTGTCGAGCTTTGTCGTTCGTGACTCAAAGGTAAAAGATGATTGGACACTAGAGTGCCCATAAATTTGCACTCGTCAAAGTGTAGTTGAGGGAATGGGCTTAAAGATTCCATTTAGAGAGGTGATAGAATCTTGTTGGAGATGGGCTTGTAGATGCCATCCAAGAATGTCTGTTGAATTGTAAGTTGTAAGTCAAAATAATAAGTATCAGAATGGTGTCCGCGTCTGGAACGTATCTGAGCTGTATCTTGAACTTGCAATCTGAATGAGAAATATAATAGCATTCGTGTCTGGAGCGTATCTGAACTGTACCTGAATTTGAAAACTAAATGAGTATCAGAATGTCATCCGTATCTGGAGCGTATCTGAACTGTATCTGAATGTTGAAGTCTGAATGAGTATCAGAATGTCATCCGTATCTGAAATGTATCTTGAAGTTGGATCTGAATGAGTAACAGATTGTGTGATCGGTGGATCTGGAACTGACTGTTTAACGCTGGTTCGCGAAATTTCGCGGAAGCAAGAGTCGCCACCGTCTTTTATTTTCTCCAAATGGAAAGGACAAAAGCACAGAAAAATTCCTTAAAGAGATTGCTCTCGGTTCGGGAGGTAGATTATAGAAAGGGAAGGTGTTAGCACCCTTTCTATCCATGGTTATCCATGGGCTCTTAGATACTTGCTCATTTGTGTTTTCAAAAATGGTTTGTTTTCTTTTCAACTGTGGGTTTTAAAAAGTTTCTTTGAAAATTTCAGTTAGACTCTTGTATCAGTCCTCAAGAGTGTTTGAAAAATTGCTTTCGAAAGCTTTTTGAAAATGTGTTGGTGTGAAAAGTATTTTGTTTTGTTTTGAAATTTAGAGCAAGTATCTAGAGTCGTCTACCTACCCTAAGGAATTCGTCTGTGTAAATGTCCTTTAAAGTAGTACCATCCCACCATTGAGAGGTAGGTACCACCACCGTTGGAGGTGTTCGGGTCAATTCGGGTTTTAGGACAGCGTGGCCACCAAGCAAAGGTAAGATACCTTAGAAGCTACCCTTATGTCATTGATCTTTCATTTCGAGGCAACTTGTTCCGAGGCAACTTATTTTAAGGCAACCAGATCAATGGGACATAAGGACTCACTAAGACGTCCTATAGTCGACGGCATCGTTTCGAGGGACAAGGCAACATTGTGATCACCGGAGTAATGGGAAGATACCTTAGAAGCTACCCTCATGCCAGGTTCCCGGATCATGAGGACTTACTAAAACATCCTCTACTCGACGATCACCTTTCGAGGCAAGGCAACAGTGAGGCGTACCCTAGGGGTGGTGTGTGAACTGTGTGTCAGATTCGGATATTTTATCTTGTCATGTTATGAGTGAGCTACGCGTTTGTTTTTACTTTTTGTCCATTCATTCTTGCATGCATTTATTTAACAGTTAAAATATTGCGAGAAATAAAAATTCTAAGCTATTACAAAAGGCGCGGGTCCACATCGCCAAAATTTCCAGGACCCGATTTGATAGAAAATAAAGAAATAATGAAAAGTAAGGTGCGAGAAATTAATTTACAAGGCCTTGGGAGAGGTACATAAATATTACACGAGAAAGAAATAAACATGCGAATAAAATAAGAATTAAAACGAGGGCGTTGGACCCTTTTTGCAAAATTAAATTAAATGATGAAATTAATTAATTAAGAAAAGAAAAGAAATTGTTTTTGGTATTTTTTGGTATTTTATGATTTTAATGAAATTAAACCTAATTCTACAATTTTTATTTTATTATGAAAACGTATTAAAGTTTAACCTAGAATTAACCCTAATCATTTTACATGCAATTTAATTATAAAAATAAGTAATAGTAAATATTTAATTATTATGAAAGAAAATAAAAAGGGATAAAAAATTAATTAAACCCTAATTCTATAAGTTTTGAGTTTTAGTGAAAAATGTTAAGATTAAAACCTAAATTTAAAACTAAGTGAATTAATGAATTTATTTACAAAAATACTAAAATAAAAATATTTATTATTTTTTTTATCTTTTCTAATTTTTTTTGTGTTTTTTATATATTATGAAAATATTAAATTAATTAATAAAACAATAATTAAAAGAAAGTAAAAATAATGAAAAATAAAGAAAGTAAAAAAATTTGCAAACCTAGGGGGTCTGCCCCTAATTTGGAGGTTTTTCCTTAGCAATTTGGGCCCAATAACTTTGGCCTCTTTGAATTTTGCCACTAGTGGGTGAGGTGGTTGACTGCAGTCCATGGTGCGCTTCAGATTATGGCCGTTTGATCCATCTCCATAGGCACATGGATGGCCAGATGTGGTGAACATAGTGAACCTTCAGCGTTGAACCTGCATAGGAACATTAAATAGAAAATAATATGAAAGGGGGTGAGGACCTGGGGCTCGAACCCAGGTCCTGAACATTACCACTTGCAAGCCTTGCCACTGAAGCACTCAACGCGTTCTGATTATAATATACCTAAGAAAAATATAAAATAAACAACGTTAGTGGGGCGCTTTTCGCGTGAAGTTTGAATCAACCAACCGTTGTTAGCCACATGGTCATCTTCCTCCTTAGCTTTATTTTTCCTGAAACACGAAAGCAATCAGCAACGGTTTTACACCGTTCCTATAGACAACCTATTAGAAAATAGCGATTAGCCCCTGGGGCTTCATAAATTAGGCGCGATAGTCTCATTCTTTTCGTCCAAGGGCACTGAGTTGAATGGCCTAGGTTTCAAGCTCCAATTTTTCCATATTTTAAAACCCCCAATTCAAAGCTTCATAAACCCTAAAAAGCAACAATGGTAGATTCGCATACAGTGTATAAAAATGCAATTAAAGTAGATGGTTAGCTTCAGAAAGGTTTAATTAGCATGAATCCACAAATAAAATGCAATGAATATGCCTGAATTGTAAAACACGATTGTGGGAAAAAAGTGAGAAAACTTGATTTCTGTATACCAATTCTGGGTGTTGGGATGACGGATTTTGATTGGAAAACTTCCCTTGACGCCTTAGGAAGCTAATGGAACAATTACTTGGCCTTGAATCGTCCTAGAACTAGGTTTTTAGATTTGACTTTTCTTGATAAATTTCAAGTTTGCATATGGCTTTTTCTGTACAGCTTAGAGTCAGTGAGCACGAGGGTTTTGATCAAGCTTATGTATGGAATGAATTAGGTTAAGTTTCTTGTCCAAGGAATCAAAGAATTGATGTATGGATATTTGATTTTTATGGCAAAATATTTTCAAATCTTTTCATGCACATTTGCTCTCAATCATATCCAATCACCTTCAATTCTTCCCTAATTGATCATGCACGAATTTTTGAACCTATTACATGTACAAAAAGATTTGATAAATTAGGTTTAGTATTTTCCATGTATTTAATTAATTTAAATGAATTATTAATAATAAAAATCCAAATAAATAAATAAAAAATGAAGAAAAACTTCCCTTTGGGCCAAATGGTCGTGCACATGCCTTGGATAATGAATTGTGGAAGAAAAAGAAGCCCATTAGCAATTTTAGGTCATTTGAATCAATGTTGACTTTTCAAAATATCCAAAAATTTCCCAACTTCCACAAAGCATAACTTGCTCAATTATTAAGCTTTGCTCATGTTCTTTGACATTTTGGAAAGGCCTTTGAGTCCTCTAACCAATGTCTTTGGTCCCATGTCATTTTGATTTACCAATCTCAAGTTATGGCCTTTGACTTAAAGTCCCTTTTTGTTGACTTTTGAAAATGACCTATAATGTTGAAATTGATAACTTTTGTGAGAGCATTTCTTGGACTTGAAGTGTGGAGAGGAGTTGTAGGAAATGTATTTCTCTTCAAAATGAGCTTTGGATGGGATTTTTATGATAATCCATGTGAAAGTTATGCCCTGGTCAATTTACAGTTGACTTTTTCAACTATCCAAATAAGGAAACTTTTGCATATTGATGATTTTTGAGCCAAGCTTTGAGAATCATGGTCAAGCATTGATCAAATGATGTTTGTGGCTTAAAAATGAGATGTTGATCAAAAATTTTAACTTTTGACTGTCAAATGACCATTTTGCCCCTACAGTTGACTGTAGTGCAATTAGGGTTTTTGACTGTGCAATTTTGTGCTGAAAGTCTTGAAACTTGGTAGGAGGATGCTTGACCATATTTATAGGCATATGAGACTTGATTGGACCCTTGGAAACTTCATTTTCTTGATCAGAACCAAAACCCTAATTTTGACTGTTGGGAGGCCCTTGAACTGTGCAACCCTTGGGGAATTTTGGAGCATGACTTGGCAATTTCTTGAAGAATATGGGAGGGCAAATTTTGGGGTACAACAGTTGCCCCTGTTCAATCTTCTTAGACCTGAGGATGCAGATTGGCTGACGTGCCTTTCGTAATCCGAGGGTGGAAGATGATTGAACACTAGAGTGCCCAGAAATTTGCGCTCACATGGTAGCAGTGATGGTGGAAATGGGCTTATAGATGCCATTTAGAGATTGATGAATAGGATGATGGGCTTATAGATGCCATCTGGATGTTGATCGCGTAAGAGATTCCTTAGCGAGAACTTGCGTACCTGCAAAAGAAAAATGAGTACCTGACATGTTGCAGGATCTGGTTTTCAGATGCTTTGTATAGATGTGTCCTGACTGGTTACAGGAGCTGAATCTTTAAACTCTTCAGACGTGCTCTGGCGAGATAAAGGAATCGAGTCTGGTAATGTTAATCTTCAACGGATACACCCTGGCAAGATTCAGGCATCGGATCCTCGAACTCTTCAGACACACCCTGGCAAGATACAGGAATCGGATCTGGTAATGCTAGTCTTCAACGGATACACCCTGGCAAGATTCAGGTATCGGATCCTCGAACTCTTCAGACACACCCTGGCAAGATACAGGAATCGGATCTGGTAATGTTAGTCTTCCACGGATACACCCTGGCAAGATTCAGGTATCGGATCCTCGAACTCTTCAGACACACCCTGGCAAGATACAGGAATCAGATCTGGTAATGTTAGTCTTCAACGGATACACCCTGGAAAGATTCAGGTATCGGATCCTCGAACTCTTCAGACACACCATGGCAACATACAGGAATCGGATCTGGTAATGTTAGTCTTCAACGGATACACCCTGGAAAGATTCAGGTATCGGATCCTCGAACTCTTCAGACACACCCTGGAAAGATACAGGAATCGGATCTGGTAATGTTAGTCTTCAACGGATACACCCTGGCAAGATTCAGGTATCGGATCCTCGGTCTCTTCAGACACACCCTGGCAAGATACAGGAATCGAATCTGGTAATGCTAGTCTTCAACGGATACACCCTGGCAAGATTCAGGCATCGGATCCTCGGACTCTTCAGACACACCCTGGCAAGATACAGGAATCGGATCGTGTAATGCTAGTCTTCAACGGATACACCCTGGCAAGATTCAGGCATCAGATCCTCGGACTCTTCAGACACACCCTTGCAAGATACAGGAATCGGATCTGGTAATGCTAGTCTTCAACGGATACACCCTGGCAAGATTCAGGTATCGGATCCTCGAACTCTTCAGACACACCCTGGCAAGATACAGGAATCGGATCTGGTATTGCTAGTCTTCAGCGGATACACCCTGGCAAGATTCAGGTATCGGATCCTCGAACTCTTCAGACACACCCTGGCAAGATACAGGAATCGGATCTGGTATTGCTAGTCTTCAACGGATACACCCTGGCAAGATTCAGGCATCAGATCCTTAGTTGCGACCGTTGATAGTGATTATCTTTGTATTAACCTTTGTCCTGAAAAGACAAAACGTTAGTGGTATGTGATGTCATGATGTATGACATGCGAGATGTAATAAGTAAGATTGTATATTCATGATGCGTATGTGCATGCTATAATATATGAAGATGCGATGTTTATGAATGTATGTTTTGTCTAGGAAAGTAAATCCTTGACGGGTGCCGGGAAGTCACTCCTGGGCTAATGTTGGAGAATAGATTTTGCTTCCGCCGGGGATGATAATTGCAAGAATACTGGTAGGAGAAGATGACTCCGTTGGGGAATAAACCTGGCGAATGGATTACTCTGCGGGGGAGGAAAGTACTCTAACGATCTTGCTGGGAAGCAATACTCTGTGGGGAGAGAGATACTTTGCTGAAATGTTGATAATACCTTGCTGGGGATACCCTTGTTATGTTGGAAGCGTTAATAGACTTCGCTGGGGGTAAGAGGACTTCGTCGAGGACGACTTTTCCGTGGCTTTTGGCTGAGGATAACCCAGTTATATCCTGGTAAGGAAATAACTCTTTAAATAAAGCCGGGAGACGCGCTCGTGCTCTGCGGGGATAAGCTTCCAGAATCTACTGGGGATAAGATTATTGCTTGGGGAGAAATGAATTCTAACTTCCCTGGGGAAACTAGATTAGACTCTCTTGGGGAAGTTTTGAACTGCGGGGGAAGTGATTCCTTTGAATGTTGGTATGCCGCCGGGGAACAATCTTTAGACCAAGACTGCCGGGGATGCTTGTTAAGAATACATATGCTGCTGGGGAATGTTGAGATCTACTGGAGGATACCCAACTTCCTAAAGATTTGATAGTTGATTGGAGAGAGTGTACTGACTGCTGACTTACTCTCTGGGGAATTGAGATACCTGGTTGTGTTCTTCAGCTGAACCTACCTTGATACCTTGGAGGACAGAACAATTAGATCGCTTAGACAACTCTTTATTGCCCCTGTTTCTGAGTTATGAGAGGAAGACCTGTGAGGCGCTGATAGTGGTTGATGGACAAACCTACTTCTGGTAAGCAAGTGACAAGATACCGGGACATAGTCGTACGCTTTGATCCCTAATTTTTGCCTGGACCGCCCTTTCGGGTTTTCAGTCCACCGGGATACCCATTTTTGCCCAAGCCGCCTTTTCAGGTTTTCGACTTGCCGGGTGTACAGATTTTTTTCATTTCATCCCTTCATTTTGCCCGAACCCTTTTGGTTCGTCGGGAAGCCCTAATTTTTGCCTAGGCATGTCAGCCTAGCGGGTCTTTGATTATGCGCAGTATTTTTCGACTATGTCCGTGCTTTCAGGATATAGGGAGTTGCCCATGTTAGAAATGTTTTGTCATGCCACCAGAAGGTGTTTGATCAAGCAAGATTCTTTGTTGGAATTCCCCAAGTGACCCAAGCGGAGATTTGCCCCAGGCTATTTGACCTTTGAGAGATTCTCCGAATCTTGATTGGACTGCCCCAGATAGTAGACCATGGTCAGGTCTGCCCCTTGATTGGAAGTGCTTTTGTTCACTAGGTATTCATCGTGCAAATTTTCCTGCTGGTCAAACAAAAAGTCATATGCAAACAATGTTATATCAAAAATGCAAAGCTTATGTCTGTCTCGAAGATTTTGAAAATGCATTCTTTTTCATAAAACAAGTGAATGTTTGTAAAACGTGATGTCAACTCCGTATTTACCGTAAGCCTTAAGGAGTCAGGATACATTTCGTAACAGTATGCTTTCGAACTAACCCATGCTTCAGCTAGGACTTTTAAGGGTTATAACGTGGCCTGGTTCACGGTTTAAGAAACAAAAGGATAAAGGCTCAAATTTTATTTGTACCCACCCGCTCTTCGTGATGTTCTCCAAACCTAAACTCAGCTGATCGTGCGTTAGACCTTGTTTGAGTCTTTGCTCTGATTTTCCGGTGATGGTTCAGATATTGATGATTTATTTGGAATAGGCAGTCATTTCCTTTTTGTTGAGGGTTTATAAGACCTCTTTCTTTTTGATTTTGTTATCCCTGTTTTTTTTTTCCTGAACTGTTTCCTTTTTTGGAATCACAGTCAGCGGGATGCCCCAGTTTTGTAAGTCTCCTTCATGGGTTTTGACTTAATGGGCTTTTTGATTTTGAGGAGTAATGACTGCCTTTCTTTATTGATTATTCGGAACCATCGCTGTTTTGTTTTCTTTTTTGTAAGGACCTCTTCGGTGCCATTCGTTATGCACTTGGATCAACTGAGAAACTACCCTGCCCCAGGTTATGATTAAGGGTTTTAAATTTCGAAAAGAAAAACTCCTACTTCTTTGGCTCAGAGGGGTAGACGAGGGATTATCATCCTTATAACTCCAGTGTTTAGGAATTGAAACAATGCCTGTACCTCATCAGCAGGGTCTGTTCAAAAGCATACTGTAACGATCGTGGTATCGTTTTCGTCATCCTCCCTCAAGAGGCTTTAGAATTTTAGATCAAGAGTTGACATCAGAAAAAAATATGAAAATAATTTGCATTTAGTGAATACGAATATATTGTTTCAGAACAGACATATGCGATGCATTAATGGAATAACAATGTTTTAACATGAATAGATGTTTAAACAAAAGAAAATTACAACTTGAACATTCGAATGAACAAAAGTTTTCTAGTCTCAGGATTTGTCACTTCAAATGGTGAGTCTTGCAGGGGTAGTAGAAGAACTCGGCCTGACCATCTTGGGTGAATTCCACTGCTCCTTCGTCAATCAGGTCCTGAATCTTGTTCTTCAGAGACCAACAGTCGTTTGTATTATGCCCCGGGTTGTCGGAATGATAAGCGCAACGGGCGTTGGGATTATACTTTGGTGATGCTGTATTCTGATTCTTAGGAGGGTCCCTTAATGTAATCAAACTCAGTCTCAACAAGTGTTGTAGGGCTTGAGACAGCGACGTGTTGAGCTGAGTGAATTGCCTCCTGGGCTTGTCTGGCTGAAGCTGGTGAAGTTGCTGCTGAGTTTGTGACCCTGAAGCCATTAGAGGAGCTCTCCCTTTATCTCCTTGTCTCAAAGGTGGTTGAACGATGACTGGCTTTTTACCCTTAGACATTTGCCCCAGTTGGTTACCCTGAAGCAGTTGGTTGACGAGAATCCCGAGCTCATCTTGTCTTTGAGTTAACCCCTGAATGGCAGTCACCTGCCCCAGCATCTGGACTTTCAATGCATCCATCTCAGCTTGCAGGTGTTTCAGCCTTTCATCCTCAGCACTGTTCCTGACAAAAGTTTCCATGAGAAGTGTTCTCAGCTCCTCCTGCCCCTTGGATAGATTCAGGAGGATTTCCTCGAACCGAGTCTCTCGAGCAAGAAAATCCTGGTTATCTTGTTGGGAAGTCATTGCTGAAATAAACAGCAGAGATGGTAAGTGACCTGCAACAAGGATACCTGTTATGCAATGATGAGTATGACATGCATGTAATGTTTTCAAGGACCTCGTGGGATATACAAGAAAATTGGTTAGAATTGGATCCGGTAGTTTGATTGAAGGAACTGCATGTTATTGAGAGTCCTTCTTCAAATGGTCAAAGGCTCGCCATATCCAGTGGGTCATAGCCCCTGACTTTAATCATCATGTCTGGTTTTGATTTCCAAACAACCTTGGTTAGGGGAACCTTCTTCAGGAGTCAGAGCTCACCATATCAAGTGGGTCATAGCCTCTGACAACCTTGGCTAGAGGAAAATAAATCCTCTTTGCCCCTTGCTGGGATAGTTGATTCACCATGACCTGCATCACAAGTCCTTGAGATCCTTGAAATGAGTTAGGATGTATGCAATGGTATGATGTTATGGTATGCATGGGGTAATGTGAGTAAACCCTGTTATGAGTCCCAATTAAGGACATAAACAAAACCTGCAAAAAACTAGTCTGCAAGAAACTCAGTACATTCTGTTATAAGCCCTAATTAAGGACTATAAACAAAACCTGCAAGAAACTCAATACACTCCATTATGAGTCCTAATTAAGGACTATAAACAAAACCTGCAAGAAACTTAGTAAGCCCTGTCATGTGTCCCAATTAAGGACTAAAACAAAACCTGCAAGCAGTTCATGTGTCAGATAAAGCATGCAAGTAGTCAAGTACGAAGGCACACAAGTCACACATGACAAGCCCTTAGTGTTTAGGCCAGAAGGGGGTCTGGGTATTACCCTCTTTAAGTTGGTGGGCTCAACCTGTCCTATTAGAAGTAACCGGGTTCTAAGGGTCCCAATATCACGTGATTGCTTTCATTGTTCATCGTTTCGATTTAGCCACTGAACTGGCGACCGAAATATTCCAGGAAAGCAACCCTCAATTGAGTGTAGTATCGAGTATCAACCAACCTCGGACTGCACCAAAGTCAGTTATCTCACTACCCTAAAGAGGCCAAGATAGTTCAATTAAGGTTCCTAAGGTCTGTTGATGCTTCACGACACCACGCGGAGGCCCCGTACTCTCCTTGACTGAACTCAAGGGTTACCGGTACACACCAAAGTGCCACATCAACGTAGCAGACTGTTTCAACCATGTCGGTATACCCCGCACAGTTCCCTCACAGCCTTGTTGCTACTTTCTAAGAAGGTATCCCCAGATCCGGGTTAGGATCTATAGAACTCCCAAAACAGTCCCACAATTTAAAGCAAGCAAAGAAAGCAATTGAAAACACAGTTATGAACTAACCCTAAGGTACACCTCACTTTAAGTTTAAGTCCCCAGCAGAGTCGCCAGTTCTGTGATCGGTGGATCTGGAACTGACTGTTTAACGCTGGTTCGCGAAATGTCGCGGAAGCAAGAGTCGCCACCGTCTTTTATTTTCTCCAAATGGAAAGGACAAAAGCACAGAAAAATTCCTTAAAGAGATTGCTCTCGGTTCGGGAGGTAGATTATAGAAAGGGAAGGTGTTAGCACCCTTTCTATCCATGGTTATCCATGGGCTCTTAGATACTTGCTCATTTGTGTTTTCAAAAATGGTTTGTTTGCTTTTCAACTGTGGGTTTTAAAAAGTTTCTTTGAAAATTTCAGTTCGACTCTTGTATCAGTCCTCAAGAGTGTTTGAAAAATTGCTTTCGAAAGCTTTTTGAAAATGTGTTGGTGTGAAAAGTATTTTGTTTTGTTTTGAAATTTAGAGCAGGTATCTAGAGTCGTCTACCTACCCTAAGGAATTCGTCTATGTAAATGTCCTTTAAAGTAGTGCCATCCCACCATTGAGAGGTAGGTAGCACCACCGTTGGAGGTGTTCGAGTCAATTCGGGTTTTAGGACAGCGTGGCCACCAAGCAAAGGTAAGATACCTTAGAAGCTACCCTTATGCCATTGATCTTTCATTCTGAGGCAACTTGTTCCGAGGCACCTTATTTTAAGGCAACCAGATCAATGGGACATAAGGACTCACTAAGACGTCCTATAGTCGACGGCCACGTTTCGAGGGACAAGGCAACATTGTAATCACCGGAGTAAGGGGAAGATACCTTAGAAGCTACCCTCATGCCAGGTTCCCGGATCATGAGGACTTACTAAAACATCCTCTACTCGACGATCACCTTTCGAGGCAAGGCAACAGTGAGGCGTACCCTAGGGGTGGTGTGTGAACTGTGTGTCAGATTCGGATATTTTATCTTGTCATGTTATGAGTGAGCTACGCGTTTGTTTTTATTTTTTGTCCATTCATTCTTGCATGCATTTATTTAACAGTTAAAATATTGCGAGAAATAAAAATTCTAAGCTATTACAAAAGGCACGGGTCCACATCGCCAAAATTTCCAGGAGCCGATTTGATAGAAAATAAAGAAATAATGAAAAGTAAGGTGCGAGAAATTAATTTACAAGGCCTTGGGAGAGGAACATAAATATTACACGAGAAAGAAATAAACATGCGAATTAAATAAGAATTAAAACGAGGGCGTTGGACCCTTTTTGCAAAATTAAATTAAATGATGAAATTAATTAATTAAGAAAAGAAAATAAATTGTTTTTGGTATTTTTTGGTATTTTATGATTTTAATGAAATTAAACCTAATTCTACAATTTTTATTTTATTATGAACACATATTAAAGTTTAACCTAGAATTAACCCTAATCATTTTACATGCAATTTAATTATATAAATAAGTAATAGTAAATATTTAATTATTATGAAAGAAAATAAAAAGGGATAAAAAATTAATTAAACCCTAATTCTATAAGTTTTGAGTTTTAGTGAAAAATGTTAAGATTAAAACCTAAATTTAAAACTAATTGAATTAATGAATTTATTTACAAAAATACTAAAATAAAAATATTTATTATTTTTTTTTATCTTTTCTGATTTTTTTTGTGTTTTTTATATATTATGAAAATATTAAATTAATTAATAAAACAATAATTAAAAGAAAGTAAAAATAATGAAAAATAAAGAAAGTAAAAAAATTTGCAAACCTAGGGGGTCTGCCCCTAATTTGGAGGTTTTTCCTTAGCAATTTGGGCCCAATAACTTTGGCCTCTTTGACTTTTGCCACTAGTGGGTGAGGTGGTTGACTGCAGTCCATGGTGCGCTTCAGATTGTGGCTGTTTGATCCATCTCCATAGGCACATGGATGGCCAGATGTGGTGAACATAGTGAACCTTCAGCGTTGAACCTGCATAGGAACATTAAATAGAAAATAATATGAAAGGGGGTGAGGACCTGGGGCTCGAACCCAGGTCCTGAACATTACCACTTGCAAGCCTTGCCACTGAAGCACTCAACGCGTTCTGATTATAATAAACCTAAGAAAAATATAAAATAAACAACGTTAGTGGGGCGCTTTTCGCGCGAAGTTTGAATCAACCAACCGCTGTTAGCCACATGGTCATCTTCCTCCTTAGCTTTATTTTTCCTGAAACACGAAAGCAATCAGCAACGGTTTTACACCGTTCCTATAGACAACCTATTAGAAAATAGCGATTAGCCCCTGGGGCTTCATAAATTAGGCGCGATAGTCTCATTCTTTTCGTCCAAGGGCACTGAGTTGAATGGCCTGGGTTTCAAGCTCCAATTTTTCCATATTTTAAAACCCCCAATTCAAAGCTTCATAAACCCTAAAAAGCAACAATGGTAGATTCGCATACAGTGTATAAAAACGCAATTAAAGTATATGGTTAGCTTCAGAAAGGTTTAATTAGCATGAATCCACAAATAAAATGCAATGAATATGCCTGAATTGTAAAACACGATTGTGGGAAAAAAGTGAGAAAACTTGATTTCTGTATACCAATTCTGGGTGTTGGGATGACGGATTTTGATTGGAAAACTTCCCTTGACGCCTTAGGAAGCTAATGGAACAATTACTTGGCCTTGAATCGTCCTAGAACTAGGTTTTCAGATTTGACTTTTCTTGATAAATTTCAAGTTTGCATATGGCTTTTTCTGTGTAGCTTAGAGTCAGTGAGCACGAGGGTTTTGATCAAGCTTATGTATGGAATGAATTAGATTAAGTTTCTTGTCCAAGGAATCAAAGAATTGATGTATGGATATTTGATTTTTATGGCAAAATATTTTCAAATCTTTTCATGCACATTTGCTCTCAATCATATCCAATCACCTTCAATTCTTCCCTAATTGATCATGCACGAATTTTTGAACCTATTACATGTACAAAAAGATTTGATAAATTAGGTTTAGTATTTTCCATGTATTTAATTAATTTAAATGAATTATTAATAATAAAAATCCAAATAAATAAATAAAAAATGAAGAAAAACTTCCCTTTGGGCCAAATGGTCGTGCACATGCCTTGGATAATGAATTGTGGAAGAAAAAGAAGCCCATTAGCAATTTTAGGTCATTTGAATCAATGTTGACTTTTCAAAATATCCAAACATTTCCCAACTTCCACAAGGCATAACTTGCTCAATATTTAAGCTTTGCTCATGTTCTTGGACATTTTGGAAAGGTCTTTGAGTCCTCTAACCAATGTCTTTGGTCCCATGTCATTTTGATTTACCAATCTCAAGTTTTGGCCTTTGACTTAAAGTCCCTTTTTGTTGACTTTTGAAAATGACCTATAATGTTGAAATTGATAACTTTTTGTGAGAGCATTTCTTGGACTTGAAGTGTGAAGAGGAGTGGTAGGAAATGTCTTTCTCTTCAAAATGAGCTTTGGATGGGATTTTTCTGATAATCCATGTGAAAGTTATGCCCTGGTCAATTTACAGTTGACTTTTTCAACTGTCCAAATAAGGAAACTTTTGCATCTTGATGATTTTTGAGCCAAGCTTTGAGAATCATGATCAAGCATTGATAAAATGATGTTTTTGGCTTCAAAATGAGATGTTGATCAAAAATTTGAACGTTTGACTGTCAAATGACCATTTTGCCCCTACAGTTGACTATAGTTCAATTAGGGTTTTTGACTGTGCAATTTTGTGCTGAAAGTCTTGAAACTTGGTAGGAGGATGCTTGACCATATTTATAGGCATATGAGACTTGATTGGACCCTTGGAAACTTCATTTTCTTGATCAGAACCAAAACCCTAATTTTGACTGTTGGGAGGCCCTTGAACTGTGCAACCCTTGGGGAATTTTGGAGCATGACTTGGCAATTTCTTGAAGAATATGGGAGGGAAAATTTTGGGGTACAACAGAATGACTTCCGTGTCTGGAGTGTATCTATACTGTATCTGAAAGCTGAATCTGAATGAGTAATAGAATGACTTCCGTGTCTGGAGTGTATCTGTACTGTATCTGAAAGCTGAATATGAATGAGTAATAGAATAACTTCCGTGTCTGGAGTGTATCTGTACTGTATCATGATTGCATATTGTTAAACGGTAGCTATTAATCTTATCCTGCAAAGGGTAAAATGTTAGCTGAAACACAAAGTTATGTTGCATGAAATGTATGATGCAATATATGTGTTTTATCAATGTTTATGATATGTGGATGTAATGTATGAGCATGTAAGCTGATTTGCTGTATTGCTAAGGAAAATAAATCCTTGATTGCTGAGGATATGTGGATTCTTCATGTTGTTGAAGTTAGAGTATTGACAAAAATTCTGTCGCGAGCAATGCCATATACTGCTTGAGTAATCTGCTTGGGGAATCCAAATAAATTTGATGACTTCTACTGGGGAATTATCCTAGGAATCATCGTTCTGTTGAGGAACAATGAAAACTCTGTGGGAAAAGCTTATTCCTATTTGGAAAAAGTTCAAGAGTTTCGGTCGCTTGCCACTCTACCGGGGGAGTTATCCTAGGTTGGGGAGAGACAAAAGTTAACTGTTATCTGGTTTCTTTTCAGGCTTCAAGACAACTTACTGGGGGATTTGGAGAAACTGGATGGTTTCTGCTGGGGATTGATAGTTGGAAGTTTTAGCTCCACTGGGGATCTAAATGATATACTGTAGGGATTTCTCATGGAATAGCCTAAATACGTTTTCCTAATCTTTCAACCTATCAGTAATCAATCTTTTCCATTTTGTTTATTTGTAAACAGTAATTATGTTCAAATGCATATGTTCATTAATGAATCATTGGACGTTTTTGCAAATAAAAACACAAGTGTAAAGAAAAAGGCAAATAGTTTTCTGTACTTTGAAAGAGATACCTTTGTATTTACTTTGAATAAGTATTTTGTACAAAGGAGACAGACATTCTAGTAAGATGATGGTGTCATAAATAAGAAAAATTTACACAAAGAAAGATAGCTATGTGTAATAATCCCATGGGGTTCCCATTCTGCTATAGCCTTCATATCTCCGAATATCTTGTCCATTTGTTGCTTCGTCCGAAGATGATTGAATTGATCAGAAGCTCTGGGTTTGTTAGTGAAGAGATTGTCCTTAAAGTGATCCGACGAGACATAGTCATACGCTTTAATTCCCTAACTTTTGCCTGGTCCGCCCTTTCGGGTTTTCAGTCCACCGGGAAACCCTTTTTTGCCCAAGTCGCCCTTTCGAGTTTTCAACTTGCCGGGTGTACATATTTTTTTATTTTATCCCTAATTTTTGCCCGAACCTTTTTGGTTCGCCGGGATGCCCTTATTTTGCCTAGGGGTGTCAACCTAGCGGGTCTCTTATGCGTAGTATCTTTTGACTATGTCTGCGTTTGCAGGGTGTTGCAGGTCATCGCCGTCCATGGTGGTTAAGATTATTGCCCCACCAGAAAAGATGTTCTTGATTACAAATGGTCCTTCATAGGTAGAAGTCCATTTGCCCCTGGGATCACTTTGTGGCAAGATGATGCGCTTGATCACTAGATCTCCAACTTGATATACCTGGCGTCTAACTTTCTTGTTGAAAGCCTTGATCATCCGTTATTGATACATCTGACCATGGAAAACAGCAGTAAGTCTCTTTTCATCAATTAAGTTCAGTTGATCAAGCCGGGTCTGGATCCAATCGTCTTCACTCAAACCTGCATCTTTCATAATTCTTAAAGAGGGGATTTGAACCTCGATAGGCAAGACAACCTCCATGCCATAAACCAAAGAATAAGATGTTGCCCCAATTGATGTGCGAGCCGTGGTACGGTACCCGTGGAGAGAAAACAGTAGCATCTCATACCAGTCCTTGTAGGTGACTGTCATTTTTTGTATGATCTTTTTAATGTTTTTATTAGCAGATTCGACTACACCATTCATTTTTGGCCGATAGGGGGATGAATTGTGATGTTGAATCTTGAACTTCTCGCACAAGGCGGTGATCATAGTATTGTTAAGGTTTGTACCGTTATCAGTGATGATCCTTTATGGGATACCGTACCGGCAAATAAGATTCTGCTTGATGAAGCGGGCAACAACATTCTTAGTAACATATGCGAAGGAAGCTGCTTCGACCCACTTGGTGAAATAGTCAATGGCCACTAGAATGAAGCGGTGTCCATTGGAGGCTGTAGGCTTGATCTCCCCAATCATAGCGATTCTCCATATAGCGAAGGGCTAAGGAGCTGTTAAGACATTTAGAGGAACCGGAGGCACGTGCACCTTGTCTGCATAGACTTGACACTTATGACAGGTCCGGGAGTGTTGATAGCAGTATGCTTCCATGGAAGACCAATAATAGCCTTCCCGTAGAATTTTCTTTGCCATCGTATTCCCACTAGAGTGAATGCCAAAGTTACCTTCATGCAATTCAGCCATGATCTTTTCGGCTTCAATCTTATCCACACAACGGAGCATAATAGAATCATGATTACATTTGTAGAGGATGCCATTACTTAGGAAGAACTTAGCAGAGAATCTCCTTAGGAACTTTTATCATTGATTGAAGCTCCTTCTTGATATTCTTGAGCCTCAAGATACCTTTTGACTTCATGAAACCACGGTTTGTCCACTACTTCTTCAGTATTAATCTCGTGACAGTGTGCTGGTTCGTCCATTCGTTCAATGGTGACCTGGGGAGCCTCTTTATCCCAATTAAGTTTAAACATAGATGACATTGGGGCTAGAGCATCTGCTAGCTGATTTTCTTCTCGCGGGAAATGCTCGAAGGTAATCTGCTCGAAATGTGGTAACAGTGTCAAAACATGTTCTTTGTAAGGGATAAGGTTTGGATGCTTGGTGTCCCATTCTCCATTGGTCTGACTGATGACCAAAGCTGAATCTCCAAACACATCTAAAGATTTGATTCCCAATTCTATGGCAGCCTTGAGACCAAAGATGCATGCTTCGTATTCTACCATGTTGTTCGTACAGTTGAAGCAAAGTCTGACAGTAAAGGGAGTATGACACCCTTATGGGGATATGAGTATAGCGTCGATACCATTACCAAGTGCATTGGATGCCCCACCAAAGAACAAGGTCCATCGGGATCCTTGTCCAGGTCTGTCATATGGTCTGATTTCTTCACAGTTGTCTAATGTCATGATGTCTTCGTCCGAGAATTCAAACTTCATAGACTGATAATCCTCTATAGCTTAATGAGCAATATGATCAGCTAGCACGCTGCCCTTTATAGCTTTTTGGGTAGTGTACTGTATGTCATATTCTGTTAAGATCATCTGCCATCTAGCTATTCTTCCAGACAGAGCAGGCTTCTCAAAGATGTACTTTATCAGATCCATCTTAGATATCAGCAAAGTGGTATGAGTCAACATATACTGTCTTAGTCGACGAGCAGCCCATACCAGAGCGCAACAAGTTTTCTCGAGTAGTGAATATCTGGTTTCACAGTCGGTAAACTTTTTGCTCAGGTAGTAAATAGCGTGCTCTTTTCGGCCAGACTCGTCATGCTGCCCCAATACGCACCCCATTGAGTTCTCTAAAACGGTTAGGTACATGATCAGTGGTCTTCCCTCGACTGGTGGCATCAAGATAGGAGGCTCTTGTAAATACTCCTTGATTTTGTCAAAAGCAATATGGCATTCATCATTCCATCTGACTACTTGATCTTTCTTCAACAGTTTGAAGATTGGTTCACAAGTAGACGTTAGGTGAGAAATGAATCTGGAAATATAGTTTAGGCGTCCCAAAAAACCTCTGACTTCCTTCTCAGTGCGAGGAGCAGGCATTTCTTGTATCGCTTTAACCTTGGCAGGATCAACCTCGATGCCTTTGTTACTAACAATGAAACCTAAGAGTTTACCGGACCGGACTCCGAATGTGCACTTGTTCGGGTTCAACCTTAATTTGTACTCCTTCAATCTGACAAACAGCTTTTGCAAGTGATCACGGTGTTCTTCTTCAGTTTGTGATCGGGCTATCATGTCATCTACGTAGACCTCTATCTCATAATGTATCATATCATGAAACAAAGCTACCATGGCGCGTTGATAGGTTGCCCCAACATTCTTCAGTCCGAATGGCATCACTTTGTAGCAGAACGTACCCCACTGTATGACAAATGTAGTTTTCTCCATGTCCTTAGGTGTCATTTTGATCTGGCTATAGCCTGAGAATCCGTCCATGAAAGAAAATACTTTGTGCTAGGCTGTATTGTCAACCAGGATGTCGATGTGTGGAAGTGGAAAATCATCTTTAGGGCTGGCCCTGTTTAAATCTCTATAATCCACGCACATTCTCACTTTGCCGTCCTTTTTAGGTACGGGAACAATGTTGGCCACCCATTGAGGATAAGAAGTAACAGCCAGAAATCCAGCATTGAACTGTTTCATAACTTCTGCTTTGATCTTCTCTGACATGTCAAGTCTCATGCGGCGGACTTTTTGTTTCACTGGTGGACAATCTTCTCTGGTGGGTAGACGATGTACCACAATGTCTGTATCGAGTCCCGGCATGTCTTCGTATGACCAAGCAAAGATCTCAACATAATCATGCAATAGCTGAATCAGACGCTCCTTGGCACTCGGATCTAGATTGGCACCCACTTTGATTTCCTTTTTATCTTCCTCGGTACCCAAATTGATTGTATCCAATAGCTCCTCATGAGGTTGAATAACTCTTTCCTCTTGTTGTAATAGTCTAGCCAATTCCCCTGGCACCTCACAATCTTCCTCACCTTCGTATTCGGCTTGGTAGATTAAATCTTTAGAGTCACTGAAGGCTATAGCAGTATCGTTACCCATGGGATCCGGAATGGAAGGGTACCTGCATTTGTGAGTGTGGGTGTGTGTAAGGGTATAGCCATCTTAAAACATTAAAATGTAAAAGAAATACAATGAGCACAAAAGGTTTATATGTGAAAAAGCGTCCATGATTCATTGAATGTCATATGAAGATGAAATAAAAACCCTTACAAATGGACCATTGTGCCTCGGGTAAGACACAAGGTTTTTAAAGTGTGAATTGTTCGTGAATATTACAAGTCCAACAGAAATGTAAAATATAAATTACTGAGAGATGAAAGTTATTGGGATGAAGTATATGGCTTCCCAGTTACGAAGTCCTCCGCTGACAGTAGGAAATATCCAATCTTCCAAGCTGCCATCTTTTTCACCGTCTTCCACTGCATTGACCCCTTGGTTACTAATCTTCACAGGTGGCCCCCCAGCACGGGCACGGCGCACGACCTTCTGAGCAGTTGAAGTAAACCCCAAGCCAAACTTATCTGATTTGTACGGAATGTCTGGAAGCTACCCCCAGATGGTGCATCCCCCCTCTTCCACTACTGCCTTTGCATCTTTTAGAGATGACATCCGAGGTGGAGATCTTGTGATCTTAGGAATCGAGGATACCGCCTTGGTCGCCGCTATTTCTAGAGAGACTTCTTCAAAATGTTGGAAAGGGATTTCAACAAACTCGCCATCTAACTCCACATATCGGAAAGAA
This sequence comes from Vicia faba, assembly GCA_948472305.1. Lineage (NCBI taxonomy): Eukaryota > Viridiplantae > Streptophyta > Magnoliopsida > Fabales > Fabaceae > Vicia > Vicia faba. The sequence goes on from OX451737.1 coordinate 699,590,958, forward strand.
TTCAGATGACTAATCATATACTCCTCCTCCCCATGGACAGTTATGATCTTTCCTTTGACCGGGTACTTCAGCATCTGGTGTAGCATGGAAGTGACAACACCGACATTATGGATCCAGGGGCGTCCTAACAGACAAGAATAAGAAGGACGGATGTCCATCACATAGAAGGTTAAGTTGAAAACATGAGTTCCCACCTTTATTGGGATGTCCACCTCCCCGTGGACCATCCTCTTCGAACCATCAAAAGCTCTCACCACTATGTTGCTGGGTTTTAAAGCCAGCCCCTCACAATCTAATCTATCAAGGGCTTTCTTCGGTAAGACGTTCAGAGATGATCCCGTGTCCACCAAGACATGGGCTAGGGTTGTTCCTCTACACTCCAATGAAACATGTAATGCCTCGTTGTGTTTTCTCCCTCTGGGTGTCAAATCAGCATCAGAGAAACCCAAGCCATTATCAGCTATCAAACTGGCCACACAGTCCTGGAACTGGTCTGCAGACGTCTCTTGTGGCACATGAGTTGTCTTCAGAAATTTTACCAGAGCCTTGGCATGTGCTTCAGAGCACAGCAGCAGAGCTAGCATATAGATCTTGGAAGGGGTTTGCCCCAACTGTTCAACCATATCATAATCACTTTTCTTTATTATCTTCAGGATTTCTTCCATCTCTTTCTTGGATGTTTCAGGAATAACTAGTGATTGAGCCTTCGTCCAGATAGGCTCCTCTTGAACATTCTTTCCTTTATTCTCAACATTGGAAATAGGGATAGGAATTGTGTTGTCTTTATCGGTAAGTACACTTGTAGGTATAATCACTGGTGCAGAGGTAATCTTCGAAGTGGCCACGGGTCCAAAGACCGCCGTTGGAGGGGAAATCTCTGGAGAGAAGATTCTACCACTGTGGATAATCTTGCTAGTTCCGACAATATTGCTAATGTCGGAATTGTCCTCTTCAGAGCTTTCTTCTTCGGCAGTCAGTTCATCCTGTTTGATACCATGGTAGTAGATTTCTCCACCATAATTCCATGGTACTATTTTATCTGATTTGTATGGGGCCGACCCGGGCATTGTAATCTTAAGTGGAGTAGTATTTGAAGAAGGTGTAATCCTAACGGGTCTTTTAGGGGCCCTGGAAGGATTGGCGTGGATGGTTATGATAGAAACTTCTTTAACTGGAATGGGTGAAATAGGAGCATTCTCAAACAGAATTTCTTGGTTATCCATCAGTCGTTGGATAGCTTTTTTCCACAGAGGGCAGTCAAATGATGAGGATAGGCAATCATGGCAGTCTTTGTCACAACCTGGGAATATGCCAGCTTTCAACAAATTCAACTTAATAATCGGGAGCGGAGTCAACAGTTTATCCACGGTAGCAACAAACAAATCTTCTTCGATAGCGTTGGCATTGTGACTATGCCTAGGCATCGGGGCGGAAATAACATTTGGTTTCTCAGGCACTTCAAACTCAACTTCCTTCGCGTCTATCAGGTCTTGAATTTTGTTCTTCAGAGCCCAACAGTTGTTAGTGTCGTGCCCTGGACTTTCAGAATGGTATGCACACATGGCATTCGGATGGTAATGTGGAGACGCAGTATTGCGATTCTTTAAGGCCTCTTTTAAAGTGGCCAAATTCAATTTTAGAAGATGTGGTAGAACCTGAGCTGGAGTCATGTTAATCTTGGTGAATTGTCGAACTGGCCTTTCCACCCTTGACTGGTTATTTCTTGGCTGGTCTGATGCAGACTTTGGAATCATAACGGCCCCCACCGTTGGTCAGCGCTCAGTTCTTCCCTGATTCCTCCGTGAATAAACAGTAGATACTTCCTTTCTTCCAGTGAAGGGATTTTTCACAGCTGTAGAGGCAGACGCTTCCTTCTGAATATTCCCACTTCTTATACCAGCCTCCACTCTTTCGCCGATTAATATCAATTCAGTAAACCCTGCAGAGGAACTCCCAATCAGATGATTGAAGAAAGGGCCTGATAGAGTTCCCAAGAACATGTCCACCAACTCCCTTTCGGACAGAGGGGGTTGCACCCTTCCGGCTAGATCTCTCTACTTTTGCGCGTAATCTTTAAAGCCCTCATTGGAAACCATGGACATACTCTGAAGTTGAGTACCGGTAGGCACCAAGTCAGCGTTGTACTGGTATTGTTTATAGAAATCTGCTGCAAGGTCTTCCCAATTGTGGACGTCAGCCCTTTCCAACTGGTAGAACCAATCAAGTTGCATTCCTGATAAACTGTCTTGGAAAAAAGTGGATCCACAAGTCTTTGTCAGCAGAGTGCGGCTTAATCTTCCTGACATACGATCAGAGATGCATTTTAGGGCAAGACACCCCATCATACTTGGCAAATATTGGCACTTTAAACTTTGGCGGGATTACAATTCCTGACACAAGCCCTAACTCCTCAAAATCTAGCCCTGGTACTCTCTGGATTTCCATAGCGCCTAGTCTCTCTTCAAGGTGTTTATACTTGTCATCAGCTGGAGGGTATTTTTGTTCAGAGTAGTCCTCCTCTTCCTCTTCTACTTCAGAATCTGATGGTACTTCCGTTTCTTTTCCTTTTCTTCCCCTTCATCAGATGTTGTTGGAAAATCTAAGGTCCTTCTAGCTTGTCCCTAAAACCTTCTGCCCATGATTACCACACCAGTTGGCTTCTTCTTCTTTTTATCCTTTTCTTTTTCTAGCAGAGTCTTCAGCTCCTCTTGCCCCTTGGCTAAGGTCATGAGTAACTGTTGAAATTGCATATTCTGAGCTTGCAGATCTTTGACCGTTTGTTCGAGATCCATCTTACTGAAATAAACAGTAGAGAGATGAGGAAACTTGTTGCAAAGACCTGTTTATGTTTATGATGAATGATATGTATTCATGCAATGCTTTCAAGGATTTAGAAATTCAAATTTGTTTTAAACAAAAATAAACACACGTCATATTAATAAGATAGAATTTGAGTACATCAATGCCCCTTGGGCAAAATAATACAAAATTCTAAGGTAAAAAGACATTGCACATCCTCTTTGGTGCAATGTAGGTATTGAGAGTCTGATCTTCATAAAGTAGCCGAGTGAGTTCCAAAACCTTCTTCTTGCTTGCGTAGAATTGGGCTTCGAAAGTATCGCGCTCTCCTTTAAGCTGTATCCAGTCCCTTTGTAAGTCTTCGAGTGATGTCGGCATGTCAGGAAGTAGGATAGTGTATGTAACTTCTCCTTCCTTAACAGGCTTAATAATCACTGGGAGAATGGAGGGATAAGGCATCATAAGACTTTGAGCGCGGGTTCGTACCCACTTGAGGTAAGGCTCAAGAGGGATGGAATTCTTGTGTCCCAAAGTCTTGCTATCCACCTTATTTAGCATCCTCCAAGCTCGGATGAATCTCTGGCGAAGTCCTTGATCGTTGTTGTTGTAGTCGAAAACCAATCCTTAAATCAGCATATCATGTGGGCCATCCATTCGAGCATAACCAAACTGTCTTAGAGCTAAGCATGGGTTGTAGGTGATGCCTCCCCTAATTCCAAGTAGAGGGACATTAGGGAATTCCCCACAACGGTCAACAATGATAACATTCTCTTTGGATCGAGAACACCAATGAATATCTGAATGTTTAAGTGTCATCAACCTTTGTGACCACCTCAAACCTTGCTCATTCTTCAAGACTGATTGGGGAAGATGAGAAATAAACCATCTTTCCAGGAGAGGAGTACAGCACATAAGAATAGTTTTCTGTTTCAAATGTTGATTGGAAGTTAGTTACAGGTGGTTGAAGTTCTTTTATGCAGGGTTGGAGTATGGGATTTTTTAGAATTCTGTTTTGGTTAGTTTTAGAAATAGTTAGAATGCAGTTCTTGTTTTCTGTTATGAGATAACAATTAGGTAATTGGTGGCTTATTTGGGAAATAGTTGGATGGAAAGTTTGAAATTCTGCTGTTTGATTGAAGTAAGCAGATTAGAATTTTTTTGGTTTTGATAAAAATGTTAGTTGCAGTAAAAAAGGAATGAGATATGTTAGTAAAAAAACTGGAAAATTAGTTAGTGAAATGTTGGTTAGAAAAATTAGTTAGGGATTGATTTCAGTTAGAAATTGTTAAGAGTTAGTTTTAGGAATTAGTTTAGTGGAAATCAGTTATAAGTTAGAAGGTTCTAAAAATCTGTTGCTTTCTTGTTTATGCTGAATGAATGATCCTTTTCCAGTTATATTTCTTATTACATTCTGTTATCCTCCTCTTTTTTCTGTTGAGAAGCAGTTGGAAGTTAGTTTGGATTCTGTTTTGACAGTTAAAAAAAAAGGTTAGAAGGAGTTTTGTTAGTTAAGTGGTTAAAAACTGTTATGAAATTAGTTAGGTGGCTTAGACGATAGGATTTATGTTAGGCAAATAGACCTCTTCTATTTGGAAAATTAAGACATTTTGAGTTGGCATTATTTTTAAAACGTGGAGATACTGACTCAGTTCTTTGTGTGCTGCTCTTGATTTTAGAATAATTCTGTCATGGTTAAAAAAAAGTTAGGAAGCTTTATTTTTGTTAAATTGATGGTGAGCTGGAATACTACGAATTTTATTCTTTCTGATTTCTGTTAATGAGTGCAGTAAGCCATTAATTTTGAATTTCTTCTATTTCAGTACTTATAAGTGAAAGTTTCTTCAAGTGATGATTTGAGTATTGATATCTGACCATCTTCAGCACAAACGTTCTTCCCTGATATTTCTTCTGTTGACTGACTTTCGAAGCTTGCATATGCCTTCTCAGTATGGCACTTACCGTTTCAACAGCAAAAATGCAATGCATCCAACTCAACTTCCTTGAAGTGATCAAGTTCATACTTGAACTGTCGCTCGGATTTAGACAGTGTCTTTTGTAAGCATCAGATAAGTTCCTTAAATGTTGTAAATGCTTTTCCCAGAATTGTGCATTTGAATTGCACGATCAATTCTCTTATGTAATAGGTTTATTATGAATTGGCCCTTGATTGAATGATTTGATTATGTCTGAAACAGGGCTACGGGAGCGTTTGAAGATGGGTCAGAATTAGAGTCAAGGAAGTTTGAGAAGACGACATGAGGCGCTAGCCAAAGCCAATCAGTCTGCATTCTGTGCTAAAACAGAGGGAATTTTAAAACGGGTGATTGACATGAACATGGAATGAATGATGTTAGGATATTTATAATTTTAGGTTTAAAAAAAAGTTTGTGTAGTACATTTTTGTATGATGTTCAGACATACCAATCATGGTTTCTTTTTTTGTAAATTGGATTTATGATTTGTAAACGATAAATGTCGTAAAACTTGAGTGGTGAAGGTTATACTTGGTATTTGAAATTGAATGGGCTTGTGATATTCAAAGACAAAATGAATGGATACGCTGAATTCCTTGCACCTTGAGTCATGATGAACTTTGCTTTCGTAATTACAAGCACTCCATACTTGCGAATTCTGACCTCATGGCACTAAGTAGTCATCGTGATGGATAATTCACAATGGAGAAATCGAATCAAATTCAAATCTTTAAATCAAAACTTCAATCTTGAATACAAATCCACTTGTATGATAAGTAATTTGAATAGACAATAAGATCTCGATCCTAACGAACTCACAACCTTGCCTTTTTGTATTGTGACTCATATTTCCCGATTCAATCCAAAAATCTTGACAAAGTCCTTCCCTAATTGACGACCTTGAATTATCAAAGATGAACATAGAAAATAGTGAAAGAGTATGATTAAGATCAACATGAAACTTTATTCCACTGATCTTCAATTACTGAACGTTTATCAACGAATAGAAACCCTGATTCTTTGGCTTGACGTAGGGAAATAAACCCTAATTTCTAGAACTGATGAAACTGGATGGAGAAGAAATCCAAAAAGAGCATGCTCAAAAAACCCTAATTCCACAGTCTTGTACACCAGGAAGACCCTGAATAATCAGGCTCATTCAACCCATACACCTCAAATCAGTCATAAAACCTAGATTCATAGCAGCTAATCTTTTGAACCTCAGATGCTCTTTTGAATGCAATGCATGCTACGTTAGTGACCTATTGGAACGATGCAGATGAATGCAAAGTCTAAACCAGAATAAAAGAAATTAGGAGGGCAATTTTTGAGGTGCAACAGTCCAAACGGGCATGATTTTGAAACTATCACTGAGGCACTTTATTTGGGCCTTGATAATGTGAGATAGAAATGGAAGAAGAATGGTAGCCTAAATTCAGACTGATTATTATATTGTTACTTCAATCACCGACAAGCTTGTTAGACGGAGTTGCTCATCTTGTACTCCCATAACTTTTGTGTATTCAATTTTGTTGGAATTTCTCTTGTTTCTGGATATTTTCCTCATACGGTCATTCTTATCATCATGTTGCTCGATTACTGTTGACGGTAATTGAACCGTGAAAAACCGGAATGGAAAATCGTACTCTAGCGGTTTCGTCAAGAAAAAGGAAGGAGAGGTAAGCAATGCCTCTGGTGATAAGGGGAAAGCCATTGTATAGGTTCCATATTACCTAACTCCCGCTACTGCTCCACAACAACAATATGCGCCGCCATGAAACTATCAACAGAATCAAAGGCCCCAGGGGCAAAGGAGTCAACAAAGGCCGCAAAGGTATCCCCAGAGGAGGTTTGATCCAATCCTGATGTCGTATGCTCAATTGCTTCCACAATTACTAGCCGGTTAGTTGGTACAACATCGAGAGTTAGCTCCTCCATTGACAGAACTTCCAAGGGGTTATGATGTTAATGCACGTTGTGGATTTCATTCAGGCACTCCAGGTCATTTGATCGAAAATTGAAGATCTTTAAAGTACAAGGTGCAAGATCTTTTGGAGGCCAAGGAGTTAAGCTTCGCTCCTATAGGCCCTAATGTTCAGAATAATCCTATGCCTCCCCACCATGGGGCTGCTGCCAATGCTATTGGGTTTGACGATGACCACGACTTAGTGACTCAGGTTGAAGAGATTCATATGTCAATGGCAGTTTTGAGAAAACATCTTTTACAGCAAGAAGTTCTACAAGAGCTTCACGACTTTTGTTTGAAATGCTCATCCAATCCGGACGAGTGTGAGGATTTGAAAAACTCCATTCAGAAACTGATGGACGAAGGGGTTGTTAGAGTTGAGAAAGTCATCCCCGAAGGTGATGTCGCTATTCTGGAGATTCCATATTATCCGGCCAATGTTCAGAGGAATACTTCAAGAGTCCCATTGGTTATACAAGTTCAAACGCTCCCTGCGCCAAATCTGAATCCGATTGCTCCCCTGCCAACCCAGGCATCAACACTTCCAAGTTCGGTTCCTGATCCGTTAACTGATAACAGGGAAGTGCCATGGGAATATAATGCCGTTTACATTCAGCGAAAGAAAGTTGTTTGTCCGCCGATTGAAAATAAGGATGTAACCAACATTGCCGGGACTAGTAGAATAACTCGAAGCGGGAGAGTCTTTTCTCCTACTCCACCACTTCCTGAAGAAGTTATCGAAGAGATTCCTATGAGAGATAAGGGGAATCAAGTAGTTGATGATTCTCCTGGGACATCTTTTGAACAACAAGTGGAGCAGCTTGTAACACCCTCTAAAACCCCAAGTAATTTTCGCAATTAATTAAAATTATAATTTCAGAGTACATGTATAATTCGAGGATGCTACAATTCTCTTTTAATAAAACAATTCCTGTCATGCATAATCTTAGTAGTAACTCATACATGTTTACACAGCGGAATAATTTATTTAATAAAACCAAAGTTATAATATTTTCAATCATCAGGGATTAACACCTGGAATATATCAACATTATATTATAACCAAATACTAAGGAAATAAACGAGTCTGACTAAAGCAGCTCGACAAACAAACGTTCCCGGAGTTACAACTATCAGAGCATGACCCGGACAATACTAAAACGAAAATAAACTAGAACGACAAGCCTTCGCCAAGCACCTGAACGAAGCTCCTTAATCTGAAATATTCAACAGTAAGGGTGAGCATCTCAATTATACATTTGATTATACGTTCATAACAATCAATTCAGGAAATCATAAGCATCACCCAATAATTAGCATATTTCATAGTTTACAAAAACCTTACAATTCATATATCCATGATACCTTGCTTTTCATATTTGCAAATAATCATCAAACATCGTCAACCATTTAGCAATCATACGTGCATACAAACAATCAAATACAACATTGGAAAAGTCATCCATTCATGTTATATTCAAGGTAATGCAACACACCCATGCATGTGGTACCACTTTACCGCCCCATTAAATCTCGGGTCACGGATATCTCACCGTTCCATTATATCGCGGACACGGCTACCACCTCAACGTTCCATTAAATCGCGGACACGTATATTGGCCACCTTGTTAATTCCACACAATGGGAATTAACAAATGCAACATGATATGTAAGTATGTAACACTCAGCATACTATGAACATCAATCAACATATCATGCACATCAACAACATCAAATCATAACAAGATATGGATAGCATGTAATCACTCAGCATACTATTTAAACATCAATCATATCAAGTCATATTATAAATTCACGCTCGATAACATTATCCAAAAGCATGGCAATAAAATCCAAAATCAGCACTGAAAACAAAGTTCAGAAAAATCAACACAGTGGCCTCAACACGGGTGCCCGTGTCGTACAACACGGCCCGTGTTGGGCAATACGTCCAGAAAACACAATTGTTCCTCATCAATACAGGGACTCAACACGGGCGCCCGTGTTGTGCAACACGGCCCGTGTTGTAACATATCCAGAAAACACATTTTTTCCTCATTACAGGGGACCTAACACGGGTACCCGTGTTGTGCAACCAGAAGCACACCATCTCCCAACTCAGAAGAGCAACACGGGTGCCCGTGTTGTGCAACACGGCCCGTGTTGCTGAGCACGTACAGGATTTTTCCTGAACCTGCAGCAACTCAGAACAACAGCCAAACGCGGGAAAATGTCGGCTAAACGCGCATTTCGGTACATAACGACATCGATACTTCACAACTCAAAACAACACATTCATTTCATAATTACCAACAATTATTGTAGTAACCTTAACAGTGATTACTCGTCCCTTTTTGGGGAATTTCTGACAACATTAAGGTTATCCCTACAACTTCCAAGGTAAATTCACGATCATGCAGATATACTCCCAATTCACCATTTGGAACCTAAAATTCCTAATCGATTCATAAAAATTGGGAACCTAACCATTTTCTAACAAGGTTCAATCCTAAGGGTATCGATCCCTAGTAACATCTAACAATTGGGGTTCTCCCTACGATTATCTAAATTAACCATACATAAACCCATAAACAAAGGTAAACCGAGTAATAGCCCCCCTTACCTTATCAATTAGCAGCTTTGAACTTTTTGAGCGATGTTCTTCGTTCCTCGTACCTTCAGAGCTCTATTTCCCCAAATTCCAACTTCTGTTTAACGTGAAAATGAGAAAACTAACTTGAGTTCCAAAACATAACTTTATTTCTCCTGCACCCCCACTCTTTACTAACAACATCTAAGCCCAATAACTTAAAAACTCAGCATTTTCTTATTTTCTTTATTTTCCTCCATATTTCAAAATAAATAATTCCTTTTTATTTTATTAATTCTAATAAAATAATTTTCCAAATTTAAATAAATCAAATAATTGAAACTGGGGTGTTACAACTCTCCCCCACTAAAAGAGTTTTCGTCCTCGAAAACATACCTTAGACGAACAGTTCCGGATAAGCCTCTTTCATTTGGCTCTCCAGCTCCCAAGTGATATTTCCATCTGCTGGACCTCCCCAAGCAACCTTCACTAATGCTATCCCTTTACCTCTTAACTGTTTCACTTCCCGATCTTCTATCCTCATAGGCAATGTTTCTACTGTCAGGTTATCTCTCACCTGTACATCATCTATTTGGATTACATGAGATGGGTCTGGAATGTATCTCCTCAACTGAGAAACATGAAAAACGTCATGCAAATTCGCAAGTCTCGGAGGTAAAGCAATACGATAAGCAACTTCCCCAACTCTTTCTGTAATCTGAAACGGACCAATAAAACGCGGAGTCAACTTCTTAGATTTCAACGCTCGACCAATACCTGTCATCGGAGTAACCCTCATAAATACATGATCTCCAGCACTGAATTCTAAATTCTTTCTCCTCTTATCATGATAACTTTTCTGACGACTCTGAGAAGCTCTCATCTTCTCTTGAATCAATTTGATCTTTTCAGTAGTCTGCTGAACAATCTCTGGCCCAATTACCGAACTCTCTCCAGATTCATACCAACACAAAGGCGTTCTACACCGTCTACCATACAATGCCTCAAACGGAGCCATACCAATACTCGAATGGTAACTATTGTTATAAGTAAATTCAATCAATGGCAAATAGCTATCCCAAGCTCCACCCTTCTCTAAAACACAAGCACGCAATAAATCTTCTAACGATTGAATCGTCCTCTCCGTCTGTCCATCAGTCTGAGGATGGTAAGCTGAACTCAACCTCAATTTAGTACCCAAAGCCTTCTGCAATCCTTCCCAAAATTTCGAAGTGAACCTCGGATCTCTATCTGACACAATACTAGAAGGAACTCCATGCAAACTCACTATTTTCTCAATATATAACTGTGCCAATCTCTCCATCGAGTAATCCATTCGCACCGGTATAAAATGAGCAGACTTAGTCAACCTATCCACAACGACCCATATTGCTTCACAATTCATTGGAGTCCTCGGCAACCCAGATACAAAATCCATAGAAATGCTATCCCACTTCCATTCTGGAATAAACATTGGTTGCATAAATCCATACGGCTTCTGATGCTCAATCTTCGATTTCTGACAGATTAAACATGCATACACAAATTCAGCTATTTCCTTTTTCATTCCCGGCCACCAAAACAATTTCTTTAAATCATGATACATTTTCGTGGCGCCCGGATGAATACTCATCCCACTGCGATGTCCTTCCTCTAACATACTCTTCTTGATTTCTACAATATCAGGAACACAAACTCCATCGCCAAATCTCATAACATCGTTTTCATCAATTCTAAACTCACCACCTTGACCTTGGTTGATCAATGTCAATTTATCAACTAAATTAACATCAGATTTCTGCCCGATCCTGATCTCTTCTAGAATACTACTAGTAAGTTTCAACATACCCAAACGAACACACTTCGGAGTACTTTCACAAACCAAACTCAAATCTCGGAATTGTTCAATTAAATCCAATTCACGAACCATCATCATAGACATATGCAAGGATTTCCTGCTCAAAGCATCTGCAACCACATTTGCCTTACCAGGATGGTAATTCAACCCAAAATCATAATCTTTGAGAAATTCCAACCACCTTCTTTGCCTCATATTGAGCTCTTTCTGATCGAAAAGATACTTCAAACTCTTATGATCGCTATACACTTCAAATCTCGAACCATACAGATAATGTCTCCACAATTTCAAGACAAACACAACTGCTGCCAATTCTAAGTCATGAGTAGGATAGTTCCTTTCATGAACCTTCAACTGTCTCGAAGCATACGCAACTACCTGCTGATTCTGCATTAAAACACCACCTAAACCCAACAGAGATGCATCACAATAGACCACAAAAGATTCCACCGGATTCGGCAAAATCAGAATAGGAGCACTAGTCAATCTCCGCTTCAATTCTTGGAAACCTTTCTCACAACCAGAATCCCAAATAAACGCTTGTCCTTTACGAGTCAATTTCGTCAACGACAATGCTAACTTTGAGAATCCTTCGATAAACTTTCTGTAATAACCTGCAAGACCAAGAAAACTTCTGATTTCAGAAACAGTCTTCGGCGTTTCCCACTGAGATACCGCTTCTACTTTTGTAGGATCCACTGCAATACCATTCTTAGAAATCACATGTCCAAGAAAACTAACTTCATTCAGCCAGAACTCACATTTGGACAACTTTGCATACAACTTCCTATCTTTCAACAACTCTAACACAATTCTGAGATGTTCCGCATGCTCTTTGTCGTTCTTGGAATAAATCAGAATGTCATCAATAAAAACCACAACAAACTTATCCAGATACGGATGAAAAATCCTGTTCATATATTCCATGAAAACACCAGGTGCATTAGTAACTCCGAACGGCATAACAGAATATTCATAATGCCCATACCTCGTTCGAAAAGCAGTCTTTTGAATATCTTCCGCTTTCACACGAATCTGATGATATCCAGATCTCAAGTCAATCTTACTGAATACACTGGCTCCAATTAGTTGATCCATTAAATCATCAATCCTCGGTAATGGATACCGATTCTTAATGGTTACTTTGTTCAATTGCCTGTAATCAACACACAGTCTCATAGAACCTTCTTTCTTCTTAACCAACAATACCGGAGCACCCCAAGGCGAAACACTTGGACGAATAAACTTCTTCTCCAGTAAATCTTCCAACTGACTCTTCAATTCATCCAATTCAGACGCAGACATACGATATGGCGCCATCGACACCGGTCTCGTACCAGGAATCAAATCTATAGAGAATTCCACCTCTCTCTCAGGAGGTAGTTCACCAACATCATCCGGAAAGACTTCTGGAAAATCACACACCACTGGCAATCCCACACTCCTGACCTTTCCTGTTGCGTCTAACGAAGCAAGTAACATAAACACATTAGCACCGTCTTCCATTGCTTCTTGTACCTGCCTAGCAGTCATAGTCAAGTTCTCGACACCAACTGCTTCTGGAAAAATCACCGTCTTAGCAAAGCAGTTCAGATGAACCCGGTTGAATTCCAACCAGTTCATCCCAAGGATAATATCAATTTGTTCAAGCGGTAGGCACACTAAATCCATACCGAAACCTCTACCAAAAATCTCAATAGGACAATTCCTACATACAAGTGAAGTTGTCACTGAACCCGATGCAGGAGTATCAACAACCATGCTACCTCGCATACCAGATATGTCCAGTTTCAACCTCTCAGCACAATCCAAAGAAATGAAAGAATGAGTTGCACCAGTATCAATAATTGCAACTAAAGGTGTGCCATGAATAAAACACGTACCTTTAATCAATCGATCCTCTAGAGTAGTCTCAGATCCAGACAAAGCGAACACTCTTCCACCTGACTGATCCTTCCTAGGCTTAGGACACTGCGGACGAATGTGACCTTCTTCGCCACAATTGTAACAAGTGACAGACTTCCCCTTGCAATCACTAGACAAATGACCAGTCTTTCCACATTTATAGCATTTCTTCTCATCACTCTTGCAATCTCGAATGTGATGACCAAATTCACCACACCTGTAGCATCTGATAGGAGCCTTAGAGTCTCCCCCACTAGGCCTTTTCCAACCGCCTGATCTCTGGTTATCTCTACCATATGGCTTGCCACGGTCCATATGTTGCTTTCCTCTTTTGTCAACAGCCCCACGAGAGTGAGACGACCTATTCTTGGTAATATCTTCTTCCAAGATTCCGCTACAATCCACCAGATCAGAAAATCTACGAATACGCTGGTACCTGATTCCCTGCTTAATCTCATCTCGGAGACCATTCTCAAATTTGATACATTTAGAGAATTCTCCAGCCTCATCATTGTTGTAGTGTGCATAATACTTTGCCAGCTCAGTGAACTTAGTAGCATATTCACTAACAGTCAGATTGCCCTGCTTAAGCTCCAAAAACTCAATTTCCTTTCTTCCCCGAACATCTTCAGGAAAGTACCTCCTCAGAAAAGCCCTTCTGAAGTTAGCCCAAGTCAGTGCCTCCTCATCCTGAACCATTTCAGTCCTGGTTGCAACCCACCAGTCGTCGGCTTCTTCTGCCAACATATGCGTACCATATCTGACTTTCAGATCTTCGGTACAATCAATCACACGGAAGATCCTTTCGATTTCCTTCAGCCACTTCTGAGCACCTTCAGGGTCATGTGTACCTTTGAACAACGGAGGATTGTTCCTTTGGAAATTTCCCAATTGCCTATCAGCACCAATGACGCCTCCAGTTGGGTTTCCAGCAAGTACACCAGCTAACATCCCCAAAGCCTCAGCGAGTGCAGCATCATTTCGTCCGTTACCTCCTCCAGCCATATTCCTTAGAATCAAAACATACTCTTCATTAGAATACAGTATCGACAGTGTTACCTTACACTAATCGCATACAAAAGGGATGACTGACTCAAGACTCTGGTCGCAACGACCGACTATGCTCTGATACCACTATTGTAACACCCTCTAAAACCCCAAGTAATTTTCGCAATTAATTAAAATTATAATTTCAGAGTACATGTATAATTCGAGGATGCTACAATTCTCTTTTAATAAAACAATTCCTGTCATGCATAATCTTAGTAGTAACTCATACATGTTTACACAGCGGAATAATTTATTTAATAAAACCAAAGTTATAATATTTTCAATCATCAGGGATTAACACCTGGAATATATCAACATTATATTATAACCAAATACTAAGGAAATAAACGAGTCTGACTAAAGCAGCTCGACAAACAAACGTTCCCGGAGTTACAACTATCAGAGCATGACCCGGACAATACTAAAACGAAAATAAACTAGAACGACAAGCCTTCGCCAAGCACCTGAACGAAGCTCCTTAATCTGAAATATTCAATAGTAAGGGTGAGCATCTCAATTATACATTTGATTATACGTTCATAACAATCAATTCAGGAAATCATAAGCATCACCCAATAATTAGCATATTTCATAGTTTACAAAAACCTTACAATTCATATATCCATGATACCTTGCTTTTCATATTTGCAAATAATCATCAAACATCGTCAACCATTTAGCAATCATACGTGCATACAAACAATCAAATACAACATTGGAAAAGTCATCCATTCATGTTATATTCAAGGTAATGCAACACACCCATGCATGTGGTACCACTTTACCGCCCCATTAAATCTCGGGTCACGGATATCTCACCGTTCCATTATATCGCGGACACGGCTACCACCTCAACGTTCCATTAAATCGCGGACACGTATATTGGCCACCATGTTAATTCCACACAATGGGAATTAACAAATGCAACATGATATGTAAGTATGTAACACTCAGCATACTATGAACATCAATCAACATATCATGCACATCAACAACATCAAATCATAACAAGATATGGATAGCATGTAATCACTCAGCATACTATTTAAACATCAATCATATCAAGTCATATTATAAATTCACGCTCGATAACATTATCCAAAAGCATGGCAATAAAATCCAAAATCAGCACTGAAAACAAAGTTCAGAAAAATCAACACAGTGGCCTCAACACGGGTGCCCGTGTCGTACAACACGGCCCGTGTTGGGCAATACGTCCAGAAAACACAATTGTTCCTCATCAATACAGGGACTCAACACGGGAGCCCGTGTTGTGCAACACGGCCCGTGTTGTAACATATCCAGAAAACACATTTTTTCCTCATTACAGGGGACCTAACACGGGTACCCGTGTTGTGCAACCAGAAGCACACCATCTCCCAACTCAGAAGAGCAACACGGGTGCCCGTGTTGTGCAACACGGCCCGTGTTGCTGAGCACGTACAGGATTTTTCCTGAACCTGCAGCAACTCAGAACAACAGCCAAACGCGGGAAAATGTCGGCTAAACGCGCATTTCGGTACATAACGACATCGATACTTCACAACTCAAAACAACACATTCATTTCATAATTACCAACAATTATTGTAGTAACCTTAACAGTGATTACTCGTCCCTTTTTGGGGAATTTCTGACAACATTAAGGTTATCCCTACAACTTCCAAGGTAAATTCACGATCATGCAGATATACTCCCAATTCACCATTTGGAACCTAAAATTCCTAATCGATTCATAAAAATTGGGAACCTAACCATTTTCTAACAAGGTTCAATCCTAAGGGTATCGATCCCTAGTAACATCTAACAATTGGGGTTCTCCCTACGATTATCTAAATTAACCATACATAAACCCATAAACAAAGGTAAACCGAGTAATAGCCCCCCTTACCTTATCAATTAGCAGCTTTGAACTTTTTGAGCGATGTTCTTCGTTCCTCGTACCTTCAGAGCTCTATTTCCCCAAATTCCAACTTCTGTTTATCGTGAAAATGAGAAAACTAACTTGAGTTCCAAAACATAACTTTATTTCTCCTGCACCCCCACTCTTTACTAACAACATCTAAGCCCAATAACTTAAAAACTCAGCATTTTCTTATTTTCTTTATTTTCCTCCATATTTCAAAATAAATAATTCCTTTTTATTTTATTAATTCTAATAAAATAATTTTCCAAATTTAAATAAATCAAATAATTGAAACTGGGGTGTTACACAGCTAATCAGGGTAATCAAGAAGAGCAATTTCAAGGTGGATGACCAGTTGAATCAGACGCCTGCAAAGATCTCAATCTTATCCCTCCTCTTGTACTTCGAAGATCATCGAACCGCCTTGATGAGAATTCTACACGGTTCCCATGTGAATCTTGAAATTTCTGTGGCCTAGTTTGAAGGGGTTGTTACAAATATTTCTGCAGAAAACTGTCTGGGCTTCAACGATGACGAGCTCCCTCCTAAGGGCCGAACTCATAATAAAGTGTTGCATATTTCCATCAGATGCTTAGATACTGTGATGTCTCGAGTCTTAGTAGACACTGGGTCTTCTTTGAACGTGATGCTTAAGCATACTCTATTCAAGCTGAACATGGATGGGGTTATGATGAAACCTAGCACGCTGACAGTCAAAGCTTTTGATGGGTCAAGGAGATCTGTGGAAGGGGAAGTTGACTTGCCCATCAAAATCGGCCCCCACGTGTTCTACCTATCATTCTATGTCATGGATATTCGTCCATCTTACACTTGCTTACTGGGACGCCCATTGATCCATGTGGCGGGGGCTGTAACCTCGACTCTGCATCAACGTTTGAAATTCATTGTCCAAGACAAGGTCATTATTATTGGTGGAGAGGAAGATGTCGTGATCAATAATGTTACTTCCTTCCGTTATCTCGAATTGGATGGGGAAGTTCATGAAACCCCTTCCCAAGCCATGGAAATCATTTTTGTTGACAGATTCCCCGCCCTGCGGGAAACTATAAAGAAGTCTGGAGTTCCAATGGTTTCCTTGAGGGATGCCAAAGCCATTGTGGAATCTGGGATTCCTAATGAAGACTGGGGCAAAGTGATAGAGGTTCGCGAAAAGCAGGACAAGTCTGGACTTGGGTTCGGGTCCTCTTTTTTAGATCGTGTTGGTACGGGTCCGATTGTGTTCAAAGGAAAACAAGTTCCTCCACTTTCAGAGGTATTTGTTAGGGCCGGTCCGAGGGCTCAAGGACAAATCCATGCAGTGGATGATGAAGACGATGCAGATATGGCTCAGTACATCTACCAGATTGCACCTGATCAAGAGCTCGACAATTAGACTGCCACTGATATTCCCGAAGTGGTTTTCTTTGACATGTAATGTTCTTGTTTTAAATAAGTCGCATGCTTTTTCCCGAAGCATGTTGACAGCTTATGAAAAGGGCCCCCTCATGTTTCTATGTTTGTTTAAAAATTGAATAAAATGTCATTTTTGCATACAGTTTTTGCTCTCTATCTTTTCTTATTTTCACAAATTAAAAATGGCAACGCTTTTCCTTCTAACTCTTTGACCATTTTCCAATTTGCATCCGTATTCTAAAATAAGGCATGATTCATCAATCATGCAGGTCTGCCTCGAATTCCATAAAAAACGATGATGTTACAGTTCCTTTCACCAATATCCTTGGAAATCTGAATGACCAAACCGATGAGGATAGTGGGAAGGATTGTGAAATTCCCGAGGAATTGGCAAGGCTGTTGATACAAGAAGAGAAAATGATCTTGCCTCATCAAAAAGTTATTGAAGTCATCAATCTCGGCACCGACGCAGTAAAAAAGGAGGTTAAGATAGAGGCCGCTTTTCAAGATGACGTAAAGAAGGGGTTGATTGAGCTTCTCAGAGAGTACTCCGACATCTTTGCCTGGTCGTATGGAGATGCCTGGTCTAGATACGAATATAATCATGCACCACTTGCCACTCAAACCAGAATGTCCTCCGGTAAAGCAAAAGCCGAGGAGAACTCGTCCAGATATGTCTCTCAAAATAAAAGAAGAAGTTGAGAAGCAGTTGAACGCAAGCTTTTTGTTGGTATGTGAGTACTCATATTAGATTTCCAACATCATACTTGTCCCTAAGAAAGATGGGAAGGTGCCAATGTGTGTAGACTATCGAGAGGCGAACAAAGCAAGTCCAAAGGATGACTTCCCATTACCGCACATTGACGTATTGGTTGATAATACGGCTCAGTCCTCGGTTTTCTCCTTCATGGTTGGTTTTTCGGGACACAATCAAATAAAGATAGCCCCGAAAGACATGACAAAGACGACATTCACTACTACATGGGGTACTTACTGTTATAAGGTCATGCCTTTTGGCCTCAAAAATGCTGGTGCAACGTATCAACGTGCCATGGTGACGCTCTTCCATGATATGATTCATAAGGAGATCGAAGTATATGTTGATGATATGATTGCAAAATCACAAACCGAGGATGAACACTTGGTTCATCTGCGAAAGTTATTTGCGCGTATGAAAAAGTTTAGACTAAGGCTTAATCTGAATAAGTGTACCTTCGGGGTGCGATCCGACAAACTACTCAATTTTATCGTAAGTCAACGAGGAATTGAGGTAGATCCCGATAAAATAAAATCAATACAGAATATGCCAGCACCAAAAAATGAAAAAGAAGTAATGGGGTTCCTTGGGAGATTGAACTACATAGCCAGGTTCATTTCTCATCTCACAACTACTTGTGAACGCATCTTTAAATTGTTGCGTAAGAATAAATATGTCCAATGGGATGATAATTTCCAGGAAGCCTTTGAAAAGTTCAGACAATACCTCCAAGAGCCACCAATCCTTATCCCTCCAGTGCCTGGGAGGCCACTCATCATGTACTTGACGGTGCTGGAAGGGTCCATGGGTTGTGTGCTCGGGCAGCAGGATGAAACAGGACATAAAGAGCACGCCATTTATTATCTGAGTAAAAAGTTTACCGATTGCGAATCCAGGTATTCTTTACTTGAAAAAAAATTTTGTGTGATTTCTTCGACTGCTCGACGTATACGGCAGTAAATGCTGACATACACGACCTTTCTAATATCAAAAATGGATCCGATAAAGCATATCTTTGAGAAGCCAGCACTCACACGCAGGCTTGCTCGATGGAAGATGCTTTTATCTTAATATGACATTCAGTATGTTACACAAAAGGCTATCAAAGGTAGCATTCTTGCGGATTATCTTGCCATCAGCCGTTGAAAGAGTACCAATGAATGAAATTTGACTTCCCTGATGAAGATGTTAAGAAGCTTGATGGTTATGATGGGGTCGATCCAGAAGAGCGATGGACTCTTACGTTTGACGGAGCCTCGAACGCTGCAGGTCATGGCATTGAGGAAATACTGACTTCTCCATTGAATACTCATACACCATTTACGGCCCGATTATGTTTCGATTGTACGAACAACGTGGCAGAATACGAAGCATGCGTAATGGGTCTAGAGGAAGCTATCGACCTTAAAATCAAAATCCTTGAAGTCTTTGGAGACTCTGCTTTGGTCATACATCAGGTACGAGGTGATTGGGAGACGAAACCCCCCAGTTTGATTCTGTACAAAGACTACATCTTGCAGCTAATACCTACTTTTGATGAAATCACCTTTGAACATATTCCCAGAGATGAAAACCAGCTGGCTGATGCTTTAGCCACATTATCATCTATGTTTTCGGTGAGCTTTACAAATCAGGCGCCTAATATACGCATCCTCAGGTACAAAGAGCCGACACATGTCTTTCTTGCCCATTTCTCTCAACCGAGGATATGTCTGATGAGATGCCGTGGTATTACGACATTAAACGGTACCTCGAGAAGCAAGAGTATCCTGAAAAATGCTACAATTTATTATAAGCGTACGCTTAGAAGGTTAGCATCCAAGTTCCTCTTATCAGGAGACGTCCTGTATAAGAGAAATTATGACTCGGTTCTACTCAGATGCATGGATAGACACGAAGCAGAGTCGATCATAAAGGAAATCCACGAGGGTTCTTTCGGAACTCATTCAAGCGGGCATTCTGTGGAGAAGAAAGTCCTACGAGCAGGATACTTCTGGATGACAATGGAAAGCGATTATTACGTGTATGCAAAATTGTGCCACAAAGGCCAAGTATATGCAGACAAAATTCATGTTTCTCCAACTCCTTTGAATGTTATGACCTCCCCATGGCCGTTTGCGATGTGGGGAATTGATATGATTGGAAGGATTTAACCAAGTGCTTCGAATGGTCATAGATTTATCCTAGTAGCTATAGACTATTTCACCAAATGGGTGGAAGCAGCTTCTTACAAGAATGTAACCAAACATGTCGTTACCAACTTCATCAGGAAAGAAATCATATGTTGTTACGGAGTTCCTCATAGAATCATCATTGATAATGGTTCTAATCTTAACAACAACATGATGAAGGAGTTGTATGAAGAGTTCAAAATTGAACATCATAATACATCGCTGTATCGACCAAAAATGAATGGTGCAGTCGAAGCTGCTAACAAGAACATAAAGAAGATCGTCCAGGAGATGGTTAGAACATATAAATATTGGCATGAAATGTTGCCTTTTGCTTTGCACGGCTACCGAACGTATGTGCGTACTTCAACAGGGGCAACTCCATTTTCGCTTGTCTATGGCACGGATTCCATGCTTCCTGTCGAAGTAGAAATTCCTTCGTTGAGGGATCTGATGGACACCAAGCTTGATGAGGCAGAATGGTGTGATGCGGTGGGAGAACTGACTTGAGGTTTTGCGTTTTATCGCAAATGTTGCGGTTATCAAGAGTTGCCACCGACTTTTCTTTTATCCAAAAGGAAAGGTAAAAAAGCACAGGAAAGACCTTTGAGATGTTTTCTTGAGTTCGGGGGGTAGATTATAAAAAGGGAAGGTGTTAGCACCCTTTTCATCCATGGTTTTCCATGGGCTCTTAGTTACTTGTTTAGATCACTTGCTTGATTTTGTTTGAAATGGTGTTTGGTGTGATTTTGAAAGTATTTTGTAAAAGAGGCCATTCGTTTAGGCAATCTTTGTAATGATTCCTGTTCTTAAGAATGTATACAAAGATATTTGTCTTTTGAAAATGTTTTCAATGTTTTGTAAGATGTTTTGAAATGTGTGTGTGTTTGTTTTTGAAAATAGAAAGGATTGTTTTGAAATGGAGCAAGTAACTCAGAAGCTATCTAACTACTCAAATGTCTTTCTTGTGCATTTTTATTCCTTTGACATTGTTGACTTTCCATTGATTTGGTAAGCAACCATATCTTTGGATGTAAACGAGACGGGCGTGGGTCATCGTATAACCATGATAGAAATGCTGCCAAGTATCTTATCATTTTTGAGGGACCAAGATCATTTTGTTTAGGCAACTTTGAATAGCGTCATCGAGGGACTGTGATCTTATAGTTGTTTTGTTTTGCCAAGATACTTCGCATGCGTAACATGGTCATTTTGTTTTAGGCAACCAAGTGGGATAAACCCTAAGGGTGCTTGTGTGCAAAGTGTATCATTTTCATGCTTTTGTCTTGCATTTAGGATTTTCTATTTTGCTTTGTTTTTGTTCTTGTCATGCAAACCCTAATTACTAATCATAGTATATAAAGCGATAAATTGCATAAAATAAACTAAGCTATTAAGACAATTTTTATGGGAGGGGGAAATACAAGTTTGAATGGGGATTTGCATAAATATAAAGCTAAATATATTATTACAACCAAATCGAATATGCGCGAATTGAAATAAATATAACACAAATATTTGAAATGCAATGCAATGATCATGTTAGAAAAAAATGTTTTATGTCTTGTTTTTCTGTAAAAGGATATTTAACTTAAACCTAAAAAAATAAGGAAAAATAAATAATTCTTTTTGAAAGGGATGAAACCCTAATTTTTATTCAAAGAAAATAATGTTTCATATTATTATTTTATACATTTTTTGTATAAGAAAACAATATATAATATTATATGTAAATATTAAAAATTAAATATGTGTAAAAATTGGTATTTGCAAGTATAAAATGTATAATAAAAAATATTAAGTATTTTTAATTATATTTATAAGTTATTTAAGAAAATAAATTCTATTTTTCAAAATAAACTATTTTTCATGTGAGAAAATAATAAAAAAATAAAATAAAAGTGTGAAAATAAATAAATCATTTTTTTGATATTTTTTATCATTAAGAAAAATAAATGAAAGTATTAAATATAAAAATATAAAAAGTTAGTCAGGGGGTGCAATAGCAAGTCAGGGGGGTGTGATTAGCAAAAACAAAAAGGCCAAGGCGCCAAAAAGCCCAGAAGCCATCGTCCCTGTCCTTCGTTTATCTCCTTCTTCACGCTTACATGTTCAAACATGTAACTTGCTTATGCTTGCATAAAAACAAAAACTCATAACATGAAAAATGTGGCATTTGAGCTCACGATTCCAACCATATAAATTATGTAACCTAACTTTTAAATATCAAAGAGAATTTTTGAATCCCTAATTCGTGACCTAACTTTTTCAGAGTTTTCAATCTTCAAATTCTCTTAGCATAAGTAATATAAATGCAAAGTAATGGTATGTACAACTTCGTTATGATAAGGACTACATTTTTCCTTCACAAATCGTGGCTTGAAGTTGCCTATATACAAAGATAGAGTTTAAGAAAATACCTCCTTCAGCTGGAATCTTGTAGGACAATGTAATGACTTAAATGGAGGCCTGGTGATTGTTTAAGCTTCCTTGAACTTCCCTAAACCTATTCCAATGCTTATCTTGCTCCGAGGATGGCTGGAATTCCATGACCAAGTCCAACTGCAAGCTTCCAAGTTGAAAATGGAAGATACTGAAACAGGGGTTACAGAACCAGGGTGATGGCTTGGATTGGCTAGGTAGCAAGTGTATGAGATGTTTGAATTGATTAAACACAAAACGCACGAGCCAAATGAGAGTTGAATGTGCTTTTGAAGAAAATTGTGAGCTTAGGCATAATTTTGGTGATTTTGAGTTTTCGAGAGTTTCAAGTCCAAGCAAAAATTTGTTATGCCTTGTACAAAGTTTGCATATTTGTATAGAAGTGATCCAAAGTCAGCCTCCCAACAGATCTGCCAATGCTAGCCTTTTTGCCAACTTTCTTGTACTTGAAGCAAAGTGACAAGACCCATGCTTCACATGCTTGTACCAGCTTGCTTAGGGTTGGTATGAGCTTATACAACTTGCCCAAGACCTGTGTGGTTTGTATGCATCAAGGGGACAGGTTCAATGCTCAAGATTAACAAAGTTGCAAAAGTTCATCTTTATGAAAATGGCATTGTAACCTTTTTGCCAAAAATGGAAATACATCTTGTGTAAAGCTTCAAAAGCAAAGATAAAGGCTTTTTCAACTGAGTATGCATTTAATTATGGAGTGTATAGCAAGCTTAGGACCTGTAAAGCAAGATATAACCAACATAGGTTTGATTTGCAACTTGATTCTATGTGAAAATGGCTTGAACAAAAGTGAGAAAATGCCAACTTCCTCTCTTCGATTCTCCCTACTCAAAAATGATCTTGGAGAGTTCTTGGACATTTTGGAAAGCTTGAAATGTGCTCTATAATCCATCTTTGAAATGAATTTTGAGATACCTCTTGAAACTAGGGGAAAAATTGCCATGAAGTTGGGTCCAAAACCTGCCTAAATTAGGGCAAAATTTCACTAAGTTATTTAGTTCATGGCCCTATATTCACAAATTCATAACTTGAGATCCAAGCATCTTTAGGGAAACGTTTGTGAAGAAAATTTGTAGATTTCATGGAGGACTACAACTTTCATGTTTGGAACTTTTCTTGAATCAAAATGCATCATGGTGAAAAAGTGGTGAAAAGTTAAGAAAAAATAAGAATTTTTATACTTAGAAAAATTCTAAGTTATGAAAATTTTCAAATTAAAACCCTAATTTTCAAATTTAGTTTTCCTGGTCAACAAGTTTCACATTTTGACATATCTTGATGAATTATGACCCTTGGCACTTGATTTTGACCAAAAAGTCAAAGTATGACTTTTTACTATACATTTGACTTTTGATCAGTTGACTGCAAATTTCATCTGTCAATCTAATGAAATTGAGATCTTTTGAACCATGTAATTAGGTTAATATGATTCCATTGAACCCTTGAAACCATGCTTGAACTCAATTGGTCATTGGCTAGTTTAAAAATCAGAAATTGCCCTTTCTCAGTCAAAAACCCTAATTTTGACCATTTTTCCATTTTGATGATTTGATCAAATTTCTCGAGGAGTTGTGATCCAAACTTGATCAAATGGTAAATATGAGTATAAAATGTTGATGTGGATAAAAAATTATGATGTTTGTCTGTAAATTGGCCATGGTTGACTTTTTCCCCAATACAACTGATTTTTAGGTCAACTGTCCAATCGACTGATCCAAAATGTGGTTCAAGGCTTGAAACTTAACATGAATAATCTTAGGGGTCCAAAATGATGTATGAAAGTCACATGAAGCATTGGTGGTCCAAAAATCCTTGTGAAAACTCAAACACTAATTTTGGGTTATCAGTGCAAGATGAGATGTCTTGAGCTGACCAAACCCTAATCTTGTCTTGAGTCAAGGAAGTCTTGTGAGAAAAATCTTGATAAATGAGAGGGAAAATTTTGGGGTACAACAGCTGCCCCTGTTCAATCTTCTTGAACCTGAAGATTTATATTGGCGAGCTTTGTCGTTCGTGACTCAAAGGTAAAAGATGATTGGACACTAGAGTGCCCATAAATTTGCACTCGTCAATGTGTAGTTGAGGGAATGGGCTTAAAGATTCCATTTAGAGAGGTGATAGAATCTTGTTGGAGATGGGCTTGTAGATGCCATCCAAGAATGTCTGTTGAATTGTAAGTTGTAAGTCAAAATAATAAGTATCAGAATGGTGTCCGCGTTTGGAACGTATCTGAGCTGTATCTTGAACTTGCAATCTGAATGAGAAATATAATAACATCCGTATCTGGAGCGTATCTGAACGGTACCTGAATTTGAAAACTGAATGAGTATCAGAATGTCATCCGTATCTGGAGCGTATCTGAACTGTATCTGAATGTTGAAGTCTGAATGAGTATCAGAATGTCATCCGTATCTGGAGCGTATCTGAACTGTATCTTGAAGTTGGATCTGAATGAGTAACAGAATGACTTCCGTGTCTGGAGTGTCTCTATACTGTATCTGAAAGCTGAATCTGAATGAGTAACAGAATGACTTCCGTGTCTGGAGTGTATCTGTATTGTATCTGAAAGCTGAATCTGAATGAGTAATAGAATAACTTCCGTGTCTGGAGTGTATCTGTACTGTATCATGATTGCATATTGTTAAACGGTAGCTGTTAATCTTATCCTGCAAAGGGTAAAATGTTAGCTGAAACACAAAGTTATGTTGCATGAAATGTATTATGCAATATATGTGTTTTATCATTGTTTATGATATGTGGATGTAATGTATGCGCATGTAAGCTGATTTGTTGTATTGCTGAGGAAAATAAATCCTTGATTGTTGAGGATATGTGGATTCTTCATGTTGTTGAAGTTGGAGTATTGACAAAAATTCTGTCGCGAGCAATGCCATATACTGCTTGAGTAATCTGCTTGGGGAATCCAGAGAAATTTGATGACTTCTACTGGGGAATTATCCTAGGAATCATCGTTCTGGAGTTTCGGTCGCTTGCCACTCTACTGGGGGAGTTATCCTAGGTTGGGGAGAGACAAAAGTTAACTGTTATCTGGTTTCTTTTCAGGCTCCAAGACAACTTGTTGGGGGATCTGGAGAAACTGGATGGTTTCTGCTGGGGATTGATAGTTGGAAGTTTTAGCTCCGCTGGGGATCTAAATGATGTACTGTAGGGATTGCTCATGGAATAGCCTAAATACCTTTTCCTAATCTTTCAACCTATCAGTAATCGTTCTTTTCAATTTTGTTTATTTGTAAACAGTAATTATGTTCAAATGCATATGTTCATTAATGAATCATTGGACGTTTTTGCAAATAAAAACACAAGTGTAAAGAAAAAGGCAAATAGTTTTCTGTACTTTGAAAGAGATACCTTTGTATTTACTTTGAATACGTATTTTGTACAAAGGAGACATACATTCTAGTAAGAGGATGGTGTCATAAATAAGAAAAATTTACACAAAGAAAGATAGCTATGTGTAATAATCCCATGGGGTTCCCATTCTGCTATAGCCTTCATATCTCCGAATATCTTGTCCATTTGTTGCTTCGTCCGAAGATGATTGAATTGATCAGAAGCTCTGGGTTTGTTAGTGAAGAGTTTGTCCTTAAAGTGATCCGACGAGACATAGTCATACGCTTTAATTCCCTAACTTTTTCTTAGACCGCCCTTTCGGGTTTTCAGTCCACCGGGAAACCCTTTTTTGCCCAAGTCGCCCTTTTGAGTTTTCAACTTGCCGGGTGTACAGATTTTTTTATTTTATCCCTAATTTTTGCCCGAACCTTTTTGGTTCGCCAGGATGCCCTTGTTTTGCCTAGGGGTGTCAACCTAGCGGGTCTCTTATACGTGGTATCTTTTGACTATGTCTGCATTCGCAGGGTGTGGCAGGTCATCGCCGCCCATGGTGGTTAAGATCATTGCCCCACCAGAAAAGATGTTCTTGATTACAAATGGTCCTTCATAGGTAGGAGTCCATTTTCCCCTGGGATCACTTTGTTGCAAGATGATGCGCTTGATCACTAGATCTCCAACTTGATATACTTGGCGTCTAACTTTCTTGTTGAAAGCCTTGATCATCCATTTTTGATACATCTGACCATGGCAAACAGCGGTAAGTCTCTTTTCATCAATTAAGTTCAGTTGATCAAGTCGGGTCTGGATCCAATCGTCTTCACTCAAACCTGCATATTTCATAATTCTTAAAGAGGGGATTTGAACCTCGATAGGCAAGACAACCTCCATGCCATAAACTAAAGAATAAGGTGTTGCCCCAGTTGATGTGCGAGCCGTGGTACGGTACCCGTGGAGAGCAAACTGTAGCATCTCATACCAGTCCTTGTAGGTGACTGTCATTTTTTGTATGATCTTTTTAATGTTTTTATTAGCAGATTCGACTGCACCATTCATCTTTGGCCGATAGGGTGATGAATTATGATGTTGAATCTTGAACTGCTCGCACAAGGCGGTGATCATAGTATTGTTAAGGTTTGTACCGTTATCAGTGATGATCCTTTCTGGGATACCGTACCGGCAAATAAGATTCTGCTTGATGAAGCGGGCAACAACATTCTTAGTAACAGATGCAAAGGAAGCTGCTTCGACCCACTTGGTGAAATAGTCAATGGCCACTAGAATTAAGCGGTGTCCATTGGAGGCTGTAGGCTTGATCTCCCCAATCATATCGATTCCCCATATAGTGAAGGGCCAAGGAGCTGTTAAGACATTTAGAGGAACCGGAGGCACGTGCACCTTGTCTACATAGACTTGACACTTATGACAGGTCCGGGAGTGTTGATAGCAGTCTGCTTCCATGGTAGACCAATAATAGCCTGCCCGTAGAATTTTCTTCGCCATCGTATGCCCACTAGAGTGAGTGCCAAAGTTACCTTCATGCAATTCAGCCATGATCTTTTTAGCTTCAATCTTATCTACACAACGGAGCAGAATAGAATCATGATTACATTTGTATAGGATGCCATTACTTAGGAAGAACTTAGTAGAGAATCTCCTTAGGAACTTTTTATCATTGATTGAAGCTCCTTCTTGATATTCTTGAGCCTCGAGATACCTTTTGACTTCATGAAACCACGGTTGGTCCACTACTTCTTCAGTATTAATCTCATGACAGTGTGCTGGTTTGTCCATTCGTTCAATGGTGACCTGGGGAGCCTCTTTATCCCAATTAAGTTTAAACATAGATGACATTGGGGCTAGAGCATCTGCTAGCTGATTTTCTTCTCGTGGGAAATGCTCGAAGGTAATCTGCTCGAAATGTGGTAACAATGTCAAAACATGTTCTTTGTAAGGGATAAGGTTTGGATGCTTGGTGTTCCATTCTCCTTTGGTATGACTGATGACCAAAGATGAATCTCCAAACACATCTAAAGATTTGATTCCCAAGTTTATGGCAGCCTTGAGACCAAAGATGCATGCTTCGTATTCTACCATGTTGTTCGTACAGTTGAAGCAAAGTCTGACAGTAAAGGGAGTATGACACCCTTCCGGGGATATGAGTATAGAGCCGATACCATTACCAAGTGCATTGGATGCCCCATCAAAGAACAGGGTCCATCGGGATCCTTGTCCAGGTCCGTCATATGGTCTGATTTCTTCACAGTTGTCTAATGTCATGATGTCTTCGTCCGGGAATTCAAACTTCATAGACTGATAATCCTCTACAGCTTGATGAGCAAGATGATCAGCTAGCACGCTTCCCTTTATAGCTTTTTGGGTAGTGTACTGTATGTCAGATTCTGTTAAGATCATCTTCCATCTAGCTATTCTTCCAGACAGAGCAGGCTTCTCAAAGATGTACTTTATCGGATCCATCTTAGATATCAGCAAAGTGGTATGAGTCAACATATATTGTCTTAGCCGGCGAGCATCCCATACCAGAGTGCAACAAGTTTTCTCGAGTAGTGAATATCTGGTTTCACAGTCGGTAATCTTTTTTCTCAGGTAGTAAATAACGTGCTCTTTTCGGTCAGACTCGTCATGCTGCCCCAATACGCACCCCATTGAGTTCTCTAAAATGGTTAGGTACATGATTAGTGGTCTTCCCTCGACTGGTGGCATCAAGACATGAGGCTCTTGTAAATACTCCTTGATTTTGTCAAAAGCAATCTAGAATTCATCATTCCATCTGACTACTTGATCTTTCTTCAACAGTTTGAAGATTGGTTCACAAGTAGACGTTCAGTGAGAAATGAATCTGGAAATATAGTTTAGGCATCCCAAAAAACCTCTGACTTCCTTCTCAGTGCGAGGAGCAGGAATTTCTTGTATCGCTTTAACCTTGGCAGGATCAACCTCGATGCCTTTGTTTCTAACAATGAAACCTAAGAGTTTACCGGACCGGACTCCGAATGTGCACTTGTTCGGGTTCAACCTTAATTTGTACTCCTTCAATCTGACAAACAGCTTTTGCAAGTGATCACGGTGTTCTTCTTCAGTTTGTGATCGGGCTATCATGTCATCTACGTAGACCTCTATCTCATAATGTATCATATCATGAAACAAAGCTACCATGGCGCGTTGATAGGTTGCCCCGACATTCTTCAGTCCGAATGGCATCACTTTGTAGCCGAACGTACCCCACTGTGTGACAAATGTAGTTTTCTCCATGTCCTCAGGTGTCATTTTGATCTGGTTATAGCCTGAGAATCTGTCCATGAAAGAAAATACTTTGTGCTAGGCTGTCGATGTGTGGAAGTGGAAAATCATCTTTACGGCTGGCCCTGTTTAAATCTCTATAATCCATGCACATTCTCACTTTGCCGTCCTTTTTAGGTACAAGAACAATGTTGGCCACCCATTGAGGATAAGAAGTAACAGCCAGAAATCCAACATTGAACTGTTTCATAACTTCTGCTTTGATCTTCTCTGACATGTCAAGTCTCATGCGGTGGACTTTTTGTTTCACTGGTGGACAGTCTTCTCTGGTGGGTAGACGATGTACCACAATGTCTGTATCGAGTCCCGGCATGTCTTCATATGACCAGGCAAAGATCTCAACATAATCATGCAATAGCTGAATCAGACGCTCCTTGGCACTCGGATCTAGATTGGCACCCACTTTGATTTCCTTTTTATCTTCCTCGATACCCAAATTGATTGTATCCAATAGCTCCTCACGAGGCTGAATATCTCGTTCCTCTTGTTGTAATAGTCTGGCCAATTCCCCTGGCACCTCACAATCTTCCTCACCTTCGTATTCGGCTTGGTAGATTAAATCTTTAGAGTCACTGAAGGCTATAGCAGTATCGTTACCCATGGGATCCGGAATGGAAGGGTACCTGCATTTGTGAGTGTGGGTGTGTGTAAGGGTATAGCCATCTTAAAACAATAAAATGTAAAAGAAAGACAATGAGCACAAAAGGTTTATATGTGAAAAAGCGTCCATGATTCATTGAATGTCATATGAAGATGAAATAAAAACCCTTACAAATGGACCATTGTGCCTCGGGTAAGACACAAGGTTTTTAAAGTGCGAATTGTTCGTGAATATTACAAGTCCAACAGAAATGTAAAAGATAAATTACTGAGAGATGAAAGTTATTGGGATGAAGTCTATGGCTTCCCAGTTGCGAAGTCCTCCGCTGATAGTAGGAAATATCCAATCTTCCAAGCTGCCATCTTCTTCACCGTCTTCCACTGCATTGACCCCTTGGTTACTAATCTTCACAGGTGCCCCCCCAACACGGGCACGACGCACGGCCTTTTGAGCAGTTGAAGTAAACCCCAAGCCAAACTTGTCTGATTTGTATGGAATGTCTGGAAGCTGCCCCCAGATGGTGCATCACCCCTCTTCCACTACTGCCTTTGCATCTTTTAGAGATGACATCCGAGGTGGAGGTCTTGTGATCTTAGGAATCGAGGATACCGCCTTGGTCGCCGCTATTTCTGGAAAGACTTCTTCAAAATGTTGGAAAGGGGTTTCAACAAACTCGCCATCTAACTCCACATATCGGAAAGAATTCAGATGACTAATCATATACTCCTCCTCCCCATGGACAGTTATGATCTTTCCTTTGACCGGGTACTTTAGCATCTAGTGTAGCATGGAAGTGATAACACCAACATTATGGATCCAGGGGCGTCCTAACAGACAAGAATAAGAAGGACGGATGTCCATCACATAGAAGGTTGAGTTGAAAACCTGGGTTCCCACCTTTATTGGGATGTCCACCTCCCCGTGGACCATCCTCTTCGAACCATCAAAAGCTCTCACCACTATGTTGCTGGGTTTTAAAGCCAGCCCCTCGCAATCTAATATATCAAGGGCTTTCTTCGGTAATACGTTCAGAGATGACCCCGTGTCCACCAAGACATGGGCTAGGGTTGTTCCTCTACACTCCACTGAAACATGTAATGCCTCATTGTGTCTTCTCCCTCTGGGTGTTAAATCAGCATCAGAGAAATCCAAGCCATTATCAGCTGTCAAACTGGCCACACAGTTATGGAACTGGTCTGCAGACGTCTCTTGTGGCACATGAGCTGTCTTTAGAAATTTTACCAGAGCCTTGGCATGTGCTTCAGAGCACAGTAGCAGAGCTAGCATATAGATCTTGGAAGGGGTTTGCCCCAACTGTTCAACCACATCATAATCACTTTTCTTTATTATCTTCAGGATTTCTTCCATCTCTTTCTTGGATGTTTCAGGAATAACTAGTGATTGAGCCTTCGTCCAGATAGGGTCCTCTTGAACATTCTTTCCTTTATTCTCAGTAGTGGAAATAGGGATAGGAATTGTGTTGTCTTTGTCGGTAAGTACACTTGCAGGTATAATCACGTGTGCGGAGGTAATCTTCAGAGTGGCCACGGGTCCAAAGACCGCCGTTGGAGGGGAAATCTCTAGAGAGAAGATTCTACCACTGTGGATAGTCTTGCTAGTTCCGACAATATTGCTAATGTCGGAATTGTCCTCTTCAGAGCTTTCTTCTTCGGCAGTCAGTTCATCCTGTTTGATACCATGGTAGTAGATTTCTCCACCATAATTCCATGGTACTGTTTTATCTGATTTGTATGGGGCCGGCCCGGGAATTGTAATCTTAAGTGGAGTAGTATTTGGAGCAGGTGTAATCCTAACGGGTCTTTTAGGGGCCCTGGAAGGATTGGCGTGGATGGTTATGATAGAAACTTCTTTAACTGGAATGGGTGAAATATGAGCATTCTCAAACAGAATTTCTTGGTTATCCATCAGTCGTTGGATAGCTTTTTTCCACAGAGGGCAGTCAAATGATGAGGATAGGTAATCATGGCAGTCTTTGTCACAACCTGGGAATATGCCAGCTTTCAACAAATTCACCTTAATAATCGGGAGAGGAGTCAACAGTTCATCCACGGTAGCAACAAACAAATCTTCTTCGATAGCGTTGGCATTGTGACTATGCCTAGGCGTCGGGGCGGAAATAACATTTGGTTTCTCAGGCACTTCAAACTCAAATTCCTTCGCGTCTATCAGGTCTTGAATTTTGTTCTTCAAAGCCCAACAGTTGTTAGTGTCGTGCCCTAGACTTTCAGAATGGTATGCACACCTGGCATTCGGATGGTAATGTGGAGACACAGTATTGGGATTCTTTAGGGCCTCTTTTAAAGTGTCCAGATTCAATTTTAGAAGATGTGGTAGAACCTGAGCTGGAGTCATGTTAATCTTGGTGAATTTCCGAACTGGCCTTTCCACCATTGGCTGGTTATTTCTTGGCTGGTCTGATGCAGGCTTTGGAATCATAACGGCCCCCACCGTTGGTCGGCGCTCAGTTCTTCCCTGATTCCTCCGTGAATAAACAGTAGATACTTCCTTTCTTCCAGTGAAGGGCTTTTTCACAGCTGTAGAGGCAGACACGTCCTTCTGAATTTTCCCACTTCTTATACCAGCCTCCACTCTTTCGCCGGTTAATATCAATTCAGTAAACCCTGCAAAGGAACTCCCAATCAGATGATTGAGGAAAGGGCCTGATAGAGTTCCCAAGAACATGTCCACCAACTCCCTTTCAGACAGAGGGGGTTGCACACTTCCGACTAGATCTCTCCACTTTTGCGCGTAATCTTTAAAGCCCTCATTGGAAACCATGGACATACTCTGAAGTTGAGTACGGGTAGGCACCAAGTCGGTGTTGTACTGGTATTGTTTATAGAAAGCTGCTGCAAGGTCTTCCCAATTATGGACGTCAGCCCTTTCCAACTGGTAGAACCAATCAAGTTGCATTCCTGATAAACTGTCTTGGAAAAAAGTGGATCCACAAGTCTTTGTAAGCAGAGTGCGGCTGAATGTTCTTGACATATGATCAGAGATGCATTTTAGGGCAAGACACCCCATCATACTTGGCAAATAGTGGCACTTTAAACTTTGGCAGGATTACAATTCCTGACACCAGCCCTAACTCCTCAAAATCTAGCCCTGGTACTCTCTGGATTTCCATAGCGCTTAGTCGCTCTTCAAGGTGTTTGTACTTGTCATCAGCCGGAGGGTATTGTTGTTCAGAGTAGTCCTCCTCTTCCTCTTCTTCTTCAGAATCTGATGGTACTTCCGTTTATTTTCCTTTTCTTCCCCTTCATCAGATGTTGTTGGAAAATCTAAGGTCCTTCTAGCTTGTCCCTAAAACCTTCTGCCCATGATTACCACACCAGTTGGATTCTTCTTCTTTTTCTCCTTTTCTTTTTCTAGCAGAGTCTTCAGCTCCTCTTGCCCCTTGGCTAAGGTCATGAGTAATTGTTGAAATTGCATATTCTGAGCTTGCAGATCTTTGACTGTTTGTTCGAGATCCATCTTACTGAAATAAACAGTAGAGAGATGAGGAAACTTGTTGCAAAGACCTGTTTATGTTTATGATGAATGATATGTATTCATGCAATGCTTTCAAGGATTTAGAAATTCAAATTTGTTTTAAACAAAAAGAAACACACGTCATATTAATAAGATAGAATTTGAGTACATCAATGCCCCTTGGGCAAAATAATACAAAATTCTAAGGTAAAAAGACATTGCACGTCCTCTTTGGTGCAATGTAGGTATTGAGAGTCTGATCTTCATAAAGTAGCCGAGTGAGTTCCAAAACCTTCTTCTTTCTTGCGTAGAATTGGGCTTCGAAAGTATCGCGCTCTCCTTTGAGCTGTATCCAATCCCTTTATAAGTCTTCGAGTGATGTCGGCATGTCAGGATGTAGGATAGTGTATGTAACTTGTCCTTCCTTAACAGGCTCAATAATCACTGGGAGAATGGAGGGATAAGGCATCATAAGACTTTGAGCGCGGGTTCGTACCCACTTGAGGTAAGGCTCAAGAGGGATGGAATTCTTGTGTCCCAAAGTCTTGCTATCCACCTTGTTTAGCATCCTCCAAGCTCGGATGAATCTCTGGCGAAGTCCTTGATCGTCATTGTTGTAGTCGAAAACCAATCCTTGAATCAGCATATCATGTGGGCCATCCCTTCGAGCATAACCAAACTGTCTTAGAGCTAAGCACGGGTTGTAGGTGATGCCTCCCCTAATTCCAAGTAGAGGGACATTAGGGAATTCCCCACAACGGTCAACAATGATAACATTCTCTTTGGATCGAGAACACCAATGAATATCTGAATGTTTAAGTGTCATCAACCTTTGTGACCACCTCAAACCTTGCTCATTCTTCAAGACTGATTGGGGAAGATGATAAATAAACCATCTTTCCAGGAGATGAGTATAACACATAAGAACACCTCTTTTCCTCATTGTACGAGTGTGAAAAGAGTGTAGGATATCCCTAAGCAATGTAGGCACCGGGTTGCGAGACATGAAGATTTTGACAGCACTTACATCTATGAGTTGGTCAGGATTAGGGAAGAAGACCATACCATAGATGAGAAGAGCTGCAATCTCCTCAAAAGCTTGCAAGTCTAGGGAATTCCAACAACTTTGGGCCTTCTCAAATAGAAACTTTACCAAGAAGCCTTTGACACCACTTCTAGTTTCCCAATGAGTTGTGACATCAGATGAGTGCAAGTGCAGGGCCTGAGCAATCTCTTCTGGCTTTGGATCTCTTTCCATACCGTTGAAGGGTAGTTGATTGAGAATAGGAATCCTCAAAAGTTAAGAGAATTCTTCCAAAGTGGGCACAAGTTGATAGTCAGGAAATGTGAAGCAATGGTGCAAAGGGTCAAAGAACTGGAAGATAACCTTCATCATATCCTCCTCTGTGTTGGAAGTGACCAAGTTGAGTAGACGACCATGTCTCTCGGTGAATGGAGAGGTCTCAGGGATCCTTGAAGCTAGCTCCTTGAGTTGTGGAGGAATTCTTACAAGGTTGATTTGGATAGTTTTCCTGCGAAGTGAATCCATAACCTACAAAACAAGAACAAAGATTAATCTCCAAAATCCTTGAAATGGTTAGTGAATGCAGATGATGTTCATGATGTCCATGATATTTATTTACAAGCATGCATATACAAACAAATCAAGTAAGTTCTTAGTTTAGGCTTGCATGAGGTTTCATAGGTAAGTACCCTCTTGAAGTTTAGTTGGCTCAACCTGTCCTAGTAATAGTAACCGGGTTCAAAGGAGCTCAATATCACTGGATTGTTTCCTTGGTCATTGTTTCAGCTCAAGCCTCTTTAATGGCGACCGAAATATCCCAAGAAACCAACCCTCAATGAGTGTAGTATCGAGTATCTACCAACTTCAGACTGCACCAAAGCCGATCATCTCACTACATCCTAAAAGGCCAAGTTGGTCAAGTAAAGGTTCTAGAAGTTCATTAGTGCTTCATGACATCACTCAGCGGACCCGTATTCTCTTTGATTGACTCAAAGGCTACCGGTACCCACAAATATGTCACACTAATATAGCTATTGCTTAGACCATGTCGGTATACCCCGCACAGTTTCCACAACGTATTGCTATTTACCTATAATGTTTCCCAAATCCGGGTGGAGGATTTAAACCCAAACAAAGAACCATAATTGTAAAGCAAACAAGTCAAACAATTTCAAGCAAATAAATATGATCTAAACCCTAAGGTAACCCCACTTTTATTAAGATCCCCAGCAGAGTCGCCAGTTATGTGAAGCGGTGGGAGAACTGACTTGAGGTTTTGTGTTTTATCGCAAATGTTGCGGTTAGCAAGAGTCTCCACCGACTTTTCTTTTATCCAAAAGAAAAGGTAAAAAAGAACAGGAAAGACCTTTGAGATGTTTTCTTGAGTTCGGGGGGTAGATTATGAAAAGGGAAGGTGCTAGAACCCTTTTCATCCATGGTTTTCCATGGGCTCTTAGTTACTTGTTTAAATCACTTGCTTGATTTTGTTTGAAATGGTGTTTCGTGTGATTTTGAAATTATTTTGTAAAACAGGCCATTCGTTTAGGAAATCTTTGTAATGATTCTTGTTCGTAAGAATGTATACAAAGATGTTTGGCTTTAGAAAATGTTTTCAATGTTTTGTAAGATGTTTTGAAATATGTGTGTGTTTGTTTTTGAAAATAGCAAGGATTGTTTTGAAATGGAGCAAGTAACTCAGAAGCTATCTACCTACTCAAATGTCTTTATTGTGCATTTTTATTCATTTGACATTGTTGACTTACCATTGATTTGGTAAGCAACCCTATCTTTTGATGTAAACGAGACGGGCGTGGGTCATCGTATAACCATGATAGCAATGTTGCCAAGTATCTTAGCATTTTTGAGGGACCAAGATCATTTTGTTTAGGCAACTTTGAATAGCGTCATCGAGGGATAAACCCTAAGGGTGCTTGTGTGCAAAAGTGTATCATTTTCATGCTTTTGTCTTGCATTTAGGATTTTCTATTTTGCTTTGTTTTTGTTCTTGTCATGCAACCCTAATTACTAATCATAGTATATGAAATTCTTGCAGTAGATACTCAATGTCACAGTGAATGTTATGACACCGTATCTGACTTTCTATAAGACAGTAAATAAAAACAGTAAAGAACACAGTCAATTGTTTACCCAGTTCAGTGTGAAACAACACCTACTCTGGGGGCTACCAAGCCAGGGAGGAAATCCACTATAAGAGATATTAATTCAGGAATAAACCAACCAGTTTATCTCCTTCACTTAAGACCTACCCAATGCAACTTCAATCTAAGTTCAACTTAAACCTGAGTTCCTACTCACTCCCCCTCAATCACAGCAGTGATACTTAAAAAAATTGACTAATGAATTAATGAAGACACTCTTCAGAACATACACTTGATTATGCTTCACAGCTTTTTAATCAAGTAACACAAACACTCTTGCTTCACAGCTTTGAGTGATACATAAACCTAACTTGACTTTGCTTCAAAGCTTTAGTCAAGAGACACAAAACACTCTTGCTTCAAAGCTTTGAGTGATACAAAAACCCTTACAATCAAAACCTATTCCAAGTCACTTATCACAATGATACTTGCTTGGATTACAGCAGTTAAAACTATACAGCTCCTAATTGATCTTCAACCCAAAGAGATACTTTCCAAACATCAATCCTGTTGAATATATAGCAGTTGTTTCTTCAGTTAGGGTTTCCACAAAAAGCTAGGGTTAATTAGGTTTAACCTTAAGACTTGGTCACAAGACTTTATCAACCAGTTTAGGGTTGAGCTAGGTTATCCCAAAGACCACGGGAGATTCTGTTCTGGAAGGAATGAGCCAACTTCCTGAAAAATCTCAGAATTAACCAAACTGCACTACAGTTAGATCAGTATAGGATGTCTTAACATTTGTTATGACATCAGAATTCCTGTTTACTGATTTTGGTAGAAGGCAATAAATGTGATCTTTTGCTAAATGCTCAGATACACACTCATACACAGTAGCTACTGTGTGCCACACTTTTTCTGCATAAAGAACTTAATAATCCAGAATGTTATGACATCAGTCATGACATTTACACACCTGGTTTTACCAAAAATACATGCCAATAACTAAACACTTACAAACTCCCGATTTGGCAGATTTTTGGCTAAAACCCCTAAGCAATCAGAGAATATAGAGCAGCAGAATGAATATGACTGCAGAAAAAAATATGAGGTCTACCAGGTAATTAACACAAAATATCTCCCCCTCTTTAGCCACAAATGGGCCAAAGATACATGTACTCAAATGTTGTACAGTCATCCAAAATAGGTAATAAAAACAACAAATAAAATCTGAAGACACTTGCACCAACAGCATCAGCATCAGTGGATCTATTTTCTTCAGCATTGAGCTGATCTTCAACAGCAACCTCTTCCCTTCTGATTCATTCAGTCTCCTCCTGTTCCAACTAGAGAGAGAACTTTGATTGAGAGAATGGGATTTGTTGCAGAGTTGAGAGAGGAAGGAGGAAAATGAGTGTCTATTCTTAATAATTATGAAGGAAATGGGAAAGCATATGATTAACCCAATCAAAATAGACTTAAAAATAACTCCTTCTACCCTTGTTTTAAGCAAAATTAATTGCTACAATTCCTCCTGTTGGAAAATACCCAACTTGCCCCTCAAGTTTTCAAATTGATTTGCATCAAGTGCCCTGGTGAAGATGTCAGCCAGCTGTAGCTCAGTGGCAACATGTTCTAGTTTAATCGTCTTCTCTTCTACAAGGTCTCTGATAAAGTGATGTCTTATGTCAATATGTTTGGTCCTGCTATGCTGAATAGGATTCTTGGAAATGTTGATTGTGCTCAGATTGTCGCAGTACAATGTCATAACATCTTGTGTGACATTATATTCAGTAAGCATCTGTTTCATCCAGATCATTTGAGAACAGCTACTACCAGCTGCAATGTATTCAGCTTCAGCAGTAGAGAGAGACACACAATTCTGTTTCTTGCTGAACCAGGAGACCAAATTATTTCCTAAGAAGAAACATCCTCCAGAGGTGCTTTTTCTATCATCAGCACTTCCAGCCCAATCAGCATCACAATAACCAGTCAGAGTTGGTTCACAACCATGAGAGTACAACAAGCCATAGTTGTAAGTTCCACTTACATACTTCAAAATTCTCTTTACTTGGTTGATATGACTGACTTTAGGATCAGCTTGGTATCTTGCACAAACTCCAACTGCAAAAGCAATGTCAGGTCTGCTGGCTGTTAAGTACAACAAACTTCCTATCATGCTTCTGTACAGACTTTGGTCCACCTTAACCCCACTTGAATCTTTGGATAGCTTTAAATGAGTAGGTGCAGGGGTCCTTTTGTGACTGGCATTCTCCATACCAAACTTCTTGACAATGTTCTTTGCATACTTGCTTTGAGATAGAAAGATAGAGTCCTCCATCTGTGAGACTTGCAGTCCAAGAAAATAAGTCAGTTCTCCCATGAGACTCATTTCGAATTCAGCCCTCATCTGGTCAGCAAAATGTTTAACCATTTGTTCTGACATTCCCCCAAACACTATGTCATCAACATATATTTGAGCTACCATTAACTTCCCTCCTTCATTTTTGACAAAGAGGGTTTTATCCAAGCCTCCTTTTCTGTATCCTTTGTCTGAGAGAAATTTTGTCAACCTGTCATACCATGCTCTAGGAGCTTGTTTCAGGCCATACAGAGCTTTCCTCAATTTGTAGACATGATCAGGGTGGTTTGGATCCACAAAACCTTTAGGCTGTTCCACATAAACTTCTTCATTCAAGTACCCATTTAGGAAGGCACTTTTTACATCCATCTAAAACAGCTTAAACTTCAGGAGACAAGCAATTCCCAATAGGAGTCTGATAGATTCCAGTCTGGCTACAGGGGCAAAGGTCTCATCAAAATCAACCCCTTCAACTTGAGTGTATCCTTGGGAAATAAGTCTTTCCTTATTCCTAGTGACAACTCCTTCAGCATCTGATTTGTTCTTGTATATCCATTTTGTACCAATGATGTTTGTTCCTTCAGGTCTAGGAACTAACTCCCAAACTTCATGTTGCTTAAATTGGTTCAATTCATCTTGCATTGCACCAATCCAGTATTCATCAGTTAAGGCCTCCTTAACATTTCTTGGTTCAATTTTAGACACAAAACAAGAGTTTGAGATGATTTCTCTAGATTTTGTAATGACTCCACTATTTGGATCCCCTATAATGAGTTCTTTAGGATGATCTTTCTGAATTCTGATGGAAGGGATTTTGCTAGCTTCCTTGGATTCAGAGTCTGCTGTAGTGGTGTCAGGAAGGTCATTCTGTTGAGTTGCAGTCTCAAAGAATGTCTCAACATTACAAGGGACATCTGTTTCTTCATGAAAATCATCAATTATGACATTTATTGATTCCATCATGACTTTGGTCCTGGAATTGAATACCCTATAAGCTCTGCTGTTGGAGGAGTATCCTAGAAATATACCTTCATCACTTTTAGGGTCCAGCTTTCTCCTTTGTTCACGATCTTCCAGAATATAGCATTTGCTGCCAAATACATGGAAGTACTTCACAGTTGGCTTTCTTCCTTTCCAGAGTTCATAAATGGTGGATGAGGTTCCCTTTCTCAAAGTGACTCTATTATGGACATAACAGGCTGTATTCATAGCTTCAGCCCAAAAATGAATAGGAAGTCTTTTGGCATGTATCATAGCTCTGGCATATTCCTGTATGGTCCTATTTTTCCTTTCTACAACTCCATTTTGTTGGGGAGTTATAGGAGAAGAGAATTCATGACTAATTCCTTCTGAGGAATAGAACTCATTAAACTTACTGTTTTCAAATTCCTTGCCATGATCACTTCTGATTCTGACAATACACCCTTCCTTTTATCTTTGAATTCTTTTGCACAGTTCTTTAAAGACTTCAAACACATCAGATTTTTCCTTAATGAAGTTAATCCAGGTGAATCTGGAATAGTCATCCACAACAACATAGGCATATCTCTTTCCACCAAGACTTTCCACCTGCATTGGTCCCATCAGATCCATATGTAGAAGTTCCAGAACCTTAGAGGTGGTCAGATGTCTTGACTTTGGATGTGACATCCTTGTTTGCTTACCAACCTGAAATTCACCATAATATCTCCCTTCATCAATTTGCAGTCTTGGAATCCCTCTGACTGCTTCCATGGAGATAATCCTTTTCATTCCTCTTAGATAAAGATGGCCAAGTTTTTGGTGCCACAGTTTCACCTCTTTTTCTTCTTTGGCAATAGAACACACAGTGGAGTTATTAGTGTTCTCAGGCTCCCACAAGTAACAGTTATCTTTAGATCTGACTCCTTTCATTACAACTTCTTGTTTTTCATTAATTACAAGACATTCAGATTTTGAGAAGTTGACCTTGAATCCTAGATCACATAATTGACTGATACTAATGAGATTAGCAGTCAGACCTTTTACCAATAGTACTTCATTCAGATTTGGAACTCCAGGGCAGTCCAAATTACCAACTCCTTTGATTTCACCTCTAGCACCATCTCCAAAGGTCACATAACTAGTGGTGTGAGGTTTAACATTATTGAGAATGTTCTTGATTCCAGTCATGTGCTTAGAACACCCACTGTCAAAGTACCAGTCTTCCTTTGCAGAGACTCTCAGGGAAGTGTGGGCTATCAGGGCAGTAGCCTTTTTCTTCCATTGAGGAGTATGTGGAACCCTGTTAGACTTAGGTTTGACACCTGGGTTCTGATTAGGGTATCCATACAATCTGAAGCAGAAATGCTTTATGTGACCAAACCTCCCACAATGATGACATCTCCATCTTTGGTACTTTTTCTTCATATTTCTCTGTTCTCGATGTTGAGTGTTATGTTGTGACATCTGCTTTGACATTGGTTTATCAGACCTGATCTTCTTGTCTGCACCAGATTTCTTTGCTTCCACAAATCCTAGTCCAGACTGTTTCCCACATTTTGTCCAACCTGAAGGATTTCATCCAATTTATCAGTTCCATTTGTCAACATCTTGACAGATTTGGTCATCTGGTTGAATTTTGAGTTCAGCATTTGAACTTCCCCTTCTAGATGACTTATAGTTTCAAGGTCTGCCCTTTTTTCAGCCTCCAACTTTATGATGAGTTTTGTTTGTCTCTCATTTTGCACACAGACTTCAGCACTTCTGATACACAATTTCTTGTAAGTATCAGTCAGTTCTTCAAATGTCATTTCCTCATCACTAGTGTCACTTTCAGAGGTACAAACACCAGTTAGTGCAGTAACTAGTTTGGCAGATTCTTCTTCAGAATTACTTTCTGAATCACAGTCAGACCAGGTAACAATCATACCTTTCTTTTGTTTCTTAAGAAAGGTAGGACATTCAGCTCGAATATGCCCATATCCTTCACAACCATGGCATTGAATTCCTCTGCCTTGATTTCCCTTCTCTTCAGACCTTGGTCTTCTGCTGGAGTCATAAGATCTGTTAATGTCAGAGGGGATGTTCTCAACATTTGACCTTGACTTTGGATCCATTCTCTTGATGAGTTTGTTGAATTGTCTTCCAAGCATGGCTATAGCTTCTGAAATATTTTCTTCTTCATCCTCCTTGTTTTCATCTTTAGTGTTGGATATAAGTGCTATGCTCTTGTTTTTCTTGTCAACATTGTCACTGATCCCCGTCTCAAAAGTCTGAAGAGACCCAATGAGTTCATCCACCTTTAAGTTGCTTATGTCATGGGCTTCCTCTATAGCAGTTACCTTCATTGCAAATCTTTTAGGCAGGGATCTGAGAATCTTTCTCACCAGTTTTTCTTCAGACATCTTTTCACCCAATGCTCCTGAGGTGCTGGCAATCTCCAAGATGTTCATGTGAAACTCATGAATGGTTTCATCTTCCTTCATCCTTAGGTTCTCAAACTTTGTAGTCAGCATCTGAAGCCTTGACATTTTTACTTTGGATGTGCCTTCATGGGTAGTTTTGAGAGTGTCCCACACTTCCTTGGCCAGTTCACATTGATGTACTAGTCTGAAAATGTTTCTATCGATTCCATTGAACAAGGCATTTAAAGCTTTGGAATTTCCCAGCGCTAACTCATCTTCTTCTTTGCTCCATTCTTCCTCAGGCTTCAGACTGATTGTCCCATCTTTCTCAGTTATGGTGGGATGGTTCCATCCTTTGTCAGCAGCTCTCAAAGCCTTTTTGTCCAGAGATTTTAAGAAGGCAATCATACGAGGTTTCCAGTAGTCATAATTTGTTCCATCCAGAATGGGTGGTCTATTTCCAAAAACTCCTTCTTTGTTCATAGAGCCAGAAAGTGATATCCCTATATCTCACCCAGTAATACAGGCAGGGTGCCTGCTCTGATGCCAATTGAAATTCTGGCAGTAGATACTCAATGTCACAGTGAATGTTATGACACCGTATCTGACTTTCTATAAGACAGTAAATAAAAACAGTAAAGAACACATTCAATTGTTTACCCAGTTCAGTGTGAAACAACACCTACTCTAGGGGCTACCAAGCCAGGGAGGAAATCCACTATAAGAGATATTAATTCAGGAATAAACCAACCAGTTTATCTCCTTCACTTAAGACCTACCCAATGCAACTTCAATCTAAGTTAAACTTAAACCTGAGTTCCTACTCACTCCCCCTCAATCACAGCAGTGATACTTAAAACAATTGACTAATGAATTAATGAAGACACTCTTCAGAACATACACTTGATTATGCTTCACAGCTTTTTAATCAAGTAACACAAACACTCTTGCTTCACAGCTTTGAGTGATACATAAACCTAACTTGACTTTGCTTCAAAGCTTTAGTCAAGAGACACAAAACACTCTTGCTTCAAAGCTTTGAGTGATACAAAAACCCTTACAATCAAAACCTATTCCAAGTCACTTATCACAATGATACTTGCTTGGATTACAGCAGTTAAAACTATACAGCTCCTAATTGATCTTCAGCCCAAAGAGATACTTTCCAAACAGCAATCCTGTTGAATATATAGCAGCTGTTTCTTCAGTTAGGGTTTCCACAAAAAGCTAGGGTTAATTAGGTTTAACCTTAAGACTTGGTCACAAGACTTTATCAACCAGTTTAGGGTTGAGCTAGGTTATCCCAAAGACCATGGGAGATTCTGTTCTGGAAGGAATGAGCCAACTTCCTGAAAAATCTCAGAATTAACCAAACTGCACTACAGTTAGATCAGTACAGGATGTCTTAACATTTGTTATGACATCTGAATTCCTGTTTACTGATTTTGGTAGAAGGCAATAAATGTGATCTTTTGCTAAATGCTCAAATACACACTCATACACAGTAGCTACTGTGTGCCACACTTTTTCTGCATAAAGAACTTAATAATCCAGAATGTTATGACATCAGTCATGACATTTACACACTTGGTTTTACCAAAAATACATGCCAATAACTAAACACTTACAGTATATAAAGCGATAAATTGCGTAAAATAAACCAACCTATTACAACAATTTTTATGGGAGGGGAAAATACAAGTTTGAATGGGGATTTGCACAAATATAAAGCTAAATATATTATTACAACCAAATCGAATATGCGCGAATTGAAATAAATATAACACAAATATTTGAAATGCAATGCAATGATCATGTTAGAAAAAAATGTTTTATGTCTTGTTTTTGTGTAAAAGGATATTTAACTTAAACCTAAAAAAATAAGGAAAAATAAATAATTATTTTTGAAAGGGATGAAACCTTAATTTTTATTCAAAGAAAATAATGTTTCATATTATTATTTTGTACATTTTTTGTATAAGAAAATAATAAATAATATTACATGTAAATATTAAAAATTAAATATGTGTAAAAATTGGTATTTGCAAGTATAAAATGTATAATAAAAAATATTAAGTATTTTTAATTATATTTATA
This sequence comes from Vicia faba, assembly GCA_948472305.1. Taxonomy (NCBI): domain Eukaryota; kingdom Viridiplantae; phylum Streptophyta; class Magnoliopsida; order Fabales; family Fabaceae; genus Vicia; species Vicia faba. The sequence continues at coordinate 699,635,510 of OX451737.1, forward strand.
AGTTATTTAAGAAAAAAAATTCTATTTATTATAATAAATTATTTTTCATGTGAGAAAATAATAAAAAAATAAAATAAAAGTGTGAAAATAAATATATCATTTTTTTGATATTTTTTATCTTTAAGAAAAATAAACGAAAGTATTAAATATAAAAATATGAAGAAAAATATAAAAATATAAAAAGTTGGTCAGGGGGATGCAATAGCAAGTCAGGGGGGTGTGATTAGCAAAAACAAAAAGGCCAAGGCGCCAAAAAGCCCAGAAGCCATCGTCCATGTCCTTCGTTCATCTCCTTCTTCACGCTTCCATGTTCAAACCTGTAACTTGCTTATGCTTGCATAAAAACAAAAACTCATAACATGAAAAATGTGGCATTTGAGCTCACGATTCCAACCATATAAATTATGTAACCTAACTCTTAAAGATCAAAGAGAATTTTTGAATCCCTAATTCGTGACCTAACTTTTTCAGAGTTTTCAATCTTCAAATTATCTTAGCACAAGTAATATAAATGCAAAGTAATGGTATGTACAACTTCGTTATGATAAGGACTACATTTTTCCTTCACAAATTGTGGCTTGAAGTTGCCTATATACAGAGATAGAGTTTAATAAAATACCTCCTTCAGCTGGAATCGTGTAGGACAATGTAAGGACTTAAATGGAGGCCTGATGATTGTTTAAGCTTCCTTGAACTTCCCTAAACCTATTCCAATGCTTATCTTGCTCCGAGGATGGCTGGAATTCCCTGACCAAGTTCAACTGCAAGCTTCCAAGTTGAAAATGGCAGATACTGAAACAGGGGTTATAGAACCAGGGTGATGGCTTGGATTGGCTAGGTAGCAAGTGTATGAGATGTTTGAATTGATTAAACACAAAACGCACGAGCCAAATGAGAGTTGGCTGTGCTTTTGCAGAAAACTGTGAGCTTAGGCAGAATTTTGGTGTTTTTGAGTTTTAGAGAGTTTCAAGTCCAAGCAAAAATGTGTTATGCCTTGTACAAAGTTTGCATATTTGTATAGAAGTTATCCAAAGTAAGCCTCCCAACAGATCTGCCAATGCTAGCCTTTTTGCCAACTTTCTTGTACTTGAAGCAAAGTGACAAGACCCATGCTTCATATGCTTGTACCAACTTGCTTAGGGTTGGTATGAGCTTGTACAACTTGCCTGAGACCTGTGTGATTTGTATGCATCAAAGGGACAAGTTCAATGCTTAAGATTAACAAAGTTGCAAAAGTTCATCTTTATGAAAATGGCATTGTAACCTTTTTGCCCAAAATGGAAATACATCTTGTGTAAAGCTTCAAAAGCATAGATAAAGGCGTTGTCAACTGAGTATGCATTTAATTATGGAGTGTATAGCAAGCTTAGGACCTGTAAAGCAAGATATAACCAACATAGGTTTGATTTGCAACTTGATTCTATGTGAAAATGGCTTGAACAAAAGTGAGAAAATGCCAACTTCCTCTTTTCGATTCTCCCTACTAAAAAATGATCTTGGAGAGTTCTTGGACATTTTGGAAAGATTGAAATATTCTCTATAATCCATATTTGAAATGTATTTTGAGATAACTCTTGTAACTAGGTGAAAAATCTCCATGAAGTGGGGTCCAAAACCTGCCTAAATTAGGGCAAAATTTCACTAAGTTATTTAGTTCATGGCCCTATATTCACAAATTCATAACTTGAGATCCAAGTATCTTTAGGGAAATGTTTGTGAAGAAAAGTTGTATATTTCATGGAGGACTACAACTTTCATGTTGGGAACTTTTCTTGAATCAAAATGCATCATGGTGAAAAAGTGGTGAAAAGTTGAGAAAAAATAAGAAACTTTTTATACTTAGAAAAATTCTAAGTTATGAAAATTTTCAAATTAAAACCCTAATTTTCAAATTTAGTTTTCTTGGTCAACAAGTTTCACATTTTTACATATCTTGATGAATTATGACCCTTGGCACTTGATTTTGACCAAAAAGTCAAAGTTTGACTTTTCAGTGTACAATTGACTTTTGATCAGTTGACTGCAAATTTCATCTGTCAATCCAATGAACTTGAGATCTTTTAAACCATGTAATCTGGTTAATATGATGCCATTGAACCCTTGAAACCATGCTTGAACTCAATTGGTCATTCTCTAGGTTAAAAATCAGAAATTTCCCTTTCTTAGTCAAAAACCCTAATTTTTACCATTTTTCCCTTTTGATGATTTGATCAAATTTCTTGAGGAGTTGTGATCCAAACTTGATCAAATGGTACATATGAGTCTAAAATGTTGATGTGGATAAAAAATTATGAAGTTTGACTGTAAATTGGCCATGGTTGACTTTTTCCCCAATACAGCTGATTTTTAGGTCAACTGTCCAATTGATTGATCCAAAATGTGGTTCAAGGCTTGAAACTTAACATGAACAATCTTAGGGGTCCAAAATGATGTATGAAAGTCACATGAAGCATTGGTGGTCCAAAAATCCTTGTGCAAACTTAAACCCTAATTTTGGGTTATTAGTGCATGATGAGATGTCTTGAGCTGACCAAACCCTAATCTTGTCTTAAGTCAAGGAAGTCTTGTGAGAAAAATCTTGATAAATGAGAGGGAAAATTTTGGGGTACAACAAATGGGTTCAGACAAGATTCGACCAACTTAATCTGATTGATGAAAAGCGCCTGACGGCCATCTGTCATGGCCAGTTGTACCAACAAAGGATGAAGAGAGAATTCAATAAAAAGATTCGTCCTCGAAAGTTTTATCCTGGTGATTTGGTCTTGAGAAGGGTCATCGTGAAAAGCCATTCCGATCCAAGGGGAAAATGGACTCCTAATTAAGAGGGGTCATATATCGTGAAGAGACCTTTTTCAGGAGGTGCTCTAATCTTGACAGACATGGATGGGGAAGACGTTCCACTCCCAGTCAATTCAGACTCAGTTAAAAAATTCTATGCATAAAGAGACCCGCTAAGTCGAAAACCCGAAAGAGCCATTTGGGAAAAAATAGGCATCCCGATGGACACGAAAGTCTAGGCAAAAATTAGGGATAAAAAAAAATAATGACCCGCTAAGTTGAAAACCTGGAAGGGCAACTTAGGCAGAAATGGGTATCCCGTTGGATAGAAAAGATCCAAGAAAAAGTTAGGGATCTTAAGCAAGAGGCTTTAGTCTGAATTCTCTTCACGAATGACACATGCACATCTATAGCACCTTGGCAGCGAATCGACCAGTCCAACTGCTACTCTTCAGAGGCAAGGCATTGAGACTACTTAGGATATGGGAACTGTAGCAATACCAGTTTTAATGGAAATTCGAGCATCTCTTATGGCCATTTATACTTGTTGTATTTTTCCTTTTTTATTTCGCAGCAACCTCATAAAGGAGTTGCTTCCTTGTACAAATGCCTATTCACATGCCAATCAATAAAATCTGCTTTCATCAAAATTTTCCTCTTATTATCATGAAATGTTTTCGTATGCAGAATGTGTTTTATTTGTTATTAAACATTGCATTAGAAACACGGGGAATAAAAATTCTCAAGCCGAGATAAAACGTGACTCTACGTCGAGGTATAACCATGTGGGAATGTCGTATGCATCCCAAGTGTTGTTTTTCCTTGCAGGTAGCAATCAGTAACGGTCACCCTGACCTGGCCAGTACACGAAGCCGCCTTCATCTACTGTAGACAATTTCGAATCTGATTCCCCAAGTGAATCCAGAAAATTCGGAGTCGTCATTTGATTCGGCGCGCGCAAGTGCATCCCCAGTGGAGTTAATCAAGAACATCCCCAGTGGAGCTAAACTGGGGCATTCGCAGAGCTAAAATGGGGGAATTCGTAGAGCTAAACCGGGGCATTCATAGGTGTCCATGCCCATCTCTTATCCCCAAATGATTCGAGAGATAATTCCCTAGTGTGCGTAGACTTGGGGCATGAATTCGGAGAGATTCAAATGGTGTTAAATATCCATTCTTTGGCATATTCAGTTATGTGATCCTCTCGACGGTTCAGGATGTGTACAAGTCTATCCGGATTGTCTCTTCCTCGACGGTACGATTCAGAATCCAGTGGAGTACCTGAAAACTCGCTTCATCAGCAATGCAATTTTCAGCAGAGTCATCAATGATCTGCGGTATCATGGGCTCCCCAGTGCAAATTCTTATCAGTATTCCCAATGATCTTTGGTACTGCAGGCTTCCAGCGCCGATATGTATTGACATCCCTAGTGATGAGCAATGGTTCCCAGCAAGCGTTCGCTTATCCCCATGAAGTCTATTTCTTTTCAATGGATACAATTATCATTTCATAACATTGCATCCTCAAAAGCGCGTAGCTGATCCATCAGAATGGATCTTTGCGGCAAAAGAAATTCAAACATGCATACGAAGCATAAGCCAGATCAAGCACCTTACACAAAAGACCTGAATTATTCAAGGACGATAATACATCCCTACAAGAGGACATTATTCAGAATCAATACACCAAGTCCAAACCCAGCACGCATCTGTGGCGGTCTCCCAACACTCGTCTGTGTCAATTCCTAAACACTCGTCTGTGTCAGTTCCCTAAACACTCGTCGTGTCAACTTCTAAACTCTCATCATGTAAATTCCTAAACACTCTTCCATGTTAATTCCTAAAAACTCATCCATGTCAGTCTCCCGGACATTCGTCTGTGTTTAAAACTTTTGATACTCGTTTGTGTCTCCTTTCAATACTCGTCCGTATTGATTCAAACGCTCGTCTGTGTTTAACCTTTTGATACTCGTCTGTATCTTCCTTCAATCCTCGTCCGTATTAATTCAAACGCTCGTCTGTGTTTAACCTTTTGATACTCATCTATATCTTCTTTCAATCCTCGTTCGTATTGACCCGAACACTCGTCCATGTTTAAAACTTTTGATACTCATCTGTATCTCCTTTCAATACTCGTCCGTATTGATTCAAACACTCGTCTGTGTTTAACCATTTGATACTCGTCTATATCTTCTTTCAATCCTCGTCCTTTTTGATTCAAACACTCGTCCGTGTTTAACGTTTTGATACTCGCCTGTATCTTCTTTCAATACTCGTCCGTATTGATTCAAACACTCGTCCGTGTTTAACCTTTTGATACTCATCCATATCTTCTTTCAATACTCGTCCGTATTGATTCAAACACTCGTTCGTGTTTAACCTTTTGATACTCGTTCGTATCTTCTTTCAATACTCGTCCGTATTGATTCAAAAACTCGTCCGTGTTTAACCTTTTGATACTCGTCCGTATCTTCTTTCAATACTCATCCGTATTGATTCAAACACTCGTCCGGGTTTAGCCTTTTAATACCCGCCTGTATCTTCTTTCAATACTCGTCCGTATTGATTCAAACACTCGTCTGTGTTTAACCTTTTGATACTCGTCTGTATCTTCTTTCAATACTCGTCTGTATTGATTCAAACACTCGTTCGTGTTTAACCTTTTGATACTCGTCCGTATCTTCTTTCAATTCTCGTCCGTATTGATTCAAACACTCTTCCGTGTTTAGCCTTTTGATACTCGCCTGTATCTTCTTTCAATACTCGTCCGTATAAATTCAAACACTCGTCCGTGTTTTACCTTTTAATACTTGTTTGTATCTTCTTTCAATACTCATCCATATTGATTCAAACACTCTTCCGTGTTTAACCTTTTGATACTCGTCTGTATCTTATTTCAATACTCGTCCGTATTGATTCAAACACTCATCCGTGTTTAACCTTTTGATACTCATATGTATCTTCTTTCAATACTCATCCGTATTGATTCAAACACTCGTCCGTGTTTAACCTTTTGATATTCGTCCGTATCTTCTTTCGATACTCGTCCGTGTTGAATCAAACACCCGTCTGTGTTTAACCTTTTGATACTCGTCTGTATCTTCTTTCAATACTCGTATGTATTGATTTAAACACTCGTCCGTGTTTAACCTTCTGATACTCGTTCATATCTTCTTTCAATACTTGTCCGTATTGATTCAAACACTCGTCCGTGTTTATCCTTTCTTTATATTCGTCCGTATCTTCTTTCGACACTCGTCCGTATTGATTCAAACACTCGTCCGTGTTTAACCTTTTGATACTCGTTCGTATCTCCTTTCTTGATACTCGTCCATATTGAATCAAACTTTCATCCGTGTTTAACCTTTCTTGATACTCGTCTGTATCTTCTTTCGATACTCGTCCGTATCGATTCAAACACTCGTCTGTGTTATACATTCCTTGTATTTGCACCACGCTACGTTACAAGTCTGATCCCTTCCTTATATTGGAATCACACTACGTTTAAAGTTAGATCCCTTCCTTGTATTGGCATCACGCCACGTTACAAGTCTTCTTTGTCCTTGTGTTTACATCATGTTACCTTGCAACACTCATCGTGTCAAGATCTAAACATTCGTCGTGTCCTGATTGATGTCTTCCTTTCAATCATCGTATCCTGATCTGTGTTTTCCTCTCAGTCATTGTGTCCTAATCGATGTACTCGGATGTCGTCGTGTCCTGATCGACGTATACCTCCGGTTTAGTCCCACCTATTTTAATTCCCCAGTGGATATTGCAAAAATAAATAAAAACTTACCACAATCTTTCAGAACAAATTTTTGGCATTGATATTTAATAATCTTCTATCTCGAACTTTCGAAAGGAATAAGCCAATCGTACTTTCAGGTTTAAGATGATTAAATAGGGGCAGCTGTAATACCCCAAAATTTGTACTCCTAATTTTACTTTTATCTGGCTTAGGTTTTGCATTCATCTGCATATATTCCACTAGGTCACTAACAAAGCATATATTTTCATTCAATAAAACCCCTTGGTTCAAAAGGTCAGCAATCATGTAAGCTAGGGTTTCTTTTGGTGTGAGGTGCGGATATCCAATAAGCCTTTATTCTTCTGGTTCTTCTTGAAGCATGGATTGGAGAATTAGGGTTTAAACCTCTAGTGCTTAAACGTAGCATTATTTCAATTAAAGATTCTGAGAATTAGGATTTGGAATTCATGGATATCTTAAGTATCCCTCAAGTTGATCTTCATCTAAAAGGTTTCATTACTACACTTCAAATCTTATCCTCATCATCAAGGAATTCTAAAGGGTTTCCTTTGTGACCTTTGGTCATCAAGAATTGTGAAACCCCAAAAATTGGTACAAAATGAGAAGCAAGAAATCAGTTGTGATCGGGGCATGGTCATAACTTTGTTTGCTTGTGGCTTATCATGCAAGATGCTTTCGGGGCTCGAAGATAAAGGCGTTTGAAATTTAAATTGCAAACTATAGATTGAGAAATAGGCTTGTGATTTCTTTGAACTAAAATGATTTGTGTTGCTTGATTTGGATATGTTCGTTGAGAAATGAAGTGGGCTTCAAGACTAATCGAATTTCATCAATCGTTTTGGTCATTAAATTGTCAGAAAGGTCAATTCAATAAGATTGGAAAGCAAAGGAGTGAGGATTGTTTGGAGTTAAAGTTACAAGTCACAAAGTTCAACATACATCATTTGTTTCATTCATAATTCATCACCATTATTCGAATTTCGCACATCATTCGTCATTTACGTCATTCAAGTTCAACATCAACATTCATCATTCAATGTTCACTCAAAGGTTCATGACCATTCAACCATAATTTTTCTAAGCATCATGCAAAGATTTTCAAGCAATTCATTACAAAATGTCTCAAAAGCATTTACACCAGGAAAGTCATCATAATCTATTCTAATCCCTAAACTAAGTCCAACTATATGTCCAAGTATTCAAGCCTTCTCAACCATGATTCATTTCCAAATTCAAACCATTACACCAATAATCCATATTTCAAGTGTTCATTTACAAGCCATTTCATTACATCACAAGGAAATTTCACAATAAAATCTACACTAAGCCTAGTGTTCCTAAACTCCTAGTTTTCAATTCCATGTCCAGGTTTCACGTTGTAGTTGGCTTTATGCCTTATCCAAAATTAAATAAAAAATAGCCTTGATTGTCCAAAGCCCATGCGGAATGTCGGAACCTGTCGTACAAAACAAAAAACTGCATTAAAGGTAGAAGCCTGCGCATACAATAAGGACACATAAGTTCCAAAACAATTCATCAGAAAATCAAGAGCAAAAACCAGTTTGCTTCTCAATATTAAATCCACAGCTAGACCAAAAATGCCCTGCATAACTAAAAAACAGTTCACAATCAAAACAGTTCCAAAACCCTTGCAAACACTTTGCAGATGTGCACAAACTCGATAAACCAGTTCGAATTCTAGGTTATAAACTAATGCCCTGCAAACCTGCATAACTAGAAAATTCATCATATGAGTATCACAAGTAAACCAGTTATCCAGAAAACAAAATCAGACAAGCCCATCCTAAACAGCCTAAGAAAACTGTCAAAATAACCCTTTAACAGTTTTTAACCACTTTCCAATAACAAATCCCCTAACAGCTTCTAACAGAATGTTAACTACCATATAACCTCTAACTATAACCCCTAGGTCTCTAACAAACTTCCTAACTGTTTTCTAACTAACAACCATAACAGATCTGCTTCTAACAGACTCTAACAGTGATATAACAGAAAACAGGGGGAGAAGATACACGATTCATTTTTTACCAGAACAACCTATAACCAACTCTCATCTTCTAACCAATTCTCAAAAAAAAAACTGCTAACAGAATGATAAATCCAGAAGAATTCTCTAACCACTCCTAACATACCATAACAGAAAATCTCAACCAATTTCTAACTGTCAAAACAAGCTCTAACAAAACTTCTGGCAGAAGGGAGGCATAACAGATTGAAAAGGAGAAGTAAGATGTATGATTCAACACAGAGAAAATCATAAGAACTCACCGATTCATCTTCATTCTAAAAATCAGAGAAGAATCACCACCAAAGAAGATCTCTTCTCTCTCTGCAATCATCATCTTCAGAGCTTTCTACAACTTCAACCATCATTACCTTCACTCTTTCTCTTCACTCCATAATCATCCTCACCAGCTTCATGATTATAGCAATAACACCAACGTAACGTTTCCGTCATCATCATCTCTACGAATCTGCAACAAGATTGCAACAATATCAAAATCCACAACTGCATCAATTTTCTTCTCCGTTCAAATTCAACTTCACACACCGCTTTGAACCAGGACAGAGCAACCTCTCAACAACGACAGCGATGCATACAAAGAGAAACCGCAGAAGCGAGAAGAAGGAAGAAGAAATAAAAAGAGATAATAATGGACGCTTAATATTACCTTCACCTTATTGAAGTTCTCCGGGTTTCTAACATCATCCGCGAGCGCTTTGCAACACTCACTGGAACACATATCTGCTCCGTAGGTTGGTCCATCAACGTCCTTCTTCCTTCATCTTTTTTGCTTAAATCACATTATCTAGATGTAGAATACAGTCTCCCGAACACTTCCCCCAAGGTTTCATGGCCTGAGATTCAACCTTTAGCAATTAATTTTGTTTTAAATTTGCTAGGTTTTTTGGTAGTTGATTAGATTTAGGGGAAACGAAGCAGAGATTTAGGAAGAGGAAGAAGAGACGAAGAGGACGATGTAGGAATTTCGGGGAACGGTGAAGCTTCGCCGCCTCCAGCGCGGCGGAGAGATTTCCGGCGAAGAGATGACAGAGAGACGAAGGATGTTTTTTGAGAAGGTCACATGGCTTGTTAAACCTAACACAAACCAATACGACACTGTTCCATAGTCTTCTTGATTTTTTTAATTTTAATTTTAATATTTCAAAACAATAATACCGAATATAGTAAAATAAGGTTAAAACTGGAATAAAAGCTTAATCATCGACTGATTGTTGTGAAATGGACTGATGCATTGGGTTTGGAACCAAATTCAGAGTTGTACCTCCATTAGGCCCATGCTGCCATTGTTTTTGGAGTCTGAAGTCAAGTGTACAAAGATAGTTTATTGGACTTTAATGGTTGGGCCTCTGTTCCAACTTATGCTTGATTTACTACACTCTCTGATCCAGCTTAACCCTCCCCATGATCCTTCTATTTTCTTGTTAGATTTAAGACCTTCCCTTAATTCTTTCTATATCTTTTAATGATAAAAAAAATTACAATCAATAAAACTTGTTAGATTTTCTTAGTTGATTTTAGAAATTACTTTAGATTTTGATTGAATTTTCCTCATATGAATAAATAATAAAAAATACTTTTTCTTTTTAGTTGTCATCCATATTTTCATGCCGCTTTACTATAGAATTTTTGACGTGTTTGTTCATTGTGCAAGGAACTTCTGATTATGCATTGCATTCGCAATACGTGTTTGCCTTTATCTTAGTTGGATATTATTTCTGACTTTGTTTGTTTCTTGGTAAAGCTTGCTCGACGCGTCCTCCCTGCTTTTTTAGTGCTTTCGTATGCTCTTGACGACTTCCTCGCTTTGGTAGTCGCTGCTATTACCTTTGTATTTCTTCACGCTTTATTATGCTTATTTACCGCTTTTCTAGATATCATGTGAAGTAGGAAATAAAGAGTGTGCGCTCGAAGTTGCTGTTTAAAGACCTGTAGCAGGCATTCCGCACTTCATTTGCTATATGTGTTGTGCTTATGTTTGTTTACTTTCTTGTTGATCGATGAGTCACTCAATTTAGGAATTGAGATAACGACTTCGCTCTCAGTGCATGCTCCCTATAGGATTTTATCTCTTTCCTTTATTTCTTGTTGATCGATGAGTCACTCAATTTAGAAATTGAGATCACGACTTCACTCTCATTGCATGTTCCCTATAGGATAGTTTTGTTAGACTTTCTTTGGCATGCTAACTTAGATAGGATCTCTCTAGGTGTGCTCTCTCGAGTTTACTAGCTTGTTTTCTTTATCCTTGTACATACCATGTTCTTTTAGGATGCGCTTGCTCCATTCAGACGCAAGTTAGGCCTTAGGTTGTAAACCATGCATGTTAACAGTAGGTAGAAACTTCCCCTTTCATCCTTGACATAGGACTACCATTGTATGATAACATTAAGTTAGAGATAGGCTAGTCTCCCTTACACTCTTTTCTTCCCCTTTGTGCATCCTTGCATCTAAAACAAAAATCTTTTTCTTAGCAAATCAAAAGCATGCTAATCTCACTTAAACCCCTTTTTTCAAGGTAATAAAACACAAACCAATTTAAACCATTTTTATGCGCTCGAGCACCTTTTCTCTAAAACCCTTTTCAGGTAAGGACGTGATTAATTTACTTCTGTGCCAACGCATAAGTCTCCAAAGGTTGAGTTGCGACAAAAGGCAGAATTAACATTATCCATAAAAAACACAAACAAACTAAAACATGTGAGCCGAACTACGGTAGCTCTGATTCCTCAAAAAGGATACATAGGAATTGGGGTAGGGCCCAAGCGAGCATAATTTTATTTCCCCTACATTCTTTTCTCCTTTCTTTTGCATGCATTCTTTCCTTCAGTAGTATAGTAAATAATAAGCATAGATTAAACACACCCATAAGATAAATAACAAGAGTGGATACCGTAGAGTACTACGGGTGTGTGGGGTGCTAATACCTTCCCCCCGCGTACTATACTCCCTTACCCGATATCTCGGTCGCAAGACCATGACTTCTCCCTTCTCAGGTTTTCTCGATGTTTACCTTTCCCTACATGTGGGATAAAAGACGTTCGATGGCGACTTCATTGTTTGATGATTTTTAGTCGGTTGTTTCACTTTCGACCTGGGAGCCTACTGAAACTGAGGACCGTAAAACCCTTAACCCATATTGGCCTTTTAGGTGTTGTGAGGAAGCTATGATGGAGTAATATGGAAATAGTTGTCACGCGATACTACACTCGGACAAGGTTTTCCTAAGAATATTGTTATTTACTGAGTCAATCAGGATGTTGGTAATATCTGAAGAAAGGATGTAGACTCTGGGGACCTTTTAGAATCTTGATTCAGCAGGTGATAAATTATTAGTCCATACCTTGTGGGCTGGTTGTTACTTTGACTTCATGCTCGTGACGCCGGACTTTTTAACATGTATTGTTCTACTTGTACTAAAGATTGTACAACATTTACCCAGATTATATGAGGACCTTTGATCCCATGCTTTTGATCCTATGTTTGTGCATTGCATATCATCACATCATTACCTGGAGTTTATCATGAGATATATGTTTGCATCACTGTGATATCTCAATCTTTGAGTCTTGTGATGAACTTATCCTCTTGAGATAGACGCTGATAGAAGAAGCACCATTGGTTACAAGTTCATGATACCTACTTTGAAGTCTCTTCTTGATTTGGTTTCCAAGGCCACTCCAGACAATATAGAGGTCTTCAAACAAGAGTATGGGAGAATTCTAGATATTTTCCACACTCCTATTACACCTTTTGAAAGGAGGGTTCTTCATGCTCTCTTTCAGTTTTATGATCTCTCTCTGAGATGCTTCATATTTCCAGATTATCAGCTTGCTCCCATTTTGGAGGAAATATTCTTATATTTTGGGGGATTCCAATAAAAAATAAGGTTCCTTTTAACATTTTGATGGAGGTTTCTGGATTTCCCTAGATTGCAGAGGCTCTTTATTTGAGCGAAACTGTTGTGAAAGACAACCTTAAGGTTAAAAGACGAATTTCTGGATTTCATATGAAGTTTCTAGTTGAAAAGGGTCATGCCTTTGCTGATTTAGCTAGTTGGAATGCATTCAATGCAATCTTGGACCTTTCCATTTAAGGGATTGTTCTCTTTTCAAATGTTGAGGATTTTGTAGATATTAATCCAGTGTCTTCCTGCTTGGTGATGTTTATCATTCAGTATATGTGAGGAATAATATGAATGGAGGACTTGTTCTTTGTTGTGTTCTCCTTTTTTTATCTGTGGTTCATGAGTCACCTTCCTCAGACATGAAATTTTGTGGACACTCAGGGTTCTCTGAAGTTGTCTCAGGGACTGATAGGGCCCAGTGGAAATGACATTGTTTGGTACTCCAAAAATTATGATAAGATTATCTACAGCCATGGGGAGTTCCCGAATGCACCTCTTATAGGGGTAAGAGGAGGTATCAACTGTAATCCTATCCTTTCTCAATGCCAATTGAGTTAGGAGATGCATGGCCAGCCCAATGACAAGGATGTGGAAGAGTCCATTCTTTATACTGTGACTAGAAATCCTGAGTTGCTGATGAAGGCTAGTAAGCCTTGAATGAAATTCGCCTCAGAAGGAGGGCTGAAGGACCCTATATTGATTGGATTAGGAAAATAGTCGAGATTATTCATCTAAATTTTCTTGTGGAATTACCTTTATAGCCACAAACCCTTATTCAACACACTTTTGTGTCTATTGAAGAGTTCAACAATCACCAAGATGTCAATCAAGAACTCAGAATAAAAATTGAAGAGTTGAAGAAAGAACTCTATAGAGCTACACGTGAAAGGAATAAGCTAAGGCATGTAGAAGAGATTGTTCAGACGAAAAGTAGAAAGAGCGTAAGAACCGAAAATGGATTGAGAGTAGCTTACCTCGTTGTTAGTGATGAAAAGGAAGAATTTCACCAAAAAGAGAAGGTTGATCACCAACTCATTAGGCGCAACTTCCAATTGAACAAAAGCTCTAACAAAGATTGTAGAACTCAAAGAGAATTCACAAGCTGCAGCTAGTGGACTCAGAGTTGAACCTCACTAGGAGGAGGTTAACTACAAGCAACTTCAAGAGGAAAGTGACCATTTCGAACACCATTGTCTCTACTTAGAAGTTATTTACCAGTAGGAGGAATATGCTTATCCAAGAGTTGATTCAGAAGCCAAAGCATGATGCATTGCTAATGAGGAAATTGAAGATATTCCTAAAGGGATGTGCATCTGTTGATCTGGGATCGCCATCATTTATTTGGATGGGATCCAATTTCTTTAAATTTTTACCTATGGCTTTTGATTACACTAAACCCATGATATTATCTCTTTGATTCACATTTTCTTTTGGCTAGTGTTCTATTCCTCTTGTATTTACTTAATTATTCAAAGTCGGTAGATTCTTTAGAAGTGATTAAAGATAGCGTTGGCATACTCTTATGCATCATTATGCATTCATGCATATTTATGCACACAAGAAGTCATAACAGGTGTTCAACATCAGAGATTATTGTTTTGACTTAGTTTTCTATAATAAAAGTGTAAACATGGCTTTCCCTCAGTGCCAAAATTCTCAGTGATCAAAGATTAGCTATAATGTAATTTTGTGAAGACTTGATTGGGATGAAGGCCCAAATGGGTCAGCTTATGGAGGAAATATAGAGATGATTGGTCTTGCATTCGCTGTTGCCACAGAGGTTGTTACTCCTCCTTTCTCTTATCCTTAGGGATTTGATTCTTGATACCCGATGTGATTCCTATTATGGGGCACCTTGATCGGGCAATTGAAGGTTGGAATACATTTCAATGCAAATTCCAAGACCTCATTAATTTTGGGGCAATCATTCATTCCAGATGGCTATGGAAATAGAAGTCTTTGTCAAAGTAAGTGTCAAGACTGCGAAAGCATCTTCCTGGAAGCAATAAGCCCATACGAAGAAAGTCTTTTCAACATTGACATGCATTAGTTTCTTGTTGCATTCTTATTTGTAATAATTATTGTTTGTTAATACACTATTTGCATATGAAAATCTGTTTTTTTTTAATGTTAATCATAATATACTGAATATGTTTGACTTAAAGTAATCCATTCATATTCACTCATAAAATGTTTTTGCATCGTGATACCAACCTATTCGCTCACGCAAAGATTGGAGGGAGGATGATGATATTAAAACGAAAATTTCAAGTTGTATGCTTTTAAATAAAACCCTGCTGAGGATGTAGAGGCATTGTTTCAAATTCCCAAACACCGGAGATATAAAGGAGTAAAATCCTCGTTAACCCCTTTTAGCCTTGAAGTAGGAGTTTCTTTTTCTATTCTGAAAAAACCCTCATTTTTTAAACCCGGGGCAGGGTAGTGTTCAGTTAATTTGATCGAGCATTCAGAACTCATCAGGAATGCACATCCAAGGATACAACAATGGTTATCCTTCAAAAGGTTGAGGAAAGTCAAAACTGCAATGGCTAACCTTCGCTAACAAAGAATGTGTGTCAATTGACGATATCCCGATGGGTATCTCTCGCACATCAGAGGGTCAGCAGATGATGATACAACAATGGTTAACCCTCATCTACCAAGGACTCAGGAAGTCACAATTCTTTCAACAATTCAAAAATGACTTGAAGTCACACGACGTGTTCAAAAGAAAAGAAAAGGGAATATGAATAAAAAAATGATAAAAAAATATAAAGAGAAAAAAAGCCCCGCTAAGTCGAAACTTGAAAAACAAGTCACTTAGGCAAAAGTCAGGGCATCCCGCTGGACTTAAGAGTCAAAGTCAAAAGGAATTTTTCCAGGAAAAAGTTAGGGAAAGCAAGGAATAGAAAGCCTGCAAGGCGATAAAGGATTACAATGTAAAATCCTTAGTAAAGAGCAGAGTCGTGTGACAAGAAACCCAAAAGAAGCAAAAGTGAGTGACTGGCATATCCAAAGAAAATCTCGGTTGGTTCCTCAACCCTCTCAAAATTTCTTTTGAGAGATGAATGTTCAAGTCAAGTTAACTGAATATAGGACTGGAGAACATCATGAAGGGGGTGGGCACCAAATAATTTTGAGTCTTAAAATCCATTTTTTTCTAAAACCATGAACCAGACCATGTTACAACCCTCAAAAGTCCTAATTGAAGTAGGGTTTATTTCGGGAGCATACTTTAACGAAATAGTGTTCCTGACTCCCAAAAAGTTATGCTAAAAAGATCTGTGTTAGTATCATATGCTTTCGTTGTTTTGATCACATCTTAACTAAGTGATTTCTTTCACAAAGTTTTGGGGCATATTTTCAAATAAAAACTTCAAGATTAACATGTTTTGTGCATTAGAATTATCATTCTAAAAATAAACATTTTTCCTACTTGCATAAATATTTGTTTGACATCAAGGAAGTATGCATCTGATCATCAGTGAGAAAGCTAAAACATTGTCAAGGGAATTCTTCTTAGAGACTCTTTTCAGCAGGGGCAAGTTGTTTTTCCCAGTATGATGCTTTCACAGTTGATCACCCTTAAAAGGAAAGGCTTGAATACTTCGTCGAACCAAGAAAGTGTAAGGTTTCAGTAAATCTACGGCAGTTACGTTGACATTCGACAAATCTCTCCAAGAAAAAGTTGACTAAGCCGACTATCTCAAGACAATTCCATTGAAGATCATGTTGTATGAGGCACAAATTATGCGCCAAAGTTATTGAATTCAGGGGCAATCCAAATTTAACAGGATTTGTTGCTATGGATTTTTCTCAAGCATGAGGTTTACTGGACTCTCTTTACTAGTAAATACACCAGGAGGTTACTTCCCCTAAGCAGAGAATCATTCTTCAATAGAGGTGATGTAATGATCTTACAGATATTTTCAGGGTCCCCTTGCATTTTGATGAGCAAAAAGTTGGTTTCCCCTTTTGCCATGATTGATCTATATCAGGCATGAGCAAACTTTAATTCAACTTCTCCTATCCGAATGTGGTTCTTTTCTCAGTTGGTTAGAGGATTCTTCCCCACCTAGGGATTGAGTTTGGAAATTCCCCACTGAGTTTATTTCTCATGGAGAAAGTTTTATTTAGTGTTCTTTCCCCTTTTATATTTTCTAGATGGAACAGATCCCACAATTAAGTTATTTCCTTGCTGATTTTAGTCTTATTTGACCATTGATTTCAAGTTTTTTCCTAGATTGAACTCTGGTCCTTGTTAACAACTGTTGTCTTGCTTGCCAGATTGGTTTATCTATAACTCTTTTGCATTTACCATTGTTAAACTATCACATTGTTGGTATATGATACCCACTTTTGACCTTCTTATTCACAATTGTTAAACTATCAGATCTTTGACAGAAGATATTCATTCCAGTCTCTTGTGTTTACCATTGATTAAACTATCAGAGAGTGTGAATTTATTTTGCACGTGAAAACGTTATCTCTTCAGCAGGAATGTGTTGGTATTTTCCCAGGAAATTTCTACCAAATCATTCTTGCTGATATATGCATGATCTTCTTGTTTTTCACAAATAGTTGCAGTGGATACCAATTGATTTATGGTGCGACATTGGGTTTGTGATCCCATTTTTCCCCAGTCAAGTCTTGGTTCATTTGTTTTCCTCCAAAATGGTTCATTTTGATTTTACGTTTGCATGGTCCGAAGCCTCTGTCCCAGATTCCCCAGTAAGGTCTTCGCTCACGTGATGAAAGTCTCTTCACCCTTTGTGTGTTGAGGTGGAATCATTTGCAAAACGTGAACCTTTTGCAGTGTTGTCATTATTGTTGTTGTTTATTTCCCAGGCAACTAGACAAGGGCAATATCTTTTCTAAGAAGTGTTGAAATAGTTGTCGACTTTTTGGGTTTTCTCCCGCCAAATGCTGGATTTGATTTAAAATCCCCATAATTTTGATTTACTGCGGTATTTTTTAACTTCTTAAATCCTCAAGTAAAACTGAGATAATGTTTCTCTCTGAAAGTTGTTATCATATGGTTTCATAATTTCTCCCCAAGGAGGTCTGTGTAATCTTCACTCTTGGTATTGAAGAATATATTTTGGGCTCCTCTCGACAAGGTGGTATGGTCCTCCCCAATGAAACCAATAAGAGATCCCCAATTGATGTCTCGATGATGCGGTTTTCATCTTCCCAAATGAAGTCAGCACGAGATCCTTAGTTGATGCCTCGATGATGCGGTTTTCATCTGCCCCAATGAAGTCAGCACGAGATCCCCAGTTGATGCCTCGATGATGCGGTTTTCATCTTCCCCAATGAAGTCATCACGAGATCCCCAGTTGATGCCTCGATGATGCAGTTTTCATCTGCCATAATAAAGTCAGTATTGTAATCTCTAGTCGAAACTTAGACATTGAGAGATTTGTTTTCCCCATTGAAGTCTGTGTGATGTTCCCCGGTGAAGCCTGGAGGAGGATGTTAGATCCTTGTATTTGCACTAATTTTATTATTTTGATTTGATCACTTTCAGATTACGTTTCTTCCTAGTGAAGCTAAGCCATGGAATTCGAATTTGTTTCCCCAGTTGGTGCTTACTTTCTTATAAACTTTCCTCCTGGAGGTGATTTAGTTGAGTGTTGACTTTACTCAAGCTGGTCTTCATCTGTTTATTTACATTTCTGTATGTCTGTTTTGTAAACATACACATGACAACATTCATACATTCAAGCATACATCATGCATAGCCAAATTTAGAAATTGATTTCTCATTTGCATTCATTATATTTTGTTGGCATATTACTCTATTTTGCAGAGTTATAATACCCTCTCTCCAATAGTCTGTCAACTTTAAGCAGAAAGTGTATATTCTTTTAATTTTACCACTAAGTTATCCCTCGTGGAAGATTTTTTATTTATCCTTCCTATTCAGTTCTTTATCTGAGTGGAATGTGATCCCCTTTTGAGTTTATTACTCATCAGGTGCTATCTCGGTCGACTGTTTCACACTGGTTTATTTCAGGTTTGAATCTGTGGTCCCCGGCAATGTTATTATTTTGATTTATGCATACTTTGAGCCCTAGTTTGATACTGTACATTTATTTCTGCACGAGAAGACTTTAGCTCCCCAGTAGAAATATATTGGTATTTCCCCAGGAAGCCATATTTCTTTCCCCAGGAAGTCATTATTACAGTTCCTTCTCATAACAACAAGTGGCAGTCTCTTTACTTGAGCAACTTTTACTTCCCCAGTAAAACTGTTAGTCTCCTGAGAAGATTCATTTTTTTACTCTAATGAATGGTAGTCTCATCATTATGGGAGATAGTCCATTGCTGAGATGTTACTCTAATGAATGGTAGTCTCGTCATTATGGGAGATAGTTCGTTGCTAATATGTTACTCCAATGAATGGTAGTCTCGTCATTATGGGATATAGTTCGTTGCTGAGATATTACTCCAATGAATGATAGCCTCGTCATTATGGGAGATAGTTTGTTTCTAAGATGTTACTCCAATGAATGGTAGTCTCGTCATTATGGGAGATAGTTCGTTGCTGAGATGTTACTCCAATGAATTGTAGTCTCGTCATTATGGGAGATAGTTCGTTGTTGAGATGCTTACTCCAATGAATGGTAGTCTCTTCATTAAGGGAGATAGTTCTTTGTTGATGTGTTTACTCCAATGAATGGTTGTCTCTTCATTAAGGGAGATAGTTCGTTGTTGAGATGTTTACTTCGATGAATGGTAGTCTCTTCATTAAGGGAGATAGTTCGTTGTTGAGATGTTTACTCCAATGAATGGTACTCTATTCATTAATGGAGATAGTTCGTTGTTGATATGTTTACTCCAATGAATGGTAGTCTCTTCATTAAGGGAGATAGTTCGTTGTTGAAATGTTTACTTAGATGAATGGTAGTCTCTTCATTAAGGGAGATAGTTCGTTGTTGAGATGTTTACTCCGATGAATGGTAGTCTCTTCATCAAGGGAGATAGTTCGTTGTTGAGATGTTTACTCTGATGAATGGTAGTCTCGTCATTATGGGAGATAGTGCGTTGTTGAGATTTGTACTCCGATGAATGGTAGTCTCGTCATCATGGGAGATAGTTCATTGGTGAGATTCACTTTTCTCTAAAAGAGTTCATATGTTTCTAGTCTTAAGTATTGATGTCAATCATTCACCACCTACCTCAAGATTGATGTTTATCGATATCTCTAAGCTGATATTATCTTACCATTCCTATTTGTATCTTTCAAGTTGGTAACCTCTGATCCCCTGTGACTTGATGTTACTCGCTTTTTGCTATCCCCTCTAGGAGAGGGTAGTTTGTAGTTATCTGTCGATTGTTGTTATCTATTCATTTTTCCTTATTTATTGAGTTTGTGATACTTTGTCTCCTCTTGGACTTTACCCCAATAGAGTTGAGTCTTCTTTTCCCCAACGAAGTTTGTTTTCCTCCAATGGAGTCAAGTTTATTTCTTCAGTCAAGTAGGTAATTCTTTCTTGAATATTACTTACTTGTTGGTTCGTTGCTCTGTTTTTTAAGTGTTTCCTGATTGAAACCTTACTTTTCCTTTTGTTATTGAATTATGCTTATGGCTTTCCCCATACATAGTCATCCCCAGAGTTAAGTTATTCCCAGTGATTTATTTTCCTAGCAAACTCTCTTTGGCATCTCTATCCAGCAAGTTGCAAGTCATAGTTTCATTTATGTTATTATCCCCAATAATGTTATGTGCTTCCCACATAATCCTCTGTGTCTGCATTCATAACCATAAGCATTTCATGACACCTTAGGGCTAAAAAATGGGGTCTTCTAATATTTAAGTATCTTCAATCTCGTCGAGGCGAAGGTTTCAACCTTTATATCTTCGGATAGAAGAAACTTAAGTAGGGGTCATTGTCATACCCCATTTTTACCCCTAATATGTTCATTCACAACATTATATTCA
The DNA here is from genome assembly GCA_948472305.1 of Vicia faba. Lineage (NCBI taxonomy): Eukaryota > Viridiplantae > Streptophyta > Magnoliopsida > Fabales > Fabaceae > Vicia > Vicia faba. The sequence continues at coordinate 699,655,959 of OX451737.1, forward strand.
TTTACATTATAAACCTTTCATTCATTTCAGATCTTAAAGCATGTGATCAAAAGGCTCTTAGCATTAGGGATTTTTCCTATGGATTGAGGTTGTTACCTTCCTCATGTTGATTCAACTGGTTTTGTCATTACTCTTGGTATAAAACCAGGGTTTTGGGTCTACGAGCATCATGGATATTTTCCTTGGCAAGATTCCTCAAGGTACAATGTTTTCTACATCAGCATTTTCTTCGAAGAACAAGCGCATTAGGGTTTAACTTGTGTTCTTAAGATTTCATCATGAATTCATTGAAATTTATTTTGAGCTAGAGTTGTATTCCTCTCACCCTCTCAAGCCTTCTTCATCCATATGCGCTCAAAGTCCAGTGATTTTGGGTTCTCCTATGCTTGTGCCTGAGCATTGGTGATGGTTATCCATGCATGTTTTATTGAGCTAGGTTTCTGCCTCTAGCTTACCAAGATTACCAATCTTTCCTCGTTTGGTATAGTTCTTTATCATCTTAGGGATTCTTCTATTTTTGTGTTTAAGATTGTGAGTATTCATCAATAGAAGATCATGGTTAGGGTTGCAAGTTAAGTCTATCTTTTTCTATGCTTCAAGTCTTGTCTCCATCTTAAAATATTCAAAGTATTCCTTTTATGGACTTGGAGAATGAATTTCTAAAAGAGTGAATGCGATTGGAGGAAGTCATTGTGTTCAAGACATCTCAAATGGATTGAATTTGTTTGAAGTTTTGCAAATTGGAAGGTTCATGTATTTGGATTACTTGGAACCTAAGGTGGAATTTAAGCTGTGCCACAAATTCAAACATTTTTTTATCCTTTAAAGTCAAGCCTTAATATTCATTTCAATATCAAGATTATATGGATAACTGAGAGACATATATCATCATTAATTCAAGATTGCAAGTTAAAAATTCAAGAATAATTCCATTCCAAATTCAATCTCAAAAAAAGAGTACAACTATTCATGGTGTTTCAAAGTCCTTTTACTCAAGTTCATACAAATATAGTTCAAGTTCCAAATGTCCTTCAAGGATGCAAGGCAAGTTACCAAAATTCCAAGTTTTAAGTCCAATGATTTCAAGACATGCCATATCATAATTTCAAATCACATTCAAGGTTATCCGAAGTTCAACATCATTCAATCTTTCAAGATATTATTCAAATTTCAATTCCAATTCAAGAACATTCAATGTATACATCAAAATTAAAGTTCAAAGTTTCAAGTAACCATTGTTTCATTCAAATTTATCACCATCCAAAATCCAACAATCAAAATTTCATACAAGATTCATTACAAGTTATCATGTTATGCTACAAACCAGAAATTACAAGGGATTTTTGTTCTCAATCCTAAAACTCAAGTTTCAAATGCTGAATTTTCAAACCAATTCTCCATAATGAATCCGTGACAAGAATTCTTCCAACAAGGAAAAACACTAAACCTTCAAGCTTCCTGAACCTCGCTTCAATAAAAGCTCATGTTATCAAGATGCCTCACACGGTTTGCTCTGTAAAAAAAATGAACAATATGTTTGTCGGCTCGATAAAATAGAAGAAAACTGCCATGCTGTCAACAAACTTACATGAACTGATTCCAAACTTGTTCAAAACCTCTCCAAAATGGATTCAACATAAATATACATTATTGTCCAAGTTAAATAAAAAGAGGAAAAATTAGAAAATCTAAAAATAGAATTTCGAATAAAAATTCATAACAGAAATAAATTCATAGAAATTAACTTCCAGCTCAGCAAAAAATAAAACAAAACTAGTTAGGAAAATTGCAGCACAGATTTTTGGAAAGGAATTAAAAGCTTGCTCAAGAAGTTTTATACCAGCTCATCAAGGCCAAAAGAAAATTAGAGGAAGTATAAAACAAAAGTAAATGCAGAAAATATAAAAAAAAAGCAGAAAAATAAAAAATCTAAATGTTACAGCTCACAATATTTCAAGCTTCTCTAACAAGCTTCATAATAGAATTTTAGAGGAGAATCAGATTGAATCTCGATCATTCATCTATTGTAACAAATTTTTTATCCAAGGGCCAAGATCTTTTCAAACATAACAAACTTCTACAGACTATAAAAGCATACCTTCTGCTCCAATAAGAAAAAACTGAGGGATTTTCCAGAAATCAGTGCAAAAAACTTCCAGTTTTCTCTGAATTTCTTCTACTTCTTTTGCACCTTACTTCAAATATTCATCATCAATCCTATGTTCTCTTTGCATCCTCCATACTACAGGTTCACGAATTCTTCAATCTTCGTCGTGCACTGTAACCACAATAACACGTATTTCGTTCATCTGCATCACAACAAGAGTTCACTAAAGTGAAAATTCTAAAGCACAAAGGCATAAAGACAAAGCAGAAGAAGAAGACAAGTAGATGAAGCATAAGAATCGAAAAAACATAGAAATCAAAGCATTTGTTGAAGATGCACCGGATGATTCTCCGGTAGGTATGCATTCGTTATTTGTTCTGTATTTTCTGCATTCTGTTTGAATTTTAATTAGTGAGCAATTGAGGAGGAGATGATTAATAGTTAGCCACCGCAAAGGATTTGAGGTGTTACGTTTGAGAATAATCACGAGCGAAAAGTGAACAAAGACGTGATGCTGATAATTTTTCGGAGAATGTTGAGTTTGCGCAGAGAATAGAAGTCGAATCGTAGATGTTATCGAGCCGTGACTGAGTTTTCCCAAAGAAGAAGAAGCCTAAGACAAAGAATTGAGGGAACACGAAGGAGTCGATGAAGCTATGGTTACATTGCATCGAAGAAGAAGAAGCTATAGCGGATGGAAAGTGGGAAGTCGCGATGATTGAAGCCAGAAGGTGAGTATCAGAGAGGCGTGTGATACGGTGGGATAACTGACTTGGGTGTTTTGTGTTTTATCGTAATTGTTGCGGATAGCAAGAGTCGCCACCGAATTTTCTTTTATCCAAAAGGAAAGGCTGAAAAGAACAGGAAATACCTTTGAGATTGTTTCTGAGTTCAGGTGGTAGATTATGAAAAGGGAAGGTATTAGCACCATTTCCATCCGTATTTATCTACGGGCTCTTAGTTGCTTTCTAGATCACTTGCTTTTGTTTGAAAGTGTGCTTGTGGTGTGAGTTTTGAAAGTATTTTGAAAACTTGCCTTTGTAATGATTCTTGTCTCATAAGAATGCATACAAAGTGATGTTTAAAAATAGTTCAAAGGAGTGTTTGTGTAAATGGATTTTTGAAAGTGATTTTGAAAAGGGTGTCTTTATAATGGTTCTTGTCTCTATAAGAACGCATACAAAGGGTTTGTCTTTTTAAAATATTTTAAAATGAAAGTGTTGGTGTATAAAAATGTTTTTGTTGTGAGCAAGCGAGCAACTAGGAGCAATCTACCTACTCAAAAGGTCTTAGATGTTCTTTTCCTTATCCTTTAGATTTTGCTATCTTACCATTGATTTGGTAAGAAGCCCCATCGTTGGATGTGAACGGACGAGTGTGGGACATTTGTATAGTCATAGAAGGCAACCCATGGGACGTTTTAACAATGTCATTTAGGGACTAGATTGTTTACCGAAGGCAACATTGAGGGTCATCGAGGGACTACGATCTTTTATTGAGGGTCTTTGCTAAAATGCCCATGTTCGAGGGACACGACTATTTTCCGAGGAAACAAGTGAGATTAACCTAAGGGTGCATGTGTGTGAATAGTGTGTTTGATTTGCATGCATTTTGTCTTTGATTTTTGGGTTGTCTACTTGTTGGTTTTATCTTGCCATACACACCTAATTACTAGCATTTGTACAAAAGTAATAAAAAGTGCAAAAAATAAATCCTACACTATTACAACCATATTGAAGCGCATAGAAATATAAAGGCAAAAATCAGATAAAAAGAAGAAAAATAAGCTCCTTCGATTGGGGGGAGGAGAACCCTTCGATTCTGCTTATGTTGGCATCCTTCGATTGGGGCTAGCATCAGCAAGTCATGGCCTTCGATTGGGTATTGGCACCAGTTAGGTCATAGCTTCGATTGGGCTTGGAAGTCAGCAGGGCGCGCCTTCTGTTTCTTCCTTTATACCTTGTTGCCTTCTTCGATTGGGGTTGGCATCAGCAAGTCATGGCCTTCGATTCTGTCTTCTCAGCCCCCTTCAGCTGGAACTAAAATCAGCACGAGCATGCATCTGGTTGGGCATGGAAATTAGAATGGAAGCCCAAGGCTTCATTTCATGTTTCTTCCCTCCTGTTTCTTTCATTTAAGATATTAAATGGAAACATGGCCTAAGGCCATGCTAGTATTTTTCTTGCAAACAGTTTAATACTTAAATCATGTTTAGGTAAACAAGAAGCAAACGAAAGGGCTAGTTTTGAAAATATATTAAGAGGGTGGAAACGAAAAGAACAAAGTATTATGTACATGTTTCAAACGAAAGGGAAAGTTACTCACATGCTATGCCATGAAACAAAAGGTTCAAGGGTAAGAGTGACTTACCTTGCTTCAACCTTGAATGTGAATTGGGCCTTGAGTGGTGTCTCTGGCTTTTCCTGGATTCAAAGGGAGGGGCCTGAAACAAGTCCTAGTATGCTGGATTCGAAGGAGGAAAGAAAGCAAGTGTGATGCTTCTTTCCACTGGATTCGAAAGAGACTGGAGTGTGGTTATTCTTTAGAATCGAAGGACGTGACAATGATTACGGGTTTTTGATTTCACAAGTGTTGAAGGGACTTGATAGTTTTGTTGTGTTCGAGAAGATTTTGGAGGTTTCGTTCCTCTAGTAAAAAAATCCTCTGTGGACATGTTGTGAAGCCTTTTATTTATAGGTGAGCTTTGATGTATTTTTTTGGGGAAATCAAATGACATTTGAACTGTTTGGGTATATTGTCCCCCTGTTTTCTTCGATGCAGCTCTTATGTACCCCTTTTTTTGTAAGTATGGGACTGAGGCAATGCAGGCTCAGCAGTATTTGGAGTGTTGTGGCAGGTTGGTGTAGGACTGTTGCATAGCAGCACAACTGGCTTGAGTTTGGCAGTATATAGGACTTTGGTCAACAAACACCTTGAATACTCAACCCTTTCATTTTGATCACTTTGACCAGACTCATCATCATACAACAACTTTCGTTTCCAACAATGTGTGCTCTTCGAATGGACCCATTATAGGTCCTTCAAATCCACTAACTATGATCCATATTGTTGAAGAGTTTTAGAGGTGTGATATAAGCACGTTGCATCGAAGGGTTTAATTTCCCCATCTTGTAAATCGAAAGAGGTTGCCCATCTTGTAAATCAAAGGAAGTTGCCCAGCTTATAAATAGAAGGAAGTTGCCCAACTTGTAAATCGAAGGAAGTTGCCCAGCTTGTAAATCAAAGGAAGCTTCCCAACTTGTAAATCAAAGGAAGTTTCCAATCTTTTAAATCGAAGGAAGCTGCCAAGCTTGTAAATCGAAGGAAGTTGCCCAACTTCTAAATCTAAGGAAGCTGCCCAACTTGTAAATCGAAAGAGGCTGCCCAACTTGTAAATCGAAAGAGGCTTCCCAACTTATGGATCAAAGGTGGTTACTCTGAAGGAAAACATATGGCAAGTTTGAAACTTGTTAAATCGAAGCCAACTTGTTTCTTTTTTGACCTAATCGAGAGGCACATTAATATCTTCAAAATTTTACATTTTCTTTATTTCTTTAAACATGTTTTTATAATCACACATGCGAGAGAAATCTTGAGAAAATGAGAGGGAAAATTTTAGGGTACAACAACTTCCCCTGTTCAATCTTCTTACACCTGAAGAGTTAAATTGGCGAATCTACCATTCGTGACTTGAAGGTGGAAGATGATTGAACACTAGAGTGCCCAGAAATTTGCACTTGATGATGTTGTGGTTGATTGTGTATGGAGTGGGCTTAAAGATGCCATTTGGAGAAATGATGGATAGTTTTTGGAGATGGGCTTATAGATGCTATCCAAAGGTGATTATTGACAGAAACTAGACTAAGTCTAAACTCTGACTTCAACTGGAGAAGAAATCAGAATAAATCTTTGGAGCAATTTATCTGAACCAGAGGAAATGTCTACCAGCAAGAATCATGATAAACCATTGAGAGATTTAAACTGGACCAGCAGAGGTCTTGAAGGAAGTGTTTGTCATGTAGATAAGCAACCTGCCCTATTTTGGGGATTGATCTACAATCAATTTTCTCAGAGAAGAATGTCTTGTTTTTGATAATGATATGTGATGAAGGAATCTTAGACGATTACTACCTCATAAAGATGATGAAGGAATCTTGGACGATTGCTACCTCAACAAGATGATGAAGGAATCTTGGAAGATTACTACCTTAACATGATGGTGAAGGAATCTTGGATGATTACTACCTCAGCAGGACAATGAAGGAATCTGAGACAATTTCTAATCTAAAAAGATGATGAAGGAATCTCAGACGATTACTACCCCAGCAGGATGATGAAGGAATCTTGGACGATTACTACCTCAGCAGAACGATGAAGAAATCTGAGACGATTGTTACCCCAAAAAGATGATGAAGGAATCTTGGACGATTACTACCTCAGCAGGATGATAAAGGAATCTTGGATGATTACTACCTCAGAAGGACCATGAAGGAATCTTGGACGATTGCTACCTCATCAGGATGATGAAGGAATCTTGGATGATTACTACCTCAGCAGGATGATGAGGGAATCCTGGACGATTACTACCTCAGCATGACGATGAAGGAATCTAAGACGATTGCTACTCCAAAAAGATGATGAAGGAATCTTGGACAATTACTACCTCAGCAGGATGATGAAGGAATCTTGGATGATTACTACCTCAAAAAGATGATGAAGGAATCTGAGACGATTGCTACTTCAAAAAGATGATAAAGGAATCTTGGACGATTACTACCTCAAAAAGATGATGAAGGAATCTGAGACGAATGCTACTCCAAAAAGATGATGACCTTTATCTGTTGACCTTTTCCTGAAAAGGTAAAGGCAAAGTTGTATGCAATGTCATGGTGGATGAGATGCATTATGTTATGATGTTCTCAAAAATGAGATTATGATGTATGCATTTGTTATGTATGTAAATATGATGCATGAAGGGTGAAATGTTATTTGAATGTATCTTTGTCTGGGAAAATAAATCCTTGACAAATGCTGGGGAGTTTTTAAATCCCGGATTGTTGTTGAAGAGTAGGTGTGTCTTCAAACTTTGCTTAGGGTGTTTCCACCGGGGATTCCTGTTTTGTTATTTGAGGAGAATTCCGCTGGGGAATGTTGAAAACTCTGTGGAGAGTATTGATTCCTGTTTGGGGAAAAGAGTTCAGGAGCCTTGGTTGTCTGTTGCTCTACTGGGGAGTCGAAGTTGAACTGATGTCTGGTCGCGTCCAGGTTTCACAGTAACTTGCTGGGGATTGTCGAAGAGTCTACTGGGGAAGAGAAGTTGTGGTCCCTTAATCTGTAGTAGTCATAGAGAAAAACTCAAGCTGGGGAATCCTGCTGTTTGTTGGGGAAATAAACCCTGTTACCGGTCTGTTGGAGAGGTGGCGACTTTACTGGGGAAAATCCTCGAGGATTCTTGAGGTTGACTCAGTTGGGGAAAAAGTTTTCAGAGATTAAACTCTGGATGGGAGTCATCCTATGAGAAGGATTTTGGGGAGATTTGTCACTGCCCCTAGTAGCAAGTGTTTGTGGCACTGCCAAGAAATGTTTGACTGTATGTAACCCTTTGTCGGGATTTGCGTTCAATGCCCCAAGTGATTTAGATGGAGACCTGCCCGTGGTTATTCTGCACTTTTTGAGAGATTTCTTGGAATCTTGATTAGATTGCCCCAGGTGTGCTGGATAGTGACATGTCATGCCCCCTTGTTGATAGGAGATTTTTCATTGGAAGTGTCATCCCACTTGAAGTGATTTTATTCACTGAGAGTGCTTTCATTCATCGGATATTCGTTGTGTGAATTTCTCTGTTGTCAAACAAATAGCCATATGCAAACAACGATATTCAAATAATGCAAAGTTTATGCTTGTCTTGAAATTTTTAAAATGCTTTTTTAGAAAGAAATTTTGTAAGAAAATTCAACTCAGGATTTAGAGTAAAGCCTTACAGCAGTCAGGATACCTTTTTGTAACAGTATGCTTTCGAACTAACCCATGCTTCAATTAGGACTTTTGAAGGGTTGCAACGTGGCTTGGTTCACGGTTTAAGAAACAAAGGAAAAGGCTCAAAGTGTATTTGTACCCACCCGTTCTTCGTGATGTTCTTCAATCCTAAACTCAGTTAATTGTGCGTTCGAACTCCAATTGAGTCTGGAATGATGTCTTGGTGATGGTTCAGACAAGTTAAGTTTATCATAAAGCAGTCATTTCTTGCAACATTTTTCATGTTGTTGAGGATTTGTAGTGACCTCTTTCTTTTGATTTGTTATCCCTGAATTTTGCCTGACCGTTCTCATCTTGAGATTACAGTCAACAGGATGCCCCATTTTCTTAAGTCTCCTTTGTAGGTTTTGACTTAGTGGGCTTTTCTCTTGAGAGGTAATGACTACCTATGTGATAGGGAACCATCACTGTTTTTTTATTCTAGAGGAATGTTTTTGATAACATTCGTTGTATTACGAGTTGAGAGTTTGCGACTGGTCGCATATTTGAATTAACTGAGAGACTACCCTGCCCCAGGTTTTGATTAAAGGTTTAAATTTGTGTAAAAAAGAAAACTTCTACTTCTTTGGCTCGAAAGGGTTGACTACCGATTATCTTCCTTATAACTCCAGTATTTAGGGTTTTAAAAAAACGAATGTACATCGTCAGCAAGGTCTGTCCAAAAGCATACTGTATGAGATGAAGGCATTGTTTTTGTCATCCTCCCTCTAAAGGCTTGTAACTTTTAGCAAGAGTTGAATGTCATAAAGAGAGTAAAAAGTATAGTTTAAATGTAATGAAAATGAATGGATCAATTCAATACAAGCATATGCAATGCATTAATGAAAGAGAGTTTTACATTAATAGATAATTGTTTGAATAACAAAAGAAATTACAATTGAAAATTCAAAATGAACAAGACGCTCTCAATGATTTGGCATAGGAGTAATGATCACGTTTGGATTCTCTGGAGAGTCGAATTCAATCTCCTTGGAATCAATCAAGTCTTGAATCTTGTTCTTCAAAGTCCAATAGCTGTCAGTGTCATGTCCAGGACTATCAGAATGGTAAGCATATCTTACGCTTGGATTGTACTTAGAAGAGTAGGTATCGGGGTTTTGAGGAGGATCCTTTAGTGTGATCAGTTTCACCTTCAGCAAATGTTGTAACGCTTGAGACAAAGGCATGTTGATGTTAGCGTACTTCTTTTCTTGATATCTTACCCTACGCCTATTGCCCTATCTTTGTCGAACAGGTGTAGGATTAGAGCTCAAGATTGCCCTTACATGTTGGTCATGACGACTCTTTTGACCATACACATCACTTAACTCTTTCTTCCCATTGTATGGTTTTTTCTAAGCATCAGAGGGTGTAGCTCCTTGGATCTTTCCGCTTTTGATGCCAGCTTCAACCCTTTCGCCAGTCAGTATTATCTCGGTGAACCTGGTTGAGGAGCTTCCGATTAGGTGATTGAAGAAAGGTCCTGTCAAAGTTCCCATGAAGATGTCAATCAGATCCCTGTTAGTTAAAGAGGGATGCACCCTACCATCCAGATCTCTCCACTTTTGGGCGTATCCTTTGAAGCTCTCATTGGAACCCATGGTCATGTTCTACAATTGCACATGAGTTAGTGCAAGATCAGCGTTGTATTGGTACTGCTTGTAGAAAGTAGCAGCTAGATCCTCCCAGGTGTGGATTCCAGAACCATTCAATTGATAGAACCATTCAAGTTGAGTCCCAACTAAGTTCTCTTGGAAGAAATGGATCCAAAGCTTTTGATCAGTTGTGTATGGTTGAATCTTGCGGACATAAGAATTTAGGTGCATCTTAGGGAAAAATACTTCATCGTACATGGAAAAGGTAGGGATTTTAAAATTTGGCGGGATGACCATTCCAGAAACCAAACCCATGTCTCCTAAATCCAAGCCAGGTATCTGTTGAATCTCCATAGCATTGAGGCGATCCTCCACCTTTTTGTACTTGTCATTAGCGGGAGGATATTGTTCCTCAGAGTAGTCAGCTTCGTCTTCATCAATCCTCAGACTGTTGTCTACTTCATGACTATTCCCCATGTTGGACGGAGTTGAGAGATCTAGAGCCCTTTTGACTGGTCCTCTAAGTATTCTTCCGAAGTTTAGGACGCCTACTGACTTCTTAGGCTTCTTCTTCTTGTCTTTGAGAAGGAGAGCCTTCAGGTCCTCTTGCCCCTTAGCCATGGCCATGAACATTTGTTGGAACTGGGCATTTTGTTCTTAGAGATCCTTCACCGTTTGTTCCATATCCATCTTACTGAAATAAACAGTAGGAAGATAAGGAGACATGTATGGGAGAAGCCTGTCATGATATGTGGATGCATGTTTTCAAGGATCTCGCGGGGTAAATGTTAATAGTCACTTACAACTTTGATTCGAGAACTTCGTATCAATGGATGTCCTTCTACAAGAATTAAGCTCACCATGTCAAGTGGGTCATAGCCCTTGACTCTTGTTACCGTACTTTGGTCTTGACGATGTTTGATTAGAGAATGAATCCTTTTGCCCCTTGATAGGCGTCTGGTTCAACGTGACCCTGCATCATAGGCCCTTGAGATCCTTGAAATGGTTATTGAAAATTCCATGGTATGATGTCATGATGTTATGTACAAGTATGCAAAGTAAGAAAGTTTTTACGTATAAATAACCATACATACAAAGAAGACAAGTCCTTAGGTTTAGGCTTGCATGGGGTTTGTAGGTAAGTACCTTCTTGAAGTTTTAGTTGGCTCAAACTTGTCCTAGTAATAGTAACCGAGTTCTAAAGGATCTCAATATCACTGACCATTCTTTTAGGAATTGTGTGATATGGTGGGAGAACTGACTTGTTTATTTTGCGTTTGATCGCAAATGTTGCGGTTATCAAGAGTCTCCACCGACTTTTCTTTTATCTAAAAGGAAAGGTGAAAAAGCACAGGAAAGACCTTTGAGATTATTTCTTGAGTTCGGGGGGTAGATTAATAAAAGGGAAGGTATTAACACCCATTTCATCCATGTTTTTCCATGGGCTCTTAGTTACTTGCTAGATCACTTGCTTTTTGTTTGAAATTGTGCTTGATGTGGTTTTTGAAAGTATTTTGTAAAAGAGGCCATTGTTTAGGCAATCTTTGTAATGATTCTTGTTCGTAAGAATGTATACAAAGATGTCGATCTTTTGAAAATGTTTTCAAGTTTTGTAAGATGTTTTGAAAGTGTAGGTGTTTGTTTTTGAAAATAGAAAGGATGTTTGTTTTGAAATGGAGCAAGTAATTAGGAGCAATCTACCTACTCAAATGTCTTTCTTGTTCATTTTCTTTTCCTTTGACATTGTTGTCTTACCATTGATTTGGTAAGCAACCCTATATTTGGATGTAAACGGGACGGGCGTGGGTCATCGTATAACCATGATTAGCAATGTTGCAGGGTATCTTATCATTCTTTTTGAGGGACTAAGATCATTTGTAAGGAAACTTAGATAGCGTCATCGAGGGACTATGATCTTGTATTTGATTGTTTTGGCTAAGACACCTTACATGCGTAATATGGCCATTTTGTATAAGGTAACCATGTGGGATAACCCTAGGGGTGCTTGTGTGCAAGTGTATCATTTTCATGCTTGTTTTTGTCTTGAATTAGGGTTTCCTAAGTATTGATTTTAGTCTTTCCATACAAACCCGGATTACTAGCATGTTATATAAAAGTGGTAAATTGCGAAATTTAAAGTTACTACGCTATTACAACATTTGTGGGGATTGCACGAATTTAAACCTAATTGGTCTATTATAACCATATTAAATTAATATCAATGTACAAGGAAATAAATAAATAAATACAAAGTATAAAATGAAAGAATTTACAAAAAATGCAAAATGTAAAGAAAATGTATCTTTGTTTGATTTTCATGAAAAAAGGATTTTGTCTTCACCTAATTAAATAAAGAAAATAATTAATTAAATTTGAATTTTATTAAGGAAAGATTCTAAGTAAAACCCTAATTATATCAATTAATCAAAAGAAAATAAGTTTAAGAAAAGTATTTTTTGGTATTTTCATCTTAAAAATATTTATAGCATTATAAAATGTTTTTAGTCTTTTTTATATAAAAAATAATGTATTTAAATTAGTATGAAAGAAAATAACTAATAACCTAATTTTATTTATATTTACAAGATAATAAGTAAAAAAAAAATAAATCATAATTAATAAAAATATGTTTTTGTTAGAAAAAATAAAATAAACTAAGTCAAAATATAAATATATCATTTTTTTTGTATTTTATGATTTTTTTTAGTATTTAGAAAATATATTTAAGAAAAATAAAAATGAAAATAAAAAAGAAAATAAATAAATTTGGGCCAGGGGTGTCAATGGGATACAAGGGGTTAACTAGCAGAATAAAAAAATAAGCCAGACCCAAAGAGGCCCAGTGCCCTGCAAACAAAAAAATTCAGAATTGTAAAAATGTAAAAAATGAAAATGGTACCACTGGGGTTCGAACCTAGGTTCCATAGGTTACATGTGCGCGCTACTACCACTGGGGTGGCTATACCTCTGTTAACATAAGTAAAACAATAAATATGTAAGGTAGAACGCGCCCTGAAGACTTCATCTTCAACCTCTAGCCAGACTAACTGTAACTTGCTCATTTCTCATCAAAAATGAAAACTGTAAACATGAAACTTGTAGCAAATTTTCTCACGATTCCAGAAATGTAAAGTATTAAAACTATAGATCAAAGATAAGCATGAATTTTAATGGTCCTAATCTGAACCCTAAAAATTTCAGAGATTTCAGTTTCAAAATTCTCTAAGCTCAAGTAAAATTAATGGAAACTATGGACATGGTTAGCTTCAGGGTAATGATATCTACATGTTTTGTTCACAAATAAAGTATTGATGATGCCTGTATGAAAAGTTCCAAGTTGAGAAAACTTATCTCAAAACTGGAAATCGCGTTTGGAGTTTGAGCTTGTTTCAGGAAGTGGTGATGATCAGGTTAGCTTCCTTTAGTTCCTAGGAAGCTAATGCAATGGTTTGCTTGAGTTGATAGTGGCTAAAATGACCTGGAGAAGTCAATGTGCAATGCTCTATTTTTGGTTATGGAGTATATGGTAAATGATGTTACAATAATGAAACTGGGACAGGGATAGGTTACACTTCATGTAAGGAAGCTTTAGAAACTAAAAGGCTAAGAAACGCACGAGGGAAATGTGAGTTTGAAGTCCAAGGTCAGAAACTGGGCAACAATGGAGTTTTTGAGCAATTTCTAACTTGAGAGAGTTTTGGTGTATTTTAGGGTGCTTAAGCTTGTCCTCTAGCTCACAAATAATGACTTTATTTATAAGAAACAAGTTTGGATACCTCTTGTTGATCATAATTCAAAATCACAAGTTTATGCATAACATGCGATTTTTTGAGAAATTCAAGTTTCAAAGCTTTGTGTACTTGCTAAGATAGAGTGGTTATGCTTTAAGCAAGCTTGCTTCTAACTTTGAAGATGGAGTGTGATCAGAGGGAACAAGTTAGAGGCTCAAGAATGAACTTTATGCAATAAGCTTGCTTTACAAGAATGACATTGTAAACTTTTTACCATTAATAGAAATGCAACTTGGATCAAAGCCTTAAAAGCTGTGTAAACATTTAATTATGGAGTGACAAACAAGTTTGAGGCATGCAAAGCAAGGATTATGCATCCTACCATGGATTTGGTTCATGTGTTCATCAAAAATGACTTGTAACTCAAGTGACAAAACCCTAATTTCATCTCTTCGATTCTCCCTACTCAAGAATGATCTCAAGGAGTTCTTGGACATTATGGAAAGCTTGAAATGTGATCTACAACCCCTCTTTGAATTTCTTTTGATGATTCCCATTGGAACTATATGAAAAAGTGCCATGAAGTTAGGTCAAAATCCTGACCAAATTAGGGCAAAATTTCACTAAGTGTTTAGTTTCATGACCACATGTTCATAAAATTATAACTTGAGTTCCAAGCATTTTTGGACGGAGCTGTGTAAAGAAAAGTTGTATATTTCATGGAGATCTATAACTTTTATGTTGGAAGTTTCTCTTGAATCATCTTGCATCATGGTGAAAATTTTGTTCAAAGTTATGAAAAAACATGAAATTTCCAACACTTAGAAAAATTTCTAAGTTTAGAAATTTTGACTTTTTAAAATGAAATACTGACTTTTGATTTCTTGATGAATAAGTTTCATATTTTGACATGTTTTGATGGATTATGATCTTTGGCCCTTGAATTTGACCAAAAAGTCAAAGTTTGACTTTTTAGTATACAATTGACTCTTGATCAGTTGACTGAAAAATTCATCTGTCAATCCAATGGACTTGCAATGTTTTGAACCATTCCATTAGGTAAAAATGATGCAATTGGACTCTTGAGATCATTCCTTAAACCAATTGATCATTTTCTAGGTCAAAAATCAGAAATTGCCCCTTCTTAGTCAAAACCATAATTTTGACCATTTTGCCCTTTTGGAGATTTGATCAAATTTCTTGAGGAGTTGTGGTCAAAATTCGATCAAATGATACATATAAGTTTAAAATGTTGGTATGGATCAAAAATTAAGAAGTTTGACTGTAAATTGGCCATAGTTGACTTTTTCCCCAATACAACTGATTTTTAGGTCAACTGTTAAATTGACTGAGCAAAAATGTGATCCAAGGCTTGAAACTTGACATGAGTGATCTTGGGGGTCCATGATGATCCATGAAAGTCATATGGGGCATTGGAAGTTCAAATGTCCTTGTGAAAACTCAAACCCTAGTTTTGGGTCATCAGTGAATAAGGAGGGGTCTTGAGTTGATCAAACCCTAGTGCAGTCTTGAGCCCAAGGAGATCTTGTGAGCAAAAATCTTGATAAGTGAGAGGGAAAATTTTGGGGTACAACATCTGCCCCTGTTCAATCTTCTTAAACCTGAAGAGTTAGATTGGCTAGTTTTTCCATTCATGACTTGAAGGTGGAAGATGATTGGACACTAGAGTGCTCAGAAATTTGCACTCGGTGATGTGATGGTAGAGGGAATTGGCATAAAGATTCCATTTACAGAAGTGATAGAAAGTTGTTGGAGATGGGCTTGTATCTGCCATCCAAAAATGATTGTTGAACCATAAGCTGAAACTGAATGACTATTAGAATAGCGTCTGGTCTGGAGCGTATCTAAACTGTATCTGAAACTTGAATTTGAATGAGTATCAGAATGAAATCAGTGTCTAGAGCGTATCTGAACTGTATTTGAAAGCTGAGTCTGAATGAGTATCAGAATGGAATCCGTTTCTGGAGCATATCTGAACTGTATCTGACACTTGAATTTGAATAAGTATCAGAATGGAATCCGTGTCTGGAGCGTATCTGAACTGTATCTGAAAGCTGAGTCAGAATGAGTATCAGAATGGCATTCGTGTCTGGAGCGTATCTGAACTGTATCTGAAGACTTTGAACATTGTTAATGGTAGCTGTTGATTAGTCTTATCCTGAAAAAGGTAAAATGTTAGCTAATATGCAATGTTATGTTGTATGAAATGCATAGTATAATGCATTCGTGTCATCAATGTTTATGATATATGGGTGTGATGTATGCTTATGTGAGCTAATCTGCTACACTGTTGTTGGATTGGGGAAAATAAATCCTTGACTGATGCTGAGGATATGGAGTATAAGTCTTCATGTTGTGAAGTCTAAGTGTTGATGAATTTCTTCTTAAAGTAATAAACTCAGTTGTTAGGGAAATGTCGTGTACTGCTTGTAAAATCCCATTGGGGAATCCTGAGAAATTTGACGACTTCTACTGGGGATTGATAACTGGAAGCTTTGTTCCGCTGGGGATTAAACTGCACACTACGGGGGATTATGGAAATAACTTAGAGATTTCCCTATCTCTTAAAGCCATCAATGATTGTCTTTTTATTTTGTTTATTTGTAAACAGTAATTATGTTCAAATGCATATGTTCAAAAATGAATCATTAGACGTTTTTGTAAACAAAACACAAGCGTAAAGAAAAACAGATAGTTTTGCACTTTCAAAGGGGTATATTTGTATTGACTTTGAGTAAGTATTTTTGTACAATGAGACGAACATTCTAGTAAGAGAATGCCGTCGTAAAAAAATGAAAATTTTGAAACAAAGAAAAGATAGCTATGTGAAATAATCCAATGGGGGTCCCATTCTGCTATAGCCTTCGTGTCTCTGAGCATCTTGTCTATTTGTTGCCTCGTCCGAAGATGATTGTATTGATCAGAGCCTCTGAGTTTGTCAGTTGAAGCCAAAGGTTGTCTGTACAGTGATCAATGGGACATAGTCATACGCTTTAATTCCCTAACTTTTGCCTGGACCGCCCTTTCGGGTTTTCAGTCCACCGGGATACCCTTTTTTGGCCAAGTCGCCCTTTCGGGTTTTCAGCTTGCCGGGTGTACAGATTTTTTTATCTTATCCCTAAATTTTTCCCAAACCTTTTTGGTTCTCCGGGATGCCATTGTTTTGCCTAGGTATGTCAACCTAGCGGGTCTCTTATGCATAATATCTTTTGACTATGTCTGCGTTTGCAGGGTGCAGCAATTCCTCACCATCCATGGTGATCAGGATCATTTCTCCACCAGAGAAAATGTTTTTGATTAAAAATGATCCTTCATATGTAGGAGTCCATTTTCCCCCGGGATCACCTTGCGGCAGTATAATACGTTTGATCACCAGATCCCCAACTTGATATACTTGGCATCTGACCTTTTTGTTGAAATCCTTGATCATCCATTTTTGATACATTTGACCATGACAAACAACAGTAAGTCTTTTCTCATCAATCAAGTTTAGTTAATCAAGTCGAGTCTGGATCCAATCTTCTTCATTCAACCCTGCGTCCTTCATAATTCTTAGAGAGGGGATCTGGACCTCAATAGGCAAGACAACCTCCATGCTGTATACCAGAGAATAGGGTGTTGCCCCGGTTGATGTGCAAGTTGTGGTACGATATCCATGGAGATCGAACGGTAGCATCTCATGCCAGTCTTTGTACGTGACTGTCATTTTCTGTATGATCTTTTTAATTTTCTTATTCGCGGCTTCGACAACACCATTCATCTTTGGCCAGTAAGGGGAAGAATTATGATGATGGATCTTGAATTGCTCGCACAAAGAGGTGATCATAGTATTGTTTAAGTTTGTACCATTGTCTGTAATAATCCTCTCCGAGATACCTTAACGACATATGAGATTCTGCTTGATGAACCGGGCGACAATATTCTTGGTAACGGAAGCGAAAGAAGCTTCCTCCACCCACTTGGTAAAATAGTCAATAGACACTAAAATGAAGAGGTGTCCATTGGATGCTGTTGACTTGATTTCCCCAATCATATCAATCCCCTACATGGAGAAGGGACAAGGAGCCGTCAAGACATTCAGAGGAACCGGAGGTACATGTACTTTGTCAGCATAAATCTGACACTTGTTGCAAGTTCGAGAGTGTTGATAACAATCTGCTTCCATGGTAGACCAGTAATAGCCTTCCCGTAGGATTTTCTTTGCCATCGTATTCCCACTGGAATGGGCGCCAAAAGTGCCTTCATGTAACTCAACCATGATCCTTTCAGCTTCAACCTTGTCTACAAACCGAAGTAACATAGAGTCATGGTTGCGTTTGTAAAGGATGCCATTACTAAGGAATAATTTAGCAGAGAGTCTCCTTAAGAACTTCTTATCATTGACTGAATCTCCTTCGGGATATTCTTGAGTTTCGAGATACCTCTTGACTTCGTGAAACCAAGGCTGGTCCACTACTTCTTCAGTATTAATCTCGTGACAGTGTGCTAGTTCATTCCTTCATTCAATGGTGATTTGGGAAGCCTCGTTATCCCATTTAAGTTTAAACATAGATGACATTGTGGCTAGTGCATTTGCTAGCTGATTTTCTTCTCGCGGGAAATGCTCGAAGGTAATCTTTTTAAAATGTGGGAGCAATGTCAAAACATGTCCTTTGTAAGGGAGGAAGTTAAGGTGTTTGGTGTCCCACTCCCCATTGATCTGGATGATAACCAAAGCTGAATCTCCGAATACATTCAAAGATTTGATCCCCAAGTCTATGGCAACTTTGAGACCAAAGATGCACGCTTTGTATTCCGCCATGTTACTTGTACAATTGAAGCAGAGTCTTGCCGTAAAGGGAGTGTGACATCCTTCCGGAGATATGAGTACAACACCAATACCATTTCTGAGCGCGTTAGATGCCCCATCAAAAACCAGGGTCCATCGGGATCCTTGTTCATGTCCGTCATATGGCCTGAATTCTTCACAGTTGTTTACCATCATGATGTCTTCATCCGGGAATTCGAACCTCATGGACTGGTAGTCTTCCACAATATGGTGAGTAAGGTGATCAGCTAGTACACTGCCCTTTATTGCTTTTTGGGTAGTATGTTGTATGTCATATTCTGTCAGGATCATCTGCCATCTTGCTATTTTCCCAGAGAGAGCAGGTTTCTCAAAGATGTATTTTATTGGATCCATTTTAGATATCAATAAGGTAGTATGGGTCAACATATAATGTCTTAGCCGGCGAGCAGCCCATGCCAGAGCGCAGCAAGTTTTCTCGAGCAATGAATATCTTATTTCACATTCGGTAAACTTTTTGGTCAGGTAATAAATAGCGTTCTCTTTTCATCCAGACTCGTCATGCTTCCCCAACACACACCCCATTGAATTTTCCAAAACGGTCAGATACATGATCAATGGTCTTCCCTCGACTGGTGGCATCAAAACAGGAGGCTCTTGTAAATACTATTTGATTTTGTCAAAAGTAAATTGGCACTCATCATTCCATTTGACTACTTGATCTTTTTTCAGTAGTTTGAAGATTGGTTCACAGGTAGCTGTCAGGTGAGAAATGAATTTGGAAATGTAGTTTAAGCATCCCAAGAATCCTCTGACTTCCTTCTCAATACGAGGAGCAGACATCACTTGTATAGCTTTCACCTTGGTAGGGTCTACCTCAATACCCTTATTGTTGATGACAAAGCCTATGAGCTTACCAGACCTCACCCCAAATGTGCATTTATTTGGGTTCAACCTCAGCTTGTACTTCTTCAATCTCTCAAACAATTTCTGTAAATGATCAAGATGCTCTTCTTCTGTTTGAGATCTAGCTATCATGTCGTCCACATAGACCTCTATTTCGTGATTTATCATGTCGTGAAATAGAGCTACCATGGCACACTGATAGGTTTCCCCAACATTCTTCAGTCCGATTGGCATCACCTTGTAGCAGAATGTGCCTATTGTGTGACAAAGGTTGTCTTCTCCATATCCTCAGGCGCCATTTTGATTTGGTTATAACCTGAGAAACCGTCCATGAAGGAAAACACTTTTTTTGTGCTGTATTATCAACTAGAATGTCAATGTGGGGGAGTGGGAAATCATCCTTAGGGCTTGCCCTATTCAAATCTCGGTATTCCACACACATTTGTACCTTGTCGTCCTTTTTGGGCACATGAACAACATTGGAAACCCATTGGGGATAGGAGGTGACGACCAAGAATCCAGCATTGAATTGTTTCATAACTTCTGCTTTAATCTTCTATGACATATCTGGTCGCATTCGACGGACCTTTTGTTTTACTGGTGGGTAATCCTCTTTTGTAGGTAGATGATGTACCGCAATATCTGCATCAAGTCCTGGCATGTCTTCATACGACCAGGCAAAGACCTCAACATACTCGTGCAACAACTGAATCAGCTGCTCCTTGACACTGGGTTCTAGATTGGCACCCACCTTGACCTCTCTTTTGTCTTCTTCGGTACCTAGATTGATGGTGTCCACCGGTTCCTCGTGGGGCTGAATGGTTCTCTCTTCTTGTTGTAATAGTCTAGAAAGTTCCCCTGGTACTTCACAATCTTCTTCACCTTCGTCTTCGGCTTGGTAGATTAGATTTTAAGAGTCATAAAAGACCATAGCAGAACCGTTATCCATGGGATCCCAAATGGATGTAGACCTGCTTTGTGAGCGTGAGTGTGTGTAAGGGTATAACTATCTTTGAAAGAAATGAAAATGTAAAAAAGAAAAACAATGAGCACAAAGTTTGTATGCAAAAAACGTCCATGATTCATTGATGTCATATGGAAATGAGATAATAACCCTTACAAATGGACCATCGTGCCTCGGGTAAGACACAAGGTTTTAAGAGTCTGAATTGTTTTAATATTACAGATCCAACAAAATGTAAAGACAAATTATTGTGGGATAAAAGTGATCGGGACAAAATCTCTAGCCTCCCAGTTGCTGAGCCCTCCACTGACAGTAGGGAAGATCCAATCTTCCAGGTTGCAGCCAACTTCATCATCCTCTACCATGTTGACTTCACTGTTGCTGATCTTCAAGGGTGGTTCTCCAACACGAGCGCGGCGTACAACCTTCTGAGCACCTGAAGTGAAACCTAAACTAAACTTATCAGACTTGTATGGGATATCTGGGAGTTGCCCCTAAATATTGCACCCACCTTCTTCTATCACTGCCTTTGCATCCTTCAAAGATGACATGCTGAGTGGAGGCCTTGTGATCTTGGGAACAACCTTGGTCACTACCACATCTTGCGGGACTTCTTCAATGTGTTGGAATGGAGTTTCAATAAATTCACCATCTAATTCCACATATATGAAGAAATTGAGATGGCTGATCATATACTCTTCTTCTCCATGAACGGTGATAATCTTCCCTTGAATTGGATACTTTAGCATTTGGTGCAACATAGAAGTGACAGCGCCAACATTGTGAATCCATGGTCCGCCTAGCAAGCAGGAATATGAAGGGCGGATATCCATTACATAAAAATTTGAATCAAACGTTTGGGTCCCAACCTTTATGGGGATATCCACTTCCCCATGTACCATCCTTTTCGAGCCGTCAAAAGCCCTTACTACTATGTTGCTTGGCTTCAATGTCAATCCCTCGCAGTCAAGCCTCTCAAGAGACTTTTTAGGCAATACATTCAGAGATGAGCCAGTGTACACCAAAACATGAGCCAAGGTTGTGCCCCTACATTGAACTGAGACATGCAATGCCTCATTATGCTTCCTTCCTCTTGGCGTTAAATCAGCATCTGAAAAACCTAGACCATTATCTACAGTCAAGCTGGCTATGATGTCTTGGAACTGATCGACAGATGTTTCTTGGAGTACATGGGCAGTTTTCAGGAATTTTACCAAGGCTTTTGCATGCGACTCGGAACATAGTAGTAAAGCCATCATGGAAATTTTAGATGGAGTTTGCCCTAGTTGCTCAACTACATCGTAGCACTTCTTTTTATGATCTTTAGAATTCCCTCCATCTCTTTCCAGGAGGTCTCAGGGATAGCCAACGATTGTTCCTTCGTCTGGACAGGCTCAATCAGAATATTTTTACCTCGAGTCTCGGTTGACTCGGAAACAGGAATTTCAGTAGGAGTGATAACAGGGGTTGTATCAGCTTTGTTAGTTGGAGTATTAGTGGAGATGATTGTAGGACCGGGAATAGCCTTCGGAGGAGCAACAACAACATGAATGATTATAGGTCCAGAAACTGCTTTTGGGGGAGAAATTTCTGGAGAGAATATCCTTCCGCTCCGGGTTATCTTGCTAGTCCCTGCAATATTACTGATATCAGAGTTAACTTTCTCAGAACTTGAATCTTAGGCAGCTGGCCAATCTTGCTTGATACCGTGGTAGTAGACACCCCCTCCATAATTACATGGTACGGTTTTGTCTAACAAATACGGGACTGGTCCAGGCATTGTAATTATCAAAGGAGCTACTTTTGGAACTGATGTAATTCTAACGGGTCTTTTGGTGGAGACCCTGGAAGAATTGTCAGAAATGGTCACGATGGAAACATCATTGTAAGAAACAGGTGGAACATAAGTCTTTTCGAACAAAATTTCCTTGTTGTCTATTAGGCATTGAACGCCTGCTTTCAACAAAGGACAGTTGGTTGGTGAGGACAAAAATAAATGACAACTTTCATCACAGCCCGGGAAAACACTAGCATTCAATAAGTTCTTTTTGATAGTCAGGAGTGGGGTCATAAGTTTATCAACTGAAGTAACAAACATATCCTCTTCAATGGCGTTGGTATTATGGCCGTGCTTGGGCATAGGCGAAGAAATGACATTGGGATTTTCTGGCGCATTAAATTCAATCTCTTTGGCTTTAAGGAGGTCTTGTACTTTGTTCTTCAGAGCCCAACAATTGTTAGTGTCATGGCCGAGACTCTCAGAATGGTATGCACAACGGGCATTAGGATGATAATGAGGAGTTGTTGTGTTAGGGTTCTTTGGAGCTTCTTTCAAAGTCACTAGGTTGGATCTTAACAGATGTGGCAATACTTGAGATAGGGTCATGTTAATTCTGGTGAATTGTCTGACTGGTCTTTCCATTCTTGGTTGGTTGTTTCTTTGCTGATCAGGCGCAAGTTTAGGAATCATAAAACCCCCCACCATTGGATGGCGTTCAGCCCTATCTTGATTTCTCCGAGGATATACAACAACCACTTCTTTCTTTCCGATGAATGGCTTCCTTACAGCATGAGAGGAAGCATCCTTTTGAATCTTTCCATTCTTCATCCCAGCTTCTACCCTCTCTCCGGTCAATATCAGTTCAGTAAAACCTGCCGATGAACTCCCAATTAAATGATTGAAAAAGGGACCAGACAAGGTGCCCAAAAACATGTCTACCAACTCTCTTTCAGATAGAGGAGGTTGAACTCTTCCGGCCAAATCTCTCCATTTTTGCGCATAGTCCTTGAAGCCTTCACTTCAAACCATGGTCATACTCTGGAGTTGAGTACGGGTAGGCGCAAGATCAGCATTGTATTGGTATTGTTTGTAAAAGGCTGCAGCAAGATCTTCCCAGTTATGAACATTGGCTTTTTCTAACTGATAAAACCAATCAAGTTGAGTTCCAGACAGACTGTCTTGGAAGAAGTGTACCCTTAAATCTTTGTCAGCGGTATGGGGCTGGATTTTCCTCACGTAGGACCGGAGATGCATTTTAGGGCATGAGACTCCATCATATTTGGCGAACACAGGTGCTTTGAATTTTGGAGGAATGACAATTCCCGACACTAAGCCCAACTCCTCAAAGTCCAAGCCAGGAACTTTTTGGATTTCCATTGCACTCAACCGTTCTTCTAGATGCTTATACTTGTCGTCAGTTGAAGGGTATTGTTCTTCAGAATAGTCTTCTTCTTCCTATTCCTCCTCTGAATCAGACTGAACAACTGTTTCCTTGACCTTCCCATCTTGATTGTCTTTCTCGCCGGATGTTGTTGCAAAGTCTAAGGCCCTTCTTGTCTGCCCTTGGAATCTTCTTCCCATGTTCAGAATTCCGGTTATCTTCTTCGTCTTCTTTTTCTTATCCTCAACCAGCAAGGTCTTCAACTCTTATTGTCCTTTGGCCAGAGTTAATAACAACTGTTGAAACTGTGCATTCTGAGCTTGGAGGCCCTTCACCGTTTTCTCGAGATCCATCTTACTGAAATAAACAGTAGAGAGATGAGGAGACTTGTTGCAAGAAACCTTCTTATGTTATGATGAATGATAAATGCGTATGCAATGATTTCAAGGATTTTAATATTCAAATTCGTTTTACACAAAAAGGAAACACACGTTATATTAATAGATTAGAGCTCGAGTACATCAATGCCTTCTGGGCAAAACAAATACAAGAAACTCTAAGATAGAAAGGTAGTACGAATCCTCTTTGGTGAAATGTAGGCATTCAGAGTCTGCTCCTCATGAAGTAGTCTAGTGAGTTCCAAAACCTTCTTCTCGCTTGCGTAGAATTGGGATTCGAAAGTATCTCGCTCCCCTTTGAGTTGTATCCAATCTCTTTGTAGGTCTTCAAGAGAGGTGGGAATGTCAATATGTAGTATAGTGTATGGAACATCTCCTTCCATGACAGGCTCAATGATTACCGGGATAATGAAGGGATAAGGCATCATAAGACTCTAAGCACGAGTTCGTACCCATTTGAGGTAGGCTCAAGAGGGATGGAATTTCTATGCCCCAAAGTCTTGATATCTACCTTGTTCAACATCCTCCAAGCTCGGATAAATCTCTGACGAAGACCTTGATCGTTGTTGTTGTAGTCAAATACCAAACCTTGAATCAGCATCTTGTGCGGGCCATCCCTTCGGGCGTAACCAAACTGTCTTAAGGCTAAGCAGGGATTGTAGGTGATACCTCCCCTAATTCCAAGTAAAGGGACATTAGGAAATTCCCCATAACGGTCGACAATAGTAACATTCTCTATGGATCCGGAGCACCAATTAATGTCTGAATGTTTGAGCGTCATCAACCTTTGTGACCACTTTGAACCTTGCTCATTCTTTAATACAGATTGGGGAACATGTGAAATAAACCATCTTGCCAAGAGAAGAGTGCAACACACAAGGACACCTCTTTTCCTCATTGTGCGAGTGTGAAAAGAGTGTAGGATACCCCCTAGCAATGTAGGCACCAGGTTGCGGGATATGAAGATTTTGACTGCGTTCACATCTATGAGTTGGTCAGGATTTGGAAACAAAACCATCCCATAGATGAGGAGAGCCACAATTTCCTCAAAGGCTGGCAAATCCAAGGAATTCCAACAGTTTTGGGCTTTCTCAATCAAGAACTTTGCTAGTAAACCCTTGACACCACTCCTTGTTTCCCAATGAGTTGTGACATCAGATGAGTGCAAGTGTAGAGCTTGAGAAATCTCTTCTAGCTTTGGATCTCTTTCCATACCGTTGAATGGTAGTTGGTTGAGAATGGGAATCCTCAAGAGTCGGGAGAATTCTTCCAAATTAGGCACAAGTTGATAGTCGAGAAATGTGAAGCAATGGTGTCAAGGATCAAAGAACTGAAAGAGCACCTTCATCATGTCCTCATTTGTGTCGGAGGTGACCAAGTTGAGTAGGCGACCATGTCTCTCGGTAAATGGAGAGTTTTCAGGAATCCTTGAAGCTAGCTACTTAAGTTGTGGAGGGATCCTCACAAGGTTGTCTTGAATAGTTTTTCTGCGAAGATAATCCATATCCTACAAAACAAGAACAAAGATGAATCCCAAAATCCTTGAAATGGTTAGTGAATGTGTATGATGTTATGATGTTCATGATGTTATGTACAAGTATGTATATACAAACAAAGCAAAAAAGTTCTGAGGTTTAGTCTTGCATGGAGTTTTATAGGTAAGTACCCTCTTGAAGTTTAGTTGGCTCAACCTGTCCTAGTAATAGTAACCGGGTTCTAAGGAGATCAATATCATTGGATTGTTTCCTTGGTCATTGTTTCAGCACAAGCCTCTTTAATGGTGACCGAAATATCCCAAGAAACCAAACCTCAATGAGTGTAGTATCGAGTATCTACCAACTTCGGACTGCACCAAAGCCGGTCATCTCACTATATCCTAAAGGCCAAGTTGGTCAAGTAAAGGTTCTAGAAGTTCATTAGTGCTTCATGACATCACTCAGCGGTCCTGTATTCTCTTTGATCATCTCAAAGGCTACCGGTACCCACAAATATGTGGCACTAACGTAGCTATTGCTTAGACCATGTTGGTATACCCCGCACAGTTTCCACAACGTATTGCTACTTACCTATAATGTATCCTAAATCTGGGTAGAGGATTCAAACCCAAACAAAGAACCATAATGTAAAGCATACAAGTCAAACAATGAAAGCAAATAAATGTGATCTCACCCTAAGGTAACCCCACTTTTAGAATTTCCCCCAGCAGAGTCGCCAGTTCTGTGATACGATGAGAGAACTGATTTGTTTGTTTTTAGTTTGATCGCCAATGTTGCGGTTAGCAAGAGTCGCCACCGACTTTTCTTTTATCCAAAAGGAAAGGTGAAAAAGCACATGAAAGACCTTTGAGATTATTTCTTGAGTTCGGGGGGTATATTATGAAAAGGGAAGGTATTAGCACCCTTTTCATCCATGGTTTTCCATGGGCTCTTAGTTACTTACTAGATCACTTGCTTTTTGTTTGAAATTATGCTTGATGTGGTTTTTGAAAGTATTTTGTAAAAGAGGCCATTGTTTAGGCAATCTTTGTAATGATTCTTGTTCTTAAGAATGTATACGAAGATGTTGATCTTTTGAAAATATTTTCAAGTGTTGTAAGATGTTTTGAAAGTGTAGGTGTTTGTTTTGAAATGGAGAAAGTAATTAGGAGCAATCTACCTACTCAAATGTATTTCTTGTTCATTTTCTTTTCCTTTCACATTGTTGTATTACCATTGATTTGGTAAGCAACCATATCTTTGGATGTAAACGGGACGGGCGTGGGTCATCGTATAACCATGATTAGCAATGTTGCAAAGTATCTTAGCATTCTTTTTGAGGGACTAAGATCATTTTTAAGGCAACTTAGATAGCGTCATCGAGGGACTATGATCTTGTATTTGCTTGTTTTGGC
This sequence comes from Vicia faba, assembly GCA_948472305.1. Lineage (NCBI taxonomy): Eukaryota > Viridiplantae > Streptophyta > Magnoliopsida > Fabales > Fabaceae > Vicia > Vicia faba. Next base: position 699,682,533 of record OX451737.1, read on the forward strand.
TAAGACACCTTACATGCGTAATATGTCCATTTTGTATAAGGCAACCAAGTGGGATAACCCTAGGGGTGCTTGTGTACAAGTGTATCATTTTCATGCTTGTTTTTGTCTTGAATTAGGGTTTTCTAAGTATTGATTTTAGTCTTTCCATACAAACCCTAATTACTAGCATGTTATATAAAAGCGGTAAATTGCGAAATTTAAAGTTACTACGCTATTACAATATTTGTGTGTGTGTGTGTGGGGGGGGGGGGGGGGGGGGTATACAAATTCATGAATTGGGATTGCAAGAATTTAAACCTAATTGATCTATTACAACCATATTGAATTAATATCAATGTACAAGGAAATAAATAAATACAAAGTGTAAAATGAATGAATGTACAAAAAATGCAAAATGTAAAGAAAATGTATCTTTGTTTGATTTTAATGAAAAAAGGATCTTTTCTTCACCTAATTAAATAAAGAAAATAATTAATTAAATTTGAATTTTAGTAAGGAAAGATTCTAAGTAAAACCCTAATTCTATCAATTAATCAAAAGAAAATAAGTTTAAGAAAAATATATTTTTGTATTTTTATCTTAAAAATATTTATAGCATTATAAAATGTTTTTAGTCTTTTTTATATAAAAAATAATGTATTTAAAATAGTATGAAAGAAATTAACTAATAACCTAATTTTATTTATATTTACAAGATAATAAGTAAAAAATAAATAAAGCATAATTAATAAAAATATGTTTTTGTGAGAAAAAATAAAATAAACTAAATCAAAGTATAAATATATCATTTTTTTTTTGTATTTTATGATTTTTTTTAGTATTTAGAAAATATATTTAAGAAAAATAAAAATGAAAATAAAAAATAAAATAAAAAAATTTGAGCCAGGGGTGTCAATGGGATACAGGGGGTTAACTAGCAGAATAAAAAAAATAAGCCAGGCCCAAAGAGGCCCAGCGCCCTGCAAACAAAAAAAAAGTCAGAATTGTAAAAATGTAAAAAATGAAAAGGGTACCACTGGGGCTCGAACCCAGGTCCCATAAGTTACAGGCGCGCGCTTCTATCACTGGGGTGGCTATACATCCGTTAACATAAGTAAAACAATAAATATATAAGGCAAAACGCGCCCTGAAGACATCATTTTTAACCTCTAGCCAGACCAACTGTAACTTTCTCATTTCTCATAAAAAATGAAAACTGTAAACATGAAACTTGTAGCAAATTTTCTCACGATTCCAGAAATGTAAAGTATTAAAACTATAGATCAAAGATAAGCATGAATTTTAATGGTCCTAATCTGAACCCTAAAAATTTCAGAGATTTCAGTTTAAAAATTCTCTAAGCTCAAGTAAAATTAATGGAAACTATGGACATGGTTAGCTTCATGGTAATGATATCTACATGTTTTGTTCACAAATAAAGTATTGATGATGCCTGTATGAAGAGTTCCAAGTTGAGAAAACTTACCTCAAAACTGGAAATCGCGTTTGGAGTTTGAGCTTGTTTCAGGAAGTGGTGATGATCAGGTTAGCTTCCTTGAGTTCCTAGGAAGCTAATGCAATGGTTTGCTTGAGTTGATAGTGGCTGAAATGACCTGGAGAAGTCAATGTGCAATGATCTATTTTTGGTTATGGAGTATATGGTAAATGATGTTACAATAACGAAACTGGGACAGGGATAGGTTACACTTCATGTAAGGAAGCTTTAGAAACTAAAAGGCTAAGAAACGCACGAGGGAAATGTGAGTTTGAAGTCCAAGGTCAGAAACTGTGCAACAATGGAGTTTTTGAGGAATTTCTAACTTGAGAGAGTTTTGGTGTATTTCAGGGTGCTTAAGCTTGTCCTCTAGCTCACAAATAATGACTCTATTTATAAGAAACAAGTTTGGAGACCTCTTGTTGATCATAATTCAAAATCACAAGTTTAGGCATAACATGCGATTTTTTAAGAAATTCAAGTTTCAAAGCTTTGTGTACTTGCTAAGATAGAGTGGTTATGCTTTAAACAAGCTTGCTTATGACTTTACGAATGGATTGTGATCAGAGGGAACAAGTTAGAGGCTCAAGAATGAACTTTATGAAAAAAGCTTGCTTTACAAGAATGGCAATGTCAACTTTGTACCATTGATGGAAATGCAACTTGGATAATAGCTCATTTGCTTGGATCAAAGCCTTAACAGCTGTGTAAACATTTAATTATGGAGTGACAAACAAGTTTGAGGCCTGAAAAGCAAGGATTATGCATCCTAGCATGGATTTGGTTCATGTGTTCATCAAAAATGACTTGTAATTCAAGTGACAAAACCCTAATTTCGTCTCTTCGATTCTCCCTACTCAAGAATGATCTCAAGGAGTTCCTTGACATTCTGGAAAGCTTGCAATGTGATCTACACCCCCTCTTTGAATTTATTTTGAAGAATGCCCTTGGAACTATATGAAAAAGTGCCATGAAGTTAGGTCAAAATCCTGACCAAATTAGGGCAAAATTTCACTAAGGGTTTAGTTTCATGACCACATGTTGATAAAATTATAACTTGAGATCCAAGCATTTTTGGAAGGAGTTGTGTAAATAAAAGTTGTATATTTCATGGAGATCTACAACTTTTATGTTCGAAGTTTCTCTTGAATCATGTTGCATCATGGTGAAAATTTTGTTCAAAGTTATGAAAAAACATGAAATTTCCAACACTTAGAAAAATTTCTATGTTTAGAAATTTTGACTTTTCAAAATGAAATATTGACTTTTTGATTTATTGATGAATAAGTTTCATATTTTGACATGTTTTGATGGATTATGATCTTTGTCAATTGAATTTGACCAAAAAGTCAAAGATTGACTTTTCAGTATACAGTTGGCTTTTGATTAGTTGACTGAAAAATTCATCTGTCAATTTAATGGACTTGCAATGTTTTGAACCATGACATTAGCTCAAAATGATGCAATTGGACTCTTGAGATCATTCCTTAAACTAATTGATCATTTTCTAGGTAAAAAAAATCAGAAATTGCCCCTTCTCAATCAAAACCCTAATTTTGACCATTTTGCCCTTTTGGAGATTTGATCAAATTTCTTGAGGAGTTGTTGTCCAAAATTGATCAAATGATACATATAAGTTTAAAATGTTGGTATGGATAAAAAATTAAGAAGTTTGACTGTAAATTGGCCATAGTTGACTTTTTCCCCAATACAACTGATTTTTAGGTCAACTGCTCAATTGACTGAGCAAAAATGTGATTCAAGGCTCGAAACTTGATATGAGTGATCTTGGGGGTCAATAATGATCCATGAAAGTCATATGGGGCATTGGAAGTTCAAATTTCCTTATGAAAACTCAAACCCTACTTTTGGGTCATCAGTGCATAAGGAGGTGTCTTGAGCTAATCAAACCATAATGCAGTCTTGAGCCCAAGGAGATCTTGTGAGCAAAAATATTGATAAGTAAGAGGGAAAATTTTGGGGTACAACACATTGTCTCAGCTCAATCAATATTTTCTTGCGGCCGAGATATCCGAAAATTCTAGTCTCAATGAGTGTAGTATTGAGTATCAACCAATTTTCAGCTTTCCACCGAAACCAGTTATCTCACTACCTCCTAATGGACAAGTTTGTTCAATTAAGGTTCTAATGTCAGTTAGTGATTCATGACGCCACTTAGCGGCCCCGTATTCTCCTCGATTCAACACAAGGGATACTGGTACCAACAAATGCGTCACTAATGTAGCCATTGTTTCAACCGTGTCGGTCTACGCTGTATAGTTTCAACAATCTATTGCTACTTACCTAAAAGGCACCCTAGATCCGGGTAGAGGATCAAACAAACCCAAACAAGGAACCATAATGTAATGCAAACAAATCAAACAAAGGAAAGCACGTAAAGGTGATCTAGCCATAAGGTAACCCCACTTTTAAAAAATTCCCCAACAGAGTCGCCAGTTCTGTGATACGGTGAGAGAAGTGACTTGGGTGTTTTGTGTTTTATCACAATTGTTGCGGATAGCAAGAGTCACCACCGACTTTTCTTTTATCCAAAAGGAAAGGCTGAAAAGAACAGGAAAGAACTTTGAGATTGTTTCTGAGTTCGGGGGATAAATTATGAAAAGGGAAGGTATTAGCACCCTTTCCATCCGTAGTTATCTACGGGCTCTTAGTTGCTTGCTAGATCACTTGCTTTTGTTTGAAAGTGTGCTTGTGGTGTGAGTTTTGAAAGTATTTTGAAAACTTGCCTTTGTAATGATTCTTGTCTCATAAGAATGCATACAAAGTGTTGTTTAAAAATAGTTCAAAGGAATGTTTGTGTAAATTTTTGAAAGTGATTTTGAAAAGGGTGTATTTATAATGGTTTTTGTCTCTATAAGAACGCATACAAAGCGTTTGTATTTTGAAAATATTTAAAAATGAAAGTGTTGGTGTATAAAAATGTTTTTGTTGTGAACAAGCGAGCAACTAGGGCCATCTACCTACTCAAAAGGTCTTAGATGTTCTTTTCCTTCTCCTTTAGATGTTGCTATCTTACCATTCATTTGGTAAGATGCCCCATCGTTGGATGTGAAGGGACGGGCGTGGGACGTTTGTATAGTCATAGAAGGCAACCTATGGGACGTTTTAAAAATGTTGTTTAGGGACTAGATCGTTTACCAAAGGCGACATCGAGGATCATCGAGGGACTACAATCTTTTATCAAGGGTCTTTGCTAAAACGCCCATGTTCGAGGGACATGACTATTTTTCCGAGGCAACAAGTGAGATTACCCTAAGGGTGCATGTGTTTGAATAGTGTGTTTGATTTGCATGCATTTTGTCTTTGATTTTTGGGTTGTCAACTTGTTGGTTTTATCTTGCCATACACACCTAATTACTAGCATTTGTACAAAAGTAATAAAAAGTGCAAAAAATAAATCCTACACTATTACAACCATATTGAAGCGCATAGAAATATAAAGGAAAAAATAAGATAAAAAGAAGAAAAGTGAGCTCCTTCGATTGGGGGGAGGAGAACCCTTTGATTCTTCTTCTGTTGGCCTCCTTCGATTGGGGCAAGCATCAGTAAGTCATGGCCTTCGATTGGGCATTGGCACCAGTCAGGTCATGGCCTTCGATTGGGCTTGGAAGTCAGCAAGGCGCGCCTTCTAGTTCTGCCTTTCTGCTTTGTTGTCTTCTTCGATTGGGGCTAGCATCAGCAAGTCATGGCCTTCGATTCTGTCTTCTCAGCCTCCTTCAGCTAGAACTGAAATCAGCACGAGCATGCATCTGGCTGGGCCTGGAAGTTAGCATGGAAGCCCAAGGCTTCCTTTCATGTTTCTTCCCTCCCGTTTCTTTCGTTTGAGATATTAAATAGCAACATGGCCTAAGGCCATGCTAGTATTTATCTTGCAAACAGTTTAATACTTAAAGCATGTTTAGGTAAACAAGAAGCAAATGAAAGGGTTAGTTCTGAAAATATATTAAGAGGGTGTAAACGAAAAGAACAAAGTATTATGTACATGTTTCAAACGAAAGGGAAAGTTACTCACATGCTATGCCATGAAATGAAAGGTTCAAGGGTAAGTGTGACTTACCTTGCTTCAACCTTGAATGTGAATTGGGCCTTGAGTGGTGGTTCTGGGTTCTCCTGGATTCAAAGGGAGGGGCTTGAAACAAGGCCTGGGATGCTGGATTTAAAGGAGGAAAGAAAGCAAGTGTGATGCTTCTTTCCATTGGATTCGAAAGAGACTGGAGTGTGGTTATTCTTCAGAATCGAAGGAGGTGACAAGGATTCTGGGTTTTTGATTTCAAAAGTGTTGAAGGGACTTGACAGTTTTGTTGTGTTTGAGAAGATTTTGGAGGTTTCGTTCCTCTAGTCAAAAAACCCTCTGTGAACATGTTGTGAAGCCTTTTATTTATAGGCGAGCTTTAATGTGTTTTTAGGGGGAAATTAAATGACATTTGAACTGTTTGGGTATACTGTCCCCCTGTTTTCTTCGATGCAACTCTTATGTACCCTTTTTGTGTAAGTATGGGACTGAGACAATGCCGGCTCAACAATATTTGGAGTGTTGTGGCAGGTTGGTGCAGGACTGTTGCATAGCAGCACAACAGGCTTGAGTTTGGCAGTATATAGGACTTTGGTCAACAAACACCATGAATACTCCACCCTTTCGTTTTGATCACTTCGACTAGACTCATCATCATACATCAACGTTCGTTTCCAACAATCTGTGATCTTCGAATGGACCCATTATAGGTCCTTCAAATCCACTAACTATGATCCATATTATTGAAGAGTTTTAGATAGGTGATCTAAGTATGTTGCATTGAAGGGTTTAATTTCCCCAACTTGTAAATCGAAAGAGGCTGCCCAGCTTGTAAATCGAAGGAAGTTTCCCAACTTGTAAATCGAAGGAAGTTGCCCAGCTTGTAAATCAAAGGAAGCTGCCCAGCTTGTAAATTGAAGGAAGCTGCCCAAATTGTAAATCCTAGGAAGTTTCCCAGCTTGTAAATCGAAGGAAGCTGCCCAGCTTGTAAATCGAAGGAAGTTGCCCAACTTGTAAATCAAAGGAAGCTGCCCAGCTTGTAAATAAAAAGAGGCTTCCCAGCTTGAAAATCAAAAGAGGCTGCCCAACTTATGGATCAAAGGGGGTTACTCCGAAGGAAAACATATGGGCAGTTTGAAACTTGTTAAATCAAAGCCAACTTGTTTCTTTTTTGACCTAATCGAAAGTCACATTAATATCTTCAAAATTTTACATTTTCTTTATTTCTTCAAACATGTTTTTGTAATCACACATGCGAGAGAAATCTTGTGAAAATGAAAGGGAAATTTTGGGGTACAACAAGGCGCGTAGAAGGAAGAGTTGCCACATTTGAGACTGAGAGAGGAAGAGATCTTGTTTTCTGAAGAAGTCTGAACATCATTTTTCTTTGTACCCTAACATAACCTATATACGACATCTTTTCCACTTTTTCTTTCTTTTTTTTTAAATTCTTATTTTTATTTTTTAAATAACAAATCAATAAGTGCTGAATTAAATTGGTGATTAATGAGAAGAGAATTTAGATTGGATAGTGGACCATACCAAATCGTTGGGCCTGGACTCATACACTCTTTCTTTGGCCCGTTACCATTGTTTTTGGAGCCTGAAGGTATTGGACAAAGAAATGCTTCATGGACCTTTATTCAGATGGGCCTAGCGCCTAACTTTTGAATCACACCACCTGATTCAGAAGTTTTAAACCCATTATTTCTTTAACTTCTTTCTATTTTATGCTTTTTTTCCATTTTAGTTATTTTAGTCAATTGATTTGTGATATATTCCTCATGAGCTTGTTAATTTTTTTTACATTATAAAAATGCAAAAAATCCTAGAATAGAATTTTATTTTTTTAGTTAATTGTTTGATTGATAATTTCCATGTTCCTCTTAGGAATGTCATGAAACGATTAAGTCCTCTTTGATCGTTTTGTCTTAGACTCTAAGTTTGAAACCTTGGCCTGATAACATTTTAGGGTAGAATTTATCCCTTAATTTCAACCTTAGGACCATTTGCTATATTCTCCCAATAAAATACTCTAACTCATTCAAATCATCTTGTGCCTTTTGTGCACTTTTCTCTTTAAAAATCTTCTCCCTCCTTTTGAAAACTCTTCTTGTTTCTAACTTGAACCTCTTTCACCATAAACTTGGACTTAGGTCCATGCATTTTCAAAAATCTTTTCTTAATCAAAATTTAAACAATTAAACAATACTTTGACCTTTTTTGTGAGAAGACTAAAAGTCAATCAAACTCATTCAATCTATTTTTCCACTTTGGCTTTTTTCCTTTAAGCTTTTCCCAAAAGATTAGAATCTTGTCAACCTTTGTAGTGATGCGAGCTACTATATTTCTATGATATGTAGTAAAGTGAGATATTTTCCACTTGGGTGTTGAGCGAGGATTTGTTGATTTTAAAATCCAAGCTATATCCTCAACTTTGAGATGACGCAAATTCTCCTTTCTCATAATTGTGGATGGTAAGTATGTTCTTCCACTCGGATGAGACAATGATGTCTCGTCTCTTAAAATTAATCAACACATTTGTGTTTTAAAATTTTTAAAGGTGAACTACGAGTACCCTGATCCCCCATTACACGGAAGGTGGTACCTAGGCACTAAAGGTTCGCAACCGCGGAGGGTGCAAAAATTGTAAAAGTATTTCTTTTCTCATCCCCACAATCTATTTTTTATACAACTCTTATAGACAAAATACACTGATTTACAAAGAGGTTCATGCGGAGTACTGTAGATGTTTAGGGTGCTAATACCTTCCCTTTGCATAACCAACCCCCGAACTTAGATTCTCTCCCCCTCTTTTGGGTTATTCGCTCTTTTTCTATTCCATTGGAAACAATAAAGCGCGGTGGAGATTTTAAATTTGATTTGTGCGAGTTAAGTCAATCCAATCACTATCTTGATGAGCTTCACTCAGATGTTCTATCAGCTAGTTTTCTGTTACAATATCTCAGATCAGCCTTCCTAGAGGAATCCGATCTCTTTTGGATTTTTCTTCTTCTCTTATTTCTTTGACAATGGTCTTCAGATGATTAAACAGAAGGTGAGGGAGTTTAATTTTTTCTTTGGTTTCAATGAAGTATAATAGATATTATTGATCAATGTTGATGTAATGTGGATAACTTGTTGGTTTACTATGGTTGATACATCCCAGAATGATTCTAGCCCATATTCGAAGATAATTATTCAGATCTTTGATTTTGTTTGAGGGTTATCCAAAAGTAAAAATCTCCTGAGAAACTTTGTTCAGATCAGATCCTTTTTCTGCCATGTCAATGCACTTTACTCTTGTTCCATCATTACCAATGAGTTTTATGATGAGATTCTTAGTCATGACCATTTTCTTCCCCATTACAGACGACCTAACTTGCAGATTTGATACTTTTGCATGAATCCAGAATTTTTTGACAAGTTTTGGAAAGACTGGACCAATTGACCTATCAAAGAATCTATCCTATCCTTTAAACTCAACACCAGGAACAAGACCATACCCATTTTCTTTCATACTCTTGAAATCAACCATAAGTTCACAGAGAACTTCAAGATTATCGACAGGAGTAAGGAGAGTCCTTTCTGGTTCAGTGTAGTTTTCTTCGACAGGAATGGAGGATGAAACAAGAATGTTGGTTTGAGGAGTAGGATCTTGAGAAGATTGTTGTTTTTGAGAGGAAGAAGCCATTATTCACACAGTTTAGGGTTTTGAGAAAGGGGGTAAGAAAATGCAAAGAAATAATAGAGAAGTGTAAGTGATTATTAAAAGAAATGAAAGTGTGAAGAGTTTAAATAGGAAACGGATAAAAACATAGAAGTTAATGTAATAAAAAAAATAAACACAATGATTAAAAGTTTAAATGACTTCTGACAAGGGAGATTGCCTGAAGATATTTGAAACAATTATTGATGTGACACGCGCCTCAATGCGTTGACTCAACTGTTGATCAATCTGAGTGTCAACACATGTTCCTTATTCGATGATGACAATGTTTAAGATTGACAAATGTTGATGTGGTGAAATATAAGATTCTATCTTGAAATAAAAAATTTTGGTTATACGTTTAGATCTTCTTGATAGTTTATGAGTCGATGAAATGGTCCCTAATGAAATGGTGTTTAATTCCTATATGTTTAGCCCTAGAGTGTAAAATAGAATTTTTGAAAAAACAAATAGAAGAAGTATTATCATAGAGGATAGGAATGTTACTCTTGTATATATGATAATATTCAAGCTGGCTTTTCATCCAGAGTATCTGAGTATTGAATCCAACTACAACTATATATTCAGCTTCAATAGTTGATAGTGCAATGGTAGATTGTCTTTTGTTGGACTAGGATATTAAGTTGTCTCCCAGAAGCTGTAAACTTACAGAAGTACTTTTCTTTCTATTCTATCTCCAGTAAAGCCCGCATCACATTATCCTACTAATTTATATTCTCTGAATTTTCTATAACACATACCAATATTAGTAGTACCTTTCAAATACCTGAAAATTCGCTTAACTGTTGTTAAGTGAGATTCTCTAGGATCTGATTTTAAACTAGCACATAGGCAAACACTATAGAGAATACCAGGTATTGAAGCAGTTAAATATAGGAGAGAACCAAACATACCTCTGTAGAGCTTATGTTCTACTTTCTTACTTACCTCATCCTTTTCCAGAATACATGTAGGATGCTTGGATTTTTGGATGGCTTACTTTCTGAAATGTCAAATTTCTTTAGAAGTTATTTAACATATTTGTTTTAAGGTATAAAAGTTCCTTATGAAGTTTGATTAATTTGAATTCTCAAAAAGAACTTGAGTTCTCCCATCAGACTCATTTCAAATTCTACCTGCATAGACTTAGCAAACTCTTTGCCTAGTGAGGATTTAGTAGATCCAAATATAATATCATCAATGTAAATTTGACAAATTAGAATTTCATTTTTAAATGTTTACAGAATAAAGTTGTGTCTACTTTCCCTCTGGTAAATTCTTTTTCTAAGAGAAAGTTACTTAGTCTTTCATACCAAGCTCTGAGAGCTTGTTTCAGACCATATAATGATTTCTTAAGTTTTTAAAAATACTCTGGATGCTTTGTGTTTTCAAAGCCAGGGGGTTGGTGCACATATACTTCTTCATTAATGTAACCATTTAAAAATGCACTTTTGACATCCATCTGATAGAGAGTGATGTAATTATTTACAACAAATGAAATTAAAAGTCTGATAGATTCTAACTTGGAGACTGGAGAAAAGGTCTATGTATAGTCTATCCCTTCTTGTTGACTATAACCTTGGGTAACCAGTCGTGCCTTGTTTCTGATGACTTCTCCTTGTTCACTTAGCTTTTTTTTTTGAAGACCCATTTAGTTCCAATTATATTTAAGCCTTTTAGTTTCAGAACTAGATCCCATACATCATTTATTGTAAATTGATTTAGTTCTTCCTGCATTACAAGTATCCATTCATTGTCTTGAAGTGCTTCGTCTATGGAGGTTGGTTAGATCAGATACCAAGCCCATGAGAGACTCTTCAATATTTCTGAACGTAGATCTTGTTCAAATTGGATCATTCTTCTTTCCCATAATCATATCTTCAAGATGTGATGATCTACTTCTAGACTGTCTTTTCTGGATGGGTACTTCAGAAGTCTCTATAGTGTTGGTGTTTATTTCTTTTTCTATATTGGAATGAGTTTTTGAGCTTTTGTCTTCAAAAGATATGACTTTAGTACCTGTAATTTGAACTTCTATATCTGCAAAATGTTCAACCTACTTTTACTTTTGAGAGCCATGCTTATCATTAAATATGAAACTAACGGATTCTTCCACAATTCGTGATTCTGTGTTATATACTCTATAACCTTTTAAGCATTTAAAGTATCCTAACATGAAACACTTTTGTTCCTTAGAATCAAACTTCTTCAAATATTCTTTGGTGTTCAACATGTAATAGATACATCCAAATGGATGGAAGTAAGAAATTTTGGGCTTTCTTTTCTTCCACGGTTCATGTGGAGTCTTTTACAAAATAGGTCTTATGGAGATTATATTCTAAATGTAGCACGCTGTGTTAATTGCCTCTGCCCAGAAGTGTTTAGCAATGTTAGTCTCATTGATCATGGTTCTGGCCATTTCTTGTAAAGTTCTATTCTTTTGTTCTACAACTCTATTTTGTTGGGGAGTTCTAGGACAAGATAAGTCATGATAAATGCCACTTTCATAAAAAAACTTTTCAAAACTTTTATTTTCGAATTCACCACCATGATCACTTCTGACTTTTACAATTCTAAACTCTTTTTCATTCTGAACTTGGTTACAGAAGATAGAGAACACAGAGTTTGACTCGTCCTTGTGTCTTAAAAACTTTACCCATATCCATCTGTTATAGTAATCTAGGATCACTAACCCATACTTCTTGCCGTTGATGGATGCAGTTTTCACGGGTCCAAACAGATCTATATGCAGAAGTTCTAATGGTCTAGAATTTTTCCTTTCTGATTTCCCTCGAAACCTACATAACCTCCAGATTTAAGTTCCAGACATTGGAACATATGCTTTCTTCTCGTCATGTGTCGAGAGCATCCAGAGTCCATTTACCTAAACTATTCTAATTTTGATTCAGATTTTGATGTATTTGTGTCTTATGATATTTTGGCTATTAATTCTATATTATCTCGTTCATCTTCTGATTCAGGTTCAGCTTCAGAAGATTCTTAGTCATCCCACGCTGCCATAAGACTTTTCTTCTTTTCTTTGACAAACTTATTTTTCGGCTTTTATTTCTGAAGTTTGGGCCAGTCTTTTTTGTAGTGACCTGGATCTTTGCATTTGTAATAAATGATTTCTTTGCTACTAGAGTTTCCGTATCCAGAGGATAATTCAGAGTGATTACCTGATCTTCTAGGGTTTTATGAATTTCCTTTGTCTCTGCTTCCATAGCTGATTGACTCTTCTCGAGAGAAGAGATAATTCGTCTTCTTCTGATGAGGATCCACCAGAGCTTTCTTCTTCTTCCTAAAAAGCTTTAGTTTCATATTTTTTATTATATTTAAGGGCAGGAGACTTACCTTTCTTCTAGGGATCATATTCTTCTAGTTATATCTCGTGACTTCTCAGAGAGCTGATTAGTTCCTCTAGTGATATGGTGCTCAGATTTTTGGCTAACTTTAAAGTTGTGACCATAGGTTTCCATTTCTTAGGTAAGCTTTTGACAATTTTCTTTACGTGATCTGCTGTGGAGTACCCTTTGTCCAGAACTTTCAAACCACTAACCAGAATTTGAAACCTTGAGAACATTATCTCGATATTTTCTTCTTCTTCAATTTTGAAGGCTTCGTACTTCTGAATAAGTGCAAGAGCTTTGGTATCTTTGACTTGTGTGTTACCTTCATGCATTATTTTTGGAGACTCAAACATGTTATGAGAAGTTTCTCTGTTAGTGATCTTCTCATACTCAGTATATTAGATTGCACTCAAAAGGATTGTTTTGGATTTATGATGGTTTCTGAACTCTTTCTTCTATTCATCTGTCATCTTCTTTCTATCGATATTCTGACCTTTTGCATCAACTGGATGAATGTAGCAATCAGTTACCATGTCCCAGAGATCAGCTTCATGAGCTAGAAAGAAACTCTTGATTATGTCTTTCTAGTAATGAAAGTTTTCCCCATCAAAGATTGGCAGTTTGCCGCTGATTTTGTCCTTCTCATCATGGTTGTCGTTGTTATTGTTTTGAGTTGGTTCCACCATAGTGTTTTTCTTTTTTAGGATATTTTTTGACATGGTTAAGTGTTAGTTCCAAGAACCAGGTGCTCTGATGCCAATTGAAGGATAGAAAAACACAAGAAATGAGTTTTGAATTAGGGTTTTAAAAAAAGGCTATCAAACTCGTTGGTTATCCTTGTTCCTTTTGAACTTAAAACTACTCCAGTCCACCCACCAAGGTGAGTACGCTTCTCTAAATCATGTTTTTATTTCACTAATCACAAATGATTTAAAATTCACGAAGACAATTTTATACGTCTTCTTGAGATCAAACCACAACTTGGTTTCTCAAGGAATTACACTGTTTAAACAAATATACTGTGTTTACAAATGCTTCTAATAATCTATATCACAATTATGATTTTTACACAAAGTCGCAGCATAATCATAACTCAAGAGATAAAAATAATAGAGAATTTTGGTTTCTCTTGTTTGATATGTGTGTAAGTGTTATCTGGATCTTCTTCATAGTCTTCTTCATATAGGAATTTGATCCATGAGATCCATTGGAGACATGTGCGATATTTCTAGAAGGTTGATGATTTGATGTTAATATCATTTCCAAAAATAAAGATCTTTTTGCAGCTATAATGTTTCAGCCGTTACAATCTTAATCTTGTAATGATTATCATTTAACGTGATGTTGGATTTACAATTCATTAGAGTATCTTGAACTTAAGTGTTGAGTCTTAGAACTTTAGAATAGATGAGTGTGTTGAGATTTCCTTTGTTCTTTCAGAACTTTAGTTATCAGAGTATAGCTTGCAGCTTGGTGCTTCAGTAGTTTGACTGTTAGAATCAGAACGACTTTGTAAATTCAATCAAATGATTAGAGTGAATAATTATTCTTCACAATAATTATTTATTTTTTATCATCAAAACTAATAACTGGATGTAGAACCAAACTATGTTCTAACATGGACTAACATAGTAAGTTGTATCACAAATTTTTCATATTTATCACAACCTAGAGGATAAATAATGTAGGTTTGAAATTTGATATTTGGAATTTGAATAACTACGCTATGGATATAAATCGTAGATATACCGCCTAGTGTAACTCTGGTTGTAGTACCTCTAATTTTTATGTTTGTTCTTAATTGAGGTAGCTATTTATAAATGGATAATGTTTGAATTTGTGATTTGCGCTGGTGACTTAGCGGGATAATAGGCCTGAGATTTCCGAAGTATTCTGGGCCTGTATGATTTAAATGTAATACATGTATTGCATGTTTAATATGGTTATGTTTAATGTATTTGTTAATGCATGGTATGATTTTAATGTATGCTTAATGTAATCATGATAATATTGAGAGTGAAATGACATGATGAACGAATGATGATGACTTATGAGATGATTGATAAATGCGATGCACATGTTATATGAAGTTGAACTGCTGACTTAAAGGTAGGCTGTTAGATGGAAAATAGGGTTAAAAATTAACTACCAAACGGGAACCGAAATTACTCAAATAGAAAAACGGCTACTGGTAGGAAATCAGGAGTATATTCCAGAGCCTCTTCTACTTGAAGAGAAACGCAAAAATCTACCAATCTCAGGTACTTATTCCTCTAACCATTTCTGTAAGAACAAGAAGTGTTTCTACATCTGGCTGTTGTACCCCAAAATTTGCCCTCCCATTTCTCATTGATTTCTCATCACAAAGCCCTTGGAGATCAAGATCCAGTTAGGGTTTCATCTGCTCAAGACTTCTCCTTGAACTGTTGACCCAAATTAGGGTTTGTGTTTGCATAAAGATATTTTGACCTAAATTGCCTAGGATGACTTTCATGCTTCATATTGGACTCCCAAGTTCTTCCATACCAAGTTTCAAGTCTTGATTCCAAGTTTTGCCCAGTCAATTGGACAGTTGACCTAGAAATCAGCTGTATTGGGGAAAAAGTCAACTGTGGCCAATTGACAGTCAAATCTCATGAAAATTGACCCACATCAACATTATGAACTCATATGGGCCATTTGATCAAGTTTGGATCACAATTCCACAAGAAATTTGATCAGATCACCAAAAGGGCAAAATGGTCATTTTTAGGGTTTTGACTGCACAAAGGCAATTTTTGACTGTTTGACCTAGCCAATGGCAAACCAAGCTCACATATGGACTCAAGGACCCCATGGAATTGTTTTAACATGCTCAACCAGTTCAAAAGATCCCAAATGCACAAGATTGACAGTTGAATTTCCCAGTCAATTGATCAATTTTGACTGCATACTGAAAAGTCAAACTTTGACTTTTTGGTCAAAATCAAGAATATTTATTTTCAAACAATCCGTACACTATCTTTTTCACCTCATGCCTTGCCCGGGGCATGTAGGTCCATTTGTAAGGGTTTTGATTATTTTTCATATCCATATGCCATGTTTAATGATTCATTGGACGTTTTTCATTTGATAAACTGCTTGTGTTCATTTTCTTTCCTTTTGCATTTTTTGTTTAAGGATGGCTATCCCTTACACACACCCACACTCACAAATGCAGGTACCCATCCACTCCGGATTCCATGGGTGACGATTCTGCTATATCTTTCAATAACTCTGAAGATCTGGTCAATCAAGCCGAGTATGAAGATGACGCAGGTTGTGAAGTACCAGGGGAACTAGCCAGACTTCTACAGCAAGAGGAAAGGGACATCTTACCGCACGAAGAGTCATTGGAAATTGTCAACTTAGGGACCAAGGAAGACCGGAGGGAGGTGCAAGTGGGTGCCAATCTGGAACCAAGTGTCAAAGAACGCCTGATACAGTTGTTGAATGAGTATGTTGAAATCTTCGCTTGGTCTTACGAAGACATGCCGGGTTTAGATACAGACATCGTGGTTCACCGTCTCCCCACAAGAGAGGATTGTCCACCGATCAAGCAAAAAGTCTGCCGAATGAGGCCTGACATGTCTGAAAAGATCAAAGCAGAAGTGATGAAGCAATTCGACGCCGACTTTCTGGCTGTTACATCCTATCCTCAATGGGTTGCTAACATCGTGCCAGTACCTAAGAAAGATGGCAAAGTCAGGATGTGTGTAGACTACCGGGATTTGAATAGGGCCAGCCCCAGAGATGATTTTCCGCTACCTCATATTGACATTTTGATCGACAATACGGCTCAGCACAAGGTGTTCTCCTTCATGGATGGATTCTCAGGCTACAATCAAATCAAAATGGCCCCCGAGGATATGGAGAAAACAACTTTTGTCACACAATGGGGCACTTTCTGTTACAAGGTGATGTCGTTCGGGCTGAAGAACGCAGGGGCAACTTATCAACGCGCCATGGTAGCTTTGTTTCATGATATGATACATCATGAGATTGAAGTTTACGTAGACGATATGATAGCTCGGTCACAGACAGAGGAGGAGCACATTGAACATCTAGAAAAGTTGTTTGCCAGATTGAAAGAATACAAACTCAGGTTGAATCCAAGTAAGTGCACTTTTGGAGTAAGGTCTGGTAAACTTCTGGGATTCATTGTAAGCAACAAAGGCATTGAAGTCGATCCAGCAAAAGTGAAAGCAATACAAGAGATTCCTGCACCCCGTACTGAAAAGGAGGTTAGGGGGTTCTTGGGGCGCTTGAACTATATTGCCAGATTCATCTCTCATTTGACTTCTACCTGTGAGCCAATTTTCAAACTCTTGAAGAAAGATCACGTAGTCGAATGGAACGACGATTGCCAAGCTGCTTTTGATAAAATCAAGGAGTATTTGCTAGAACCTCCTATTCTGATGCCACCCGTCGAAGGAAGACCATTGATCATGTATTTGACCGTCTTGGATAACTCAATGGGGTGTGTTTTCGGCCAGCATGACGAGTCTGGTTGAAAAGAGCATGCTATTTATTACCTTAGCAAAAAGTTTACCGACTGTGAGACCCGCTACTCACTGCTCGAGAAAACTTGCTGCGCTTTGGTATGGGCTGCTCGCCGACTAAGGCAGTATATGTTGACTCATACTACCCTGCTGATTTCCAAAATGGATCCTATGAAGTATATCTTCGAAAAGCCCGCCTTATCTGGAAGGATAGCCAGATGGCAAATGATCTTAACCGAGTATGACATCCAGTACACCACTCAAAAAGCTATAAAAGGGAGTGTACTAGCTGACCATCTGGCTCATCAAGCTATCGAAGATTATCAACCCATGAGATTTGACTTCCCAGACGAGGACATCATGAATTTGGACAACATTGAAGGTAACAGACCGTACGACGGACCCGAAAAGGGATCCCGATGGACCCTGTACTTTGATGGTGCTTCAAATGCACCTGGAAACGATATCGGCGCGGTACTCATTTCTCCGGAAGGTTGTCACACACCTTTCACGGCCCGACTTTGCTTCAGCTGCACAAACAACATGGCTGAATATGAAGCTTGCATCTTTGGTCTCAAGGCTGCTATAGACTTAGGGATCAAATCTTTGATCGTATTTGGGGACTCGGCTTTGGTTATCAGTCAAATCAAAGGAGAGTGGGATACCAAGCATCCTAATCTTATCCCATACATAGAACATGTCCTGACATTGTTGCCTCATTTCGAGCAAATTACCTTCGAGCATTTCCCGCGAGAAGAGAATCAGCTAGCAGATGCTCTAGCTACAATGTCCTCCATGTTTAAACTCAACTGGGATAACGAGGCTCCCCAAATCACCATCGAGCAAATGGATGAACCCGCACATTGTCAGGAGATTAATACCGACGAAGTAGTGGAACAACCTTGGTTCCATGAAATCAAAAGGTATCTCGAGACTAGAGATTATCCCGAAGGAGCTTCCATAAATGACAAGAAGTTCTTAAGGAAATTCGCTGCTAAATTCTTCCTGAGCAACGGCATCCTTTACAAACGAAGCCATGATTGTGTATTACTCCGATGCGTAGATGAAGCTGAAGCAGAGTTGATCATGACTGATGTACACAGCGGCACATTTGGCACTCACTTGAGCGGGCATACAATGGCTAAGAAGATCCTAAGGGCAGGCTATTACTGGTCTACCATGGAAACTGACTGCCATCAACATTCCCGTACTTGCCACAAATGTCAAGTCTACGCTGACAAAGTTCATATCCCTCTGGTTCCTCTCAAAGTTCTGACTGCTCCTTGGCCATTTGCAATGTGGGGCATTGACATGATTGGAGAGATCAAGCCCACGGCTTCCAACGGACATCGCTTCATCCTGGTTGCCATTGACTATTTCACCAAATGGGTCGAAGCAGCTTCCTTCGCCCCTGTTACTAAAAATGTGGTTGCCCGCTTCATCAAGCAAAATCTCATATGTCGGTATGGTGTTCCAGACAAGATCATCATAGACAACGGTACAAATCTGAATAACACAATGATCACTGCTTTGTGCGAACAGTTCAAGATTTATCATCACAATTCATCTCCCTATCGGCCGAAGATGAACGGTGTTGTTGAAGCTGCGAACAAAAACATTAAGAAGATCATTCAGAAAATGACAGTCACTTACAAAAACTGGCATGAGATGTTACCGTTTGCTCTACATGGATACCGTACGACGGCACGTACTTCAACCGGGGCAACCCCATTTTCGTTGGTATATGGCATGGAAGCTGTCCTGCCTATGGAAGTTCAGATTCCTTCTCTAAGGATTATGAAGGACACAGGTTTGAATGAAGATGATTGGATGCAGACCCGACTTGATCAACTCAATCTGATCGACGAGAAGCGACTCGCTGCTATATGCCATGGTCAGACGTATCAAAAACGGATGATCAAGGCCTTCAATAAGAAAGTCAGGCGTCAAGTGTATCAAGTTGGAGATCTCGTAATCAAGCGGATTATCTTGCCGCAAAGCGATCCCAGGGGCAAATGGACTCCTACATATGAAGGACCATTTGTGATCAAGAGCATATTTTCTGGTGGTGCAATGATTCTGACCACCATGGACGGCGACGATTTGCCGCACCCTGCGAACGCAGACATAGTCAAAAAATACTACGCATAAAATAACCCGACAAGTTAAAAACCCGAAAGGGCGGCTTGGGCAAAAATGGGCATCCCGGTGAACCGAAAACCCGAAAGGGAGGTTCAGGCAAAAATTAGGGATAAAAACAAAAAAATCTGTACACCCGGCAAGTTGAAAACCCGAAAGGGCGGCTTGGGCAAAAAGGGGTTTCTCGGTGGATCGAAAACCCGAAAGGGCGGTTCAGGAAAAAGTTAGGTAATTAAAGCGTATGACTATGTCTCGTCGGATCACTTCAAAGACAATCTCTTCATCAACCAGTTCCAGGTTTCTGATCAATCCAGTCATCGGCAAGCGAAGCATTGAATAGACAAATATTCAGAGTTGTGAAGGCTATAGCGGAATGGAATCCCATGGAATTATTTCATATAGCCATCTTTATTTTGTATAAATCTTTCAATATTTATGACAAAATCCTCTTACTAGGATGATTGTCTCCTTTGTACAAATATACTCAGAAAAAGTTAATACAAATACTCTTCCCAGAAATTTGTGTCATTTCCTTTTTCTTTTTTCTCTTGCACTAATTGTTTTATTTTGAGAAACATCCAATGTTTTGTTAAATAGGCATATGCATTTGAACATAATCATTTCCTTATGAATCAAGAAAGTGGATTACTGATAGGTTGAAGGTACAGTTGGATACCTTGATACCCTTTCAAAGGAAACCCCCAGGAGATTTTGGAATCCATATCCCCAGCAAGTCTTGAAGCTTATCCCCAGTAGATTCTGGAAGCTTGTCCCCTGCAGATTATGGACGTCTCTCCCAAGCTCTATTCAAAGTTATTCCTCACAAGGGCTTATAACTGGGTTATCCTCATCTTATTGCCACAGAAGATCGCACTCGCCAAAATTCTTCCTATCCCCAGCGGAGTTCATCAGAGTTCCCCAACATAACTTATCAATACAATCCCCCAGAGGAGCTTATCTTTGTTATCCCCAGCCAGAGAACCCTCCAGAACTCAATTCCCCTCAGAGTTTAAGTTTCAGTATCCCCGGCAGAGCTAAAGCTTTAAATTATCAAATCCCCAGCGGAGCCCGACTAGTGAACCTTCTCCCCACAGAATTTTGGGAGGGCAAATCTTGAGTTCCCCAGTGAAGTCGCCAGAAATACTTCCCACCAAACTGAAGATTCTCAGTCTTACCTCCCCAGCATGAGTCTACTAGATTGGAACTCCCCAGTAGAAGTCATCAGGAATTCTCTTCCCCAGCAACAGCCAAGGAATTATTCTTCCCGGCAACAGTCAAGATGCTTTTATCTTCAGCCATTTCGGATTCATCTATCCTTTGCAATATAGCTCTCCAGCTTACATGCGCATCCATTTACATTCATATCATATAACATACAGTGTATCATGCATCATGACATTGCATATAACTAACTCTTTGCCTTTACAGGTAAGATCAGTCGACAGACAAGAATCATTATCTTCCGAGATTTTTGCCAGGAATAGTTCAGATGTGGCCCAGACATGGCAACATTCTAATGCTTATGCCAGATTCATCCAAGATGCAGTTCTACACAAGCTCATCATCAGGAAACCCTACACCGGTTCCTCCTCAAAACTTCAAGATTTTTGAAAACAGTTCACGGGTTCTCCAAGTAACGGATGATAACCTATCACTTGTTCAGTTTCTTCTCAAGACTTCTGAAAACAGTTTATGGATTCTTCCCCACAACGGATGTTAATCTATCGCTTGTTCAGACTCTTCTCAACTTTTGAAAATAGTTTACGGACACTTCCCAACAACGGATGCTGCTCTATTGCTTATTCAACTCCAAGATTTCTAAAAACAGTTCACGGGTTCTCCAAGTAACGGATGTTAACCTATCACTTGTTCAGTTTCTTCTCAAGACTTCTGAAAACAGTTTATGGATTCATCCCAACAACGAATGTTAATCTATCGCTTGTTCAGATGCATCTTTTGAAAACAGTTTACGGACGCTTCCCAACAACGGATGCTGCTCTATTGCTTATTCAACTTCAAGATTTCTGAAAATAGGTCACGGGTTCTCCAAGTAACGGATGTTGACCTATCACTTGTTCAGTTTCTTCTCAAGACTTCTGAAAACAGTTTATGGATTCTTCCCAACAACGGATGTTAATCTATCAACTTGTTCAGACGCAACCTTTTGAAAACAGTTTACGGACGCTTCCCAACAACGGATGTTGCTCTATTGCATATTCAATTTCAAGATTTCTGAAAACAGTTCACGGGTTCTCCAGTAACGGATGTTGACCTATCGCTTGTTCAGATTCTTCTCAAGACTTCTGAAAACAGTTTATGGATTCTTCCCAACAACGGATGTTAATCTATCACTTGTTCAGATGCAACTTCTGAAAACAGTTTACGGATTCTTCCCAACAACGGATGTTAATCTACCAACTTGTTCAGATGCAATTTTTAAAAACAGTTTACGGACGCCTCCCAACAACGGATGCTGCTCTATTGCTTATTCAACTTCAAGACTTCTGAAAACAGTTTATGGATTCTTCCCAACAACGGATGTTAATCTATCGCTTGTTCACACTCTTCTCAACTTCTGAAAACAGTTTATGGATTCTTCCCAACAACGGATGTCAATCTATTGCTTATTCAGACCCCCAGTTCAGATGTGGTTCAAAACATGGACACCTTTCTGATACTCGTTCCAGATGGCATCTTTAAGCCCATCCCCGACAAGATTTATGTCACCCTTCCAGATGGCATCTTTAAGCCCATCACCAAATGGCATCTCTAAGCCCATTCCCCCATCCATTGCTTTGACGAATGCAAATTTAAGGGCACTCTAGTGTCCAATCTCCTTTTACCCTCGAGTCACGAAAGGCAAACTTGCCAATCTAACTCTTCAGGTTCAAGAAGATTGAACAGGGGAAACTGTTGTACCCCAAAATTTGCCCTCCCATTTCTCATTGATTTCTCATCACAAAGCCCTTGGTGATCAAGATCCAGTTAGGGTTTCATCTGCTCAAGACTTCTCCTTGAACTGTTGACCCAAATTAGGGTTTGTGTTTGCACAAAGATATTTTGACCTAAATTTCCTAGGATGACTTTCATGCTTCATATTGGACTCCCAAGTTCTTCCATACCAAGTTTCAAGTCTTGATTCCAAGTTTTGCCCAGTCAATTGGACAATTGACCTAGAAATCAACTGTATTGGGGAAAAAGTCAACTGTGGCCAATTGACAGTCAAATCTCATGAAAATTGACCCACATCAACATTATGAACTCATATGGGCCATTTTATCAAGTTTGGATCACAATTCCACAAGAAATTTGATCAGATCACCAAAAGGGCAAAATGGTCATTTTTAGGGTTTTGACTGCACAAAGGCAATTTTTGACTGTTTGACCTAGCCAATGGCAAACCAAGCTCACATATGGACTCAAGGACCCCATGGAATTGTTTTGACATGCTCAACCAGTTCAAAAGATCCCAAATGCACAAGATTGACAGTTCAATTTCCCAGTCAATTGATCAATTTTGACTGCATACTGAAAAGTCAAACTTTGACTTTTTGGTCAAAATCAAGAGTCAAGATTCATTTTTCATCAAAACATGCCAAATCATGAAACTTGTTCACCAAGAAATCAAAAATTGCAAATTAGGGTTTGAAATGAGAATTTTTCATAACTTAGAATTTTTCTAAGTTATGAAAAAACCCTAATTTTTTCTAACTTTGCCCCACTTTCTCACCAAGATTCATTTGGATTCAAGCAAAAGTCAAAACATGAAAGTTGTAGCCTATTGCATAAGGGTACCAAACCATTCTTAACTTAGTGAAAATTTGACCTATTTTAGGCAAGGTTTTTACCTAACTTCAAGACCATTTTCGACATACTTCCACTTGGAATTTTAATTTGCATTTCAAAGATGGATTGTAGTACACATTCCAAGATTTCCAAAATGTCCAAGAACTCATCAAACAACCTCATGACTTGAGAGAATCGAATTTTGCAATATGGCAAAAACTCACTTTTGAATTGGCCAATTTCCATGTTCATAACTTGTGCAATTTTTCAAATCAGCATGCTTCCCTTGATTACAGGCCCCTAAACCATCCAACACTCATAAATTTAATGCAAACTCTTTGTGCTAAGACCATGTTCTATGTGTTCAAGCATTGCATGATGGATTAATCCCAAAATAGATAAAGCACTTTAACCATTTTTGCAAAAGTAAGCTTTATGTCAAAATGAAAATCCAAGAAGTACAGATCAAATCCCCTTGGCACAAGTTTAGGGACTAATCACACTGATCAATGCCAAGGTTTGCAGCATGTTATGGGGGCCTCTACCTGTCTAAACACCAACTTGGCTTTTGGTTGCTTAAAGTGTAAGAAATAGAGCATATCACAACACAACTTTGATCTCAGCAATAGAACCCTTAAGAAAATACTTTGTACACATTCAGGACATCCTAACTGAGCTAGAACACGACTTCAACACCTCCATTGTCCTCTAGAACACAGAACCACCCTCAAACTGCCCAAACAGAGCACCTGCTGCAGTTTGAGTGCCAACTCTCATCCCTTCCATACACTCTTGCTAAAACCACCTCAAATACATCCTACAACATCCCTTGAAGCTAACCCAAACATAAAACACGACCTGTAACTCCTCTAATCAGTTCCACCATTTTCACTTTCTTGTTTTGCAGTTGAAGTTCCATAGCTCGATTCAAAGTGTTTCAAAGCAAAGTAAAACTTGGAATAGCATCCCTGGACATCAAAGAAGCTGTACCAATCATCACCTTGCTCTGAAAGTACCTTCATCATCAGATACAACTTCAACTGAACAGGTATCTTCTTGAACTTCTATCTTCCAATGTAGGCATCATTAGCTCTAGGTTTGTGAATAAAAAGTGTTCTACTCATCCCCCTGAATCTGTACATACTTTTATTTTCCATTTATTTTGCTTGAGCTACGAGAATTTAAGGTCTGATTATGGAAGAAAAGTTAGGTTAAGATTTGGGAATGATAAAATTCTCTCTCATTTCTGAGAGTTAGGAGAAGTTCTTTACATATTCAGAATCGTGATTCAATGCTTAACATGTTTGGTGTTGTAATTTTTTGCTAAAACCCAAGGAATCAGGACCTTGCAATGGAAGAAAGAGGCGCGTGTTTTTGTTCAAACAGAAGTCTGGAGGTTGAAGAAGGTCTTCATGGGCTGGGCCTTCTGTGCAATTTCTTTCCACACCACATTTTCACTTTGACACCCCCTGAGCCCATTTTGTTTGTTTTAATGATTTTTTGACTTTTCTTTTTTTATTCTGACTTGTTTATTTTTGCTAATGATATTAAAAACATAAAAAATATTTTTTACATCATTTTTACATTTTTTAGGCATTTATTTGTTTAAGATAGTTATTTGTACATAAATAATTATATAAACTTACTTTTTATTTAAAATACTAGAAAATAATGTAAGCACATTTTATTTTCATTTTTATTTTGTTTTATCTTCTTAAAATATTTTGTATAAAATATACTTTTTTTATAAATATTAAATATTATTATTTTTATATATATAATACATATTTAGAAATTAATACATATATATATATATATATATATATATATTTATTAGAATATTTAGTAAAATAATACAAAAATATATACATTTTATTTTTTATTAACATTTAATAGTAAAAATATCATTTTGACAAATACACTTCATTTTTATTTTTATTTCATATATAATTGATAAATATTAGTATATATTAAATAATTAATACTTTTATCTAAGAAAATTAGGGTTTTGCCCTAAACATTAAAAAAGCTCCAAAAATAATACTTTTTTTTATTTTGTTTATTTGACATAAAAAATACCTTTTTTCCATACATATAAAAACCTTTTTTACATCTTGCATATTTATTTTATTTTCCATTTAATTTATGCAATTAATTATCTTGTAAATATTCCAAAATTGATGTAATAGCTAGGTTTAAATTCCTTGTCTAAATATCCCCCCATTTGAACATATGTACCCCCCTTCCCATATTGTGTTGTAATAGCTTAGGGCTTTAAATTTCGCACTTTAATGCTTTCTAAATATACCATGTTAGAATTAGGGTTTGTATGCAAATAAAAAACGACAAAAATAGTTTGACCTAATTTCAAAATAAACAAGCATGAAAATGGACAAC